>JAXDDX010000075.1:1755000-2428446 GCA_034670405.1 Hoplostethus atlanticus | reverse complement strand
ACCTGCTACCGTTTAGCATATGATTGCGAGAAGATAGAAGGAACAGATTACTGGATGGCGGGGGATTTTATACTGGGGGCGTGCCCTACATCATCCCAGGTCACAGGTGACTTTGTTGGTATAATTACTCGACCTGCGCTTGCGCGAGATGGACAAGATCCAGTGCTTAAGCACCGCCTCTGGCAGTCAGGAAGAATGAAATAGAACTCCCATAGGGGGTTCATTTTTAATACTAAGATGGACATTATGATCCCAGAGGATCCTGACAAAAATATTTTTTATAGGCGAGACAATAATTATGCCAATAGGAATCCAGCCCTTCACAAACTCCTGGTTGTTTTACATTGTTAAATGAAATCAAACTTATTTACTAGGCAAGTTGAACCCAAGTTAATAAAATCAGGTACTTATAAGACAATACAAGCTCATAGACAATTTAATTTACCAAAAGAAAAATAAACAATTCACTATCTTAAAGGGGTAATATATGACCTGTATCAACCTCTATCAGTGACCAGAAGGAAACAACAGCGATAGAACTTCCTCCTCATACACAAGTCTCTGGTACAGCTCCACCACCCATTTTCTAGTTACGTGCTTCTAACTGAATCTGACTGATGTCTGACTGTTGTCCAATGTCCTTTTTCACATAATACAAGAAGCATAACATGATGGTTTCTGTGCAGCTGTCCTCGGCCCCTGCAGGCCTGTCCATCACCGAGATGGAGATCCGTCAGTTCCAGGCCCTGTACCCGGACACGGCACACCAACGAATGCTCTGCTACTTCAGGGATCCAAACCTGACCAAGTACGCCGTCCCGTGGTCGTTGTCATGGTCAAACTGGAGAACATAGCATGGCACAATAGTGGTCCCATGCTGTAGATGGCTGTAATACTACTTTGTTTTTGTGGTTTCTCAGGTCGGTTCCTGTGGCGTGGAGATCAGACTTTGCCCCTGAATCAAAGGAGGCTGAATCTAAAATGGCCGACCTGAAGACAAGGATCCTGGACAGTGATGTGAAAGTCACCGAAAAGTGAGTGCTTTGTCATTTCAGTCACACGCACCTTCATAGAAGTACGGGAGAAGCCAAGGTCCGACATAAGCTGCCCTGGTTATCCACCCTCACCAAAAGCATCCAAAGTGAAGAACATTATGGGTTACCGTTGAAGTTATAAGTCCTCTTAAGATCTTTGCTTACAAAATAGTTACGTTTGTTATTCTTGTTATTCTTGACTGACATTTGAGGAATTGGAATGAAACCCTTCACATGTTCTGCCACAATGAAAGCTCACCTTCCATGCCTCAGCCGAGCCAACGTGTCTGTGCTCCTGTCCCAGTTACCCGTGCGAGTGGGGCGGTGTCGTGGGGGGGAATCCCTACCTGAAAGGCCTGGAGGACTTTGGCCGGGCCGTGCTGGAAGACCTCTGGACGGCTGTGTTGAAGCAGTTTGTTGAAGTGAGTTACTCTGATGATTGACTTATGTTCACCAAACCTCTTTGTGAACGTCAATGTTAAATTCTTAAACTGCTACTGGGCCCTTACTGAATTATGGGATCCATTCGGGCTAGTCAGCGAAACTGTTTGTAATTTTTGACATGGCTAATACACAGTAGATTACACACCAACATTTAATTTGTAGGAGGGCGAGGAGGCAGCGTCAGATGTAACCGAGCAGGAGGTGCACCAGGGGAAGCTGCAGAGGCAGTTCTACGGCAGGGCCAAGCTGCTGGCCGGGGCTGTGGAGAAGGTCCAGGAGGTCCAGGCCAAAGGAGGCATGCTGCTGGTGGAGGGAGCGCCTGGGGAGGGCAAAACTGTCTTCATGGTAAGTTGCAAAGGGAGCTACTTCTTATTAGGTACTTCATGTATTGTTAGGTGTTATTTTATCCACCCCCTGTATGAATCTGCTTCCAGAGAACAGTGACAGTCATAGTAGTGGTGGTGGTGGAATTCCCTTGATTGATCCCACTGTGGGGAAATTCCTCTGGTACTGAAACAACAGACAGGATGCTGCCCACACAGACCGTTGGGTTCTTCACGTCTCTTTCCAACCCATTTTCTCCTCCCTCCACACAGGCTGCTCTAGCAAACACCCTCCACGCCGGAGACGAGTCCAAGAGAATACTAGGCTGTGATGTCATCTCCTACTCCACGGCTGCTAGCCAATCCGCACGCTCTGTGGAGAACCTTCTGCGATGCCTCGTCCAATGGTTGAAGAAAACAAAAGACACTGAGGAGGAATCACCACTTCCCCCATCTTATAAGTAAGTTAAATGTGCCTCAGTGTCTTTTTGAAGTTTCTTCCACGTGTCATTTTGTCTATGCACTAATACTTTTTGCAATCTATGTCCAATTCTATATTTTCTTTTATCAGAGATTTGCTGGCAGAATTTCACTCCATGTTGAGTGACACCAAGAAAGACCAACCGCTGGCCCTGCTGGTTGATGGGGTGGACCTTGTGCGAGATGGCAGGGGCCAGCTCAGCTCTGATTGGATACCACAGCAGCTTCCCAAGGTCGGCCATTTAGACGAGCCTGTACATTCAATACACACAGGGCATCTGGGTACTTGTCGAGTACAGCTAACTACCTAGCAATGCTACCATTCTTAGTATCTCTTCTAACATGACAAAATAATTCATTCTTACTGTTTTTTACAGAGACATCCCAATAAATTCATGGTTTGGATGCGGTGCAGGGAATTACCCTTTTGCCCCAAAAATGATCACAATTTTACTATCTAACTAGAGTTATGGAGTAGAATAAGACCTCCATCTTTTCTTAGATTAGTGTGTCAATGCACTAGGCCGCTTCACCACTCTTCATATACATGGCTTACTTCTTTTCCAGTTGAAATTCAGTCATTCGTAGATCTGTACATTTATGCATTTGAGGCGAGGTTGAATGTTTCATGTGAGGACGTGTGGCGAAACCTGTATCCCCTTTTTCTTGTCAGGGTTTGTGTTTGGTAGTAAGCGTCACGTCCAATTCAGCACTGTTACAAACGCTTGCCAAGAAGCAAGGGGCCGCGCTGCTTGCCGTAGGGCCGCTCTCGATGCCGGACAGGAAGGAAATAGTCCAGAAAGGACTGGATGCCTTTGGGAAGAAACTCAGTAACACTGCATTCAACAACCAGGTTCTTCTCAACACTCTTTGCAACATTGATTGTTTCAATAAACTCTTATTTTATTTCTCAAGTTGGTACTTTGGTGTTCTGACCCACCAGGTCCTGCTCTTGTGGATGATAGTCCCATTTGAAGAGTTTGCCCTCGACTCATCCCAATTAAAAAAATCTTGTTTTCGCAATTTGGCCTGCAACTTTTAATCTGTCAGTTTGTCAGTTTGTTTGTATATACTGAATGTATCTTGTGTGTGTGTGTGTGTGTGTGTGTGTGTGTGTGTGTGTGTATCCAGCTCCAGACGCTGATGATGAAGAAGGGCGCGATGAGCCCTCTCTACCTGCACCTGGCCTGTGAAGACTTGAGGAACTTTGCCTCCTTCGATAAGGTCCAATGTCACGTCTTCCAGACATTCCCACAGTGTTGGCGCCAGTCATGTCGTAGTATAATGTTGGTTGTAGTGATGCCATTTGGTGGACACTTGAATCCAAAGCTTCTTACAATACCGTGGGTGCACGCATTTATATAATGGGTGACCACAGTAGGAATCAAACCCCTAATCTTGGTTAGTGCCGGTTAGTGCCATGGTCTACGCTTTGAGCTGCAGATTGGAGTCTTATACAAACATTTCTCAGAGACTGAGCTGCTCAAAGTCAAATCTCAGTTTTTCTGACTAAGTAACAGACTGAAGCCCAATGGGTTTCAGGCAAGGGGTAAGAGAGGAGCTAGCTGATGATTATCTAGGTTAGCTAGTTAACCTAATTGACCTTCAATGATGGCATGATAATGGTTATGTAGGTGACAAAATGAAGATGCTGCCCTTACTGTTTTATGTTTCATTATATATAGTATATTGTTGCGTTCTTGTTAGCTCTTGGTGTACTGTTACATTTTGTGTCTGTGGGCTCTTAATGCAAGTAAGCATTTGTTGTGTGAAGTTCATCTTTTCACCTTTCACAGGGAGGTCTCTTTTACCCTGCTGCCACATTTCATCGTACCTTGGTGCACATGGCAATAAAATGAAACTTGATAATAACGATGATGATGATGATGATGATGATGATGATGATGGTTGTGCTAACATCTCTCCTTCTGTCTCAGATGAAGGAGAGCCTCCAGAGCCTGCCCCAGTCCCTGAGCCAGTTGGTCCAGTACAGCCTGGACAGACTGTGCTCCCAGTACAGAGGTATGGTGGGACTCCGCTGGGCCCTGGCAGCACTCACCGTCAGCACCACCGGTGAGATGGTACTCCTGTTACATCCAGTCAAATAGTATTTTTGCAGAATCCTTGATATTGTGTTTGGGTACCACATGGGTGGAGGTTGGTAAGTAGTACAGTACAGAGTGCCACAAAGTTTAGTGGGAAATGTTACGGTAACGGGGCTGGTTGGTATTGGAGTGATGCAGGTAGTGGTAGGCAGACAACAGTAAAGTATTTGAACAGGAAAGTATTTGAAAATCAGTTGAGTGACAGTTTACCTGACACTCCCTGAATTGTCCTCGTGCAGTAAACCCCACCCGTCTCCAAGCAGGTTGATCCAGGTATGAATGTAGCTTTGTTTGTGCACCAAATGGGGCTTCTGACACACCGTATGCTTCATTGGTGTTTTCTTGATGGACATGATGCAAAAACAAAATGGGTGAAAAGCCATATGGAGCGTCAAGACGGCTCAATAAAATGATATTATAGAATATCAGAGAATGCAATTTGTGATTCATTTTTATTCAACATTGTTTTACTGCATGTGTGACATTTTATTGCTTGTCTCGTTGACTTATTGTTTTATTTTTTCTTACAACGTTCTGTATAAAAGTTTATTATTGATGTTATTATTTTTAACTGTCGAATGCTGTCAGTGACCAGATACACTTGAGGAGGTTGCTGAAGTGACTGTGGTTTCCCGTCCACAGGCCTGAAGGAGAGAGACCTATATGGCATACTGAACACATGCAGTGCCTCGTCCTCACCGGGCAAGCAGGTCACATGGCAGGAAGTGCTGCACCTGTCCAGGAAGCCCAAAGGACGCATTCCCATGGCAACCTTCACCCATATGGTGCAGAGTTTGCAGAGGTAGGAATCCCAGTAGGAGTTGAATGCCTGTGAATCATGGGCTTTCAATTTCTTTGATCACATCCCTGAATAGTCTAGACATTGGTATATAAATGACAACCTAAGGGGTTTGTGGTCTTTTAGATTTTCAGTAAGCTAGAGGCCAAGTGTACATTTTTGTAAAAAAGGTCCATTGAGATATACTGAGGAATTATGAATTATTTACAGCATCCCCAAGAGGAGGAATTATTAAAACATATATTTTGATCCTCATCTGCAGCCTGATTGGTCCGTCTCAGTCCCACGACACTGACGACCAGCTGGCTCTGACCAATCCAGAGGTGAGGCGGGCCTTTGAGGACTTCCTCCTCCCAGCAGATGGTGACAGAACCAGAGCTCATCTCATATTGTCAGGTAAAGTACACTCACAGTTTGTTTAAATTCACAAAATATGATTTCTTGTTTTATATATTTTCTTATTCCTGGTGTATCCCTCTGGTGTCTCTTTCCACAGCTCATCTGTGGGCGCTGGCTGACCCCCAGGGAGCCGATACCTTCCTTCACTGTGAGGCCAACTCCATCATGTACCTGCCTTCCCACCTGGTTAGTGACCTTCCATCAGCAGCAGGCTGTGCTTTCTCACAGATTCACAAACGTGGTTACAAATTACAAATCCACCAGCAAGCCAAACACCAAGCGGTATATCTGATCTTCACTGATCAACATTGAATGCTCAGTACTTGTGATAGAATTAGGATTCAGAGAAACTTGGTCCGTCTATTCCTCCACAGCAACAACGAGTACACGAACAGCTGATGATGTTTACTGAACGTTTTCTATCTCCCGGCTGCTTGTATGTGACTTTGGTTAGATGGGAAGTGACCAATGGGAGGCGCTCTACTCCCTGCTCTCCAGTTACTACTTCATGTATTCAAACGTGCGCCACGGCCTCCTGCACCACCTCCTGGAGACCTACAGCGTGTATGGTAAGTGGGCGGAGCCTGCATGGCCACGTGATTATTGTAGCAATACCGTTTGTTAGTATGGATGGTCTTTCTATGACAAATCTTACCTTTGGTCTTTGCATGAGTTTGTGTGTGTGAATATGAGGCAGGTATAGTCAGTAAACCTCACCAGGATCCTCACGTTCTCATCCTGTTAAATTCTGTCTTTTCTGCAGACAAGAAGAGTAAGTTTGTGCCGTCAGGTAAGTGGTTTAGTGTGTATGACTGGTTCTGCATTGTGCATTTATCACCTCTCTAAACACACAATGCTTACAGGTTGCTGCCAATGACAGTAGTTTCTCTGCTCTGTGTCCTCTCAGTTGCCATCCAGGGCAATATGGAGGACTGCTGGGGTTTCCTGCAGATTCACGCCCCCCTCCTTTCCTCCTGGCCAGCCCTTTTCATTCAGCAGGCACTCAACAATCCAACCCAAACCTCTGCTCACGCCTGGGCACAAGGCCTGATGGCAGAAGGAGGTGCTCGGGTTGTTCAGTTGCTAAACAGGGACACTCAAACTCTGCAACAAACCTGGTAAGCAGGTTGTTTTCAAGGTGCAGTTAAAGAGTGTGTCGATACCAGGTGTACCTTCACATTAAAAACGTAGTTGAGGGAAACATCTTCCCTTTTTCTTTTCTAAGGATACATTTCATCAGTTTCTAGAAAGAAGAGGATTCATTCAGATGTAAACAAGGGCTTTTTATTTCTCTGTTATGGTGTTAATGTGAAACCAATAGTGATTCTTGTTGGTTTTCTGTGTTTCAACCCAGTAAGCTGGTGTCCACCTTCTCCTCTGAGCCCACCTGTGTGGTTCTGAGCCCAGACGGAGGGCTGATGGTGGTCGGTACTGGACAGGGAACGCTACATTTCATTCACACACAGACTGGACAGGTAGGAACGCGACTGTCAGGGATGGGCTGCATTTAAAATAATAAATAAACAGTCAAAACGCCAAAAGACATATTAATTGAAAAAAAAAAATAAACGATGAATTTCCTCCTGGCTGTGAACAGGAAGTGAGGTCGTTGGTGAGCAGCTGTGACGGCATCTCTAGCTGTCTCTTCCTGAGGGACGGGCTTCTTGCTACCACCTCTTTTGACGGACAAATAGAGATGTGGGACATCGAGAACGGCTGCAGGTGAGAGGCGGAAGGAGAGTTCACAACAAAAACATCCTCCTGCTGTAAACAGTTCAAGTCTACTCAACTCTTGTCTTCGCAGGACTGCTGTTATTGATGGCCACTCTAATATGATAACAGGAAGTGATATCACTGCAGACAGGAAGCACATTGCAACTGTGTCCCTGGACTTCACGCTGAAGGTCTCAATGAAATATTTGATACTAGCGATCACTATTATACTAGAGTATCATCATAGTATTAAATTAAACTGTGCTTCATTTCTGCTCTACAGGTGTGGTCCTCCCATAAAGGTCATGAGGTAGCAACGCTGCTTAGCTCCAGCCCTCTGAACTGTGTGACCTTTGACCCTGAAGGTCACCTGCTGGCTGCTGGCTGCTGGGATGGGAATGTGACTGTGTGGAACTGGCTCCAGAATAAAGTATTGACAGTGAGTTAAAGTACTACTACTACTACTACTACTACTACTACTCCCATTCTTACAGTTATAATCTGACACAATAAAATACTCTATCACAGTGATTCAACCTCTAGCCAATTCATGAAAGCTTTTTTTACTGTTCCAAACACCGGGTGTCAAGTAGGTCTTTCCAGGTAAAAATCCTCTGGCTCTCAGGAAGTGATGCGTCTTTGGTTTGGAATAAATAGAAGAAGAACTGGGTAGTTGGCATGAGAGGAAATCCAAGGAAAAAGAGTCACTGTTTGATTGACAAGTGATCTCTGGGAGGTGCAGTGCAGAAACACCACAGCAATGAGCCAAAATAGACATTAGACTAAAATAATGGGGGATGACAGAAATGTGACAGAGGTCCCAGGCTGGACTCGAACCCAGAGCATCGTGGGTACATGTGCCTCAGCCAAGCCAGCCAGCAGGAGGCCCCTCCCTTCTTATTCCTTCTCCTCTCCTGTCTCCTCCCTCCTCTCCACCAGTCCCTCTCCGGTCACCAGCGGTCCGTGCGTAGTCTCTCCTTCTCCCCCTCCTCCTCCATGCTGTGCTCTGGCTGTCTGTCCGGGGAGGTGAGGGTGTGGTCGGTGCCCACCTCCACCTGTGTGGGGCGCTACCAGGCTCACTGCGGGGCCACGGAGGTCCTCACCTTCCTGGGTGGAGGGACCAGGCTGCTGAGCGCCGGCTCCGATCACACGGTGAGGCATCACTGCCCACACATCAATTGACATCAATCATCAATAACAATAATAACATCAATGTTCACTATTTAACCAGCCACACACACACAGGTTGTAAGTAAAAGTAATCTCCATTTTTCTCCTCTTCTTCTGCTCCTCTAAACAGCTCCAGCTCTGGTCGGGAGGACTCGGCCGTTCGGTGACGGTGTTTAGAGAAGACGAGGTAAGCTGCCGGACGATCTCTCACTGACATCTACAGCATGTTGCCTGCTGCTCTTCATCCATTTCAACTATTGAGACGTCTTCCTCCATGTACACTTTGTATGAACGGCTTTGTTCTAAAACGAGATAACTACAATTTTGAAAAAGGTTATATACCTATAGTTACAAACTGGGTGATACCTTTTGAAATATCGGAGCTAAATAGTGGGTAATTGGTGTATATATATTGATCCTCTGTATTTGAAACATATTGAATGATGAACGTCTGGTAGTTTCCAGGCACATAGCACTTTGTACTTGTCAAATTCTTATTTGCTCTTCCAGTATGAACAGGAACCTCCTCAGAAGAAACTGAAGCCCGTGACCTCGGAGCCGGCCGCTCTGTGCGTGGCCGTCGACGGAGAACGCGTTGCCGTGGGTTATCATGGAAAGGGCATCAAGCTCTTCAACCTTGAATCAGGTGTGTGTCTGGCGGGATTCAAACTCACAACCCTGGAAGATGCTGACAGAACTAACAAAACGTATGATGAAGAGTGAAAGGAGAATAAGAGGCGTCAAATGACACAGAAGAGACTCCCAATATGCAGCACTTGCATCAACTGTGAACTTCAGTTTGCGGGTCTATTTTTCTGTGTAACTACACAGATGAAACATGGCACTGTGCCTCATGAAACCTGGTTCTCCTCAATGTCTCGTTCCTACTCCCTCCCATGATTCTCTCTGTTCTCAGTATCCACTTTTAGTCCATGTCCCAGGCTTGAATCTGTCTTGAATCTGACTGTGGTTGCATGTCATCCCTCCCTCTTTGTCCCATATTTCCTGTGTTTGTCACCTGTAATAATGCAGAAATCCCATGAAATATATTAGAAAGGATCTTGTAAACAAATCCCCCCATAACTGAATCTGTTTTGATTGCAGGTGAGAGGACGTGGGCCAGCGAGGACCTCCGGGTGTCCGTCCTGTGCCTGATGTGGCTGGCTGTGGCTGAACCGGAGCGGGCCGGTCCTGAGCTGCTGGTGTCCGGCGGAGGAGACCGGCACCTGAGGGTCTGGAGGATGCGAAAAGAGGAGGAAGTGCTGGAAGGCCTGGGAGAGTTTGGGATGCAACAAGGCCCCATCCTGGCGCTGGTCCAGAACTCCTCGTACCTGGCGTCTGCCTCCGGTGAGTCTCGCTGATGGTACAAGAGAACAACACACTGTAAATCGGTTGGTTCAGCAAAGACGTCATCTAAAAACATCTTTCAACTCATATTAGTTTATTTTCCTCCTCTCCATTCCCCAGATGACTTCACCATTGCCCTGTGGTCAGTGGGGGACCTGACCCTTGACCCCTGGGTTGAGCCCACTGTGGTGTCTGTGCTGAGGGGCCACAGTGGGGGGGTCACCTGTCTGGCTTTCAGCCCTGATGGTGGAGAACTACTGTCCGGTGGAAAAGATCAGGTGTGTGTGTGTGTCTGCAGATTCCAGCTGAAATAAACATCACTGCCATTGTTCCTGTAACTATAAAGGAAGCGGTTTGTAACTTAAAGGTTGCTGGTTCAAATCCCCAGATAGTCGACCTGCTCAGCTCAGTTTTGCTGAACGTCTCAGGCTTGACTGTGTTGTGATCGTAAGACTCTCTCTGTTTCAGGCCCTGATGGTGTGGGATGTGAGTTCCTCTTCTCCTGCTCTTTCCAAGTCGCTCCCCCACTCCCACAGAGACTGGATCACCGGCTGTGCTTGGACCCCGGACTGTGTGGTGAGTCTTCCTTTACATTCACTATCGTTTTGGTTTCAATTAATATATCCTGCCGCCGTCTTCTCAAGTTGTATCACCCCAGGAAGTGATTTATATTACAGTATTGCATTATTGACTAACTTTGTTGTCTACGTCTTCCTCTACCTCGGTCTTCTCCAGGTGAGCTCCTCAAACGATGGAAGGCTTCGTGTTTGGGACCTGCAGGCAGGCCACAGTGTCATTGAGATCCCGTGGAAGTGTCCTCTCAGCTCTGTGTGCTGCCTGGTGAGTTGAACACCGAGGAAGGGAAGACTCCTGTAAAGGCTAAAACCATTTAACTCTAATCGTTTTTTCTCACTTCAAACCATACATCAGTCCTCATAAACACGATGTGGGGACGTTGTAACAGGGAAGGTGAATGTGCTGTTTTTTCCGTGTACAGGGACCGTATGTGATGGCAGGCTGTGCAGAGGGGGCGCTGCATGTGTGGAAGTGGGAAACGAGCATGGAGGTCGGCCACATCGCTGCCCACCGGCAACGCGTACACCACTGCTCCATCCTTCCTACAGGTCAGCGCTCTGTTAACTCTGAGACATGTGCAACCAGTACTCCTTCACTCTCTTGCTGTTTCGTTCATACAGTAGAATGAATCATGGATCATTATTGTGCGGCGCTACAACCAATAACCAAACTTTGAAAGGCCATAACTGCTACACCACAGGTCCAATCTTGATGAAACTTGGAAGGATGATGACTCTTGTTTCTGATTGGCCCAAGAGGTGCCTGCATCCGTCATGGGGGGGCGACACGTTTACATGTTGTTGTTTTGTTTTCCTTTTAAGACGAAACCGAAGAAGTCATCCCGGAGGATACGATCGTTGCTACTGCATCTGATGATGGCACAGTGCAGCTTTGGAAGCCCTTCCAGGTCTGTGTGTTGTTGTGGTCAAATAATTCAAAGTGGTTATTTCTATTTGACCCTGTCTGGAGGACCAGATACCAAATAGGACAGTACAGGGACCGTCACAGGAAAGTATTAAACTTGGATGTGTACTTTTTTTCCCCCTGCCTTTGCATCCCTGATCACATCCGCTACCTTCATGTACAGGTTGAGCACCTGAGCACCTTCCAGGGTCACAGCGGTGGGATACAGGGGGTGGTCTCCAAGGAAGGAGCCCCAGAATTCCTCACCGTCTCTGAGGACTGCTCACTGAGATGCTGGACATGGGCGACAGGTAACAATCTGCCTCCAGCTAACTGCAAAGGGAGGAAAAAGGTTCAGGACAGCAACTCGACTCCTTCAAATGTCTGTATTGGCCTGTGCGTTGGATGACTGAGACCTGGTGGAGGAGCTTGTGAATGAAAATGATTGAACGGATCGAGTTGCCGACCTGAAACCTTTTTTTCCTCCATTGCTAATAACATTCCTGCAGCTTTTTAGCTGTTCCTCTGAAAACATTTAATCTTACAATAGCAGCTTATTTATGTTTAAGGATTGAGTTGTGAACGTCCCAGTCCACCTGTCTCCTCTCTCCTGGTCATGCAGAGAGTCCTCCCAGCCTGAGAGGCCCTGTCACAGCTTTGTGCTGCTCTCAGACAGACGACCTGCTGCTGGCTGGCTATGAGTCTGGCTTGCTGGAGTTATGGCAGCACAACACTGTGGTTAGCCACAAGCAGGTAAACTGTGTGTGTGTGCATGTGACTGTAATGTGTGTGTGTGTGTGTGTATTTATATAACCAAATGTGGGGTGTTTGTATGTCAGCTCTCTGACAGACCCATCACAGCGATCTGCTCCATGCCTGATGGCCAGTTCGCTGTTGGCTGCAGGAAGCCGTTGGTCCATGTGTTGGAGCTGTTGAATCCTCAACACAGCACTGTGAGGTAAAACCCAAACACAAGACAGTCACACACCTTACGAGTCAGTCCGTGGTCCCTGGTGGCCTCCACCTCTGTCCGTTAGGAACACTTTGTTTACAACGATGGCCTGGTAAAAGACACAAGAAGGCAACTGAAACCAATAACAGTGATGTTGACTGGACCTGGTTGAACGTGGACAGAATGTATGTCACAACTTTCATTCAAACATTTGATGGTTTTTGGCCCTTTAGAACTTTTCTGAGATGAAAAACATTAAAAACCAGGAAGGAAGAACATTTTAGGTCATGGAAGTCCTCTGACTTGGTTATGGATGAGTCATGAGTTTTAAGTCAGGGCTACAGGGGGAACTCTAACTGTGGGTGAACGATATTCTCACGCTTAGAAGTAAGAAATCTGCACACTATCAGAAAGTCCATTTGATTCATCTTTCTCTGCATACCTGACCGACTCATAACTCATACCTTACCGTCCTTTTGCCCCCAGCCTGGTGAGGGTCGCCACGCACACCGTGACGGATCCGGTGATGCAGCTCTGCTACTGCTCTGTCCTGATGGGTGCGTCCGAGAACGGAAACATATTTGACGTCACACTCGATGAAGACAACAAGTGGTGCCGTACAATCGATAAGTAAACAAGGGTAAATTAGGGTTGGTCTGAGCGAGAGGGCTGATTATTATGCTCACCATGAATCAGAGTTGGGTCAGTTAGCTTTAGTTCAGTCAGTTGAGGAAATTCAACAACTGAAGTTCTCTTTGTCATAGAGCTTCATAAAGATGAAATCCATAAAGAAACTGTTCAGAATAGATCTTATTTTGTCAACTGCAGTTTAGATTTCCATTTTGACTTGATCCAGTGGAAAGTGAGTTGAGGGTCCTGTCCTACAGGAGAACCTGGAAAAGTCATGAAAGTTTAATTATTATCCTGGCAAATGCAATCAAATAACTAAATTAAACATTAAGTATAACTACACAAACAGCTGAAATGTTCTGCATGTTTCTGCGTTTCTGCGTCACCCCAGTTGGTCCACCTGTGTGCGGATTCTCGGGATGATTCGCAACGATGAGAAAAGCATGTGGCTGCTGGGCGAGGAAGATGGAGCGGTCCACCTTGGCTTCACGGTGAGTTTCACCTCACCAGCATGTCATCCATCACATTCACATCACTCATCACTCTCATTCAACTCCTCATCATCTTCACTGTGGTGGAACAATTTATCTATGATGGGTGTGCAAATATTAAGACATTCAAAATGAAAACAGAGGTCACAGGGTCATAGGGTCCTGTGTCTGTAGGATCACTGGCTTTATTGTGACTCTGGTTCGTTTGGATCACAACATGCAGAATGGATGCCCGTCTGTATTTACTCTACTGCTGTACTGACAGTAGCAGCAGTAGAGTAGAGGCACAGACAAGGAACCGTGAAGTGAGATTGAAAGATACGTCTTCATCATCTTAGTGAAATGAAATGTGAGTTGATGGTTTGACTCGGTCTTCTCTTCCGTCCAGCTCGCCATGGGCCCCAAAACGACACTGCGTTCAGCTTTCAGCACAGTGGAGCTGGAGAGGGACCAGCCGGAGGGCAAGGGAAGCCTGATAACAGCCATTACTGTGGACAGAGGTACGACAGGGAGATACTGTAGTACTAGTACTGCTGCTACTATTAATAATATTAGCACTACTACTACTGCTACTACTATTATTACAGCTAGTACTCTATTACTTCTATTACTAATACTATTACAACTAGTACTACTATCACTACTGCTCCAACTACAAGTACTAGACTTATTACTGCTGCTATTAATACTATTATGATTACTACTACTACCAATAATAAGTAGAAGAGCAATAATAACTGTAATAATTCTTTAGTTTTTTTATTAACCAAGTTAAAAGGTAATAATATTTGTGAAAAGAGAAGAACGAGAGAAGAGGAAGAAGTTGCACCATTTACACATCTAGTAAACGTGATGTGATGCTTCAGTCTCGTCGCCTCCACAAGCTTTTGAAAATGAAGTCACACAGCTTTGGATCTGTAAACGTACACATACCTGCTTGTTGTGTGACTGACAGTGTTGGTGACTGTTTGGTTCTCTGGTGTGTTTCTGTGTTCTTCCAGAGTTTGTGGTGTGTGGAGACATTAAGGGCAACATGTGGTTCAACCAGCCTCCAGACCTTTCCTCCTGGAGCAGCAGAAAACCTGTAAGAGCCCATAGACTCCAACTCTGATCTGGGAAACAATAGTAATATTTTTGATGATGATGATGATGATGATGATGATGATGATGATGATGATAATGATGATGATGATGATCGGTCCGCAGGCCCACAGTGACAGGATCAGTGTGCTGAGAGTCTCCAGCAGGACCATCATCTCAGCCTCCTACGACAGGACAGTCAAGCTGTGGGACAGGAACACCAAGAAACAGGTGCAGTCAAAATACCAGACAGGCTTTCCACACGCAGACGGCAAAGAACTTGAACTGACTCTGAAGATGATCTACTGTCGTCATGCAGCAAGTTGACAAGTTGATCTCTTCTCTTGATGCAGACTTTACTGTTTTTCATGCCTCTGTCTGTCTCTCTGTCTCTCTCTCCAGGTGGGTATGTTTGTGTGTGGTGGTCCTGTACTGGTGTTAGAGGTGAACCCACACCAACCCAACAAACTGGTTTGTGGCGACGGACTGGGAAAACTCTACTTCCTCTCCTGGAAAGAATAATCCAATTTAAACCTTCATGACGTCACATGAGAACGAGCTTCTTCTTCTACGCTGTATGTAATAATAACGTCTTGCATACTGCTCTCTAACAGAGGCAGCTCTGATGTAGTTTTGTAGGCTCGCATTTCCACCATTTGGTGTGTAATCCAAATTCCCTACCGAAAATATGAATGAGATTTGCAAGAAACGTCACAAATAGTCTGCTTACAGAGGCTTACTAGCTCGACTACGTTTTGTTCCTTTAAATAAAATATTGAAATTATTAAAAAAAAAAATAAAAGTTGCGTTGAATATCTATTATAGTTGTTAGCTAATCACGTCAAGCCGCCAGATAGCTAGCTAACAACTGTTGTAGTCCTTTTTCCCCAAACAATTTAAAAAAAACATTGAATGACACAAATTCACAAAGCTGATGTGAGTTGCAACAATAATAAATAATCAATGCAACTTAAACAAAATCTTAATAATTTCAATGTACAACACAAATCAATATTAAAAGTAACTAAAAGATAAAAATTCACAAAGTTGATGCTAATGGTTGTA
Source organism: Hoplostethus atlanticus (assembly GCA_034670405.1). Taxonomy (NCBI): domain Eukaryota; kingdom Metazoa; phylum Chordata; class Actinopteri; order Trachichthyiformes; family Trachichthyidae; genus Hoplostethus; species Hoplostethus atlanticus. The sequence goes on along the minus strand of JAXDDX010000075.1, from coordinate 2,412,935 downwards.
TTGTAACCCCTGGAACAAAACCATCCAACCATCCATTCAACATTTTTATTTTCCAGAGGGATTTTAGACGACACACCAAATGGCAGAACTGCTAATCTATGACAAACAAAATGAGTCAAAATGACGACTTCTACTTCTACTATGTGCCTCACTACATGCAAAGAGCACGTTACTCAGGCTTGTTGCACCTATGCACCTTGTTGCAGTATAATTATGTGTTATGGCTTTGTGTAAGCTGATATTTTGGGTTTAAAATTGTAACTGAGAGAAATCAGGAATGTGGGATCATGAAACACTTTGGTAATGAATGAATAACCGTCGCTTTGACAATAAATGAAGGATGTGCAAAAAATGTGATGTGTTTTTTTTTCTTGTTTACTGACCAATCAATAAAACACTACATACAGTATAATTTAATGTTTGTTTTTAGTATTTTCAAGTAATGATTAGTGTTTGTTTTACGTTTCTGGGACTACCAGTCAATTTAGTATACTTCTATCTATGAATAACAACTTATTTGACACTATTTTAATTGTCTTGATATAAACCTGTAGACTGTAAAACCGCTACCTGCTGGGAGAGACACTGTTTGACTTGGAGACATCAAAGCCAGACATGTAAACACAGCTTATCATCTAATGGTTTTACAACTTTGCTGTCTGTGTTGAATTGCTTCTGCCCAGTTGATAATTAACCAAGTTAAAGAGGAGTAAGACAATAAAACTCCACCCAATGCTTCACATTGATATTAAACTGAATGATTTAATCACAATTACTAGAAATATGAACCACGGTCGGAAAGTGATGCCACACCATAACCTTCAACATCTTTCAACATGGGACTTCTGGCATATTGGTCAACTGCTGATCAAACCAAATTCTCTTTAGTCTTTAGTCTCTTTAGACCCCACGAAGCACCATGGGGTCGGAGACATTGACAGAGACAAAGGGAGAGAAAACTGAAGGTTGCAGGATGTACAGGGACCCCTCTGGCTTCTTTAGACTGTTGTCTCAGCAAGTATTACCAAGGCTGAGAGCGGCAGCAGGTGTTCAGTCTGGGTGACAGCATTGGCACGGGGTAAGTAACAGTAATATTTACTTATTAGACTAGCATTACATTCTGTGGAAATGGACGCATGTGTTTTATTTTGAAATTCAGATTTTTATTTATTTTATTTTAATTCTATATACCACATTGATTTCCCAAGGAGGGAATTCTCTCTCCTTCCCCTGGTTGGTGTCAGCCAGCTAGTGCGGCATCCCTGGAGCAGGTTAAGTCTCTTGCTCAAGGAATCAAACTCACCACTAGGCCGTCCTGCCACTACATCACCAGCTGTATTGGTTTGGAGCTACTTGACACACTGAAATGTCTCTGGTAAATGAGGGGTGCTGATAACCGTCAACACATGATCAGCAGAGTGGCGTAACAGTTGCCATTTACGTTGTACTTTTCAGGCAAAGGGTTAGACCAGGCTTAAACCAGGCTTACAGCATACATCTTATTTACAGCCTCATTTTCAAAATGTGTGTGCATATAAGTAGACTACTCAAATCTGTATACTGAGATTTATTTTGCCCTTACTGCAAACTTCCGGCAAGGACAAACGGGCCATATTTCAAACAAATGGGTCTGACGTCCCTACTGCTTGAGACAGACCAGAAGATTCCTGTTCAGAGGAGGTAAAGCATTTATTCCAAAAAGCATGACTCAGTACATCGTTATGTTACGGGGGAAATGGGCAGCCCTTTATTCACGCCTGAAATGTTACAGAAACAATGTGAAACAGATTATAAACTAACTAACAGAAAGAGCAGGTCATCGGGGACTTAACACATCACGTGGTGGCTTCAGGAACAGCTAGTGTAAGTCATCATGACCACAGCGTGGCAGGCTATACGCTTACTTGTACTTCTCAACCTTGGTAATTCCATTTCTAAAGAAGTGTATGCAAATGTATTAAAAAATGCCAGCAGTTCAATTCGCTTTACACATCAGTCAGCCAGCTGATAGCAGTGGATGAAACATCCTGCTTATTGCTCTCTTTATCTCATTCATCGATTTAAAAAAAACACAAAGTTAGAAAATGAAAAAGCAGAATTACAGATATCTTGAACATTAAATCATCAATGGCTATGTCCCAAGCAAAAATATTGTCAAATTTCAACTCCTATCAAATAACTACAACTGTGACTACTTAAGTAAATAAGTCATTAAATATTGAAGGCCAGTGACACTGCTTAGAGATCATAGCTGCTGGGGGATACTCTCTGGGGCATCAGGCTGTTCTTCCTCCTCCGGTGTCTTGGGAAGGCGGTCCATTTCCTCCAGTTCCTCTTTGGACAGCTCCTGCACGATCGCCACGCCGATGGCGTCGCCAAGGACGTTGACGCAGGTACAGCAACGATCTCTGCAAGACGCAAACAGACCAAGCTGGTATCACCAAGTTTTTCTCCAAAGCTTCTCACATGAACTGATCTATGTCATCGGGTGATTGTGCTAAGAACAAATCAAACCTTCTAGCAAGATTTTTTTGTCCATATAGGTATTTTCCAAGTGATGGTGAAACTTACAAAATCCACTCCACAGCAACCAGAAGGGTCACATCCCGCACAGGTAAGCCTACTGACGTCAGCACCAGTAAGGTGGTCGCCGCTCCTACAGACGGGATCCCCGACGACCCGAAGCTGGAAGCACTTGCTGTTACACTAGAGGTAAAACAGGTAGACAAGGAGTAAGATCCACTCATCAACTCAGTAGGGATCTATGAAGTGCACTACACAGGGAAGATTGGATTGAAGCTGCCGATAACCAATATTCAACATCTTTACATTTGACAACATTTCAAATAAATATAATAAATGAATAGAACTGTGTTGGAGGAAGAGCTTTTTACAGCATTTAGACCAATATTTCTAATAATAACTTATTCCTTCATGTGGAATCAGATCAGGTCCAATCAGGTTGAGGCAGTATTGATCAGTTCTACAATAAATATGCATTCATACATATATCTTACCTAATGGTGACTATCTGGCCCGCGGTAAGGTTGATCTGGTGTAGCTGTGCGATGAAGAGTGCTGCCACTGCTTCATATAAGGCTGTGCCGTCCACGTTGATTGTGACGCCCATTGGCAACATGAAGTGGGTAATTCGCTGGTCGATTTTGTTGGTGACCTCGCAACACCGGAACGTCAAAGGCAGCGTGGCGGAGCTTGGAGAGAGACCGTCTGGTGTGTTAGTCACAGTACAAGTAACTTTGACATTACCAAGGGTGAGAACTTCTTTTACCTGGATGACACGATGACAGCTGTCAGCAGTGCAGGAGCCAGCCCCCACATGAACTCATAAGGGTTGGTTTTTACGAAGATATAGAAGACTGCCGGGAGGATCAGCAAGGCATGAATGATCAAACTAAAACAGTATGGAGTCATTTTCACAAGAAAATAAATTGCAATCATACTGCATATTGTGAGGGAAAAATCACTTTCTAACTGATATTAATAAGAATAAAAATAAGAACAAGAACACTTTTAAGGAAATGGGAATTTACCCTATCACAACCGTCATCATGAACTTCGCAAGTTTTTCGATAATATACCAGTCTTCAATCTCTACGATCTTTCCAGCAATCAGGAATATCAGTCCCAATGGCATGTAGCTGGAAAATAATCAATAACATCACTTAATAGATTTGAAGGATATTTTGTGAAAACTGAACCTTTATTTAGATCAGACAGACAGAACAACAATAAGCAATAGACAAGGAGGGAAATGTACCTTAAGATTATAGCTAATGCTAATGATTTTAGTTGATCAAATTATTACTGTTTTGGTTCATTTAGTTCAATTGTCACCAACCCTTCGCCTCCCTACACGATATGACATGTGAGGTGTGCGTGGTTAGGTTTCGTCTTACAACAGGACAAGGTCGATCAATCGGTCAGTAGCTTTGCTGAGCGTGATGAAAAAGTCCAGAATGGGTTTCCCTTCCTCTCCCATCTCTCCGATGATCATGCCAAAAATGATGCAGAAGAATATCAAGCCCACAATATTGGACCCTTCGATGCGTTCCCCCACAACTCGGATGTCGTAGGTGACGTTCTGCAGTAAAAGCTAAGCAAAAAATTGCAAATTATACATTTGATGGCAAGACCATCCAGAAATTGAACCTGAAACCTTGAGGAGGCTGTGGAAAAGGATGTTTTGTTTAGTTTAGTTTTTACCTCAGGGCCAGTTCCCATAGTAGAAATGTTCTCATCAAATGGCATCTCAAAGTACTTTCGTTCTATCTTGTGCTAAAGAGAAAAAAATCATCAGGGCACAGGTTCTCAAAAAATAAACCTAGTAAGTGATGGATTACTTGTATGTAGGCTGTCAAACCTGTAGGAAGGTTGCCTCAACTAGATTGTCAGGTATCATGTTCCTAAAGGAAAAGAGAAAGCAAATCACATCACAGACACCACACAATACAGTGTTGATGATGACTCAATGTAAGATGTTGGTGTATATGTGTCTTTTTGGTGGCTATCCATCCTGAATTGGCTTTGATATGCATTCATTTCACTTGTTAATGGAAATAGTACATAATTGTCCTTGGAACACAAAAGGGTCAACATTGTCCTTGTCTGAACAGCCACTGATTCAATTTGTGCTTTTCCATTAGTGAACAATGGTACTCTATCTGGTTGAGCATTCTGGGTAGGAAAATATGACAAACTGAATGGTGAATGCGGCTGTGGGACAAAGTGGGAAATCGGGATGGGCTGTGAAGCAACTTCCAATTAGTACCCTTAAAGCTACACTGTCTTATCACTCCAGTCCACACCTCATCAGATCCATTATGGCATCCACTGTGGAGATGCCGCCCTGAGAGTCATCCACCTCATCTTCTCCAATTGTATAAGTGACGCCAGGCTTGATGATCGCTACCAATATAATACCTGCAATGTCCATCACTACAATGTCATTCATACACTTGGAGGAAAGAAAAAAGAAGCAACTCATAATGTTAGTAAGTAAAACTAAATGATCAGCGGTGTCTAAGATATTGCAGGTCACAGATGAACGGATGAAAGAACCAACAAACCAACCCGTAGTCCTCCATGAAAACCTAATGAGCACCGATGAGTTCTGATTCCTGTATCAGATTCTAACAAGATTCTACATATCACATTCTGCATTCAAAGATGGGGATAGGCATATGTTGCTTACCAGTTGTCACAGATGTCATGGTTGTCATGAGGAAATACAGAGCAGCGCGTAAAGCCACTTTCCTAGAGAGATTCTTGTTCAGAGAAGCAACACCTGTGAGAAATAACATAATTCATACCCAGCAAAGTAGAGGCAGCAGTGCAAACTGTAATGCCATGTCATCATAATGTGGAACTGTCATTGTTATGTTGCAGGGTTTAAAGGTTGTTTGCATGTGACATTTTCTCACACCATAAAATAACACATGTGGAAAGAATGGCGAAGGCCTGACACTTACCGCTTATTATGCCTGATGTAATCAGAGGAAGGTTCAACAGTTGTAACAGGCGCATCAGGAGTTGTCCTGGAAAGCCTACATAGTACTTTTGCAAGGATGTGAGGGATGCATACTGCCGGAGAATGATGCCAGTGACGCCCCCTGTGAGAAAATAACACAAAAATTAGGCAGTTTTCATAAATAGTATCTTGAATAGTTACAAAAACACAAGACTGTTCATCATAGGAATACAGTCGTTAGCTAAATAACAAGTATTCCATTTCTTCCATTCAACCAGTAGATGGCGCCTGGATGCTGCAGAGAGCTTAATGACTTCATTAAACTTGAAGACAAGGTTGAAACCACGGAACAAGGAAAACCTTCTCCAGCATGCAACAACAGCGACAGTGCTGTCACATAGAGTTGCATAGCACATGCTTGTATACTTGTAATAAATAGTTTAGGATACACTCTTAGATATCTGCATTTGTGGTGTTGGACTGAATTAATGTCCTGCTATCATTTCCATATTTGAAAAAGCTAAAATCTAACCATTAAAACCCTTTGAACTAACGTTACATGATAGAAACATGAGGTTTGGACCACTGATTTTCAGAGTACCTTCAGAGTACCCTCTATCATTTAGATGTGTTTTACTGACTTTTAGAATGAAATTAGAAATACATAAACGGACATCATCATCATATAACGTTAACATAACTGTTAGCTGTTAACTGAAACATCCTCCCTGAAGTTTTAAGAAGTTTTAGTGTAGCACTTACCGGTAATTACAGCGAAATAAAGGGCGATAAGGCATTTGTGTTCCATCACTCCTCGTTTGAGGGATTTCCACCGGCTCTCCGGGACTGAATCGCAGGGAATGTCAATATCCATACTGACGACGCTCATGTTGTTAAAATAAGCTAAGAACTAAGACAATACAGTTAAATCTACACACGTATAGGAGGCATCAGCTACTTAGCAGTTTAGATCGGCACTTCCAAGTAGTAATTCAAATAAAGCTGTTATTTCACTATTTGAAAAACTACTAACTTGCACCGTTGCTAAGCGACTGTTTTGCTTCAATACTTCAATGCTTTTGTTTACCTGTATGAAAGATTTGATTGGATTTGCAACAATGCGTAACTAAATCTGAATAAATGCGCGTGCACACCCCAATACCAAGGGTGGAAAGTAACGCATTACAATTACTCTCATTACTGTAGTTGAGTGCTTGCCGTTATGCGTACTTTTACTTTTTTTGAATGTTTGTTTGAAGTAAGTCATTTTGTTTTTACTTAAGTGTGTTTCGACTTTAGTTTTATTCTTGGCCAGTTTTTTAATCACATCCATAACAGAATACATTTTTTTGCATTGCATCAGAAACTGGCCAATCATAATTCTGTTAATCGAGTCTTGTTGATTCATGCTTCAATTTGTGTAGGCACTTAATTATTATTATTATTTTTTAAATTAAAATAATGTAGTTAAAACTCTGTACAGCAGAGAATTCTATTTAATACGGTCTGCAAAATCCAACTCACGAGGCATTATGAAATGAAATAAAATATATAAAGGTTCCATATTATCCAGTTTTCATGATTTTGATTTAAAATATGTACAGAACCACCAGTACGATCCTCACTCTAAGGTGGACTATGTTCAGCTTGCCTACCAACCTAGCAGTACCAGGTTCATACTCAGGTCCAGCTACTAACTGAAGCCTTCCCTACTGCCACCCTAACTGCAGGCCGCTCCAGTTAACAACAGCTCCCCTCTAAACTCAACTCTGTTGGTGTGGTTGCTGGAATATGATTTAAACAACAAATATACTTTTCCTGTAAAGGGAATGTTTCTTTGTGAGTACAGGACAACCTAGTAGAACCTTGTCTATGAACCTGACTTAGTCACACAGTCTGTTTTACATCATCAAGGAGAGGCACCCACCCCGCTGGGACCTGGTCCCCTCAGCAAGGGATAGACTACTAGAGAAACAAGTACTTAAAGTGCAGGAAAGTAAGTTTATTTAAGTTTGCTCAGCAGTAAATCAACAATTCAATAACAAGCAACAATAATGATCTTAATCACAGCAATACTTTTTAGAGAGAGAGAGATAAAGGTTTCCCACCTAATCTAAACCCTCAACCCAGACCTCAGGGGTCCGGAAGGAGTGAATCCGTTCAAAGGCACTCAACAAGAGCCTCTGAGTCTTGATAAGTCTTGATAAGTCTTGATAAGTCTCTGTCAAGTACTGCCCTTCGTATACCCTTTTCTCTCTCCTTACATTTCACTCACCAATCACAATACAGATGATATCACATTAAATCATACATTTAACTATGTCTCATTTGGTCCCTCCTGCATCACTTCATCGACAGGATCAATCTTTGGTTATTCCTGATCATTGGTTTGGTGCGTGATCAGCAGGGTTCTTGATGATCTCAGCCTCATGATCAGTTCAACTCTTGAACTAAGGACATTGGACAGATCCAATGCAGTCATTATAATTTATTAGAACTTGTTTTTCTCTGGAGCATGTTTTAGGCACACACACTTCGTACAGGCTGTACTTATTGATACACACACACTACAGTATTCATTCATTAAACATTTTAGTAATCACACAACTGATTTTTAAAACAAATTCTTCATTCTTCGACACGATTTCAACGCTTTGATTCTGACATTTCATGATTCATTCATTCATTTATCCTTACCTATAAGTGCTTTAGCTGTTTATGGCATTTTCTTAATACTTCATGCGTATGCGGATATGGGTATCCACAAACCTCCAGCTATGCTTAGGTTCTTCACCCACATCAGCAATCGCTTGAGTTGGAGCTGCCAAAACATCCAACACGTTTTAAGGCGCATAAGCAGAAATTGAATTACTGCATTTCCAGATGCATTTCGTTTCCTCAAGTAGATGGCTTTGGTGAGCGTTGAATCTATGGTCATGACAGACCTACTGGTTGTTTCCTCAATCATCTTTTTGTTCACCTGTAGAATAAGAGGCAGATTTCTTACTGAGTGGTGCTGTTCATTAGATGGTAATGTTCAGCAGAGCTAGTTGATAGGGATGAGAAACAAGCCCATAATATACAGTTAGAATGCCTTAAACTCACATGTACCTTGACTAACAAGTCGCGGAGATGTTCCTTTTCTGTGTCGGCTGACTCAAGTACATTAGCCATTTTGACAAACATGAGCGATCCTTCAGAGGTCATCCAGGCCTTATAGTCTGTCAGGAAATAAACCTGGGGTCACACTTGATTGTATGATGCTCCTCAAAACGCTTTTCTGTCACTCTTATAATACGACATTTAAAATCAAATTAAGAGGGGCGATCAAACGTAGAAAAGAAGTCATCGGGTATTACCTGGCATTGTTGGATACACAACAAGCATATCATTAATCCATGGTGAGCTGAAGGTGTTTATGTAGTCCTGATGCCTCACAGCCTCCTTTAGATGGTCTAATTTATACTTCAGTTTGAGATCCTCTTCTGTATCATCACACACACCAGGATCCTTCAGGGCTTAAAAAACAAGAGACATCTACGGTTGCCTAGTATGTACAAGTGATAAAGCAAGTCACTGGTTGAAGAAACTGAAGAAACTCACATCCCCTGCAGGCATCAAGCATGAAAACCTTTGGTTTGCCCTTCAGCTTGGGGCACAGGTCATCACCGAAAGCCTTTATGATTTCATCCACTGCCAGTGAACCGCCTTGTGAATCATCCATTTTATTACGGTGTCCATGGGAGGAGGTCACCACAAACACTGATGAAACAGCTGATGTCTTCATGACTGTTGTTGATTTTGTCCCTGAAGGCTTTCAGTAGTCTTCTCATGTCCTGATTCCCCAATGATAGATGAATGAATAAATAAATGAAAACTATTAAAACTAACATAACGGCACCTTGATCAACAAATCACTTCAGTATCTACTTAGAGCCAAGTGGGGCATTATTTTACAAGTTAGTGATTTTTGTGAGATTCAGTGTCCTTAAAATGTTCACTTGAAGAGCATTACTAATATTATTATTTTATTTGGCTGCCAATGATGTATCTTTACTCATCCATCTGAAGTCGATATCAAAAAAAATCCTAAAACCAGCTTCTGTGGTGTGTGTTTCAGTCTCTCATTTTCTCCATTGTAAAGAACAGGCTGTTTTGAGGACGGAGATTGTATGTAATGAGCACTGCTCTGATTGGCCGCCTCACGCCTCACTCACGGCGTGAGGCGGCCAATCGCCTGGCGGAGGCGGAGAGCACAGCGCCCATGCTGCTCAAGGTAAACAAATAAGCTTGATGCAGAAATCTACCATAACCATGGCGGCCGCTCCAGAACCAACACTGAGACCGGACATGTTTGAGCCGGAGTCTGACCCAGAATGGGAAGAGGCAGCTGAGCGGTTCCACTTAGTTTCTCAATGATAACAATTCTGTGTAATATTGTACTTTCGTGCCTTGTGTTTGTGTATGTGGGTGTGTGAGCGACACTCTCTGCTGTAGCCGGTCTGTTTATGGCTCATGTCCATAAGCTTATTGAATACAACTTGCAGACAAGCTAGGATTGACAATTTTGTTGAGCTAGTTAGCCAATATATTATTGGATGCAATCTATTTGCATCCAAACAGCGCAGCCAAACAACCAAACGCGATTGTACTAATGGTGGCTAAAGTTTACCAAGCCTGACACGTTCGACAGACTTATAAAACAGACACTGGTCCCAACAAATAACTTTAAGATGACTTGTAAATTAAATCAAAACATGGTGACACTTACAGATTCCAATTTTGCAGATGGGTCACGTACCTTATGAATTGCTCCATCTTTAAGCTTCAATTTAGATGCTAATCCTGCCGTTGCTCAAGCAGTCCGAGGAGTGATCATCACACACAGAAAAAAATAGCTAACTGTAGCCGGGACGTTGCCGTTAAAAATAAAATTAATCCGCTCTGTCCTGGCGTTTCCGCGTGTTGGGAGACTGTGCAGGGATCTATGTTGCTGCCTGCATCCTACAACAGAACAACTGGAGAGTTGGCATAGGGCCATAGACATGTTGTTGTAGCTCCACTGTTCGCAAAGTAATGGTGCATTCCAATGTACTCAGAAAAAATGGTGTCCAAATGTGATATGCCGATTCTCTTCACTAATGGCGCTGTAGTAGTTGATGTAGGTCCTCTTTAGATGCTTGTAACATTCTGAGACTTGCCATACAAACATGAGTTCGCTGCAGGCGATTATGTTTTCCCGAGCAGATGCACTGGAACACATTTAGATTGGAAGTTAGGAATACCGACTCGGAATTATCGATTTTCGAGTACAATGGAATGCACCATAAGCAACGGCTTGCAGCACTGCAGTGAGCTGCATTTTGAGACGAGGTAAATGGGAGTGGTTGTTCACCTGGGCGTGGGCATGCTCTGAGAGGGGCTGGATTATGTTAAGAAGCGCCCGTTATGACGTCTAAAAGGGCTACTTTCTGAAACGGCCTGTTTTTGGCCCGATTTGGCACCGTTTTTAGAAAAAGGAAAATACAGAAAAAGGGGTTGACTTCCAGATTTCACATTTTCTCGGCTACTTAGGTCAACGATAACCTGTGGAACATGTATAAGGGCCAGGAATAAGCCGTTTTCCATAATATGTCCCCTTTAAAGAAACGTGTTCTTTTACCATAAAAGCTTCATCCAGTAGTTAACACGTTTTTGATGAGAGTCAGAAAATTGAAAATGGTACTTCTGTTATTAACATGGTCTAGCACAAATTATTTCACAACTACTGCAGGTAAAAAAAGAATGTTGCACATTGCATAGCATCTCATCTTCTGTCTTCTGCAGACATGCAGCAGTCAGGACCGGTACACGTTAAATGGGAAACGAGTAAGTCTGATCATTTGTGACCCTCGGAGGGAAGGATCCCAGCATGACAGACAGCGAGTGATTCAGTTCTGCCGGGAGAACAGGTTCCACTGGTCTCAGTCAACCCAGTTCAGCATAATGGTAGGATAACATCAGCACTTTTCCTTCCCATTAGTTTCAAACACTATAAAACCCATGCTTCCACATGTGAAACATATGGATATACACAGAGCGTGTGTATCTCTTAAAACCTTGATTGTTTTCTTTCCATGCTAACATCAATATTGGATCTTAGGGGCTGGAGCAGGGTTTACGTGACTTTCGAAACAGTCTGGATGAAACGGTCTGCTGCCTTGTCATTTTCATCATGGCTCATGGTGGACTTGGGCATATTAACCTGCATGATGGCCAGTTTGAGCTGCAGAGACTCTTTGAGATGTTTGACAACTGCTCGTGCCCGGTGCTCCGTGGAAAGCCCAAGCTGTTTGTCACGCAAGCGTGTCGAGGAAGTACGTGGCCAGTTGAATGAAGCTCACTGAAATCTTTCTGTGCATTGCAATCATGGGTTGTTAATTAGTGGTTAGGGTTGGGGTTAAGGTTCTCGTACTTACTTATTTTTATTATTATTATTATTATTATGCCCTCTTCTTCTTCTGCCCCGAATTTCAAACTTCAGCAACTTTCACACCATTTAAGCTATCGTCAATATATTCAATATATATATATTCAAACTTTGAAAAAATCAGCATAGTCTGGAATCATCATCCATCTTTCAAACTAGGTGGAGTCAGAGACTGTCAAATGTGACACTGGCTGTTTTTCCACAATGTCCACAGACCAGAGACTCCAGAAACACTTTCTTTTTTTTTTTTTTTTACACATTTTCTTCAGAAAATTTAACCTTTTCTAGTTTGGATTGTTTTTACATGGAATTTGAAACATGAAAAAAATGAAAATGTTTCAATTAAAATATCATTTGTTTTTAAACATCATACATAACTGATGTTTCATTCTTTTCTTGGCTTGAAGCCGAGGCCTGTGTGAAACACCCCTGTTGTGATGCAGATGGGATGTCAGGAACATCACGGACGTCTCTGTGGCCAGTCGAGACCGATTTCCTCTTTGTATATGCAGTGTGTCCAGGTGATTATTTCTGAGGTTATGAAACAGTAATCACACACCCACAAACACATGCACAGTTACTGCATTAGCTGTATAATAATTAAACTTAAACACTGGATCAAGTCAAAATAGAAATCAAAACTGCAGTTGACAAAATTATGGAAGCCCGTTTCCGCCACAGAAACCCGTGCACCATCTCCTCGTCTCGATAGTGCACGGGTGCACTCTAATCCTCCATTAGAAAGGGCTCTCCACCTCCTCTACACCTCCTCTCACCTGACCCGGCTCATCTGTGCCGTGACTATCCTCCGACTGCCAGCACAAAGCCAACTCCCACTCGGTCCCATTCCCCAACATGAGGTTTGTTAACTCAACCTGACGCAGATCCCTCTTAGAAGCCCTTTGATCAGGTTCGTAGACGCACTGACGATGGCTTGGAGTTTCTGGCCCGTTGCCTCTCGCCTGTCTTCATAGAAAAACTCTCAAACAGTTTGCTTGATGAGGCTGATCTTTGAAGTCCTTTGGTGGTGTGAGAAAAAGACATTTCCATGGTATTTGGTGCTTGGTGCTCTGTGGCAAAGTTTCCATTTCTTTGCAGAAGACATGAAGCAAAAGGATTTTACGCATTCTGTATTCTCTTTGTGCTGTTTATCTGTTTGTACGGATTCAAAGTAGTGCAGTGGGCATTGGAGCTAAATTACTTTTTATTGAGTCTCAATTTTCTACATAAGTTACTTGTACTGACAAAGAACCAGAGAAAATAATTCACGAACAGAAAATGTCATAGTTGCATGAACATTTTCAGTGGGTCAGCTTTAGTTTTGACCACCAGATCCCGCTCCATCCCTTCCTCGCTCCAGGTACCCTCGCATCGACAAAGAGTCGCTCCTACCGGTGGCCACAAACATGGGCATGACTGGGCAGAACGCCGACGTCTGGTACCCTCCCGGGCACGGCGACATCTACGCCAGCTTCTACAACTCGGGCCTGCTGGACCAGCTGATCGCCCAGGGCAAGGAGTACATCTTTGTCTCCAACATCGATAACCTGGGGGCCACCGTGGATCTCCACATCCTGCACCACCTGGTCAGCCAGCCCAACGGCAAGCGCTGCGAGTTCATCATGGAGGTGATGGACAAGACTCGTGCCGACGTTAAGGTATGTGATTTTAGGTATTTTCTGATTTTAGTGTTAGTAGATATTTTTGTTTGATACAGTTTAGAATACATGCACACACACACACACACACACATTGACCTTAACATTAACCTGTGATGTGTTAATTCTGTCTTGTCCTCTGTATATGTTTCTGCTTCGTCGCAGTTCTGTCAAAAGCAGCAAACACATGTGACCTGATTTGACGCCGAGGCGCCTCGGCCTCCCATTTGAGAAGCACCTCAGGGTGCACAAACATGCATCCAGCGTAGCGCATCCACTGCCAAGCCCAGGCTCGTTCCTGATTACTGCCGGCTCAAGTCATAGTTGTCATTTTCTGGGTTTCACTACAGAATCGCATGCCGTGACATAGACGGTGTTATGTAACTGGAACTGTGCGGTCCTATCTAGGAGAGTAGCACCAACGCTGCCAGGGTCGGGGGTTCGATTCCCACTGGCACCACACATGCCTTATAGATGTTTTATAAGTTTGCCTACCGGTGCTCTACTGGTGATATGTTCTATCTCTGAGGTTTAGTTCATATTTTTTGTAGATATTTCTGATGTAATAGATGTTATTGAACTACTGTATGTACAGTGGGTCACAGATGTGCTGGATGAAGCGGCCACTGTGCACCCTCGCCGGTGAGCTGTTGCGTAACAGCATAATTCAGTTTATTTTCTTTAATGTAAAATGAATTAAATGTTTAACTTGGAGGACCTGAATTCTCTGTTGGCATCCAAAGAGAGAGAGACACGATATTCCTTCACTTTCCCCACCGACATTTTGAACCAGTGACCTCTGCAAGTTGTTGGTATCTTTGCACCGATGTCACCAAGACCAATTATTTTATTGTCCTTGGCGATGAAATAACCACCAGGTAATCCCGTAAACAACAACCTCCTCTCTTGGTTTCCAGACGACGGACGGCGGGCAGAACGTGGTCCAGCTGGAGACGGCGGTCGGCGCCGCCATCAAGTGCTTCGACAACGCCCTGGGCATCAATGTACCCCGCAGCCGCTTCCTGCCCGTCAAGACCACCTCCGACCTGCTACTGGTCATGTCCAACCTGTACAGCCTGGAGGCGGGGTCTCTCACGATGAGCAGCAAGAGGGAGTTCCCGACCACGCCACACGTCAAGCTGGGCATTACTTGCTGTCCTGATGCAGGGTGGTGAAGTCACATAGTTTCCCTAGTTATGGAAGACTTCCTGCCGTTCCTCTGTAGCAGATCGACATCGCTATAGGAGTGGTTCAACAAGTCAGTCATTACAAGCGATTCCCGAGAGATACTGATGCTGAAATGGCATCTAACTACATTTTGATAATCAAGATAAATGGTGACAGTTCTTACTCACCATTTGTACAGTATTTGAATGTGATTTGATGCCATTTCCTGTATTTTCCTTGGTAACCACTTGGACCAACTGAGTTTGGCTTTGAGGTGACATGTTTTCATAACCCACATGTTTATCTCACGTGCACCGTATTTTGTCACCGTGTTGTTGTTGTTTTTTAAACCCTTCACTGTTTATTACGGTGTAAATAAATAAAGTCTAGCTCAGTGGGTGGAGCACGGCATTAACTGCCAGGGTGAGGTTTTGATTCGCACCTTCAAATATGTTTGCATTCACGCTATTGCAAGGCACACAGCAAGTAACATGCGTTAGAAGTTTGTGCAGCCACGTAGAGTCGAGGCTATGCTGGTAAAATTCTTCTGGAGCAACAAAACTGTGACTTCCCTGCATTATATATTATTAGAGAGCATAGGCCATAAATCTGTTTCCAGGTCAACCTGGTCTAGACGGAGACGCTCCCAACAGACTGTGCCATATAGGAGAAACTAATACGACGCCCGTGCACCTCCGTCTCTCCACCCGTTGGAGGCTCTTGAGCTTTCTCGTGATGTTCCCTGTAATCCATAGACGCCATGTCATGAAATGATATCTTCAAACCCCAGTGTGATGTTGATCTAGTAGGAAGCTGCAGATCATGTTGAGAGAATATCACGTCGTCGTGCATTACCTTTTTGTTTGTATCTAGTATGTTTTTTAAAGCGAGTGTTTGCTGACATTTTTACCTTCACGCTGTGTGAAACGTCCTGCCTCCACCGGAACATTACTGTGTCAATGCATCCCTGTCGCCGTTCACCTGTCAATCCCTCCATTCAACACAAGCTTTTCTCACTAAGTGCAACAGAAGCAGTATTTTCTCAACTGTTGGTTACACACACCGAGTCAGATTTGGGCCTGAGGAGAGAGGAGACGTTTCAAAGATTTTTTTTAAAAGTTTGCGGCATGAGAATACTTAGGATGGGTTCGCCGCCTGCGGACCAGGAGCCTGAAAGCAATAAGTGTTGATCTGTGACAGGGAAGTGGTCTCAGCCCAGCCCGGTTCTGCCTCCAGAGCTGAATAAAAGTGCAATATGAAATACGAGCCATGTGTCCAGTCTGTTGTATCACAGTCACTTTGTCAAGAGAGATGCATGTACAGAAATGCATCATCTCAGTTTCCCAGTAGATAGTGACACACTTGGTGGAAGTAACTAATTACATTTATTGGTAGTTACTGTAATTAAGTAGCTTTTTGTGTGCTTGTACTTTTTGAGTATGTTTTGAAGTCAGTAACTCAATTATGTTTTGACTGAACTATTTTACTTTATTACATTTTAAATTTCATCCATCCAGTACAAATACTGAAGGCTCTCCTCCCTTAGCATTGCTTCAGAAATTAGCCAATGGTAAATTAATCTGCACCATCAGAATCTTATACACTGAACATTGGCAAACAAACATGGATTCCCAGGTCCACAGCTGCTATTCAACCAGCACCATTAACCTCCAGTTTCTATGGGCTATAATACAACCATTTACATGTAGAGAGATTTTAGCCTTGCCTTCATATATTGCTCACATACATGTATGTCAACTTAACCAGGCTTGGTTCATTCTTTGTTATAGGTACCATTTTTTGGTCAGACAATCAACAATATGCAGAGAGCCACCCAATGGGGGGGTCAGTCTGATTCCAGGCGTTACAAGCTTCTTCTCAGACTGCAACAATCCTGGTGCTCTGTCTGTTCTGAATCCAAGCCTCTCTTTCCTCTTCATCAATCTATCATTCACCTAGTAAAATAAACACACACATACAAATAAACACACACTTTTCTAATTTTGGATGCATTCACACTGCAGCATTTTTAACTGTAATACAGTATTGCCTCTGTTGAACAAATAATTTATTTCACATATGTCAGTGTGTCTGATTTTAGTGATACTGACCATTGTAAAGAGATCAAACATGGACACAGAGACACAGGCATTGTTCATCTCTTCAAACAGCGGACTTCCACTATCAGGGTAACAGATCGCCAGGTTCCCTGTGTTAGAGAAACAGAAAAACGTACTGAAATTACTATTACTGATATTCAAGTTTAATTATTGTCCTGGCAAATGCAATCAAATAACTAAATTAAACATTAAGTATAACTACACAAACAGCTGAAATGTTCTGCATGTTTCTGCGTTTCTGCGTCACCCCAGTTGGTCCACCTGTGTGCGGATTCTCGGGATGATTCGCAACGATGAGAAAAGCATGTGGCTGCTGGGCGAGGAAGATGGAGCGGTCCACCTTGGCTTCACGGTGAGTTTCACCTCACCAGCATGTCATCCATCACATTCACATCACTCATCACTCTCATTCAACTCCTCATCATCTTCACTGTGGTGGAACAATTTATCTATGATGGGTGTGCAAATATTAAGACATTCAAAATGAAAACAGAGGTCACAGGGTCATAGGGTCCTGTGTCTGTAGGATCACTAGCTTTATTGTGACTCTGGTTCGTTTGGATCACAACATGCAGAATGGATGCCCGTCTGTATTTACTCTACTGCTGTACTGACAGTAGCAGCAGTAGAGTAGAGGCACAGACAAGGAACCGTGAAGTGAGATTGAAAGATACGTCTTCATCATCTTAGTGAAATGAAATGTGAGTTGATGGTTTGACTCGGTCTTCTCTTCCGTCCAGCTCGCCATGGGCCCCAAAACGACACTGCGTTCAGCTTTCAGCACAGTGGAGCTGGAGAGGGACCAGCCGGAGGGCAAGGGAAGCCTGATAACAGCCATTACTGTGGACAGAGGTACGACAGGGAGATACTGTAGTACTAGTACTGCTGCTACTACTAATACTATTAGCACTACTACTACTGCTACTACTATTATTACAGCTAGTACTCTATTACTTCTATTACTAATACTATTACAACTAGTACTACTATCACTACTGCTCCAACTACAAGTACTAGACTTATTACTGCTGCTATTAATACTATTACGATTACTACTACTACCAATAATAAGTAGAAGAGCAATAATAACTGTAATAATTCTTTAGTTTTTTTATTAACCAAGTTAAAAGGTAATAATATTTGTGAAAAGAGAAGAACGAGAGAAGAGGAAGAAGTTGCACCATTTACACATCTAGTAAACGTGATGTGATGCTTCAGTCTCGTCGCCTCCACAGGCTTTTGAAAATGAAGTCACACAGCTTTGGATCTGTAAACGTACACATACCTGCTTGTTGTGTGACTGACAGTGTTGGTGACTGTTTGGTTCTCTGGTGTGTTTCTGTGTTCTTCCAGAGTTTGTGGTGTGTGGAGACATTAAGGGCAACATGTGGTTCAACCAGCCTCCAGACCTTTCCTCCTGGAGCAGCAGAAAACCTGTAAGAGCCCATAGACTCCAACTCTGATCTGGGAAACAATAGTAATATTTTTGATGATGATGATGATGATGATGATGATCGGTCCGCAGGCCCACAGTGACAGGATCAGTGTGCTGAGAGTCTCCAGCAGGACCATCATCTCAGCCTCCTACGACAGGACAGTCAAGCTGTGGGACAGGAACACCAAGAAACAGGTGCAGTCAAAATACCAGACAGGCTTTCCACACGCAGACGGCAAAGAACTTGAACTGACTCTGAAGATGATCTACTGTCGTCATGCAGCAAGTTGACAAGTTGATCTCTTCTCTTGATGCAGACTTTACTGTTTTTCATGCCTCTGTCTGTCTCTCTGTCTCTCTCTCCAGGTGGGTATGTTTGTGTGTGGTGGTCCTGTACTGGTGTTAGAGGTGAACCCACACCAACCCAACAAACTGGTTTGTGGCGACGGACTGGGAAAACTCTACTTCCTCTCCTGGAAAGAATAATCCAATTTAAACCTTCATGACGTCACATGAGAACGAGCTTCTTCTTCTACGCTGTATGTAATAATAACGTCTTGCATACTGCTCTCTAACAGAGGCAGCTCTGATGTAGTTTTGTAGGCTCGCATTTCCACCATTTGGTGTGTAATCCAAATTCCCTACCGAAAATATGAATGAGATTTGCAAGAAACGTCACAAATAGTCTGCTTACAGAGGCTTACTAGCTCGACTACGTTTTGTTCCTTTAAATAAAATATTGAAATTATTAAAAAAAAAAATAAAAGTTGCGTTGAATATCTATTATAGTTGTTAGCTAATCACGTCAAGCCGCCAGATAGCTAGCTAACAACTGTTGTAGTCCTTTTTCCCCAAACAATTTAAAAAAAACATTGAATGACACAAATTCACAAAGCTGATGTGAGTTGCAACAATAATAAATAATCAATGCAACTTAAACAAAATCTTAATAATTTCAATGTACAACACAAATCAATATTAAAAGTAACTAAAAGATAAAAATTCACAAAGTTGATGCTAATGGTTGTATTGTAACCCCTGGAACAAAACCATCCAACCATCCATTCAACATTTTTATTTTCCAGAGGGATTTTAGACGACACACCAAATGGCAGAACTGCTAATCTATGACAAACAAAATGAGTCAAAATGACGACTTCTACTTCTACTATGTGCCTCAATACATGCAAAGAGCACGTTACTCAGGCTTGTTGCACCTATGCACCTTGTTGCAGTATAATTATGTGTTATGGCTTTGTGTAAGCTGATATTTTGGGTTTAAAATTGTAACTGAGAGAAATCAGGAATGTGGGATCATGAAACACTTTGGTAATGAATGAATAACCGTCGCTTTGACAATAAATGAAGGATGTGCAAAAAATGTGATGTGTTTTTTTTTCTTGTTTACTGACCAATCAATAAAACACTACATACAGTATAATTTAATGTTTGTTTTTAGTATTTGCAAGTAATGATTAGTGTTTGTTTTACGTTTCTGGGACTACCAGTCAATTTAGTATACTTCTATCTATGAATAACAACTTATTTGACACTATTTTAATTGTCTTGATATAAACTTGTAGACTGTAAAACCGCTACCTGCTGGGAGAGACACTGTTTGACTTGGAGACATCAAAGCCAGACATGTAAACACAGCTTATCATCTAATGGTTTTACAACTTTGCTGTCTGTGTTGAATTGCTTCTGCCCAGTTGATAATTAACCAAGTTAAAGAGGAGTAAGACAATAAAACTCCACCCAATGCTTCACATTGATATTAAACTGAATGATTTAATCACAATTACTAGAAATATGAACCACGGTCGGAAAGTGATGCCACACCATAACCTTCAACATCTTTCAACATGGGACTTCTGGCATATTGGTCAACTGCTGATCAAACCAAATTCTCTTTAGTCTTTAGTCTCTTTAGACCCCACGAAGCACCATGGGGTCGGAGACATTGACAGAGCCAAAGGGAGAGAAAACTGAAGGTTGCAGGATGTACAGGGACCCCTCTGGCTTCTTTAGACTGTGTCTCAGCAAGTATTACCGAGGCTGAGAGCGGCAGCAGGTGTTCAGTCTGGGTGACAGCATTGGCACGGGGTAAGTAACAGTAATATTTACTTATTAGACTAGCATTACATTCTGTGGAAATGGACGCATGTGTTTTATTTTGAAATTCAGATTTTTATTTATTTTATTTTAATTCTATATACCACATTGATTTCCCAAGGAGGGAATTCTCTCTCTCCTTCCACTGGTTGGTGTCAGCCAGCTAGTGCGGCATCCCTGGAGCAGGTTAAGTCTCTTGCTCAAGGAATCAAACTCACCACTAGGCCGTCCTGCCACTACATCACCAGCTGTATTGGTTTGGAGCTACTTGACACACTGAAATGTCTCTGGTAAATGAGGGGTGCTGATAACCGTCAACACATGATCAGCAGAGTGGCGTAACAGTTGCCATTTACGTTGTACTTTTCAGGCAAAGGGTTAGACCAGGCTTAAACCAGGCTTACAGCATACATCTTATTTACAGCCTCATTTTCAAAATGTGTGTGCATATAAGTAGACTACTCAAATCTGTATACTGAGATTTATTTTGCCCTTACTGCAAACTTCCGGCAAGGACAAACGGGCCATATTTCAAACAAATGGGTCTGACGTCCCTACTGCTTGAGACAGACCAGAAGATTCCTGTTCAGAGGAGGTAAAGCATTTATTCCAAAAAGCATGACTCAGTACATCGTTATGTTACGGGGGAAATGGGCAGCCCTTTATTCACGCCTGAAATGTTACAGAAACAATGTGAAACAGATTATAAACTAACTAACAGAAAGAGCAGGTCATCGGGGACTTAACACATCACGTGGTGGCTTCAGGAACAGCTAGTGTAAGTCATCATGACCACAGCGTGGCAGGCTATACGCTTACTTGTACTTCTCAACCTTGGTAATTCCATTTCTAAAGAAGTGTATGCAAATGTATTAAAAAATGCCAGCAGTTCAATTCGCTTTACACATCAGTCAGCCAGCTGATAGCAGTGGATGAAACATCCTGCTTATTGCTCTCTTTATCTCATTCATCGATTTAAAAAAAACACAAAGTTAGAAAATGAAAAAGCAGAATTACAGATATCTTGAACATTAAATCATCAATGGCTATGTCCCAAGCAAAAATATTGTCAAATTTCAACTCCTATCAAATAACTACAACTGTGACTACTTAAGTAAATAAGTCATTAAATATTGAAGGCCAGTGACACTGCTTAGAGATCATAGCTGCTGGGGGATACTCTCTGGGGCATCAGGCTGTTCTTCCTCCTCCGGTGTCTTGGGAAGGCGGTCCATTTCCTCCAGTTCCTCTTTGGACAGCTCCTGCACGATCGCCACGCCGATGGCGTCGCCGAGGACGTTGACGCAGGTACAGCAACGATCTCTGCAAGACGCAAACAGACCAAGCTGGTATCACCAAGTTTTTCTCCAAAGCTTCTTACATTAAAAAAAAGCTTCTCACATGAATCGCTCTATGTCTTCGTTTGTGTTAAGAACAAATCAAACATTTTAGCAAGATTTTTTGTAGTTTTTTTCCAAGGGATGGTGAAACTTACAAAATCCACTCCACAGTAACCAGAAGGGTCACATCCCGCACAGGTAAGCCTACTGACGTCAGCACCAGTAAGGTGGTCACCGCTCCTACAGCCGGGATCCCTGACGACCCGAAGCTGGAAGCACTTGCTGTTACACTAGAGGTAAAACAGGTAGACAAGGAGTAAGATCCACTCATCAACTCAGTAGGGATCTATGAAGTGCACTACACAGGGAAGATTGGATTGAAGCTGCCGATAACCAATATTCAACATCTTTACATTTGACCATTTTCATGCCTCAAAATTTAAAATAATTTTACATATAATAAATTAGTAGAAGTATGCAGTGTTTCCCCCATGATGTTATTCTTGGCATGGAGGAAGAGCTTTTGACAGCATTCATTCATATTTATGTGGAATCAGATCAGGTCCAATCAGGTTGAGGCAGACAACCAGTGCAGTATTGATCAGTTGTACAATAAATATGCATTCAAGGTTTGCAACAACAACATATATCTTACGCAATGGTGACTATCTGGCCCGCGGTAAGGTTGATCTGGTGTAGCTGTGCGATGAAGAGTGCTGCCACTGCTTCATATAGGGCTGTGCCGTCCATGTTGATTGTGACGCCCATTGGCAACATGAAGCGGGAAATTCGCCTGTCGATGTTGTTGGTGACCTCGCAACACCGGAACGTCAAAGGCAGCGTGGCGGAGCTTGGAGAGAGACCGTCTGGTGTGTTAGTCACAGTACAAGTAACTTTGACATTAACCAACAGTGAGAACTTCTTTTACCTGGATGACACGAGGACAGCTGTCACCAGTGCAGGAGCCAGCCCCCACATGAACTCATAAGGGCTGGTCTTGATGAAGATATAGTAGACTGCCGGGAGGACGAACGAGGCATGAATGATCAAACTAAAACGGAGGGGGAAATTGCAGTATGGAGTCATTTTCACAAGAAAAGAAACTGTAATCATACTGCATATTGTGAGAAAAAAAAAATCACTTTCTAACTGATATTAATAAGAATAAAAATAAGAACAAGGACACTTTTAAGGAAATGGGAATTTACCCTATCACAACCGTCATCATGAACTTCGCAAGTTTTTCGATAATATACCAGTCTTCAATCTCGCTGATCTTTCCAGCAATCAGGAATATCAGTCCCAATGGCATGTAGCTGGAAAATAATCAATAGCATCACTTAATAGATTTGAAGGATACTTTGTGTACCTTTATTTAGATCAGACAGACAGAATAACAATAAGCAATAGACAAGGAGGGAAATGTACCTTAAGATTATCAGAGCAGTGTTATTCCAAAACAAAGCTAATGCTAATGATTTTAGCTCATCAAATTATTACTGGTTTGGTTCATTTAGTTCAATTGTCACCAACCCTCCGCCTCCCTACATGATATAACTTTTTCTGTGAGGTGTGCGTGGTTAGGTTTCGTCTTACCACAGGACAAGGTCGACCAATCGTTTAGTAGCTATGTTCAGCGTGATGAAAAAGTCCAGAATGGGTTTCCCTTCCTCTCCCATCTCACCGATGATCGTGCCAAAAATGATGCAGAAGAATATCAAGCCCACAATATTGGCCCCTTCGATGCGTTCCCCCACAACTCGGATGTGGTAGGTGACGTTCTGCAGTAAAAGTGAAGCAAAAAATTGCGAATTATACATTTGATGGCAAGACCATCCAGAAATTGAACCTGAAACCTTGAGGAGGCTGTGGAAAAGGATGTTTTGTTTTGTTTAGTTTTTACCTCAGGGCCAGTTCCCATAGTAGAAGTGTTCTCATCAAGTGGAATCTCAAAGTACTTTCGTTCCGTCTTGTGCTAAAGAGAAAAAAATCATCAGGGCACAGGTTCTCAAAAAATAAACCTAGTAAGTGATGGATTACTTGTATGTAGGCTGTCAAACCTGTAGGAAGGTTGCCTCAACTAGATTGTTAGGTATCATGTTCCTAAAGGAAAAGAGAAAGCAAATCACATCACAGACACCACACAATACAGTGTTGATGATGACTCAATGTAAGATGTTGGTGTATATGTGTCTTTTTGGTGGCTATCCATCCTGAATTGGCTTTGATATGCATTCATTTCACTTGTTAATGGAAATAGTACATAATTGTCCTTGGAACACAAAAGGGTCAACATTGTCCTTGTCTGAACAGCCACTGATTCAATTTGTGCTTTTCCATTAGTGAACAATGGTACTCTATCTGGTTGAGCATTCTGGGTAGGAAAATATGACAAACTGAATGGTGAATGCGGCTGTGGGACAAAGTGGGAAATCGGGATGGGATGTGAAGCAACTTCCAATTAGTACCCTTAAAGCTACACTGTCTTATCACTCCAGTCCACACCTCATCAGATCCATTATGGCATCCACCTGTGGAGATGCCGCCCTGAGAGTCATCCACCTCATCTTCTCCAATTGTATAGGTGACGCCAGGCTTGATGATCGCTACCAATATAATACCTGCAATGTCCATCACTACAATGTCATTCATACACTTGGAGGAAAGAAAAAAGAAGCAACTCATAATGTTAGTAAGTAAAACTAAATGATCAGCGGTGTCTAAGATATTGCAGGTCACAGATGAACGGATGAAAGAACCAACAAACCAACCCGTAGTCCTCCATGAAAACCTAATGAGCACCGATGAGTTCTGATTCCTGTATCAGATTCTAACAAGATTCTGCATATCACATTCTGCATTCAAAGATGGGGATAGGCATATGTTGCTTACCAATTATCACAGATGTCATGGTTGTGATGAGGAAATACACAGCAGCGCGTAAACCCACTTTCTTAGAAAGAGTCTTGTTCAGAGAAGCAACACCTGTGAGAAATAACATAATTCATACCCAGCAAAGGAGAGGCAGCAGTGCAAACTGTAATGCCATGCCATCATAATGTGGAGCTGTCATTGTTGTGTTGCAGGTTTTAAACGTTTGCGTGTGACATTTTCTCACACTATAAAATAACATGTTGAAAGTGCTCTGGATTCCTCGAAAAAGAATGGCCAAGGCCTGACACTTACCGGTTAGTATGCTTGATGTAATAAGAGGAAGGATCACCAGTTGCAACATGCGCATCAAGAGTTCTCCTGGAAAGCCTACATAGTACTTTTGCAACTTTGTGAGGGATCCATACTGCCGGAGAATGATGCCAGTGATGCCCCCTGGGAGAAAATAAAACAAAAATGAGGCCGCTTTCATAAAAAGTATCTTGAATAGTTACAAAAATAATGTTCATCATAGGAGTACAGCTAAATAACAAGTATTCTATTTCTACCACTGGATTTGTGATGCCTGCCCATATCACAATGAAAAGAAAGTCGAAATTCATTGTTGTCCCAAGAAATTCAAAAACACCTGTTTGATTGCTGTGCACTTGCAAGGTTTCCATATGCTTTCACTGCCTAAGTACATTTTTCAACCAGTAGATGACGCATGGATGCTGCAGAAAGCTTAATTACTAATACTATTACTTTAAATTGAAGACAAGGTTGAAACCATGGAACAAGGCAAACTTTCTCCAGCATGCAACAACAGCAACAGTGGTCACATAGAGTTGCATAGCACATATTTGTATACTTGTAATAAATAGTTTAGGATACACTCTTAGATATCTGCATTTGTGGTGTTGGACTGAATTAATGTCCTTGCTGCCTGTTTTTAAAAAATGCTATCATTTCCATATTTGAAAAAGCTAAAATGTAATCATTCAAAACCCTTTGAACTAACGTTACATGATAGAAACATGAGGTTTGGACCACTGATTTTCAGAGTACCTTCAGAGTACCCTCTATCATTTTGATGTGTTTTACTGACTTTTAGGATGAAATTAGAAATACGTAAACGGACATCCTATAGACTAACTGTTAGCTAGCGGCTGTCGTTAACCGAAACATCCTCACTGAAGTTTTAGAGTAGCACTTACCGATAACTACAGCCACATTGACGGCGATAAGACATTTGTTTTCCAACACTCGTTGTTTGAGAGATTTCCTACGAGTCTCCGGGAGTGAATCGCCGGGAATGCCAAAAACCATACGAACAATGTTCATGTTGTCAAATTAATTTGCCCAACCTAATTAAGATAAACTAAGCTAAGCTAAGCTCAGCACTGACTTCCAAGGTAGTAATTCAAATAAAGCCGTTATTTCACTATTTCAAAAACTACTAACTTGCCCGTTGCTAAGTGACTGAGCGCAAGCCCTGTTTTGCTTCCAAACTTTGTTTACCTGTATGAAAGATTTCATTGGAATAGGCATAACCCGCAGAAATGCACTAAAACGCACCACCGTCCACAAATGTTACACAGATTTTACACAATGTATCCAGAAAGCATCATTTTAGGCGTAAGGGCCACGTACGTGTTGCCTTCACACAGGCCTCAAAATAGGTATATTTTCATTTTTAAAAGACTTTGTGTGAGAAATTATTAATTGTGTCACGTTGAGGTACTGACTATGTTAGAGGACACAAGTGAGGGAATCTACATGCAGTGAGATTTTGTGTCAGTGTAGGAATGAGGAGCACACATTTGTTGCATTCATGCAGGAGAAAAGGTGCAAGTGCATTCATTTAAAAAGCTCGTGCGAACGGTATTTTCAAGTACGAATAACATATTTACCATCTTTGACATGGACTTGAATGCAGCGCTAGCAGGCCGATTGCTTCATGACTACATTGTCTTACGTACGCAGAGCTGTGCCGCTGCAATTAGTTAGCTAGAAAAAGATCGGAATTTAGACAAGTTAGCCTTCAAAATAAACGTGTACAAATTGCCCCCCTAAATCAGTGGTTCTCAATCCAGTCCTCATTGACCCCCTGTCCTGGAGGTTTTAGCTCCAGCTCTACTCAGGCACACCTGAACCAATTAAGGTATCATGAAAACGTGAAGCCTCTAATGGTTGTGTCATACCTCTTTATTTGCCTCTCTTTTCCCCCTCTTCTCTTCTACTCCTTCTCCCCTGAGCACCAGAAAGTTTTGTCCTTTTTGACATGACTTAATTAGTCATAGTCATAATAGTATTAGTAAAAAAAAGTATTTCAATTAAGATTTTTTTTTTCTTCTTCCCTCATTTGGGGCGCCCCTAGCATTCGCCTATGCCGCCTATGCCACGGGCCGGGTCGGTCTGCCCAGTGGGCAAAGAAGTGTACATACCTGACCACCCACCACAATGCTTTGTTAGCCTGCGGGAATCATTTAAGGAGTTTACGAGGAGCACATGAAGGCAGCATCAGGCTGAAATCAGTAACACGAGCTCCCAGGTAAAAGCTGAGGCCACGCCCTCTTCTGGCCAACCACATCTGTGATCAGGTGAAGTGAAGAACTTGCTCCGCCGGTTTCAGCTGTGCCTTCCATGTTCTACATGAAAGTTATGAAAAGCCAAGGGATCAAGGGGAAGTGCCTGTGTCCAACCTAGTCTTTTAGTAAGTGGTAACTCCCAACTTTACAGCCGGGAGTTCAGAGGGAATAGAGCCGACATCACGACGTCAGAGCGCCGAAACTGTTGTTGACAAGTATAACATCAGTTCGTTATCGACAAATCTCTGTTAAGGTTTTTTCCCCCTTTATTTTTAAACAAGAGTCGTCATCTAGAAACAGCAAGGCCAACAACCAACGTAAACAAGGACGGACGTAATGGTAAGGCGACGCTTAAGTTCTTGTTTGGAAAGTAATGTTCTTGTTGAATTTGTCTGCGTTTAGCAAAATATTAGCTTATCGTCGAAACATTAGCTGTCGGAAATGTCTGCAATAACTTCAGGAAAACTGTGTTTTTGACAGGCGCGATACGATAACCTGGATTTGGATCTGGAGGTTGATGGAGGAGGAGTTGCTGTGAGTAGCTGGGGATGTTTTTAATTTATTTTGGTATTTTGGTTCCTTCCTTCCTGCTGTGATAAAATGTTGGAATTCACTTTTTTCCCCCTCTCTTGGTAAGGACAGGGGTGTGGTGGATGGTAAACCCTCTTAAACTCAGTTAAAGCACCTTTTTATCTGTGGAATAGAGGCTGACCTAAATTAACATCATAGTATTAATTAGGGATCGACCGATATGGGTTTTTGAAAGCTGATTCTGATACTAATATTTCTGTATTGAAGTTTCCGCTAACCAATAATTTTGTGTCGATATTTAATACCTTTGCATCTGACCAAGCCCATGTGAAACTGACTTTGTGGACTCCTAAGCCGCTCTATGTGAGCTTCATGCTGTTCCAACGCTATGAGTCCTGAACTAGAAAATATATCCTTATATCCCTATATCACCTGTGGAACTGTCAGTCATGTTTATGTGTCTTTTTCAGTTAAATCTCCACAGAGCTGTCCACCAGTGTGACAGATTAAGGGACTTGACAAATGGTGCTCTCATTACTGATTACAGGAGATGGAAGTGAACGTTTCACCACTGTTATTCACTCATATGTAATGTTTAATTTGCTGTATGTCTACTAGACCAGCAACCACAATGGAAATGATTCTTGGGTTAAATTCTTGGGCAATTTTTTTTGAGATGCACTTAAGTTTTCTAACAGATGTTTTTAGTTTTAGTTTTCTCTTCTTCACCCCTCATTCAGAGCAAGGCAGCGATATTCGGTGGGATGTTCAAAAGATCCTCCAAATCTGCAGAGCCGACAGTCCAAGTACAGGTGATGTGGTAGTTTATAATTGAAAGTTTTAAGTTTTAGTAACACCTACATTGATAAAATATTTGCTGTCATGAAGGTAAACCTCACTATTGAATATTTATTATTGATATTGAATATTAATATTATTTAGATGCTTGTCATCTGAATACCTTTTGATTACTACATAAATAATTTAATGATAATTTAAATAATTATAAAAATAAGAGGCTGTACTTTTTGAACTATAGAGCAATGAACTATGGGTCAATTTAATTTTCTAAAATGGACACAGCATCTTGGAGTGACACTTCAAATGTAGCCACGGATTTACACTGTTCGGTTCTACTTCTACTCACATAGGCCTTATGTTGATTTTACAGGACAATTTGACAGCGAACAGTGAGCTTTCAAAGAGCAATGACAGTCTGACCGAAAACAACAACACTAAGGTGAGCTTCGTGAAACGGAAATGTGATTTCTCAGGGTTTTGGTTTGTTTTTCAGATTTTCAGATCATATCGCTGTGAGCTGAGGAAAAAATCATCGGTACATACATAAATCAGTGACAGTGATTTGGTTCAGCATCTTGACTGCCGTACTTTATGTTTCAGGAGAAAGGGAGCATGTTTAAAGGAATCCTGAAGAAGAGCGCCAAGCCGGCCAAGGAAGGGACGCCTCCTCAGGTGTGTCTACTTGAACTGACTCCTGTTTGTTGTTGTCCTGTGATGGTTGACCTTTTCCTATATATGAAACCAAAGTGTAGAGGTGTAGCAACACAACTCTGTCTTTCACAAACAGGAAAAGTAGTATATTAGTAATAATTCTGAAGAATATTTATACTTTTTAATGTTTATTTTTGTTAGTATTTATTATTTATTGACTCACTTACTTGCTTATTTTGTAGTTACACTTTTCCATTAGGCTTGTTATCCTGGTTTAATCATTACATTGATAATATTATTTCACCCTCAGAGTTGTATATTGAACCTGTCAACAAAAAATATGGGAAAAGAGAAAGAGAAAATCAAGAGAAATAGGATTTTAATAATTTGACGGTTAGCGTATCTCCACTGATGACGGAGCGTCCCCAAAATGGTTTAGAAATATGCCGGGTGACGTATTGACTTTTCATTTTTACAGGCCTCCCTCTCTCTGCAAAATCCTGACCTGTCTGCCAGCAGTGACAGCTTACCAGACAACCACACCACATCTAACGTGAGTTTATTTTCTGGTCTGCGTTCTTTTATAATGACTAGAAACTCTTCAGTGTTTGACACCAAACCTTTTGTTTCCACGTCTGTATTCAGGAGAAAACAGGTGTGCTGGGCGGGATATTGAGACGATCACCTAAACCAGGTCACGAGCGGAAGCCTCCACAGGTGAAACATGATCTTTTATCACAGCGTTATTTCACCTGACAAATAAGCTTGCAGTTCTTTCTGGAATAGTTGTTGTCAGGGCACTATGACTGGCCCTGACTCTACTTACTGCTGACTGCTTACAATGTGGGGATTGAGAAATTGAACCTTTTTCTACTGTAAGTCGCTCTGGATAAGAGTGTTAGATGAATGCCTAAAATATAAAACGTAGTGTCCTGAGGCTGAATTCTAGTTTTGTGTGTTTCAGGATAATTTGTTAGTGGGTAATGAGCTCTCAGCCAGCAACGACAGTCTGTCAGAGAACAACACTAAGGTGAGTCTCCTCAACCAAATAAATTATTTTGACGGATTTTAGTCAAAAACACACAAAATACAACCACATAAGTCCCATGATGTCATGGGCCTGAGATGGATTCGTTTTGGTGTCAATCAGTGTGTCCAGTACTGTGACGTCTTTCTCCTTGGGTTTTCTGCCGATGGAGTTTGAGTTCCTGTAGGTGGCGCTCTTTTGTTTGTCTGTTCAGCCACGGTGGCTATCGCTGCTCATGCTAACCACCCAGTTCTTCTTCTGTGTATTCCAAACAAACCACTGCTGCTGCTGGTAGAAACAGAAAACACATCACTTTCTGCTTTCATGAACTGGGGTTGATGACATCACTAGAGGTTGAATCACTGTATTGTATTGATAGGAGCAAAACAGACATTTGTTTATATGAAAATATTGCAAAATATCTCTGTTTTTACTGAATGATTTTACACTAAAAGTACATTAAAAAGTGTTTCCTTAATATTAGCCATTTTAAAACTTCAGTATAAATCATGTGATACGTGTGTGTCTGTGTGTTTGTGAGTAGGTACATGGGGGGTAGACCTGCATACATCAGCAAATTGGAGTGCTGCCCTTTGTGTGAAGCATTCAATCGCATGCCTGCCCATTTGACAGCTGCATCATTTGAACAATACCAGAGCGAGGACAGTTTGAATTGTCTTTGACCTTTTTTTTTTTCCCAGGAGAAGGGAGGAATCTTCAGTGGGATGTTTAAAAAATCCCCAAAGCCCTTAGGAGTTAGGACGCAATCTCAGGTGAGAGTTGTTGTGTTGCTGTCCTCTCACCTCTACCCACGGCACTTTTGATAGATGATGATTCATATCAACTGGTAGAGTGCATGTGCTCCTCTCGTTCAGGATGACCTGTCTGCACCCAGCGAGCTCTCAGGCAGCAAAGACAACCTTTCTGAGAATAGCAACACTAAGGTGAGCGTTGTTAAAACCAAGCAGCTGAATTCTTAACTTGTAGAATAACGCCAGTCTCAGTTAAATGTCGTGCTCATGTTGTTTTCCCAGGAGAAAGGAGGAATCTTTAGTGGCGTGTTCAGAAAACCTAAGCCCTTAGGCGCCAAGTCTCAGGTAAGGTGGTTCATGGATGTCATGGATAAACTCTGAGTTTGTACCACTAAAGATTTGATTTATTTTAAATCATAATATACCACATGTCCTACACTTCTTTCCTGTTGCTGGAAACTGGTGGCATGTCTTACCATTTTCCACCCCTCGAGTGTTGAGTTGTTGTTTTTTTTTACAATATTGGTTATATTGTTATATATTTTCTTTTCTTTTTTTTTCTTTTTTTCTTTTATACCACAAAAATATACATAACTAAACAATAAGCAACAAAACTTCAATATACACTTAAAAAGAAAATAATAGTAGAAATAATAATAATAAAGATTCAAACAAAACACATACGTCCAAAAAAAAGAAGGGAGAAAAAAAGAATAAGAATAATAGAATAGAATAAACATTAATAGCCATCAATGTTATATATATTTTCTGATCAAAAATCGCTCCAGTCATGGGCTCCCATGACTCACCCTTGGTGGCCCACAGGGGACAGTAGTCGCATTCACATGTCAATATTTGACCAAATCAAAAGTGAACCGGGTGAAATGCAATAAAAGGTACTCGTCATTATCAGGGACATTTTTCACCCTCATTTTTAATTTCACAGACGTTTTCTGAACTTCGGTAGAGTTTTTTTCCTTACCCTAACCCTGCTCAGATCTTTAATAACAACCCATAACCTGCTTTCCCTTCAGGCTAGTGATCATTAAATCAAATCTTTCCAACATTGGATATGTGGTCTTGGAATGAAACACTTGATTGTGTTTGTGTTGGCTATGTCATGTTTGTATGCTGTGTCCCTGTTTCAGGATGACTTATCTGCAGAAAGCGAACTCTCCACCAGCAATGACAATCTCTCAGAGAAGACTTCAAAGGTGAGAGATGATGCCCACTGTTCGTTTCAACCCTCTACCTGGGTGTTGTGTTCACATGGACCTGCACTGCATTAAGACTAAAGGAAGTTATCATAACCACGGTTTTGAAATCCTCTTCTCAGGGAGGAGTGATGGGGAAGATCCTGAAGAATCCGTTCCAGTCTTCAACTCAGGTAATTGTTCGTCAAAGAGAAGTATCATACATGCAAACAAACCAGTATTGGTAGTAGTACATTGCTTATTATGCTTTGAGATTGACGACACGCTATGTGTTGTGTTAGGATAAGGAGAAGACTGAACACTCTGCAGACTCAAATGAGAAGCCCAAAGCCAAGCAGGTGAGCCTCTTCCTCTCTGTTCCTTTCACATAGTTTTGACTGCATCTGATCGATAGGTATTTCTGGTCTTTATGGTTATGGGCAGCAATAAGGTCTCCTGTGACAGTAAGGTGAAGGTTAGCGTGAGTTAGCTCTTTGCAGCGTGCACAGGAGCTAACAGGTGTGTCTTATTGCAGAACGGTTCGAGTGGGATTAAGAAGAGCACATTCTTCACTGGCAAACAGGTAAGAGGTGGCGCACATCCTACTTGGTCACATGTCGTCCTTCCTGTTACTGAACGATATCCTGCTAGTCATACTGCTACTGCTAGAATTACTATTATATTGCTATTACTACTTCTTACTTTACAATAAACGTGGGTTGTACTTGCAGGGCTCCGACTCTGACAGCGAGGAGGTGTTAGACAACAGAGAGAGCCATCCCAGTCACAAACCGGTTTGTTGAACTTCATTATCCCAGTCGCTGCTTCAACTTCTGCACATATTCTTATTTTGTGTGTCTCTCTTTCTGCTTTGTCTCCTATCAGAATAAGCTGTCTGGGGCCATGAGCAAGCTGAATCCATTTCGCTCTGCAGACAAAGTAAGCACGGCCTGTTGTTGTAACGGTGAGCAATAAGAAACCCATCTGATGCAGAACTACAATAACAGTTATAATAACAACCTTTATTTATAAAGCGTTGTTGTTATTACTACTGTGCTTTACAGAATAAATAAAACAAACATGAACAAATAAATGGGACAAACAATAAAAACCTTTAGCGTTATGGTGACTGTTGGATGGGGAGGATGCGGACCCTGGTTAGTTGTTGAATAACTAAATATTCAGAGTCAAGTCGTGATTTACTTCAGTACATTTAATAACAAAAAGCTTCTACAAGGCTATTCTAGTTGTTAGTCTGAACAATGTGTACTGTGTGGAAGTGTCTTGGGTGAAGGGCTCTCCGGTGTCTCTCGTGGGACAGGCCTCTCACTATAGTTTATATGAAGTCTGACCTATGACACCCAAGACACTTAGTCAGTTCATCGTGTCACGTATGAACTTCTGAACCAGGACACACAAGACACTTGGACAGTTCACCAACACTAAAATCTATACTAAGGATACATAGATTCATAAATTCTTCCACATTAGGGTAAGGGGTGTTTTGCCACCAACCCAACATACAACAAAACCAATATACCATCAAACAAGCTGCTACAAAGTGTGCTAAATACAAAAAGGTGACTGCACAGGAAAACTAAAACAAATACAGACCATAGTTCAAGTAAAACCAAGCCTGAAAAGTGTATTTTAAGGTACCGAGTTGAGCAGGTTGTTCCAGGGCCGAGGGATCTGATGGAGAAAGCATTAATAATACATGTTGTCTTCCTACAGTATGAGAAGCCAACAGGGTCAGATGCTGAGGATCCATCTGCCAGCAGTGAGAAGTCATCAGGCCACAAACAGGTGAGCTTTCCTCTCTTTTACTTGGACTATTTATGACTGTTCCTGTTTCGCTGTCGAGTCTAAAAAGGATAACTTGACATTTTTATTTACCAGACACACATTGAGGAGAAAAGCTTCTACATGTTTTAACCATTATTTATCCAGGAAATGTTTTTCAGCTCTGATATTCTGTAATTTTGTCATAATTTGATTTATAATTGATAACTGATTGTCATAAATCTGATTGTCTATCAGCTTCTCCTAGTTAGGCTTGTTTGTGATGAAGGGCTATATAAATAAATGAAGGCTTCACATTCACACAGTTACACTTTCCCCACTTCTTTCACTTTTCCCAACTAGTCCGTTTGAGCCAAGTCCACTTCTTTAACCTAATCCACCTACACCCACTCCATTTTGAACTCATACTGGTTGATGGGTCCCTCTATTCTGACAGATTGTGGCGAGAGGCTCTGGTTGTGGTCTAAAGCTACAATGATGTATCATGTATTTTTTGCTGCTTTTGTATTGCCTTTCATAATATATGTTATATAGTTTTGATGAGTCAACATAGCTAGCTTTCAGTTAATGCTAACTAGGTAGCATTAATTTAAAATAAACAGGAAAAAAAATCCATAAAATGACTTCAGATTTTCCCAAGTATCGTTTTAGAGACATTTATTTCCGTTGTCTTTCAAGTAAAAGTTGAGAGAGAACTGGGAAACGTTGACTGACTGTGATCAACTTCTCATCCATTTTGCGCTTGCCAGGTCCGAACTATTGTTCATGAAACAAAATCACATTGTTAGGGAAACAAGGAAGTGTGGATATCTGATTGGCTAGTTGATAGCTTATGACCACAAAACGTTCAGCGGTCGCCCGCCAAATCATTGACCGTCCACACATCGACAGAGTTTCCCGGGTCCACCCAGCTCTATAGGAAATGACTGGACTTCCAGTGAGTTGTTGATAGTGTTGTGAATGCGTGGTCAGTTTCTTCCTAAACTTATGGTCAGCCATGCCCCTTGGTTTCAACGGGGAAGGCTAACAATGCTAACAAACCGTGTGACAAGTATCTAGCAAAGAAAAATAGTGATCTAAAAGTGAAGGTATCCCTTTTGAATCTGACGATATATGTTCCTCCCTCTCAGAGCGCGGTGGTTGGAGCCATATCCAAACTGAATCCGTTCCGCTCAGCCAACAAAGTAAAGATGCTGTTGAATGTGTTTTAGCGTGGCTTGGGGAGGTGGTTGCTTTAGCGGTGGTGTTGGTGAGACGAGGGTTGTGATGGTAGTGGTGATGGGATGGTGGTGATAGCAGTTATAAAATCAGTGGGTTTTGGTTCAGTTGAACTAGCAGTAACGTGTGACGGCTAACGGCTGGTACCTGTTTGTGTTGTTCAGAAAGAGACTGAGGAGACACTGAAGGAGAATGAGAAACCAGGGGAGGAGAAGACAAAACCGGTCAGTCTATTTTTTGCATCACTTATTCGTCACCAGTGACCACACACACACACACACACACACACACACACAGCAGATCATTCTCCTTCAAAAATACCCTCTCTCTTGCTCTTCTAACCCTACCCCACATCCCTTTAAATGCTGATCATTGTCAAAACTCCCTGTGCAACTCAAGCTTGGTGTGTGTGTGTGTGTGTGTGTGTGTGTGTGTGTGTGTGTGTGTGTGTGTGTGTGTGTGTGTGTGTGTGTGTGTGTGTGTGTGTGTGTCCTTGCTAGGTCAAAAGCAATCTGATCCAGCGAGAGAGGAAGGAAAGAAGTGAAACGCCGCCAGTCCCTGCCCAGAACAGCAGAAGAGGTTTGCATGTGGTTCACGTGAGACTTCTTCTTCTTCTTCTTCTGTCTGTGCTGCATTCTTTTGGCTTACGGCTGACGTCCCTCCACAGGAGCTGAAGGGGAAGGAGAAACTACAACACAGAGGAACTGAGGACCTTCAGGTAGCCGTTTGCACTTTTCATAGAAACAGAGTGGTATGTAGGTTTTCTGTATACTGCAGTGTTTTAATGTTGTGCTCTGTTTACATCGTTTGTCTTTTAATATGTATTTTGTAAGATCAGGTGTCACTTTTCAAATGATGGATCTCATTTTGCAGCACAACTCTTTCTTTGTCCTTCCTAGGAAAACAAGAACATGATCCCCAGAGAGAGAGAAGGCAGATCTGCAGAAACCCCCCCGGTTCCTGCCAGAGCGACGGAGCAGGTAAGCTTCAGTTTTAATCATGATTGGATGTAGCTTATCACTGTGGAACTGATGTGTATCGATGAGATGTTGCGCAATGTGCCCTTGTGGCTTAGACAGCTGTTGTGGTTTCATTTCAGGAGCTGAACAGAGTAGCAAGACCTGGTCTGCAAAAGCAGAAGAAGGACAATCAGGTATAGAAGTGTACACACTATGGTTCGACCAATATATCAGGCCACAGCACAACATAAAAACAAACCTGCAATGAGATTTTATTTCCGTTCCATGTTTTATTTATTCATGTATCTGTTCAATGAATTCTTCATTTAAAGGCAGTCATGTAGCCCCGAGTTTCCCTGCCATTGAAGAGTATGGATTATAGTGGAGAGTTTTTTGACATGAAAAAGGTCCAATTTAAAGATATGGAATATTGCCACAAAATATTGGCAACAGCTGTTGAATAAATTCAGATATTGACAAGGAGTCCTCGAGTCATGAATTACTTGAGTATATTTATTAGCACAAAAAGCTGAGTGCTCAGGAGAGAGGTAGGTAGGGTATGCAGATCTCTGTCAGGAAGGCATCTGGACAGAGATTGTAAATCTGGGAGGACGGGGGGGAGGATAGCTTCTAAACATCTACAAGGTTACTCTAGTCGTTAGTTCAAACTAAGACTA
Organism: Hoplostethus atlanticus; assembly: GCA_034670405.1. Classification (NCBI taxonomy): domain Eukaryota; kingdom Metazoa; phylum Chordata; class Actinopteri; order Trachichthyiformes; family Trachichthyidae; genus Hoplostethus; species Hoplostethus atlanticus. The sequence goes on along the minus strand of JAXDDX010000075.1, from coordinate 2,376,069 downwards.
GAGTCTCATGGGTGCACGGCTGTCTGATATCTATCACGGGACCGATAGCTCTCCCACGCCAGAGGCCTCCCTGGTAGGCCATGTTGGTAATTGACCTATGTAAGGCACTTATTCAATGTCAATTATGAACTTCTTAACCCAGGGGCCCAGTGAGGCTTTCACCTTCCATCATGTCACATCAATCTTAATCTTAACAAGGATGCAAAGAAAATACATCATGATACCGTAATTCTTCTACAACAGCTTCAATGCAAAAATATCAGGTTTCACAAACCTTTATCGATCAAACCCTGGTACACCCGCACTCGCTCTAATTCATGATCAACATCTAATTTCATACACTGGATCTGAAGCATTTTGATTTATTTTTATATTTGTTGTATTTGCTCCAGAGCCAGTCAGATGACGAAGCTCTGAAAGAAGGTGAGAGAGAGGGAGAAGAGAGCAAAACGGTAAGTCCATCTTCTCAGTTTTTTAACATGCTTGGAGTCGGATGGGTGGGGTTTGCGATATACGACAACACAGTGACTGCCATGAAGGTTAGACTGTTTGAAAGCCAATATTTCTGTGATTGACAGATTATCTGACAATATCTGAATTGTCCAGGTGTTGTAAGCCCCACCCATCTGGTGCTTTGTGTAGGTAAAAACTACACTGAACAAAACTAAAATGTTTTTCCACGCTGATGATCATCACAGTTCCTTCAGCCCAGAGCCATGCAAATAATCTGGTTTAGCTCCACTCCAGTGTCACATCATGATCAGTTTGCTCATGGCACTGTTCCAAGTTTCCTGTAAACATTTTGATGTAGTAAGCGTAGACTCTAAAATCCATATTGAGATCAAACTATATAGAAGTGTGTGAGGGTATAAACACTATATATCATGTGTGTGCAGAGGGACTGTACTCTAATGAAATCAGTTCATCCGATGGTCGGTTGTCATGTCACCTTCCATGATGTCACTCTGTCATTTCCAGACCAAAGTGAAAAAACCGAAGCGCCATAATCCGTTTCTGCTGCGTGCTGCAGCCAAGGTACATGCCAGCCTGCATTTTTCTTGACTCTGCACTTTCTCTTTGTGATCTATTGAGTAGATCTTTCAGGCCTTTATCCATTCCACCAACACCCATTAGTTAAATGTGTGCAATACACAGGCTACACATATTTAACATGTTCAATCAGTGTTTTTCATATTGACATTAATCGTGTTTTTTGTATCCTAATGAAAGATGCAAGATACTTTTACATGCATCCAAAACACACCCTCATGTCAGTAAGATGCTCATACTGTATGTTGGTATTGTCGATTTCTCATTAAATTATTTCATATTTCATCATCACCATGATACTGAGTTGTAGTTTATTCGTTTGTTGTTTACTCCAGGCTCCATCTGATGATGAAGGCCTGAAAGAAGACGAGTCTTCATCCATGGAAGAAAGGAAGGAGGAGGACAAGGACAAAGAGGTCTTGTAGTTCAATTCCTTGTGCATCTGTTGTACTCAGTGAATTAAAGAATTTTTGATTTTGTTAATGCTACACTACTAAAGGAACATTTCAAAAATGATACTCCTCCTAACTAACACTGTAATTCCATTGATGTTTTTCTAGACCACAGTCAGGAAACCCAAGAAACACAATCCCTTCATGCCTCGGGGGAAGGTAACACTCAAACATGTGACTTTATGAAATGTGAAATTTGTTTCCTCAAATGTGGACAGTGTCTATTTTTGCCATTTTTGCCTTTTTAAAATGTAATTTTCCATACCCAGGATATCACTGGTAAACGTTTACTTGTGGTTCATTGCCAACATTGATGACATACGCACTACATTCTCTGCATCCTCACATACACATTCATGTCATGTGTTTTTACAATTGATTGATGGATTATGTCGCTCAAGCAAGCAATGTGCTTCCGCAAGTTATTGATGCCATTAGGCAGACAGGTTGGAGTTTTAGTTCTACAACCATTTCTCAAAGGCAGAGCTGCTCTGGAGGAAGAAATAATGTCATTGGTGGTGTTAAACCTCAGTGGGCGGAGCCAAAGAACCACTGTTTTTCTGGCTAAGTAACATTAGACTGAAGCCCAGTGAAAAAGGCAAGAGATGAGAGAGGATCTAGCTAATATTATGAAGCCTAGTGCTCTTGTTATTAACCGAAAACGTGCAATCTAGCCATTCTAAGTTATCTAGGTAGCTAGTTAGCTTAGTTGACCTTCCAAGTTCAAACTAGCCATACTAGCCTATAGACCAGTGGTGCCCAACCCAGTCCTCAAGTGCCCCTTGTCCTGCAGGTCTTAGCTCCAGCTCTGCAGCTCTAACTTGCTCAGGCACACCTGAACCAATTAGAGGCTTCACATTTTCATGATGATACTTGGTTCAGGTGTGCCTGAATAGAGCTGGAGTTAAGACCTGCAGGACAAGGGGCACTTGAGGACTGGGTTGGGCACCACTGCTATAGACACTAAGCAGGTTAAGCAGGTGAGCTAGCCTGCTGACCTTCCAAGATCATTCATGTCAAGTGAATTTGTGAAAAAGTCGTTGCCATTTTTGTTTTTTATTTATTTATTGAAGAGAGTTCCTTCTTTGCCATTCAGGTTTGCCAGTTAGCTAATTTACATTCCAGAAAACTGTGGCTCCGCCCCACTGAGGATTAACCACAAAAGATTATTTCTGCCTCCAGAGAAATGTTTGTAGAACTAAAACTCCCAATCTGTGGAAGTGACCATGGTGCCTCTCTACAAGTGGGAACCAATGTCGACCTAAAAGCAAAGTTACACTAGTGTTACAGGTGTTATGCTTGAACTGTGTGTGTGTGTGTGTGTGTGTGTGTGTGTGTGTTTGCTTGCTTTAGGCTAGAGGTGCGCAGAAGCCTGGACCAGAAGGCGCTGCAGGCAACACTACGGCAGAGGTAAAGAAAATCACTCCTCATTCAAAATCAGAAAACTTTGTCCGTCTCATTGAATGGGACGATGCTCTTGAGTGAAAGCACAAACATGAAACGTGACAAGTATACATGAAACAGTAATAAAACCTGTGTGAAAAGGAGCAGATGTTAACTCAGTTATAACTCGTCAAACTCAATCTTTCTTCTTCTCTCTCACTTTCTTTCATTCTTTCCATCTTCCTTGCCTTCAGTCTCACTTGTAGTAATAAACCCCCATGTGTGTCAGTTTCTCTGTGTGACTCTCAGACTGAGGTGTTGCTGTCTGGCTCAGAATTGTCCAGGATTACAAAAGGTCTGTCACATGGTTTAGGTCACCTGACTCCTCCCCTCCTCCCCCTCCCCCTCCCGGAAAACAACGCTTCTTCTGCGGCCAATTGCATTCGAGTCTCCAGGGTATCTTCCTGGATCCCAAGAGAGATAATTATAGTTCTCTGCCTTTCTCTCCTCGAGTCTCACCCGCCACACCGCTGCATGGTGTTGGAGAGTGAAGGACGTGACGACATTAGGCTGCAATGTGCCCAAACGTGTTTCTCTGCTTCCCTTTTCAATGTGTCCATGGAGATCTTGGCCTTTCCACTTCTGCAAAAACAGCCCTACAGCCTGTACATTGAGAATCACTGTTAGCACCATTTCCTCCTGTTCATCTGGATGTAGATGAAAAGTGAAACTGAGGATTCCCTTGTATACAGGCAGTTGAATTAAATTGAGTTGACTATCATTTCTCTTTTACTCTTAGCTTCATTTTAAAGTGATTCTATCCTTTTTCTGATCAGAATGAAGGTGGAAATAAGTCTTTGTTTGATCAGTTGGAGGAATTACGTATTGACCCAACAGAGCCTGAAGAGAACCAGGTTGGTTTCTGAAGCAAAATACCTCTTTATATTTAGACTAATATACAATCTTTAATGCTAACAGTTTGGCTTTGCACCTTTTACGGTTTACACAAGTATCCAAATTCAATCTAATGGTCTTTTTCAGGATGCGGAGGATCTTATGGAGTGGTGGAACATGGTGGAACGTAAGTCATGCGTATTTGCACATACAAATACTCACACACACTTTGATTTTACTTAAACTCATTTGGATTTGGCTGTTGGATTTGGGTTAGCTTTACCTAATGCTCATTTTTATATTAATTATAACATGGACCAATTTTCTTCCATGCCAAGAAGGCAAATAAACATCATTAATTCATACTTTTACTTCATGTATATTTATTTCAGCATGGGAGGAAGTACCTCAAGATGAAGACATGACAGAAAAAGAAGAGGCCAAGTAAGTGATGGATCACAGTTGGTGTAAATCATCATCACATTATTCCATCACCCATGTGTTGGGTTGTCTTCGCTAGTCTCAAGGCTAAATATAGTGATAGCTGGCTATGTGGTACTGACTAATCTGCACCTATATCACCTCTGAGTAATTACTCATATGAACTTGCTGTTTGAAGGGCGTTTGCTGTGACGGCGGAGAAGGTGCAGAAGGCCATCCGTGTGTTCAACAAGCTGTTCACGGAGCGCGCTGAGAGCCTGTGGCAGCACGTCATCGACCTGAATTCCATCGCCGACGGCCTGGACAAATTCAACAAGAACACAAAGATCGCCCAAATCACTGGCGGCTCCACCAGCGCCATCGGAGGTGTGGCCACCATCGCTGGCCTGGCTCTAGCCCCCGTCACCTTTGGAACGTCCTTGATCATCACAGCGGTGGGGCTGGGCGTGGCCACGGCGGGTGGTCTCACCTCAGCGGGTGCCGGCATTTCGAACCAGGTCAACAACTCTCTGGACCGCAAGAAGGTGGAGAAGATAGTGGAGGACTACCAGGAGAAGATCACCGACCTCAACAAGTGCATGATGTTCATCAAGCAGGGAATTGAGAATCTGCGCAAGTTCGACCTGATCAAGATGAAAAAGCATGCCTACAACCGGGACTTCCCTGCCCTCAACAGTATTTATGAGGACGGTGCCATGGTAGGCAAGGCTATCCTTATCAACGCCAATGAGATCATGCGTGTGGTGCAGATTGCCAACGTGGCCGGCAGCACAGCGGCTAGAGCAGTTCAGATTGCCAGCATGGCCACTGGGGTGCTAACTGGACTTTTTGTAGGTATGGACATCTACTTTGTGGCCAAAGACTCCAAAGAACTGAAGAAAGGGGCCAAATCAGAGTTTGCTGCCAAAATCAGGGAGGTGGCTCTCCAGCTACATGAAGGTCTGGTGGAGCTCAACGGGATACGAGACGAGCTCCAGTCCACCAGCCCTTCAGAAAATGCCAACGATATCACAGCTACCTCTGACAACGGCAAGAAAGAGAAAGATGAGAAACCCGACAGCTCAGATGAAGATGAAATTGACCGCATTAAAAAAGCCATCAAAAAGGACATTGAGAGCCGGGAATATGTTTGACCAAAGCTTCAAAGTTTGCAAAGCTCTAAAACTGCACTTCATTATCAAGGTCTTAAAGGGAAGATTCAAACCACGTCAATTCCCCTCTCAGGACAGTCAAAAAGTTTGAACTTTCAAAGTGAAAAATATTGGTGTAATACTTCAGCATGCTCTAGATTTGCTAACAAATGCTAACAGGAGGTTGGCGCCAATTTCTCAGTAAGAAAAACTCTTTTGAATGACCTAAGGTGGTGGGGTGGAGATTTGTGATTGGTTCGCCAGGCTGTCAAAACTCCTGAGCCTTCCCTTTAAGAATCTGGATTGAGCTGTGCTAAGCATTTATACTACTGGGGGAAACTGAGGCATTGTGGTACATGAAGTATAATATTGGTTTCTCTTGCGTCAATGCCTAAAACTGCCATGTTGTCTTTTTAAATAATGGGATTCTAAAATCAAGCCAAATATTTTGGTCGTCATTTTAGATGAATCAAAGCAATAGATTAACGCGGTGGCCATCTTATCTGCTTCTGGTTTAGCTTTTGACCGTTTTTGCTGCTTAGGAGATTCATCAAAAATGTTTTAGTTCATATTGAAACATTGAGACGTTTACTGACCTAGCGTAACAGCGGAGATGGCGCTTCCTGTTACTGTTGGGTGTAGTGCCTTCGTTATTTATAATGCCTTAGACACATGATGTAGCTTAGATCTTGATCTTGGGTTTTGTGGGTTTCAGAGCTGCTAGGCAAATCAATGCCTCATGTCATCTGCTTGAGGTTTTGACCTGACTTGGAGGAAGCGTCAAAGCTGTCATGCGACTCGTGACTTTTACCAGTTGTTCCATTTGATCGAACAGCTGAACTCATCGTTGTTCTTTTCAAAGACCAATGATAACTCTTGTTTTAAAAGCTGCTGTACGAATAGGTACAAAATGCTTTTCATAAAAGCCAATGAAATGACAAAATCACAGTTGTCTGTATTGTGTTACCTTTGCCCTTTCTCTTTAATGTGACACTGATGGAAGAATTGTAATCCCTCTCCTTTGACTGCCGTTCTAGATAACATTATGTTGTCAATACATCTTGTAACGTCAGTTCTGTTCTATTTAATGAATTTTACCTGTTTTTTCAGTCTTGTTTGTATGTGCAAGGCAGGACTTCATGTGTATTAAATGTATGTTAGGTTGCTAATAAAAAGTCAGAGGAAAATATTAGTCTTTTTTTAAATGGTGTCAAGAAGTGTGTTATGGGTTTACATTGAAAGGCTCCACACAAGGTAGCAAACACTATTTCCTTCCAGCTACTACTGGGCCCTCATTCACTTCTGCCTTTGATTCTGTATTTGTTCAGTACATATCCAAGATAAGCTCATTTGTCATATTGCCCTTCAATATGTAATGTTTGCCTTCACTCAGAGCTTGCTATGACAAACAAAGGTGAAGTGTATGGGGTTGGTGGCTGGCGGCTTAAAAGGTTTTCAGTATCAGTATCTTTGAATTTGTACCTCATAACACAGGATTACATGCTAGTTTTTAATCCCGTATAGACAACACAGCTATTGAGACTAGGGTTCAGCCATAATGGGTTTTTGAATGTCGATGCCAATAGTTTTAGACTCAAGTCACCGATAGATATTGTGTAAATAATCTTATACTTGACAGGACGGAACAGCGTCTGAAACAGCATTTAGACCAGGAGTGGGCAAGAAAATAAAATGTCATTGCAGGTTTTACGTCGCCGTGGTCAGGGAGGAGCCTCCATATCAGCTGTGGACGACACTGACTGGCTGATAACTGATATTTAACAAAAGGCCAGTATCGGCCTGATATCAGTCCATCCTTATCTAAGACTGACCCAAACTAAAAATCACTGCAATATTCCTCTAGGGGACACACTGAGTCTGTGGTACTCAATAGTGAGTTCCTAGTGACCTTATCGTATTTAAAGGTATTTCTTCACTATGGTATTACTATAGTATTTTATGGTGTATTTTCTCACCTGTAGTAGCAGCATGATATTTGTATACTTATGTAGTTATCCTAGAGTTGCTTGTACTGTAGGATCAGGCTACTGTAGTTGTTTGTAAGCTTCAGTTAGGTGTTGCAGGTTCCACATTGATGTGATTTCATACTTCATAATAATAATAGATTTTAACAATGGTTGGGAAGCCCAACACAGTTCATCACTATCCTCTCTCTTTCCTAAAGACTTCATCCTTTGTTGTTGACGTCTGTGAAACTGGCTCTAATGAGTCAGAGTCACACCTGCTGCAAAACGCATTTCTTCCACTCCCACGGACAGGTAAACCCAAACGTAGCCACGCCCCGTCCCCAGGTGGATCCACGAAACAGGAAGACAGAAAGGCTGCATGTCTCACATCCTCCCCGGGAACTAAGGTAAGATATTCCGCTGTTGATGCTGCCTTTGGATCCTCGGATCAAGTGGTGGGTGATCATTTTATCTTTTTATCTTTCGTGTGATAGACAGGAAACCGGCTATGCAACACATTGTTTTCAAAGGGAGGATTTGTGGTACAGAGGCTCGCAGGGCGTGTTTAGGTTTGTTTAGGATGTGTTGCTCGGTGTCTCTTTGGGATGGGTGGGTTCGACTTGTAGCTGATGCTGCTTTCAGGTGGTGTCGGAAATATATTAAGGACGAGTGAGGGCACTTGGACGATCCGACAAAGTGTTGAATATAATGGGGTAGAAGGAATTGAAAGTGGCAATAGTTTCCGAGTTTCCGAGATGTGACAATTAGAGCATGGACGTCCTGTGAACAACTGATTGTGAAAGTGATGTATTTCATTATTATATTACATGTTATTATTTGGCAGACAGTGTAAATAATTTGTATTCCATGTTTCTATTTTCACTCCCTGTCTAACTATTAGTTGTCGCACAATTTTGTTTTTACTAAATTCGAGCATCAATTATACATGCACGGTGCACATTCTTCCTTTTGCCGCTGCAGCACCAAGTACAGCCGTGCCGCTTGATTTTAAAATACAACAGCCACCAAAAAAACTACTTTAGTTACAGGGTCCATTTTGTTATAATGTCCCACCAACAACACCTGAAGGCGAGACAACTGCGCAAATCGGAATTACGAGTTTACGAGGAGCACTTGGACGCAGCACGAATGCAGATGTTGTGTGCGTGTGTGCGCCAGGCGGGCGGTGCGGGTGTGGTTTAAAACTCCTGGGAATGTTCGTCTCGTGAAGGATCTGTAGATCCGTCTATCCTGGTATGATTTTTAAATGGCTTGAAGTGCACGTGAAGCAACTCCGGCTCGTCTTCGTTGCCTCGGTAGGTGAAGCGTTCAATTTAACAACGGCTCGTTCAGTTCTGTCAAAAACAGCTGTAGCTACGCGGACGTTTTAGTTCACTGTCCCTTTAAATGGCGAGTCGACCCTCTTCTTTCAACACATGATATTCAGTTTATTATTATGTTTATGAAATATGTATTGTGGTACTTCTGTTACCGAGTTACACAATTGAAGTATGTGTAAGTTGTAGAGTACTTTTTGTAGAAAGTTACTTGACTAACTGAGTCACTGAACAAGGATTTAAGTATGGAAGTCATTAACATTTTCTTTACAATAAAAGTGTTCAGATAAGTTGAGTAACTCAGATCTACTCGAGTGCACTAAGATGATCTAACTAGTCTGAAGCTGTAATGGAGAGAGTAGAGTAGGAACAGCAACTTCTCTAAGCTTTATTAACACCAGGGAAGATTTGCAGGTCACATATCCGCACCTGGGAGCTTCCCAGTACAACCACAGTCTTCCACTGCTGGTCACTGCTTACTCAAAACGCAACCTGTCTTGTGGCTGCGTTGCATTCTGGTCTATCTTGGCTACTGGCAGTGGAGTAAGTGGGTATCTCTCTTCCTCTTCTGTATGATGGATTTCTCCCTGTATGACTGTTGAACGTTGCTCTAGAAAGAAGCCACCAAAACCTGAAGTTCACCGTTGACGTTGATGTTTTTCGCTCAAGAAACTGCCAGGTTTTCCCCGCTGGTCTAGGGATTCAAACTAGCAACACAAGCCAGCTTTTCTAACCTCTAGACTCCCCCAGTTTCAAAGCAGGCTGATGGATTCTGTGGTTGATCCTTCTGCTCCCTGTGTGGTTTCAGCAGGCAGGATGGAGCAGTGTTTAGCGAAGCCAGATGCCAAACGGAAACCCAAGCCGGTGAGAGGACCTGCAGACGCCACACCAACACTACACCAACACTGTGCTATCAAATGTGCAACGTTGTCTGTGAATGTTGTTGCTTCACTAACACTGATACTTGAAACTGTACAGTAGAAATAACCCCCAAAAGGTGATGAAATCCTACTTTTCCTGGGGACATGAATTCCAAGGCTTTCCAAACACCCTGCTGCTATTATTATTATTATTATTATTATTATGAACTGTACCCTGGGTCTCAGTGTCTCGTTTTATTTCGTCTCTTCCCAGCCCAAGCCTCCTCCAAAGCCTGCTGAGGTACTGTAATAATCCCAAGCCTTTGATAACAGTATCTACTGAGGTTGATCACGTGTTTGCCTGGTGTGGTTGTTTACGTCTGCTAGAAGAATATCTGCACTGTTGTGTTGTTGTTTTTTTTAATATGACTCCAGGCTATAATAGCAGCTGATGGAGATTCCAGCCTACGCCCCCATAAGCATCTGTAAATAATTTCTTCCTCAATGATCTTTACAGATAAATGGGAATGCCGCTGAGCGGGGGGAGAAACCAACGCCGGTGGCCCCTCCCCGGCCCACAGATGCTGTAAATCCAGTATGAATCGTCTCTAACCCTCTAATGAACACTAAACTGTACCCTGAACGCCCCGTCACTGGGGTTAGACTGATATATCAGGCTGATATTGGGCTTTTATTAAACCACAGCTACATAACAAGTCTGTAAAACCTGCAATGACATTTTATTTTCTTTGCACATTTTATCTTTTCATTTGATTGTTCAGTGATGTTTTTTGTAATTCTGCATTTAAAGACCTAATCTAATCTAATATATCTATCTAAACTACTGAGTAGGTCAGCCTTCCTTAAGGAGCTGGTTAAAGGTGTTTCATTATTCTGGGTTTCAATGGAGAGTTTTAGTGTCCCATGGTCTAAACTCTGTTTCAGTGGCTTTTCTACCCCAGGAAGAATACAATTCTGGGAGAAACACTGAATCCTTCAAATTTTTGGGCATAAAAATGATCAAATTTAAAGATTGTCAATATCGACTTCAGTACAAAAATATCACTATCGGTTTCAGCCTTCAAAAACCATATTGGTAGATCTCTAAGAGGCACTAGCTCCATCCAACTTTACTCTTCTCCTCTCCCTCATTCTTACATGTTTTATGATGCATTACTGATATAAGAGCCCTCAGTGCAGAGGGAGGAGACGAGGAGTAAAAGGTCACTTCAGGTGATTTAGCTGCACCGAGGTCAGTTTGCTGACACTTGACTTTCTCAACCTCTTTAATTTTCTCTCCAGGAAATGAGTAAGACACAAAAACGGATCAAGATGATAGAAATGGCCGACAACAAGGTATCTTTTTTTTATGAGTTTGTACATCATATTTACGGCGATCGTTCTGATTTATTTGATAGTGCCACACACACACAGAGAGGCAGGAGAGGTGGGAGAGTGACTAAGCTGTCAGTGTCCCAGTAGATGACCTATTTATTGTCTATTCTCGCCTCTACCAGGCCAATGGAAACCTGATACAAGGGGGTGCTAAAGGGAAACCATCTGGAGCTCCTGTTCCAGCCAGACCCACAGAAAAGGTACAGTACACCCAACAACAGTTCAATTTCTGTTTAGAAAGTATTCTCCGGTTTCAAGTGATTCAAACTCGCTCCAAATGACTTTTAGTTGAAGTTCAAACCAGCCTAGCCCTGCCGGCTGGTCTCGGTGTTTAGTTTGAGAGACCTTTACAGTAAAACGTCGTCCTGCAGTAGTCAAAGATTTCACGTTTCTTTCCTGTTCCGATTTTATCTTTTGTTATTGTTCCCCTGCTGGATCGCATGTGTGAAAGCAGGAACTGAACGCCACAACAACATACAGCCAGCGCAAGAGGGTACAGGCTGAGGACACACAGGCACACACACACACACACACACACACACACACACACACACACACACACACACATCCACACACACACAAAATGCCATTTTGTCACGCTCATTTTTATAAAGTGCCCACATCTTCCTCTTTCTGATCAGGGCTCTGGAGAAACTGACCAATCAGAAGTCCCCAGAGATGAATCAGACTTCAAGCAGGTATTTATCATGCGACTCTGATTCCCATCTTGTGTGTTTTGAACACCACATTCCTCTTCATTCCTCCAAACTTTAGATGGATGAGGCAGAAATTGGTTGTTGGGTCACTAATTATTGATCACTTGATGAGTCACGCTGGATCATTTCTGTTATACGGAGTTAGACGACCGCCGACTTTGACAAGGAAGAAAAATCTGAAGATGCCCCCGTAAAACAGGCTCCTGGCAGGGTGTGTGTGTGTGTGTGTGTGTACTGTAAAACCTCTAATAAAGAACAGGTCTCAAATAGTGGCTGTGCTGTGTGACTGTATAAATAAAGGCCGGTCCCCAGTAAAAGACGGGTAGAAAACATGGAGGAATTACTAGAATACAATATCACAGGAGCTAATCGATTCTGAGGAATTGTTCATTTATATGTGTAAACCATGTAGCTTCAATTTTGTTGATTTTATTGTTTTCAACTGAGGGATTACAAGGTCTTCTATAGGTTGAGAAAGTGTCCGACCTCTTGGGCTGAAACCTTTCAACACCCACGGATGATGTCATGCTTTATCTCTTTAAAGAGAGTTGGCAGCTTGTTATTAGATTTGTTCTATTCATTGTTTTTGTTTTTTTTCAATCCTCAACCAGGACAAAGGAAGTCTCCTCGCCGGGATGTTCCGGAAAACACCCAAAGAGAAAGTACCCTCTCCTGCCCTGACGGTAACTAACTCTCTCGCTCTCCTGTCCTCTCGGTGCCGATCTGCTGTTGACAGAATATTCTAGACTGCTGTCATTGTTTCGGTCTTTGCCAGGTCAGCGCAGCGGACAGTGATCCTGATGACGCGGAGGAGAAAACATCTGAACACTCCCGTGTAGGTCAAGTGTCAAATAATCATCTACATTGCCAAAAATGTGACCCGTTACCGTCAGTGCACCAGCTGGTGTAATGACGTCAGCTCTCATTTGACATCTGAAGAGATCCAATCCAACCTACCTCATGTAGGTGGTCTAATATCAGTCTGTAGAGCCTGGCACTGACTCTGCCAGGGTTAGGGGTTTCTTGTGCCATGTAATGCACTTTACACATCTAAAAACGTGTATTGCATCATATTTTCTTCTTCTGCAGGAGAAAGGAGGCTTCTTCTCTGGCATCCTTAAAAAAACCCACAAACCATCAGATGAGACGCCTGCACAGGTGAGTTTCCTCCTCCTGAGGTCTGTGCTCACATAGTAACATAAGGCACTTTGGGTAAAAGCACCCACAACATTGTGTCTGCTAATAAAGACTCCCCTTCATCCATTTTACTGATTCATCATTGACTGTTTCAGGAGAGTCTGACTACTCGTAGTGAGCTGTCAGCCAGCAGCGACAGTCTGTCTGAAAGCAACAACAACAAGGTGAGCAGCTTTGTGTATAGCTGACATGATGGCACAGGTGATGTAACCTGACCTTGACCAAAAAAAAAAACCTGTAACTTCTCGTTGACGTTCTGAGCATGTGCAAACTCTCCTTGTGTCTGTTTCAGGATAGAGGAGGAGTATTCAGTGGGATGTTCAGGAAGTCTCCCAAAACATCAGAAGCTGCTCCGACTGAAGAGGTGATTAAAGGTCTTCACACCTGTCCCATAGTTCCCATAGTTCACTTCCCCATCACTTGATAGAGACACAGGGATGTTTTCATCAAAGCAGTGTCCATACATAAGAGTAAAAAATAATAAAGATCGCTGACTGGCTCCCTAGTTACCACTAGAGTTGGCATAGCAACCAATAACGCAAGGTTGGATGATGTCTTTGACCAATCAGATTGCTCACCTGAAACTACCCGCTGTATAATGTAATGTAATGTAATGTTGTCTCCCAAAATAGACAAAATATTGATGAATGGGAAGTTATTTACTTTCTGCTTATGAAAAGTCCTTCCACTTGATCTAATGGAGTGGCTCTGGTAGATCACCTTGACCCAGTCAGGGGAAAAACCAGGTCTCGTGATAAAACAGGTCACCTACTTTTGTCATCAACTGAGCGGTTTATTATCTAACGATTCAAACGGAGGCAAAGCGTTGACATCATCGGTGTCATCCTGTCGCCTGAGATTGGTATCGAACCAGTTGATCTTGTCTGTCAGCAGCAGCCGCCGCCACACAGCGACCCGGCCGCCGCTAATGACAACCCGCCTGAGAACCAGAAGGTGAGCTTGGAAGTATTGATCTGTGGAGGGACGGGACTAGGACTGCTGCATTGTGGGGGTTATCATTATGTAACAGCCGCTGACAGTATATGTACATATGTGTGTGTGTCACCAGGAGAAGGGGGGACTTTTCAGCGGCATCCTCCGCAAGTCACCCAAGCCTGGAGAGAGGATACCTGGCCAGGTAGAGTGCATGCAACAGGACTCTCTACCACGTCACCCGCACCTTTTCTAAACACTTTTTAGGGCAGGGGTGTGAAACCGGGTGCCATGCAGGGCCGAGAGTCTGCAGGTTTTCATTCCAACCGAACACGACACCGGGTCATTTCTCTGATTGGTTCCTCGTCTCTGGTTGGAGGTGTGGTAACCAGATCACCAGAGTCTTGGCTCTGCATGGCACATGGTTTGACACCTGTTTTAGAGGCTCTACTGGAGACGGGTGCTAATCCTTTACAGTTGAATTCCTCGGTTTTGAAAGGTAAAAGGGGAAAAGGTATCTCGTGTGAATATATTGGAGAGCAAACAAGTGAATTGGACCGTAAACAAACTCGGGCTTCAGGTTTCAGGGTTCAGGTTTCAGGGCGGTCTAGTGGTTAGAGAGGCCAGCTGGTCCTGTTGAACCAGAGCGAGACACTGTTCAGTTATTGTGAGTTAATGGTTAATGGTGTTAATTAAAGATCAAAATGAAACTCCAACGTGATGTCTCAGACCCCTCTGCTCCGATTTTGATGAAACTTATAGGAATGATGAATTGACAGCATTGTGTTCTGACTTTTACAAAAAGTACCCAAATTGGCCTATAATGGGGCGCTATAATTAAAGGTCAAAATTTCAAACTTTGAAAGGCCATAACTGCGACACCATCGGTACAATTTTGATGAAAATTGGTTGTCTTGTTACTGCCTGCATCATTCACGGGGGACGACGTGTTGTGATTTGGTGAATCAACAGAAACCCACTGAGATCCTGAACACACCCTCAGTTGTCTTATTTGTCTTGACTGTTGGTCTAATGTGTTTCAGGAGAAGCAGTCGCTGCAGAGTGAGCTGTCAGCCAGCAACGACAGTCTGTCTGAGAACAACAACACCAAGGTAAAGATGTTTTCCACCCAACGTAGAACTCACTCAGACAGATCCCCAGCTAAAGGATCTTTTAAGGGTTTTTACAGAGCTTCATTGGCTCCAATGCTCAGTTTAATAAGTTTTTGTAGCTATGCACACTACTAGGGTTCAACCAATATGGGTTTTGGAAGGCCAATACAGATATATTTGTACTGAAGCTGCCAATAGCCAATATTTTGTGCTGATGACCTTTTAAATTTTCCCATTTTTATGCCAAGCAATTCCAAGTATTCAGTGTTTACCCCAGATTTGTATTGTTGTGAGGGTGGAGAAGCCTCTAACCCTGACCCCACCCTAATCAAATTCACCACACCTAGTCAATGCAACTCTGGGATACACTAGTACTTTTTTTAAATGATGAATCAATTTACAAAAAAACAAAAGAAAATGTAATTCATTGCAGGTTTTACAGACTTTTTACAAACCTCCATTATATCGACGTGGATGACATAACTGGTCGATATCCGATATTTAATAAAAGGGCAATATCAGCCCCATAGATCTGCAAACGCCCTCTACCCAAGACAAATTTCCCATAAAGCAATTTCATCCAAAGCATCCTCTGCTCAGTGTAACCCATGACAACCAACTGTTTATATGAATGAAAGTTGATGACACTGAATAAAGTTTTGCGTGTTCAGGAGAAAGGAGGCGTGTTCAGTGGAAGGTTCAGGAAGTCTCCCAAACCCTCGGAGGGCCTCCAACCGGACGAGGTAATGCATTTAGAAACACACAGACTCAACCGTGACGTCTCAGTCCTTGTGTTTGTCCTACGTTGTCAACGTTAAGTGGCGTATTTCAAGAAAAGGACCACGCTCGCTTCACTCAGCTGCATTCATTTCATCAAGATATGTGACTCTGAAGTGGGAAGCAAGCCTGTTAATGGATTTATTTCTATCCATTATCTATTTCTATCCATTTAATATGTCTGAGTGTTGGAATTGGCAGTTGAGTATGTTTGTATAAGGAATATTAGGCCAGTATTTTGTGCCGATATTCAATTTCTTGAAATTTGATTGATGATTTTCATGTCAAAAGTATGCCAGAATTGTATTTTTGTCAGGGTAGAAAAAGCCTCTGAAACAGCATTTCATCCATCACTCTCCATTGAAATCCAGACTAATAATTCTGTAATATTACCCAGACTTCTTCACGTCATCACTTCCCAGTCACATTCCCATTGTTAGAAGTATCACGTGTCTCGGTGTCTGCTGTGTTTCCACTGGGTCGGTAACATGTCTGGTTGTGTTTCAGGATAAGAGGTCGCTACACGGCGAGCTCTCCGCCAGCAACAACAGTCTGTCAGACAACAAGGCAAGTCTAAATCACTAGACTTGGGTTTAGAGTGAGAGTCAGTCACAGAAACTAGATGAGTCATGATGACGGGGGTGGATTTGTTTCTTGTATAACACAAAGGCCTTCAGTAGCTGAAAGATGAGGTTCCTGAGAATTTCAAAATTCAAGGAAATGTCGTCAGCTTGATTTAAAACTGGTTTACTCTGTTCGTAGGAGAAAGGGGGCTTGTTCAGCGGACTCCTCAGAAAGACTCCCAAAGCACATGGAGAGGTACAGGTGAGTCAGTAGATGGTCTCAACTGACCATGTCAACTACCAAGACAATATGGTGCATCAGAGAGGAATCACCACATTTAGCAAAGGGGCTTCACAGGCGCCACGATGTGTTCAAATGCTTTAATCTGTGAGGAGCAGAAATTGCAACACCGCAGCCGCTGAAATGTTTGAACACGTTTCAGGGTTATCGCATTTTCCTTCCGAATGCGATAACCCTTTGACCCATTCACTATCTGTCGGTTTCTAATTACTCTGCTGTTGTCTTGGTTCAGGAGGATCTGTCAGCCAGCAATGACAGTCTGTCTGAGAATACCAACACTAAGGTGAGGTGTAATCACACTCACTGGGTAAGGTCAAATCTGAGAGTTAACGCTACACTAGGATTATCTAGGTGTCATCTATAGAAAAAGTGTTAACCTGGACCCTTAACACCAGGCTCTAGTTAACACCTTGACAACACCTAGTTAATACCTTGATAAAACTTAGGTAACACTTTCTTAACACCTAGCGTTAACACCCATTTAACTTTCTGATTTGACCTTACCCACTGTCACTGTCTATGTGTCTCTATAATGCATCTTATTTGAAATACTTTACAATTAAAGGTGCCTTGTGTCGTATTTTTAACATCAATATATCATTGTCAAATTAATTGTGATACCTTGGTAGAATTACCGTAAACAAATAAATCCCAGGACGAGACAATTGATGGTCTCTATCTCACACCAGTGGCAAAACTAAGACCACATTAAACCCCATAACCCCCGTTGCTTCCTGTCACAAAGAGGTCAATGGTTTTCTTTTTGCTTTTGCTTTACTGAACAGGTTAAATATTTTGGAAGTGATTTTTTTTCCCCACCAGCCTTTTACTAGAAACTCTGAAAGCTTTAGCTCTGTTAGTGCTCGAAGAACAGCGCCCTCTTCCAGTTTTGTGCCGTAAAGCAATCCAGCAAATCTTCCGCCAAATCCGCCCCGGTGGCACACAATGTAAAATGCAGCGTAGAAGCTGGTAGAAGCTGCCAGTCTTCTTGGTGACAGTCTCATTGACAGTAATCAAATCAAAATGATCAAAACTACTGGTATCAAAATGTGTTAATGATTTATTGATGTTAAAATATTACTTGTAACACCTTTTTAAAGCAAATCTCAAAGTGTACAAGTGAAAAACGAGTAAAAGGAGTAAAAACAAAACAAAACATTAGTAAGTGGTCAAAGTAGTCCATAGTCGTTTTAAAAAGAGAAAGTTGAGGACTTCCTGAAACTAACCAGCTCCTTTGTGCTTCAGGAGAAAGGAGGTGCTTTCAGTGGAATGTTTAAGAAGGCGTCCAGACCAGCAGAAGTCCCTCATACACAGGAAGTACGTTCGCCTCTGCTTTCTGATCCCATACAATCATTCCATTGTTCATATTATTTTCAGTAAATCAGTGTTTGGGAGTCGGACGTCACTCAAAGGTCAGGGAATGAATCCCTGGACCGTGAATAAGTAACTCAAGCTACCGCTGAGATGCCCTTGAGCAAGGCACTAGCTGCTCCAGGTGCAGTTGCTCAGTAGCCGGCAGTAGAAGACTAGTAGCTGTGCTTCGTCAGTGTAAGATGTTTTATCTCCTCTCAGGACAAGCAGCCACTAGACGATGAGATCTCAGTCATCAGTGACAGTCTGTCTGAGACCAGCAGCAAGGTGAGTTGTCCATAAACAACATCTCTGGATACTCTTGAAACATTCCTGGTTAACTCTCCTGGTTAACTCTCCTGGTTAACTCTCTCAATGTGTGTTTCAGGAGAAAGGAGGAATATTCAGTGGGATATTCAGGAAGTCACCCAGACCTGCAGAGGCTTCTCAACCCGAAGAGGTAAAAGTCTCAGTAATTTTCCTCATCCTCAGGTATTGATGAGGGTGCAGCGAAATTCAACTGTTCACTTGTCACCATGTCATCACTAGAGCAGCTCTGATCTTTGTTAACATTTCATGCTACATAACGTTTACCAACACTAACAGTATTAAACCCACTCATCTGTTGTGTACAGGACAAGGAGTCTCTGCACAGCGAGCTCTCGGCTAGCAGTGAGAGTTTATCTGAAAACAGCAAGGTCAGTCAGAGGTTAAATCATAATCAATCATCAAGTTAATCTCTAAATGTTTCAAAGGCCGATCATAACTTTCCTGTCTGTGTCCATCAGGAGAAAGGGGGGTTGTTCAGCGGGCTCCTCAAAAAGACTCCCAGAGCGTCTGGAGAAAAGGCTGATCCACAGGTGAGAGGCTTTCTGGTCACTTGTTTCCAAGCCTCTATACACTTTTTGATCAACACTTCATCAATGTCTCTGTTTCAGGACAAAGATGGCCAGAAAGAGCTGTCAGCCAGCAATGACAATCTGTCTGAGAATAACGCCAGCAAGGTGAGCTGTGTAGTTTCAGTCCTTGTAGATAGAATTGATTAACAGGCAGTTACTGATCCCAGTTGTTTAAACATTATCTTTTTTTTTTAGGAGAAACGTATTTTCAACAACATGTTTAAGAAGCCTCAGAAACCAGCAGGAGGCGCTACAGCAGATGAGGTACTTTGATTGATATATTGATTGAGTCCGTCCATTATCTACACCCTGGCCTGATGTTGGTATTCACTGGTTTCTGGTCTGAATTCAGGAGTTGGATGTGAAGAGTGAAAAGGAATTATCTGATAGCTGTGAGAATCTCTCCGACACCACCGTCCCTAAGGTAATCTAAAAAAAGCATTCTCATTTTTCCCTTTCGCTGTGGTTGTCTTTGTCATTTCATGGGATTTTTGAAACCTGATCATAGTGGTACCATTTGGTCTCTGTTGTTGGCCTGTAAGTTCCTGTCATGCAATTCTGATCGTAGCGCAAACCTGACGACCTCCATATCTAGTCTTGAAGATCCAACAGCAATGTGAGCAAAATCTGACTTTCGGTGCCTCCAGACCAGTCACGACACGATCAGACGATAACAATCACATAGAAATGATGTCTAGCTCGACCCACTCGCCGTCTTCGGTCCCTCCTCCATTCTCACTTACACATTCTGTTTTTGAGAGTGTTGATTTGAGTGACATTATCTCTGTTTTAGGGGAAAAAAGGAGGCCTAGCTGGCATCTTCAAAAGGTCGGCCAGCACCGACAACCTGTCTGAAAATGAGGTCAGTGTCCGTCTGATCTTCTGCCGTAGCCTGAAGACTCATCTCTCCAAGAAATACTTCTCATGGCCTTCTCCCCTACCTTCCTCTAAGTCCTACATCACATCAGCCTCTTCGCTATATTCCTCCTCTACTCACACATGATCATGCTTCCACCTTGTTAAGTTAAAAAACCTTTTCTCCCTGGCTCTTATTTCTTGATCTACTTCTCTAACAAACACGATAGTCCTAAAGACACTGAATTATTTGATACCTTTATAATCTGGGTGCTGTTGCTTTGACAGTTGCACTTCTTACTATGGGTTGCTTGTAATTTCAGCAAGGAATTAAAAGAAAAATCCACCCTAAAACACTAATCCACTTCTTCTTCTTCTGCATGGGTAATTGGCCAGATGATGTAATGTGACACTGAGATATTTCCAGCACAGCTACAACTCACTTTTCTCTACTGGAATAATAATTCTTCTTCTTCTTCTTCTTCTTCTTCTTCTTCTTCTTCTTCTTCTTCTTCTTCTTCTTCTTCTTCTTCTTCTTCTTCACCTGAATGTAAAACCCACAGCTGAATGTTCATGCCTATTTTCTGGGGGTTGACAAAAGGCATTCTGGGAAACGTAGGAAATAATTGTGACACTTTTCTTTGCTCATCAGGAGAAAGGCGGGCTCTTCAGTGGACTTCTCAAGAAGACACCTAAAGCGTCTGGAGATGAGGCAGCTGCTCAGGTGAGTGTGTGTCTAGTTTTATTACGTTGTTAGCGTCTCTGTCTGTGGTGATTTGTTGTATTTTACTTTGTCCATTTTCTCTGTTTCAGAACAAAGACAACCAGAAAGAGCTCTCAGCAAGCAACGACAGCCTGTCTGAGACCAGCAGCACTAAGGTGTGTTGAGGAACGTTTCTGGTTTTGAATGTCCACGCTAGAAAATACCCTTAAATGCACCAGGCAATGAAATTAACACGTTTCAGCTCTTGGCTTTCATTAGCTTTTCATTGATTGATGCTGTGTGCTGCTTTCAAGTAACCTGATATATCCTGATATCACTATCATCAACTGGATTTTTGTGCATGTCTGCTTTGTGTTTTGTTCTTCAGGAGAAAAGGTATTTTCAGTGGAATGTTTAAGAAGGCTCTCAAACCAGCGGAGGTGACTACAGCAGATGAGGTAGAGTCATGACTTCATTTAGTCTTCTTAGCTATCGACAGTAAATTAAAACCAATGCAGTTAAATTATCCTATCTTTTGCTTTATTTTCTTGTGTGTTCAGGAGTCAACCCCAGACTTGGACAAGAAGTTATCTACCAGTTGTGACAATCTCTCAGACGCAGCCCCACAGAAGGTACGCTGTCTGGAAATGATGGTCTCGTTCTCAGTCTGTCTCTCTCTGTTCTGCCCTTCATTATTCCTGACTGGTAATGTGTTGATGTCCTCATGTGTTTCAGGAGAAGACAGGAGGGCTGTCAGGGATGTTCAAAAGGTCTCCCAAACCAGCTCCACGCTCTGTTGCTACTAAGGTTGTCAGATTTTCTGATGTTGTTTAGCTTGTGTGGATGACCACCCTTTTGCCCCATTTAATAAAAAAAACCCTTCCTGTTAGGATGCTCAGTCGTGTAGGTGTGTGTCTGAGAGGTCAAATAGTGTCTGGAAAAGCTGATTAACACTTCTAAATCCGTTTTGACCAGGTCTAACCTTCACGTTGTTTTCCAGGATCCTCTCAGTGACTCAAAGGAACTGTCAGCAAGCTGCGACAGCCTCACAGAAAACCTCATCCCAAAGGTGAGGTACCTCAGCATTGTGGCTTTACTCACACAGCGGTATTAGTGTAGCAGTAGACAGGGAATTTAGCAACACAAGGATGCGATTGGCTGCTGATTGGGCAGCAATATCACCCGAAGTTCAGCTGCAGTCAACTTTTCATCGCCAACATAGAAGGAAACGAGGCGACGGCGGACAACATCAGCTGACGTTTGATTGGACAGCTGCTGACTGGTCTGTTAGGTTGCTGGCAGAGGGAACCCATTCAATACAACCTTTGAATACATTCGGAGGGTTACCCAACTATCACCGCCCTAATATCACTAAATAAAAGCCAACAACGACATTTAAAATAAGTTTTCTTTCTTTTTTTTTTTTTTAAGGACAATCTTTCCGCACACAGCGAACTGTCGGCCAGCACTGACAGTCTGACTGAAGCTCCCAGAGTGAGTCTTGTGGGTTGTGTTACCCCACTTGCTCTTATCAACATCTTGTCACTGTGTGTGTCCTGCATCACTGCCTCGTGTCTTTTTGAAACAGGAGAAAAAAGGAGGGCTGGGTGGACTGTTCAGGAGGACTCCCAAAGCTGTGGAGCAACAGGTACGACCTAGAGGAGCTACAGATTCTTCTTCTTGTGCTTGTTCTTGTTCTGGTTCTGGTTCTGGTTCTGGTTCTTCTTCTTCTTCTTCTTGTGCTTGTTCTTCTTGTTCTTCTTGTTCTTCTTGTTCTTCTCCTTCTCCTTCTCCTTCTCCTTCTTCTCCTTCTTCTTCTTCTTCTTCTTCTTCTCCGCAAATACCTGGTTGACCTGTCTGCAGCAGTCAAGCAAAGTGTCTGTAATGGTTTGTTAGGAAGGTGAGGACATGGAGCCACCAGAGGGAGGCAGTCAGCTGAGACGCCGGAGGACCATTAAGAAGAAAAGACGAGTGAGTTCTTCTCTCTACATGCAGCCAGAGACATGATGGACACTAGCATGAACTACAATCATGGTGACACATGGCAACAGATATACTCATCAATGTGTATTTCTACCCATTAAAGATACACTTGTGTGTGCGTGTATGAATAATGCCTTATTTTTTAATAATAATCTGCCCTACAAAGGCAAATAGCAGAAAATCTTTTGGGGTTTTTTGGGTTTTTTTTAAGTTCAAAGGTCATGGCTAGGGTTTAGATTTCATGTCAACAAAGAAAACGGTCCTCTGTATCCCAGGGACAGCAGCTAAACTTTGAGGTCATTTTTCTCAGTGTTGTTGCTCATGCAGTTCCAGCTCTTCTCTAGTTGATGAATTGGTTGTTGTTGTTTTTCCTTCTTCAGGTTGTGTCGTTCCGAGTCAAGACAACTCTTCCCAGAATTCCCAAGCGTAGCCTAGATGCTGAGGTATTACTGCTGTCCTCTATGTCTTACTCAGTTACTACCTGTCCTGTTCTTTAGTTTAACCTGTATTTATTCAGGGAAGGATATTGCTGAGCATTCGCTTCACATTGATGCAGTTACACATTCACTCTCGGGAGCTGCAAACACAGATTTCTACTGGATTCCTCTGAGCAGCTCACTTTAGCAGTACACCTTAATGGTAGTTATTGAGGGAGGGGAGAGGGAACATTCATTCATTCACTTTCCCCACCTGGCTCCATCCAGTCTGGGGATTCAAACCAGCAACCTTCCAGTCACAATCTCTCTGTCCTACCCATAGAAACATCACAGGTCCTCAATTTCCTTTTTATATTTCTCCTTCCTGTTTACCTTCCATGGTGTTGTTAGGAATGTGTATGAACCCCTTGTTGCTCATGGCATTCAAAAGGCTCAGAGAGTAACTGAGTAAGACATCGATGGTTTCTTCGTTCCTCCCGTAGAGCTCTGACAAGCTGCCCGAGCTGGAGGAGATTATGGAGATGCAGGAGCTGACCCTGATACAGGTTAGCAAGGAGATCCCCATCCAAACCTCGTCTTTCTACACCTAAACATCGGTTCTGTGTTGGTTTGTCAGCGTGTCATTTAATAAAGGATGCCGTTTTGTGTTTTCCAGGAGAACACAGTAGAGATCCAGCCTGTGGAAATGGCAGCTTACCCTAGTGAGGGCAACCCCCTGGAGTCTGAGGAGGTGTGTATATGCGTGTGTGTGTATATGCATGTGTGTGTGTGTGTGTGCGTGGGATTCTGGGTGGCTATCTGATTTGTCTTTCCTAATTTCCAGGAAAATGATGGCTTGATGGAATGGTGGAATGCAGTTGCAGGTGAGTGTGACAGTATTTATATAATAAGGTCTAGTTTAATGTTTCTAATGATAAAGTATCCAAAGAAGATCAGTACTAGAACCAAAACCTCCAGCACCGCTGCCACATAACGTTATAGAGGAAACTCTGTTTTCTGTGTTTCTGTCTGCTGATTGTTTTCTTCCTGTCGTGGGTTGCCAGGTTGGACAGAATGGAATGAGACGTCCAATTTCCAGGAGGAAGACGAGGAAATGTGAGTAGTGCATGTCTGGATTTATCAGTTTCGGTGGTCAAATGTGAAATTTTTTCTCGTTACGTAACTCATTTTAATGTCTTAGGTCTTGTTGTGGCACACTTGGGATGAATCCAATCAGGATATTTGTTATTAATATTTCTTAAATCTACCAGCAGCCAACCTTGATGTTAAATACTTGATCGTTGGGGGTGTTTGAGGCTTTCCACCGCTATAGGAACCCTGTAGTTCAGTACAGTACCATCCTACAGTACAACATCCTCTGAGCCTTATAACCGATCTGTCTTTCCTCTCCAGGGCTGTGGAGCAGGCCGCCGATCGTGTCTTCATGGCAGCCCGTCTGTTTGTGCGCCTCTTCAACCAGCGGGGGGGCGTCCTTACAGCACCGCATCCTGGAGCTTTTGGCGCAGGCCGACGCCGCGGACCAGTTCCACAAGAAAACGGTATCGGCCGCTGTGGGCGGAGGGGTGGCCAGTGTAGCCGGCAGCGTGGCCACCATCACAGGGCTCATCCTGGCACCCTTCACCTTCGGCGCCTCCATCATCGTCACGGCAGTAGGCATCAGTGTGGCAACAGCGGGCAGCATAACCGCGGCGACAGCCAATATTACAGATACAGTCCACTCCAACATGGACCGCAAGAAGGTGGAGAAGATGATCCAGGGCTACCAGGAGGAGATCAAGGACATCAGGGAGTGTTTGGAGTTTGTGCAGGTGGGGAAGTTTTAGATTTGCATTTAGCTTAAGCTCTTGTAGAGGCTTTGCAGCTGCATCACAAATCTCCTAGCAACCACGCTGGCGCCATCATGGAGGTCCAGTGGAGAATTGGCTGTGCTCAAATAATGTCTAAATATATAACAACCCAAGACAGATACCTGAAAAAGTTTGCGGGATGGATGTAGGTCAGTTCAGTATAGGTAGATTTGTTTTCAAATTAAGATCGCTGTGACTCAGTAAATCATCTCTAAAATGAAAATGACGCATCCTTTTCAAGAGTGTACTCTCACTGCCATGCTCTCTGTGACCCTTGCAGGAAGGTATGGACACCCTCCAGGGGTGGGACTTTGAGAAGTACTCGGAGAGCGCTGCCAAGAAGGCTCTGAACCACAACATTAAGCATGTGATGAAGGAGGGCGGTCGTGCCGGCAAGGCCCTGATGATCAACACCGACAAGCTCATCAGCACTGTGCAGGTCCTGGGCGCTGCGGGTGGTGTTGCCAAAGCCGCCCAGGCCATCAGCGTCACCACAGGGGTCATGTCTGCCCTCTTCCTGGCCCTGGATGTCTTCTTCCTGGCCAAGGACTCCCACGAGCTCCGCAAGGGCGCCAAGACCAAGTTCGCTGGAAAGATCCGGGAAGTATGTAAAGACCTTCAAGACGGTCTCCTGGAGCTCAACAAGGTGAAGTCTCAGCTGCAGAAGACCATGGACGGCATCGAGCTGGAGGAGTATGAGGAAATTGAGGAGGTGGAGGTGGAGGTGGATGATGAGTTGGAATCGGACCCAGTGAAGCTGGCTCAGCTGGACCTGGAGCTGGACCTCCTGGAGGAGAAACTGGACCAGAAGGTTTTGGAGGAGCAGAAGAAAAGCAAGGAGATGAAGGAGAAAGGGAATGTGGAAAGTAAGAAGGAGGGAAAGGAGGAGAGCAAGAAGGAAAAAGGTGTGCCAGAGGGAAAGGAGGCCAAGGAGAAGGAGAAGAGAAGAGAAAGAGGGGGAGGAAGGAGAACAGGATGTTAAGAAAGAGGGAAAGGAGGAGAGCAAGAAGGAAAAAGGTGAGATTGAGACTAAGGTTGAGAAACAGGAGAAGAGCGATATCGTCAAAGTGGAGAAAATGACTCCAGAAGAGGTTTCAAAAGAACCGTCCGAGAAAGGAAGGAAAAAGGAGAAAGAAATGGAGAATCAAATCAAAACTGAAAAAGAAAAGAATGACAGTAAGCGGGAAAAGGCAAAAGAGAGGGCAGAGGAGAAGAAGAAGGAGACGGATGAGAAGAGCAAGAGTAAAAAAGACCAAGGAGAGAGCTAAAAGCCGGTCTGGTGATGCCAAAAGAGAGGTGTGGGGTGGAAAGGACTTTGAAAGGGCGAAGAGCGATAGAGACGATGAAAGAAGGATGAGCGAAAGAGATAAAGAAAAGCATGGGGTCGAAAGCAGACATGGCGGTAGGAGTGAACGAGATAGACACAAGGAAAGGAGTGAGCGAGGGAGCAAAGATGAAACCAACCAGGAGAGACGCAGCAGCAGAGACATGGAGAAGGGGGTGAAAAGGGAAGAACTCGGGAGAAGTGAGGTGGAGAAAGAGACGCCTCCAAGTTACGAAGCCGTGACGAGGAGTGAACATTCAGGAAGATGGTCGGGGAGCAGGAGGGCAGAAGAAGAGAGGGGGAAGAGAGTAGAAAGAAGTAGAGAAGAGAAGCACGGCAGAGAAATGGAGCGGGGGGTGAAAAGGGAAGAACTCGGGAGAAGTGAGGTGGAGAAAGAGACGCCTCCGAGTTACGAAGCCGCGACGAGGAGTGAACATTCAGGAAGAGCGTCGGGGAGCAGGAGGGAAGAGTCGGATGGAAAGAAAAGCCCGCGCACGAGATGGGCGGAGCCGCGTGACGGAGGAGGGGTGACGAGGAGGGACGATTCAGAGAGGGAGTGGAGGAGTCAGAGGGAGAGAGGAGAGGAGACGCGAGGGAGCAAGGTGGAGAGTATGAGGAAGCAGTTTGAGAGCGGTGGTGGGGGGGAGAAGGGGGCGAAAAGAGACGATGGAGGGAGTCAGCAGAGGGAGAGAGAGAGGAGGGCGAGCGATAGAGCGAGAGAGCGTGAGCCCGCCCGCCGAGGCTCTCGTGCGCTCTCCAAAGCCATCCTGGAAGACGGGCTGGATATTTAATTTTAAAGGTGATTTTTTTTTACACATCAATGTATCATACCTTTGGTGTATTTACCGTAAACAAATGAAACCATGGTGGAGCCGACTGGTAGCCTCTGCCAGTGGTATTGTGCTAGCCACATTTTCCATTTCCCTGTTCCTTCACGCAAAGAGGATGCTGCTTCTTTACTGAAAATGGTTAACATGTTGATCAACCTGCCACCATCTGCCGAAACCGCAGATCTGAAGGCTCCTTTTGCGCTGGAAGAACAGCGCCCTCTTCCTGTATTGTGCTGTAAAGCAATGAAATCCAACCCAGAGGCAAACTGCAGTGTAGAGGCCGGTGGAGGCAGCCAGTCTACTCTTGTTCATCTATCATCTATCTTATGTCTCAAAATGAATGTGATAATAAGTAATTGATGTTAAAATTCAACATGTAGCACCTTTTTAAATATTTTTGTATCCATTTAGACCTTGGTGTTTGTTCCTTTCCCTATTGTCGGTGTTTCAGGGTAAAACTATTTTGTTACTCAGTGGGTCGTTTACTTCCATATTGTGCCTTTTTTTTATAGACAGGTTGTGCGTGCTCAAGCATCCTTTTCATGCAGTGTTTTTTACTTTAATAAACGTGTCAGTGTGGAGATGCTTGGAGGAAACAAAGTCGTAGCTGATTCAGTACTTTACACAGGTTACATTTAGGGTGGTCTACTAAACCAGCAACTTAACATTGGAAATGCACCAACTTGGTAGAAAAGTAATAACCATTTCTATATCTAATTTATAGCTTAGCGTATCGAGACAAAATACTTGATATCACATTGTACAAAACACCTGTTACAGAAACTGTAGCTCAATGCACTTTAACGAGGCTTTGCCTGCTCCACTGTCCACTCAGGTTTACTGCGTCACATTTAGCCATTTTGGACACTAATTCAGTTTTGTAATTTACTGGAATATGTGTCAATGCCAATATTGTCATTACCGGTATGTTGTGTTATGTGAGGATAACTATGTATTTTTTTATATGGGTCATTGCTCTTTTCTATGGTGCTGGTTTATCATTGTATAAATAAATTAACAGATGTACACAAGCCAGTTAAGTGTTTTAATGTTCTGTCTCAGTTTGTTCGGTGTGATCCTACTACAGGCGTGGGAAACCTTTTCTTTTTTGGAGCTACTTTTCTCTTGTCTGCCAAGCTGATTCGTCAAGCAGGTACACTGAAAAGCATTCTGACTTATAACCACAATGATGCAGGGCATGGACTAAATCATTCGTTTCATATCGTAAATATAAATTGTGGCTGTTTGTCACAATTGTTTATACCAGTACTGAGAAGGAACAGAGTTTACCCGTACAGCCCAACCCTGAAAAAGATGACGTCAGGATGGTAGGAAATATGTTGCTCCAAAACCTGGATGTACTTTTCAGCATTAATGGTGCCTTCACAGATATGCAGGTTACCCATGCCATGGGCACGAACACACCCCCATACCATCACAGATGCTGGCTTTTGAACTTTGCGCTAGTAACAATCTGGATGGTCCTTTTCCTCTTTAGCCCGGAGAACATGACATCCATGATTTCCAAAAACAATTTGAAATCAGACCACAGCACACTGTTCCACTTTGCGTCAGTCCATCTCAGATGAGCTCGGGCCCAGAGAAGTCAGCGGCGTTTCTGGATGTTGTTGATATATGGCTTTCGCTTTGCATGGTAGAGTCTTAACCTGCATTTGTAGATGCAGTGACGAACTGTGTTTACTGACAATGGTTTTCTGAAGTGTTCCCGAGCCCATGTAGTAATATCCTTTACACCAGTGGTCTTCAACCCTGGTCCTCAGGGCCCACAGCCCTGCTGGTTTTCATTCCAGCCTCATCAGGGGCTGATTAACACCTGGCACACCAGGTGAATCTAACTAACTACCTGGTAGGAAGGAAACCCAGCAGGGCTGTGGGCCCCGAGGACCAGGGTTGAGGACCACTGCTTACACAATCATGTAGGTTTTTAATGCAGTGAGGGGTGGTGGTAGCTTAATCCGTGAAGTGTAAACGGCATATTATATCTCGGACAGCTCTTCCATCCTGGACATTAGAACATCTAATCGGGGTCTCAAAATCCTCTCCCGACATAAGGCTATGTGAATTACTTCCGCTTGAATATCGATCGGGTTACCGAGGAAAGGACACGCCATGTCCGACAGCTGCTTCAGGTTCAGCAGAGGGAGGAGACAGGGAGAAAGTCAGGGTTTGTTCAAGAAAACCTGCCAGCGAGCAGGTTAGGTTCACAGAGTCAGTTACCATGGTAACTGAATCAGAGTTTGAGTTACCTCTCTTTCTGGAACGGAAAACCCAGAGTTTCCCTCATCTCAGGGTTAACAAACTCAGAGTTTTCACTAAACCCGCTTCTTGGAACAGGCCCCTGGAGTGTTACACAACCTCCCCAGTCTTTTGCTGCCCCTTTATTGAAACGTGTTGCTGGCATCAAATTCAGAATAAGCTTATATTTACAAAGATCAATAAAGTTGATAAGGTCAAACATTAAATATATTGTCATTGTACTGTTTTCAATTGAATATGTGTCAAAAAGGATGAGCAAATCAACGCACTCTGTTTTATTTACGTTTTACACAACGTCCCAACGTTTTTGGAATCGCGGTTGTAACGTGTTGTAGCTGCTAGCTGTAGGAGTTTGGATTGAGAAATGATTTCTCAGTTTGTAGAGTCATCAAGAACTCTGCCCTATGAGCTTCACACTACTAGTCAATTTGTCAACCACTCCATCAGTAGGCTACATTTCATATATAAAATGCAATTGAAAGATCTAATAAAACTGAACAGTTTGTTCACATAATTCCGACCAAGCCTCTTCTTCTTCTTAATTCCCCAGTGACTCACAACCATGGCGGTATTTTGCGTCAACAGCTAAAGCATTGTTGCAAACCCATATAGATGCCACAGGTAGTTAAATCTCATCATGCAGAATGAGGAAGTGTTGGCCACAAAAGAGTCTTGAGCGACGATGTGGAAAACACGACAGCTATGAAATCATTCTCTCCATTGTACATCTGTGTGTTTGTTTACTCATCCATAGCATTGTATCAGCATTATCACTACTACACCAGGTCACATGAGGCTAGGATGGTTTTGGACTAGTTCGTGGGCCTGGGGGTTCAGCTGTTTCTCTCTCTCTCTCTTAAGAACAATTCAAATCAGTTCTGTTGAAAGAAATAGATTCTCTGTCACAGGTTGCAGGTGCTCACATGGTATAAATGAATCATCCATTTTAAAGTGAAGAAACAGTGATGTCTGTTCTGCTTCACTGGTTGTCACAGGGTGTTTGGTTAAACCTGGTAAAACAACACACAGACAACCGATGGGAGTTCTTGTGGAGCCAAAAAATGCGTTGCGCAATCCACCTACTAATCCACATAAAAGCAGTCTCGGTTTCGGTGTTTTAATGTCACATGATTTCAATGCTGTTCCAGAGGCTTTTTTTTCTCCACACTGACAAGAACAAACTTTGGGGGCAAACACTCAATCTTTACATTTGGGAATTTCTGAAAATGGTCAAATTTAAAGATATTGAATATTGGCACAAAATATCAGCTATTAGTACCTTCAGTGCAAAAATATCAGCCTTCAAAAACATGTATCAGTCAAACCCTAATCAACTAGAAGTAGCAGTATTTCAGAATATGAGCAGCTAGTTTTTAGCACCTTATTTCCACTCAGTGTGTATATCTTAGATTTTATAGATAATTGTAACTTCCTTGCTGATGCGATCTCAGATTTTGCATTTGATTGTAGTTGTGGTGTTGTCTGAATGCTTTGTGACTGGATAGGATATATGTCCCTTTAGTAGTATAACCATCAACTCCAACAACAGCAGGAAGCACTTTGAAACGTAAGTCATGAGAATGGCAAGACTGCAACCACTGAAATATGACATACCATACAGTCAGGAATGTTACAGCATCATACAGCATCATCCTCCCAGAAAATTCCCACTGTCACTATCACATATCTGGCGCCTGTCACTGTCAGGTGGCACACAGTATGTTGAAATCCACTGTTTGTACCAGATCACTTTACAGTAATCACATTACAAACTTCATTAGTATCAGTGATACAAATAATAATAACAATATAATAATATACTTTTTTCCCCTTTCTCCAATTGCACATCAAGAGGCATTCTGTCTCCTGCCAGGCCGTCATTGTGCATCAGAATTTGTTCTTAATTGGCTGTTTAAATAAAGGTTGAATTAAATGATTAACACACACAACCTATTTTTGAAAGGGGAAAAAGCATTTTGATCATGAGCTAATAGACACAAACATCATTTTGCACAGTTTGAAACCAACCCTTCTTTAAAACCTGTGATCCGTTTGGTTGATCAGTCTAACATACTACATATCGCTTTTGAGAATAAAAGTCCCCTGAAATCAATAACTTCATATTTACAAATATAGATAATCCTATCCTCAGTGTGTTAAGTGTTAAGCTAATAATCTCAGTTATACTCCACAGTGAGATTTACTTTCCTATTCCAGCAATAATTTTGAAAGAATAGGAATCACATTCAAACAGTGATTTCAAACAATTTATGGAAGTTAAAGATTGAAATGTTAAAAGTTTTACTGATTTGGGGTCATCCAGCAGATTCAGGATTACCTTTATAATCCCTTACATCAGTAATCTGTTAGTTAGTGTATGATCCAATCAATAGGCTCTACAATGCTTCTTTTCTACTGTTAAGTCTTTTGAATTCCAGCTAAAATAAACCAATCCATGATTCACAGGTGTGCACTGTGGCGTTAACAAATCCAGTTCTACAAGACAGTAACTGATTTCCTCATAACAATGACTCACTTTTTTTAAGGCACCTGACCAGGCCACAAAAATGTACAAGGAACTACTTTTGCCTGGTAGTCAGTCCAATTCCTACAGGCTTCCTGCCAGGATGTCGCAGAAAAGCTCCTCCCACTGGATCACCTTGAGCATCAGCAGTGAGCTTTGGTGTCTTAGATTCATCCTCAGTGATAGAGAAGGTACAACTGTCCAACTGACCAATCGTTCTCCTCAGCAGTTGATTTTAAAAGCCCAGGTAAGAGAAAATGTTTTCCTGTTCTGGAGTCAAAAACTGAACACAAGGAACTTAATCAAAGAACATTTTTATATCTGTTTTCTTTTTTTTTTACACTTTTATAATTTGTGGACAATACTCTACTATGAGATACTGAGATAGGTTGGGTTAGCCTCATCAGAGTTTCTGTCTGTGTTCAATTCAGCAAATTCACACGTAACAAAATGCTATGCAGAATTGGCAAAATGATAATTACAAGCCTAAATTATTATTTATTATTATTTAATTATTATTATTATTTAATTATTGCTATTGGCGCTGCTTCCACAGTTATGGATTATGCTCAGTACCAGTATTGATTTATTAATACCATTGATTGGTAAGAATTTAGTTTGGTGAATATAACCAAGAGTGGTTATGGTTTCCCAACCTTAACTACAGTATATTGGTGAAAAAAGCACTAAACACTTGTTGCTTGGTTTTTCATATGAATCTTTTTTTCCTCAATTCCTTCACCACGTCCTGCTGGTAGGAATGGAAAGAGGACTGATCTTGTTGGTTGCCACGCTGATGGGCTGCCTGGCGCCGGGTGTCCATGGAACCTTCCATCTGATGTTTGCCCCTAATGCAACGGTGAATACACGATTGAACTTCATTCAGTTTATCACTTCAATGTACTTTTATCCTATCATACCTCCAACAGGAAGTTCTTTGTCCTCCGGCCACAGCCTCTGGTGGATCCCATGACTTACCGCCCTCTTTCACTATTTTACCAGCAAAGAAGATTTTTTAGAACTGAAACAAATCTCCAAAATAATAAATGACCATTTGCCAGTGCAGGTTAGTGTAGAAAACCTCTGGGGGCAAACACTGAATCTTTAAATTTGGGAATTTCTGAAAACCTCTGATAAATTATTATTATTATATTTATCCTGACAATTAATTAACGAATACAAGGATGTTTTTAAAGGCAAATCATTCTGCTAAATAGTATTCATCAGATGTATTCTATCATAAATGTGTTTTCATAATCCTCTCTGTGTGTGTGTGTGTGTGTGTGTCGCCCAGGTGGACATCACTCGGAATGGTTGTGGAGTGTCTAAACTGTGTGTGGAGACACCAGAGGGCTGTGATCCTGCCGGCAGCGGCAGCTGTCTGTTCGTCTCTCTGATCGCCAGCGCCCCGGTGGCGCCCAACGGCACCAACCTGATGGTCGAGCTCCGAGGACAGTCGGCGGAGGCGGCAGGATACATCGCACTGGGACTCACTGCGAATCGCTCTGAGGTAACACACACACACACTTCTATTACTATACTACTATTGACTACATTCATTCCCTAAACCCTAACCTTAACCACTACGTTACTATACACCCTTATTTATCCTAACCTGAACCTGATCCTAATCTTAACCCTAAAAATGAGGCCCGGCTACATGTCCTCACATTGGAGGTTTATCTCATTTTTCTATCCTTGTGAGGACATTTGGTCCTCATTTATATAGAAAGACAAGAACACACACACACACACAGAGACACACACAATGGATAGGCGCCAATGGAGCTGAACACACTGAACAAGAAAAGCTGGAAACTACGTCACGGCGTTGACTCCTCTCCAGTCGAAACAGAGATAACTCATGATGTTGGAATTTGTTATTGTCTTATTTTAAGGAAGTGCTTTCTCCTTCTCTGCTCCATCTCTCTCTCAGGGAATCACCTTGGTTTTTGCCTGTACTCGGAACAGAACCTCCAACCCCGCCTTCTTCAGCACATTGCAACTAAACAACGGCAACAGCAACACTGACAGAATACTCACTCGGGTGGAGACGGTGAGGCCTTCCCTTCCCTTCACTCTCACATGTAGGAGTACATAGACAGAACGCTCTCCCCTGCCCCGTCGACTTCCATGGAGGTGCCCTTGAGCAAGGCACTTAACGGCCAACCGACAAATGTGTGTAACTGTGATTGTGGAGGAGGCTGTTGCTGAAAAAGGCCACGAGTGCTCAGTCAACCTACCCTGAGAAAATAAAGGTTAAAAGAGATTAGTGTTGAAATGACGCGGAACACACATGTGGTATTACATGACGGGTTTTATTCCAACATGAGATATCCGCCATTTGAAGGAAGTGACAGCTACTGGTTGACAAAATTACAACGCTTTTTAAGGATAGTAAGTAAGTTACGTCCTTGGATGACAAATGATACATTTCAGTTTATGATTTTATTTTCCAAAATGTTTTTTTGAAAGGAACTGTTCAGTATTTTATAGTATATATTAGTTTTATGTATTTTTCTTTTTTATTGTATTCTATTCAGTTTTTTGTGATATTTCGTTGCTGTACTCTATTATTATTTTGCTGCTGCAATGATCCAATTTGCCCATGGGGATCAAAAATTTGATCAAAAATGTGTCTTGCCCGGCCTTGCATGACATTACATGACTTCCTGTCTCCAGATAGTGAAGGAGATCCGAGGCTCAGTGAACGGCAATGTGATCCGGTGTGAGTTCAACATCCCTAACATCAACGCCACCAACACCAGGACCTCCGCCGCCACCACCTTCACTGTCATCCTCGGATCGGGAACTGCACCCGGCGGTAAGTGGAAACACACACACACACACACACACACACACACGCCCTTAACACAGACACACACACGCCCTTAACACAGACACATAGACTTTAAATGTTTTGTTTGAATTAAATTATGATTTGTTAAAAATGCAGTAAGTGGACTCCCTTAACAAGAACATGAACCTTTCCCACTGCTCTCAGGTGTTTTTGGCACCCTCAACATCAACCTGACCAGGGGTCCTCTGGACTTGACCAATCCCGGCGCCACAGCAGGAGCCAGCGGTGCCTCCCAGCCTCATGGTAAACAACACACCATCATAAGAGACAGCCCAGATTCACATTTTCCTTCTTACACTTTAGATGTACAATGAGGGAGCAAGGACTGTCGGGATGCTTAGACATGGGGGGATCGAACCTGTGACCCTGCATATATATATATATATATGTGTGTGGGTAAATGGATAGAGCTGGAGAATCAGGATATTGGACGAGAGCTAAAGAAAGAAATCATAATCATTCAGTGCCTCTTTTCTGTTTCCCTACCAGTTGTGCTAGTCCTGCTGAGTGCCCTCCTAGGGTCAGCCATGCTGAGGACCTGAAAGAGGCCATGGGACACAGTGACAAGAAGGGTACAATGAAGTCAGTAGGAAACTGACTCAGTATCTGCAGTCAGTAGGTGTAAAATGTTATTTTTTATTGAAGGTCATTTAGACTTGAACAATGTTTTTTGTGTTTGTTTGTAAATGAGATTTTAAAGTATATAAAGTATATCTGGGTCAAATAACATATTTTATCTTTAGTCTACTTGGTGACCAAATGGTTTTCTGACAGTACACAGTGTCAGTGAGTTTGCACAATAACAGGAAAGTACTTTAAAGTCAGTTTTGTGTTAACTTATGAGCTGAAAATGCTTTTGTGAAATGCAGCCTGGAAAAGGAAGTTTGGAGGAAATAAATGACAACTAGATGCAATGAAAGAAAAAAATCAACTCCTCAAACCGAGATATCGGAATACAAATACCATGTTTATTTCATATCCGACCAACAAAATGTGTTCAGATGAAACAATGCAAAATGTTTTCTAAACTTGCACTGACAATAGGGCTTTTAAATTCACATGTAATCCTTAATACTTGTGTTCAATGCAACCCTGCGAAATAAAGTTGAGACAATTTCCTTTGTAATGAAGCTTCGTTCCTGACAGTTTATGCACCCACACTCTTCTACCTTAGACACTTCACATAACGGTAAGAGTATTAATTGCAGCCAACATACAGAAAATCAAACGCTTTTCCAAAATGAGATGATCAAATGATGCACTTGTCTGTTCTACCAAGGAATTAGAGGGCTCTGAAGATAATCCTCTGCTTGGAAACTTTGTGGGCCCACAGCCAAAAAAAAAAAAAGACAAAACCAAGATGGCAAATCGCTTGATTTCCAATTAGAGGGTGATGGGTGGGAACACAAGCGGGGGATTTGCACGATATTACGAGTCTACACGAGCTACTGGTGTTGGATAAATACTCATGACTTGAGACAGGGCTACAGGTCGGTGTGATCTGTGCTCAGTTGTAACAGTAATCAGACACATTCTGGTCAGAAATACAGCAACAGGACAGGGAGAAACTGAATGACATCACCCATCGAGAGACCCGACACATCAGGCCCCCCGACGACATGTAAAAACACAAACAGTCCCAATTTCCTGCCCATTCTCTTCCTAGTGATCCCATTTACAACATCAAACAGGGAGAAGGAAGTGCTCTTCTTAAAAGGGTCGGTAACACCGGCTTAAAGAACCAGTTTAAACTAGCAATGCATCAGCGACATCAGTTCCATAAGCACATTTCGTCAGAAACCACAAGCGAAATACATCGAAACAAAAAAACGCCACATCAAATTTTAATATTTTATTGCAATTTATTCCTTTACAGTTCAACTGAAACTGAATAGTATAAAAACAGTGACATGAAAATACAGAACACGCGAGGACGAACAACCTTCTTAGAATCAAAAACCCTTTAACTTAAAACGTAGTCGGTCCTTTGCAGCTGAATCATCATCATCGCATTAAGACGTGTCAGTCAAGCTGAGGTCTCTGACAACATAATTGTCCATGTTTCTGCCCCCTGGTGGACAGAAGACAAATGACGGCGCAGTTAAAGAACATACTGAAACCTACTGCTAGTTATCCCTGTTACAGTAATACCGGACAACTAGGGAGGGAGGGAGGGAGGGAGGGAGGGGGGGGGAGACAAAGAGACAAATCAAAGGGTTTGTGGGACGATGGAACAACAGTGTGGTACACCATGCTTGTGTGTGCATGTGTTGATGCTTTTTTTTTTGTATCCGCAATATGGGTATTAAAACAGGAGTCCGAGTTCCCACTGGAAGCTGAGTGGATGCCGTATCCGTCCGGGCTGTGCCTAGGAGTCCTCTTCACCGTTGACACTGTCGCCGTCGTCATCTCCATCCACGTGTTCTCCTTCCTCCTCTTCCTCCTCTTCTTCCTCCTCCTCGTCGTCCTCCCTCTCTTGACTCTTCACCTGAAGGATCAGAAGAGCATTGGTGTTAGTGATTAAGAGTGACTGCTGTTTTATGCATCATCCCCCTAGAGATTTTGGGGGTTAGACTGAGTCGTTTGCTGATATTGGCCAGTCAACATCATCCACCTATTATGATGCAGTAAATAATATTGGTTTTATTATTATTTTCATCCCAGATGGCTAACCAGAGAAACCATCCCAGTGTGGTGTGGGAGGGTGCAATGAAACCTGCCTCATCCCACCTTAAGGAGCTGCTAACCCACCTAAAAGAATTTCATTAAATGAGAATATAATTCTGGGGGAAAACACTGAATATTTATTTATTTGGGGATTTTTTTGGCATGAAAATAGTATTAAAAATTGACCAAAATATCTCTGAAAACCTATAAATGGCCAAAAACAATTTTACAGATGACCAAAATAGTCCTGGGTACCGTACTTTGGTCTACGTTGGTCCCCTCTGATTTATCTCATCGATCTTTCCTTCTCACCTCTTCGTCGTCTAGCAGGTCTCCCTCCTCTTCCTCGTCTTCCTCCTCCGAGTCGTTGAGCTCCTGGCTTTCCCTGTCTCGCTTTATCCCCTCGTCCTTCTTGTTGCTTGGGTGCTGGGGCGACGTCACCTCTCCGGGCTCCGCCTTCACACTCTTCGCATCTGCAAGAAAACACAAGCTTCACAAATAAAACCTCAACTTCTCCACAGGTCATTTGATATCAAACTGTATTATAGAGCGCACCGACTGAAACATGGTGGGGATTCCTTTCCTTTATTGGTTGTAATTACTCAGGCTGCCAAACACAAAACTGATTTGATGGTTTATTGCAATGAACTCTATTGTTGGTTTTAGTTTATAACATTATCTATTAAAAACGATTATTGTGGTAATGTTCATGCAGTTCATTGTTTCTGACTGTCCACGGGAAATGGAAATCTAAGGATAAACACAACCAGCAGGGGGCACTAGTCGCCACTCTCCCCTCCGTATCAAGTCCAAGCCGTGATGACGTACACTATTTTCCATCTTCCCTGTCGGAGCTTAAATATCAAAGATGTTTGACATCATCAGATCACGGTGATTCAAATTGAATCTGTCAACTCCTCAAACTACTAGATAACATTTGCCAACCGGTCGGTTCTGATCGAGCCTCTGATCGAGCCTCTGATCGGGGCTTCCTGGGGGCACTTCTGGGGCAAATCGGCCCGATAATCCTTTCACCATGTCCCCAGTCATACCTGATTTCTTGCTGTGGTCCTTCTCCATGCGCTCCAGGCTGTCCAGCAGGTAGTCCACCTTGCTTTTAATCTGGGTCAGCTCCCGCTTGATGGTCTGCAGCTCGTCCACTTTCACTGGAGAGGGAGGGAGACAGAGGGATGAGCAACTTGACTTTGGTATGAGAGGCAAAAACACATCTAGACAACAGCTTGGTCAACCACAGACCGATACACAGCATCTGTCTACCGAACAAACGAGCAACACTGACTTGTTCTCGACGAGGTCCTCTGACTGCTCTTGGAGGAGGAGGAGAAGCTGGTCTTGGTGCGCCGGCTGCCTCCTCCGCCGCTGAGGCTGACCCTCGGACGCTTGGACGGGATGATGGCCCGCGACAGGGGGGGAGGGGGAGGGGGGACGCGAGACGGGTAGGAGTACACTCTGGGATCAAAAACAGACCAACACAAGAAGACTGTTAAGACTAGACTACTGATGTGGCTGGGAACAGAGTCGATGTAGAGTTTCATTACAAAAAGAGATGTGGCATTTGAAGATTTTGCCACAAGACTCTTACAGATCGATTACCGTCATGAAAGTAAAGCACATAACTTACTATTGAAGTTAAAAGTCATCATAAGACTTTTGATTACAAAATATCTCTGGTCTTGAGGATCGAGTCAGATGTGTTTAACATGAAGTTTCAGAGAGGATATATAGCGTTTTAGAATGAAACACGTTATATACTGTAAACATACATGTGCTTATTCATTGTGTCAATGTGTAAGAAGATCTGGGGTTTGGTTCCAATAATTATTGCTCCTACAACAAAAGTCTTCTGCGTCAAAAAAACAATTTTCGTTTTACCTAAAAGTGAAAAGGACAGCGGGACAAACAAGGGTATTGGAGATGAACAGAAATCTTCTCACCTGTCGTAGTAATCTCTCTGAAAGTCATAGTCGAGGTCGAAGGAGGAGCTGCTGCTAAAGGGAGAAACAACAAAAACAGCCAGTGAGCGATAATGGAAAATGTATACCATCTTTCTTCAAGTCAACCTTCACATTTCTCAAGACACTTGACAGATGGGCTTTTAGGTTTGGTTTTCTAACATTTCACTTTTCTGTAACCTTGGCGTGATTCATGCCTGGCATTTTTCTTGCCTTGCTGGCTTTGCATTATTATGGTTTGTAAAGCTGCTTTTTAAAGTGCTGTGTAAGATTAGTATGGTATGATATTATTATCATCATCATCATCATCATCTTGACTGACCTGTACATGTCTCCAGCTGAGCGCTTGGTGGTCTTTGACCTGTGTGGTTTGGGTTCTCCAGCCAGGTTGATGTCTAAGGGAGAGCAGGAACAGGAGGTTATGGCGGCAACAGTAAGCAGTCCCTTCAGGAACTGGATTTTCTTCAAAAACTCTTTTCTACATCAGATCAATAAAGAATCTATTCATAATTATGTGATCTGCAGCTTACATTTTGAAGAGTGCCAGGACTTGTCTTGGCAACGTTTTGGCATCGGATGGGCAACAGTTATTTAATCACAGAGGAACATCTTGTCAAAAAACATTCAATAGATTTTTTCTACCACAAATTACCTTCATATTTACACACTTAACCTCAAGGAGGTAACAACAAAAAGCTTTGATTCAAATATGGTCACCAAGAGAGACTACCTCATGTAAGGAAATCAGGATTGTACTCATGTCTTTGTTTCTGTATCTCTCATCTCATCCAGATGAACCTGAATCCTTACCAAGCACTTGTCCGACAATCATCCGCCCATCCTCCCCGCCGACGGCGGCACGGGCGTTCCTCTCATTGGCGTACTGAACGAAGGCAAAGCCCTTGTGGACGGAGCAACCAACAATCTTGCCGTACTTGGAGAAAATGGCCTCCACATCGGCCTTGGTGACCAGCAGGGTGTTGAGGTTGCCGATGAAGACCCGGGAGTTGAGGGAGCGCGGGTCGGTCTTATTAGTGACGTTGCTGGCCATCAGGCTGGAGGTGGTGGGTGAGCGACTAGCAGGAAGAGAGACAGATACACAGGTCACGGTTTTAGTGACAGAATGGCAAACGCCGCCCTCAATGACTGCCACAGTTAAACTCACAGTTAAGCTCCCAGTGTGGAGCAGGGTAAAAGAAACTGTGGGTTTATGTGGACTACGTGGTTTATTGTTTGGCTACAAGACATTCAATCAACAGCAGTGCCCCAACACGTTTAAAAATCGTCCCACTGATGCCAAGATAATGAAAATTCCTCATCTGGCCTAATTGCTCATCCAAAACAAACGGGGCAAATAAAGTCCTATTAGTTGATATATCATGATAGAAGCATCCAGATTAGAGACATTTAAAACTACAACACATACTGAAACAGATACGGTTTCTGGCAATTTACTGCCACTGGATTTAAGGTAAGCCTTGTGGACGAGCCTTTCAGTCAAAAAAGTTAACATTACTAATTCATTGTTGAACTCTTCCAGTGTGCAAGATACTGCTGTTATTAACAAGCACAGACTACGCTTGACCAAACAAGCTTTTATCTCATTAAATGTTGTGTAATCTTTCATGCTCCACTGCAGTATAGTATGACAGGTGTAAAAGGAAGCTTCACTGTAACATAATAATAAACGAGAGCATACACATTAACCTAAACCATCCCAATTAAAACTAATTGTCAGGAACAGCAAATATCAGTTACGTGGGAGATGTTCAATTCATGATAACTTCAGAGACAGACAGCTACATTTGAGGAAAGCATCTTTCCAGTAGAAGTTCAAATTATGTGTGAGACACGACTTAAAACCAAATCAAGCTCTTCAATGTGGTTTAATGTGTAATGTAGAGTTTGGTCATTCTAGGGTCCTGTATGGCTCAATGGGTAGAGCATGGTAGAGATTCAGTGGAGTCCAGTGGCTTAGGTGCATTTAGGCGATGGGGAGTGAGCCCTGATATAACAAGAGTCAAAACAGTAGAGGTGTGAACAGTAACCCCACCCCCCCAGCTGACAGGGGGTTGGAATAGTCATCACTCACTCCATAGCGTCAGTATC
Source organism: Hoplostethus atlanticus (assembly GCA_034670405.1). Lineage (NCBI taxonomy): Eukaryota > Metazoa > Chordata > Actinopteri > Trachichthyiformes > Trachichthyidae > Hoplostethus > Hoplostethus atlanticus. The sequence continues at coordinate 2,334,923 of JAXDDX010000075.1, read as the reverse complement.
CAGGGCTGCAGTCTGTCTGTGTCGTTTGACTCTGTGGGCGGGGTTCAGTTTGGGCTGGTGTCTTGGGGGTTGGGGTGCTCTCAGCAATATACAGCAGCACACTCTCAGAAAGTTGACCTTCACCCCGTGCGATTTATACTGAGGTGACAGAAAACACACCTCAGTCAAGTTGTACAGGGGTTAACTGGTACCAAGCCTTACCTGGTTGGAATAAATACAGGATTCAGTGACGAGGCAAACACAGTAGTACGGCTCCGTGAAGAGGCGTGCATCTCCAAGACCTCCCACAAGAACGAGCCCATTTGGGACAGACTCAGGCCTATTGCAGTTTTGAGTGCAAGCACCAAACTAAAGTGTTAATTTCTGTACTATTAAAAATAAGATATGAAAAGTGATTGAAAACAAGAACATTAGTTTCGTGGACGAGGCCTCCAACAAAATGCTTGATATTAACTGTGACACTCCTCCACTTTATACACTGAAATGTGAGCCCAAATGCAAAAGAAACCCTTTTTTTTGCCGATTCTATCCATTTTTACCCCAAAGTGGATATAAAAGGTACTTTGGCTAGGCCCAAGTTGGACCACAATACATGTTTAAACAGACCTATGGCCTTGGGTAAAACACATCTACAGTGATTATAGGTACCCAATGCAGAAAGACAACTAGACTAAACATGCAATATGGATTAATTGAGAGGAAAAAGTATTATGGAACCCTTGCACAACAAATTGAAACCAAATGCTTCCTGTTGCTAAGCTCTGGACGTGATTCATTAAAACATTTAATCTGTGTAAGGTGGGGCTTCCCAAGTCCATCCGTTTCCAGTTTTGACAGGAATTTCAGTTATATCCGACTCATGAAAGGTGGGAGAATGCTTAATTGTAGTCTAGACCTGGCCAGTTGAAGTAATCAGAAACTCATTGGATATACTAGGTTTCCAATTAATCATTTCTAAGATGTGAATCAAATCTAAAAATGGTGGCCATTACATCCTGGTCCTTCTGTTTTCATTTCATTATGTTTATGCCCAACAGGGATATCTCTCCTTTTAGGAAATATCTTCCCACATTATCACATTGTGCAAAGACATACATAATGCCAATGATAACCATTACAATTTGCAACTAGTGCCACTATCTCAAGGTAAGGAATGGTGAGTATGAAAATAGTTAGGCAGCTTAAGTGTTGAAGTGTGAAATATGCAGCGCCTCTCATTGGCTGCTACAATTCTAAACAATTTGAGAGCACATTTCTATATATATATATATGTCAACATTAAGACATTTAGATAGGCTTTGTGGCTAATGGCTCAACTTGGAGAGTTCATTAGTACTGGTCTAAGGGAATGTCAACCAGGAATAGAAAATTATTTGAAAGCCAATATTCCGGGAATATATATATATATATATATATGTTTTTCTCCATTTTTGATGAGTTTTAAAGTCTCCAGATTTCCCAATACATGTGAGGACTATTTTCATACATATGCTTCTGTCCACATACTGAAACAGCTAAGGCTCAAAGATAGTACCTAGGGGTGAAGGTGAAGGAGTGTGACTCGATTTTGAACAGCCAAGATAAAACGCATCATTCTCTTTCAGAAATATATGCCTTTAATTAATGATATGTTTGGTATGCAACAACACCGATGCTACTGGCAGTCCAAAGTCCCACATTCAAAAAAATAACTCCAAGAGAAGAAAAATCACGGAGGAAAAATCTATTCCACAAAAGGACAGCTCACTAAGCAGTATGAGACAGGGAGAAAAATCTGAGAATCAAAAAATATCTAAATCATCCACACCACACACGCCCGGACCCCGGGGCCTGCACGATAGCGACATCACCAGGCTCGAGTGTGTAACACACACCCTGCGCGAGCCTCAAAAGCTAGCCAGCTTAGCTAGCCAACAACCGTTTCACCAGCATCAAAAATGAGCATCAATCGGTGTCTCTAATTGCAAAAACCACCAAGTCCAGAATCCAGATAATTTTTTAATAGAGATCTGCACTGAACAATGGATCGGGTTGTAGCCGTTACTATCAAACCAACCAAGCCTCTAACGCTGTTAGCTAAGGCTAGCTGGTGGGGTGGCTGAGAAGCGTGCCAAAAACAACCAGTCCCATGAAAGAAAAGTCTTCCAATAGCTGATATAAAAATATAGCTATACAAGCTTGCAAAAAACAAAATCAATCTGTAACTAAGATGTGTCCAAAAACAATCAGTGTTCGTGTTTAGAGGGGATGAACATGTCCGTTCGCTTAGCTAGTTAGCCGTTAGCTAGCTACCTCGCTAGCCAACACACTGCGTTCATTCCACTCGCAAAATAGAAAAAAAGCACGTTGAAAAAAGAAAACAAAATCCAAAAACAAAGCAAAGGAAGGAAAAAGAAAAACGTCTGGGAACAAAATACTCACCACGCACTTTAACCGTAAAATGGCTTTCTTTCAGTAAAATCTGCCAAATTACTACTTAGGTCGTCCTTTTTGAACAGAAGCGATTCGACCCCTTAGATAGCTTTCTTCTAGCCACCAAGCTAACGTAACTGGCGATGGCGCAGTAGTCGTAAGGTGCTGGTTGTATAACCCAGAGCAGTCCGGATGAGCGGGGTTTACGACAGACCAATGCAGCAAGAAGGAAAACGGTTAACGCCGGTTTGGCGTGGTATTTAAAACGTGCTCACCGTTTGGCTTTAAAAATAAGACCCATCCTGCCTTCCAAATCCTTCGGAGATATGTTCTTTCGTTTGGTTGTAACCTTTTAACCTGGCAAGACGAATCAAACATGTAAACAAACAAACAAGTTAGCTGTAGATGGAAATTAAATCACAGATTTATTTAGACTAGAGGCTTGCAGTGTAAAATCTTTTCGGCAATTCGGTTATTTTTGCTTATGTGGTTTTATTTCTATTGTTTGAACAAATCAGGACAATCTGTGAAAGGTTAAATTATTTATTTCTCATCACAGATGAGGTACATGGAATCTATTCCTTGGCATGATCTGATCAAGCCAGAGATAAAATACTGAACCACTGGCTTGTTAAAAAATTATAATGCCAGAATGGCAGTCTATTCATCATATATCATTAAAACCTACTGCACACAAGTGCAGTATCTGTCTGATACTGGGTCTTCTGATGTTTTTAAGGACAAGAAGCCTGGGAGTAGAGGAGGCCGCCAGAGAAATAGTCTCTCATCATTGTCATATTATCCAGTATAATTAGGTTACCTATCACATACTTTTAGCTACATTTGGCAGAAATGGCAGCCATGAAGGTGATTAAAATGATGGAAATGCAAACACCCCCCAGCTCCATTAATGCAAGCAGATACATACATACCAGTGCATTGAATTAGCATGTTTGGCCACAGTGGCTGGTGCAGTCCAAATATTACCAGACAATTTCACTGTTCTACCAACCAAATTGATTTTTAGAGTATAAAATAACCTCCAAACTATGGTTTTTAACTGCCAGAGTGGCTGGCGGAGAAGACACACAATTTCCCACCCTGATACATAGACAGTAAAAAAAAGTAAATTAATGGGACACACCCTAGAAACCCATTTGCTCAATGGATAACAAAACAGTAGAAGACAAAAGTAACAAAAAGCTGCTGGTACATTCAAGAATCGCTAAACTAATTTAACACACAAGGTAACACTGAGGTGAAAAACAAAAAGGTGAGCACAGTGATGGCTAAATATACACACACTCTGTAACCTGGTCAGGGCTCCTGTTCATTTTCATGTCAAAGACCCGTAGATTGATATATGTTTGGTAAGATTTTGTCCCACTGACCCCCATCTGAATAGATTTTTATTGTCACATATGATTTTGTATAAAATATAAACTGCAACACTGTGGAAAGTGAAACCTCTGATCAGAATAGTCATTCTGTTCTCTGTTCTCTATTCTGTTTTACCATCAAGGAAATTAAATAATAATGAAAATTTAACTATTTCCTCTTTTCGGGCCCCACCAAGACCCCTGGGAACCACTGCTCTAGTCAAAAACAATTAGTGGTGAGATATTTCAGCACAACTTCAAAATATACATTTCATTAAGTTTTATATCCTCACAAAACATCATCAATACATAAAAACTGAAACCCCTCGCACGTTACCAATTTCGGCCAGGAGAGGGCAGTATTGTAAGGAAAATAAATCAATAGTAAAATTGGGTTGTAACCAATACATTCAGCCAAGTGGGTAATATTTTAATAAATTTCACATTTAAAAACAAGAACAAAACAGGCGTGCTACGTGAGCAGATTGCTTAAATGATCAGTGATCAGTAAGGTCTTATTGATTAGAACTGTTGGAGAAAACAAACCTGCCTTAAGCCAGCCTGCCGCTTTGAATCAGCATCTCCCATATAATGACAAGCAGTCTTAAGGATCACATCCCACTTGCATCATACTCATCCCAATAGTTTTATGTCCTTGGTAGCTGTGCAGATGTCTGCGGAAGACACAGAGAGAGATTGCAGCAAATAGACAAAGGAAAGCCCATGATAGTGTCTCCTTTAATTAATCCTGACATGGACCAGGCCACTGCTACAGGGCAGTGGGTCCCAAACTGGGGTCCAGAGGTCCAGAGGTCTCCAGCAAAATCAGGATTGTTTAATTTCTCCCATTGTCTCATTCACTTGTACTTACCACTATATGAAAGCATGTATATGAATGATTATTCTGCTCAGAAGTTCCCCCACTATTTCACTGTTTCACTCTTTCTGTTCTCCCCACATGGAGACGAGATGGAGGTCATGGGACAAATCCTTCACCAGTTCTGCGGTCTAAAGTGTGTCGTTTTGGGGGCCCTTAATGTGAAAAGTTTCGGGAACCCTTTGTTATTGTGAGCTGCTGTCCCCCCATGGATGCAGGAGATGGGAATCAGCCTATAGCATTTCCAAAAAGGCCTCATTAGTATCATCAGCATATCATTTCCAGGTGTTGGGCTCGGAGTTTAGTGAGATGAGATGAAAAAGGGGGTATTTGCATCGCCTAGGACCAGGCTTAATTTTTCATATGCTCTTCGGTTGGATTCACACTGCGCCCTGAAGGTTACTGAATATTTTTATTGCACCTGAGGAGTAAGAGAGAGAATAAAGCGTCTAAAAGAGGCCAGGAGCAGCTGGTTTCTGTATTTATATTAGGAGATGAAACCCCTGCAATGTCCCAATTTTCATGGAGAATGTGTTCTTTTGTGAATTGTTTTCGTACATCTGGTTTTGTTTTCAGCACCATCCCAGAGGACTTGTTTACAGCTCTGTGCATCAGCTCGGGAATCGGCTCAATTATAATTCCAACTTGCAATTTCACTGTAATCACATTCACCGATTAAAGATTTGTGTGTTTTTATGTCTCCCCGGTGTGTTTTTGTCAATCTTATCAATGTGAAATATGGCCGGGTGTGTGTTAGGCTATCATCTACCTTTTGAATGTTGAGTGGCATTGAGTGGGATTGTCCACTAAGTCACCAGGTAAATGAACACGTTTTGTAAAGAGTCATGTCACATGGGTTCATCACAGACCTGGGGGGGGGTGCGCAGTTTGAAGAATGATTTCCCCCAGGATAAATTACCTAGAGCTGTTCCAGAAGCAGACTTTGCTTCTGGACGCTGTTTCTTATAAATACCATAGAGTACAAGTCACTATAAACTTACTATGGTACCACAAAACACTGTCACTATGGGAATATTATACCATATAAATCAAAATACCTTTAAGTACCATAAGGTCACTGTAAACTCACTATTGAGTATTACAGACACACTTTAAGTTCCTATAGTAATATTAGAGTGATACCATCAGAGATTACTATAAACTCACTATTGAGAGTCTCTATAGGAATATTACAGCGATTTCATAGGAGATGAAAATACCATAAAGTGCTATAAAGTCACTGTAAAGTCACTATGAAGTACCACAGACACCCTACCATTCCATATAGGAATATTATAGCGATACCACTAGAGATCAGAACACCATAAAGTACAATAAGTACTTTAACTCACTATTGAGTACTATAAGTTCAAGTTCAAGTTCAAGAAGTTTATTATAAACACACTTTTAAGTCCCAATAGGAAAATTATAGTGATACCACAGGAGATATATAAGTATTAACTCACTACTGGATACCATAGACACACTCCAAGTATCTATAGTAATATTGTATGAATATTATAGCGATACCATAGGAGATATAAATACGAGAAAGTAGGATTGGGTCACAATAAACTCACTATTGGACACCACAGACACACTATGAGTCTCTTTAGGGATCTTATCGCGATACCATATGACATAAACATCCCATAGAGCTCCATAAGGTCTTTATAAGCTCACTACTGAGCACCACAGACGCACTATGGATCCCTGCAGGGACATTATAGGACTCTAATGGTGATTTGTCGTCCGGGACTCTGCATGCTGACTCCATTAGCGCACCAGTGGGGGGACTTCACTTTGGGTCGCTTCTTCTGCGCAATAAGAGAAAAAGTGTGCGTAACTCCGGGCAGATCACGTCAGACAGCCCTGCAGTGCGTTGCTGTGTGAGTGGAAAGTACAATACGACACGCACGGACCCCAGCGCAATGCAAGACCCCGTTAACACGCTGTGAGTTACGGCCGGACGCAAACGGTAAGCATCACGCGCTAAACGTGCTTAGATTTACATTGTATTTTGTGATGTGTCAGCTCGCATGCAGTGTTTCAATGCAGACTTGTAGGGGTGAAGTGTCACCACATAGTATTTTAGTTATATAAGCTTGTAGAAAATGTTTTAATGCAGACTTGGGGAGCGTTTATTATTTTTATTACCCAATTAGACTCTAAATCTACTGATGGATTTTTTTTTTTTTTTAAACAAGAGCATGATAAAAGAAAAAGGAAAGTATATAGATTGTAAATTTGCTGTGCATGAACACGCAAAGTTATAAACGTGATTGCAACTTGGATCTACTCCTCAAAATGAATCATTGGTTGGTTGATGTACATGCGCAGTAATGTTTTACTACCATCCCTGTCAAAAGTTCATTGATATTTGGAAAAACTCCATGGGCACGGGGTATACATAGAAGTCAGGAGGATAATATTCCACATCTGCTGTTCTATAAGAATAAGAAAAGGTTCATTTCTCGGATCTATTTTTACCTCTGCTGCAGAGCGCACATGGATTACACAACAACTTGTTTTGATTGTGCAATAAGGATTTGAGGAAAGCTAATAAATATACTGTAGTGAACTCTTACCCAAATGGATCCCTGTGATATTTTCCCCCCTCATTACTTATGGGACTCTTCCCTTTCCACTCCTCTCCTCTCCGCTGATTTATGTAATGTAGCTGGAATGAGAGTGCAATGCAGGGGGTGGAAATATGACTTAGTGAGCGTCAAGCAGATGAGGAGGCTTGTTTTAATCATTAGTCTCATGGTATCACTGACATGGAGCATGCTGGGGAATCACCCTGCGGCGGTTTTACTCCCAGGCCACAGCAGTGTTCCCATTGCTCTAGATCTAGCTTCACTGGTGAGATCTGGGGAAAGTGTGTGTGTGTGTGTGTGTGTGTGTGTGTGTGTGTGTCTTGAATGAGAGGCAGTGTGTGTGTGTGTGTGTAATAAGAACAATTTGTACTGCTCCTTATATGTGCAATACATCTGCAGGGGGTTGATGGGGTTGTTGATCAATACCAGTGACTCATGATTACTTCACCAGGTGCTGAGATTCCTGGATTTCAAAACTCACTTTCCGGCCCGTACTCTATTTTTGAAACCCCCCACCCCCGCCACCCCCGCCACCCCCGCCACCCCCCATGCCCTCACACCTACTCTACATTTTAAACTGCTCAGCAATGGAGGACGGTGCTACAAGCGACCAACCGGTGTTGTGCCAAAATTAGTTTCTCCCCCCCAAAAAATGTGTTTCCCCTGGTGGTGTGTCTCTGCCTCAATTTCATGCCAGGGAACAAATTATGTTTTGTGGATTGTTTTGCTATCGCTGACAGGAAGACAACGTTTTAAAAAACATCTCATGGGATTACAAAGAATGAGAGTTGCCTGCCGAAAGTTACCATCCAAGTTTCTTCACAATGAACAGAGCTCAGCTTGTTCCTGATCTCATTTTGATTCTAAGGATGTTGGCAAGCTATTTGTCACGTTACTAGTCGTTTATTAATAATTAATAATGATAATTTCCTTGTACAGGCGTCAACAACAACAACACACACCGAGGGCAAAATGAGGACGCCCTGCAAGGGGAAATACAGTTTTTTGGGGATACAAATCTTGGCGCAACACCGTGCCACACACAACACATTTTGTTCTCAAGCCAAAAAGCAAGTGATAAAGCAGTATTGTTATTACAGTATTTTGCATCATGACATATTACCTCTTCACTAGATGTCAGCTAGCTTACTGGTCTTTAATGTGAATACTACAGGCCACCGTAAGCTGTGCCAGCGGTGTTGTCACAATTCCTAGTGGCCGCTGATAATGCCCCTTGTGTTTACATCACACAGATCACGTTGAGTGTAGTATGGTGTTTGTCTTCATCGCTATGTTACAATCCTAGAAATTCGGGGGTGGACTTTACCGTAATTTGCTGTCAAAGTAAAGCATGTGTTTAATTAGGAGAAACTCTTATCATCTGCAACCAATCAGCGCTAGGAAAGAAATCACTTTTCATTCTCTTGCACAAATATTTGTTAACATGTCTCTGATAAACAGCCTTGAGGCCAAATTTATCACAGCTGATCTCGTGTTAGCTTGGATTGTTGTTGCTTCACGACAACAATCCCTGTATTTACAACGGGATGATGAAACGGGTTGTTGCTTGTTTTTCCGAGCTGCCCAGTCCCTGCGTATTTGTCATGGACATTAACAGTGATTGCCCTACAAACAGAGCCATTTGCTCATTTCTGTTTGGTTCAGAAAATATTTTTGCTGGCCAGAGGTGCTCTTTTGCAACACCCAGGGGTGACACAACTGGATATTATGACCCCTTGTGAGTATCAGAGATAACATTTCAACGTTTCAACATTGTTTCTGGTGTATTTATTGTGTGCCAATATGTTTTTTTTAATCTTGTACTTGGGGGATTTGTTTCAGCTACCCAGAACTTTTCCTCTTGGTACAATCCAACTAATTTGTAGGATTATGAGGTCCAGTTATTACACGGTGGAGAGTTGTCTCTAGGTGGAGGTTCAGAGATGATGGTTATGATCTCCAGACCCTCACTTGGGGCTGTTTTAACAAGAATTGAATCAGGAACTCAGAACTCTATTAAAGAAATATATGTGTGTGTGTGTGTGTGTGTGTGTGTGTGTGTGTGTGTGTGTGTGTGTGTGTGTGTGTGTGTGTGTGTAGCCTCTTTGGCTAAGATTTGATCACATATTTAGTTGTAGATCTGCAGTAGAGAAGTGCAGCGTGCTGCGTGTGATAGATAGATAGATAGATAGATAGACAGATAGATAGATAGATAGATAGATAGATAGACGGATAGACGGATAGACGGATAGATAGACAGATAGATAGATAGATAGATAGATAGATAGATGATAGATAGACAGATAGATAGATAGACAGATAGATAGATAGATAGATAGATAGATAGACAGATAGATAGATAGATAGATAGATAGATAGATAGATAGATAGATAGATAGATAGATGATAGATAGACAGATAGATAGATAGACAGATAGATAGATAGATAGATAGATAGATAGATAGACAGATAGATAGATAGATAGATAGATAGATAGATAGATAGATAGACAGATAGATAGATAGATAGATAGATAGATAGATAGATAGATAGATAGATAGATAGATAGATAGACAGGATAGATAGATAGATAGATAGATAGATAGATAGATAGATAGACAGATAGACAGACAGATAGATAGATAGATAGCTAGCTAGATAGATAGATAGATTGATTGATTGGTTGATGGGTTGATTGATTGGTTGATTGATTGATTGATTGATTAGTTGATTGATTGATTGATTGATTGATTAGTTGATTGATTGTTTCTTGATTGATTTCTTGATTGATATCAATTATACTGCTCTTCAGTTGGTAAACTAAAGCAGTAATTGCCGTATGCTACTTCTCACTGGAGACCATACCACCCACGTTACTCTAATCCTGATGAATCTATCAATGACAACACAATCAAGCTAAGTAGTTTATTTCCACTGTGGTCCTCAGTGGGAGGCTGCAGTCGGGCAAGACAGCAGCAGGAGAGCAGCAAGTTTGATTAATACAATACAACAGCATAAAACAACAGCAATAAATACACCGCACAGAGGACTGTTCCCACAAAAATGATGAAGTGCATGTAAGATGGTGAACACTTTATGTCAAATTGAAAACGTAACTCCGACAGACATATAGTCACCGCCAGTAGCAACAGAGACACTTTTATTGCATTAGTAAGTAGTTGGTGTTGGGACTCGCACACTAAAGAGAGACCCAAACTCAATATAGACAGGGTTGTTGCAATAAAGTTCAAATATTATTACTGGACGCCACCTAATAGTAACATACAAGCATAACAAATATGGCAGTTAAATTAAAGAGATCTGTCAAGATGGGTGACGCTTCATAGACGAGGTGAAGGAGACGGACACACAGCTTTCCCCGTTTCATCCTCGCCCAGGGGAAAAAGCATTTGCATTTCAAAGTTTCAGTATGAAGAACCGAAGAGGAATGTTTCAAAGGCTTCGGGGGCCCTGTCGGGAACAGAGGGATGGACGTGTAATATGAACTGAAATGTGACTTTCATTGTGATGTTCAGACGTTGTTGTGGCCCGACTGGGCTTCAGAGGATTGTTAGTCAGAGTGTTGCGAAGTGAAGATCATAATCTGAAAGTAGTCATCCATTTCTGAGTAACTTAATTCAGATAATAAGCTGAATCCTTTCTTTCTCCCTCGCTGCCATTCCTTCCCATTCTTAATGTATTTGCAATATGACCCCCAAAAAATTTGACTGTTGTTTGGCGAAGGATGTTGTTATCTGATGGCTGTGTAAGATCAATTCTCCTATGACATAGAGGAGAGAGTCGGAGAGTTCTGCTTGATGTCCTTCTGCCTGATTGACACATCTGAGCATAATGGGCTTTAAGCTACTGCATGTAAAACGTAATCTATTTTCACAAGGTATGTCAGACCGAACGCAACCCGAAATTTGTTTGTAAAGACATGCTGGAGTTAGTCATTACGCACCACACCGCACTCAATCCATCACACAAGAGTTTTAACAGGCATCTTCTGAAGCTGCTCCTATTTCAAGACATTGGCAGCCCGGGGAGTCCGTGAGGAGTCCATAGGCACTGGCGCTGGTGTATCTGGTTCACGGGCTCTGCTCGCACTGTCTTGTGGTTTGGATCGAGCCACTGTCATTTCACTGGAATTTCCTGCCATCTGCGCACAGTCAATGTTTCTCACAGCTCCACACCTGCTTGTAAATGTTTAGGTCTGCCAGGCTGAGAGAACGGCGGGATAGGTGCAGACTGATGGAGGATTGGGAGAGATCAACGCGAATGTTTGGTTTGAGTGTAGATCTGGTGAAAAGAATTGTTTTTAAAGGAAGACTGTTAAGACATAATGATAGGGATTCTTCAAAACATTCAACACTGGTCTGAGAACGAGACACATATTCACATTTCCAGCACCTATATTTGTGTATGTGTCCTATCACTGTCTGTGTCTGTGTCTGTGTCTGTGTCTGTGTCTGTGTCTGTGTCTGTGTTTGTGTGTGCACTGGCTCACTGTGTGTAGGGTTAGCTGATGACACACAATGACTGAATGGAAAATGCTCCAACATTTTATTCATTATTTATATTTGTTATATATTAAGAATGTTTAAAAAGAGATGAAACACCGTCCTGTCCATCCAGGAAAATAGCCTGTGAGAAAAATTGATTCTGTTACTATCTTAGTGTGATGCCAGTTTACAGTAATAATCTGAGACATTTTTATATAAATAAATATCAGTTTTGCTATCGCCGATGGATAAAACACAGTAGTGATTCAGCCTTTACCCAGTTACCCAACAATTTGCTGTTCTGAACACCCGGTAGGACTTCCCTGGGAATGATCCTCTGCCGCACAGGAAGTGATGTGTTTTACATTTCCAGCAGCTGCAACAGCAGTTTGAACTGGGTAGTTAGCATGAGCAGCGATAGCCGCCATGGCTGAATAGACACACTGTTTGATTGACAGATGATCTCTGAGAAGTGCAGTGCAGAAACACCACAGTAATGGCCGCTAAGCACCAAAGATTAAAAAGAAAACAAGAATCTTGAGGATTTCAATTTTAACTACACTGATCTAATGGAGAAAAAGTTGTCTTACCCCAGAGGAGCAGTGTTGGAAGGATCATTGTATCTGAGAGCTTAACGAGGAAGCAAACACTACATGCCTGAATTCTGATCAACACATCCATGTTTCATTTAGTCATTTATGATTTCAAAGCTTGCCCTCCAGCATCATCTCAAGCGTCTTTGCCAGTGGGAGGCTGTCTAGAAGAAGGTTGATCATCGTCTCTCTCCAATCCAGACAAGGCTGGACTATCAGAGACCTGTTGTCTCTTTGGCTCATTTGGAGTTTCTTCACAAAGAGCCACAGTGGCAACTGAGTCGAACCACTTTCATCTCCTTAGTCACAGAGGTCTGTTGGTCCACGCCCAGGAGCAAGGTCCTCACAGCGGGAGCCAGTCAGGGCTTCCTTGTGCATTTCAGACACTCTCCGCTACATCATTCGGTGTTGCAGCATTTGTTTGGAGGAGCTCTTCCAGCCGGAGTATCATTATGTCCTGGGATGGAAGAGTAAATACCTCCTCTTGGGTCCTTGTGGTGGAGCTTTGCATTGCGTTTCCACATCCATCGCTGTGGTTTGTCACCTGGACAGGCTTCCTCCTTCACTTGAGCCTCGACAATTAGAGATGGCTTAAAGAAGCTAGGTGGCAGCATCCACAGTGTGGGCCTCCTCGGTGACGTTAGTCTCTCCACTCACTGGTACTTGCTTAGAAAAGGCCTCCTGGTGCACGCCTGGCCTCAACATCAACATGATCAAGAGGACCCTGGGACCGTTCTTGTTGACTGTTCTTGTTGGTCTTTGACTTGGTCAGAAAGGGCTTCCTGTTGGAGCTCTGGGTCAACATTCAAGTCCTCTACATGCATGGACTTTGGTTCACTGTAGAGCTCTCTGTTGAGATTAGCCTCGCAGGTCACTAATGGCCCATTCATGCTTGAAGTGCAAATGGACGTGACAGAGTGCATGTGGTCAACATGACATAATGCCCAAATGACTGGGCGTGTTGGCCGCATTTAGCAGTTGCGCAGCACCTGAAATTTGAAACAACTTGAACGGCGCCGCAGTTACACAAACACGCTTCCACCTAGGATCGCTCGACGAGAACCACTTCCCAATTCAGGTGTTGTTGTTTTTTTATTGGGGAACGTGAAGAGCTGAACCTTTCTACAGTCGTCATGAGAAGTGCAAGAATCATGAATGCCAAGGTATGTGGACACCACGGCTGCCTTCACGTGGAGCTCGTCTGCGTCTAGCCACAGAGAAAGCATGAGCCAGGCATGAGGCTTGCTCAGAGAGGGCCTCTCGGTGGATCTGTGGCTCAAAAATTGGCACAATCAGGACTTGAGGGCTGGTTTGGCTAGCCTCAGCCTTCATAGACATGGATTCTGCTGCACAGAGGGCCTGTTTAGATTCTGCCTCCAGTTTCAGTGGCATCACAACTGCCTGACAGACTGCAGCTCTTTCTGCAGCTCATTCAGCGTCAGGGCAGCAGCCTCAGGTTGGGCCTCTTCCTCAAATGTTTTAGGAGGTTTTTTCACCTTGTCATCCTCTTGTTTTAGTTTCTCTGCTGAAGGTGCTTTCTCTTCTCGTGGCTGAAAAATAGATTGTGTTCAATGGTTATTCATTATTATCAGCACTAATGTCTTTGAAGGGACATATTATGAGTTCAAGTTCTCCTACCTTCGAATGGCCCCCTAGTCTGAACAGGAAGTCCAGCTGCTTGTACAGCAGCAGCAGGATTGTGCTCCAGTCTCAGCCAACTGTATGACCTCACTGGAGGAGAGAGAGTACATAACAAGATTGACTGCATGGCTAATAGTGATGGCTATTGTATTTATTTATTACTTTCCTGACTGTGAAGCACTTTTCCTTTTAAAGTGTTATAATAAATAAAGTTTATTTATCTGAGATCCAGGAGTTGACTGTTGAGATTTTTTTTTAGAGACTGGCTTAAGACTCAAATGGTGACTAGTGAGAAGATCAGAAGGAATTGGTATCTAAATCTACTGTGTTATTCTACTAAAGCCTTCCCATGGCCCTCTAACGTTAGAAAGGCTGGATAAAAATGACAGGTGATGAGGCTTGTGACTGGAAGGTCCGCTCCTCTAACAATGACTGTCACGGCGCTCTTGAGCAAGGCACTCAACCCCCAACTGCTCAGTGGTCCGACAGTAGGAAGCTGTGGTTGTACGGGGAAGCCCTGCTGTGAATGTGTGTTAGCGCTGGAAAAGAGCAAGCATGCTCAGTTGACTTTCCCTGGATAAATACAAGTTTATAGTCTGAAAGCAAATTATAGTAAGTAAATTATGATTTATTAGTTTACCCACAGCCACAAAATCACTTTCACAGGATTAGCTTATTTGAAATGTAGGCCCTAAAACCATTGAGGGAAGTGTAAAGTCTCACCTCCAGGTTCTCTCAGCCCAGCAGAACTAATATCCCATAAATATATCAAGTGACAGTTGTGAAGCCGGTTAGATAATTCACATATTATTTAATGCCCAGACAGCATATTGCATATTGTCTTAATCTAGAATATGTTGAACCTGTGAATATTTCTTTCAGCAAAATGGTATACATGGATTTTAAAAGTCTTGAGATTATAATTCATATTTTCTCTATCAAATTCATAGAACTTATGATTCATAAAAAAAAATCATGAACTGCAAATCCAGGATTGTAACTCTGGTCTGAGATATGATGGGAACGTATTGATGCTCCCTCTAGATGGCTCAGTGTCTGATTTTATCATTTTCTTTTATATAATAGTAATACCCTGCTCAAAAACAATGACCGAGTCTAATTCACACACACACACACACACACACACACACACACACACACACACACACACACGCGCGTGCACACACACACATATCATATAAACATACAATATATAATCCCACCCATCCAGCTAATAAAAACTAATCTTTCATGTCAGTTGTAGCAGTAGTTGTAGTTTTCATCCAAATGTAACTCAACCATCAAATTACTTTATTAAAACATGTTATTATTTTAAAAGGGGGGGGGGGTTCTCTCTGGTTTTCATTTGCCTCGCTCCTAAAAGAAAGACATAAGAAACTACCTGTCTCTTTCTCTGTGGATGACAGGCGTACTCCAACACCAACACAGAAAACAGGGGTAGTGGAGACCTGCTGTTCTGTGTTTGTTGATCAGAGTGATGTTCGTTTTCCACTGTCTTAATCCATGAAAACTTGTCAGGCTCGTAAACATTTGGTTTTAGTCATAAAAGTAAAAAAAAAAAAAAAGCTGATTTTATTTGGCAATGACAGTCACATTGACTGCACCTCATGGAAAAACAGACATTCCCGGACGGACTGATAATCATCGGCTTGTTCTCTCAGCTTTGCACATGTAGTTGCGACATTTTCTCACAAGACAAAACTTTTTAATATGTTTGTATAAAAGTAGTTTTTATAAAAGTAGATTTATCTTCATCACCAAAGTCAACATTGATACTACTGAGTAAAACTTCACGTTTGACGTTTCCCCTCCAGTCTGACTGCAGGGTTAGCGACAGGACTCAGTGTCTGCACAGGAGCTTGAACCCGGGTCTGGATAAAGGACCAGATGAGGGTCTTTCTAACCACCGAGCCACCCTGACGCCCCAATAAGACCGCTTACTGTAAGGATTTAGAAATTGCATCTTGAAGAAAATCTGCGTGTTCATATCTCTTATTTCTACGAGGAGCTTTTTTCCCATGCCTCGGTCCAACCAGAGAGCACAAAAAAAGTTTGTAATTCAAGAACCAAAGCGCTTATTGTTGAGACAAGTACACATTTGCTTGTCCTGAAATGCCACAGCTGTGTTTAGCTAACCTCAGTGAGCGAGTCTTTAAAAGACACCACATGAGATTAGCCTGCTATTTTATAAAGTCTGCTGGCTAAGTTGAGGCTTTGTGGGACACTTTTCTTAGTTTTACTGTCTGACTCTTCTTTCTGGATTTGGACCAAAGTTGTTCTTGAATAGACACTGCTGGTAAAAAAAAAAAAATCCCCTTTTTTTTCTATATATGCTGCTGGGTTTGCTCTCATGCTTCACTCTTTGCTAGTCTTACAGCACAATGGAGAGTTGCATCCGATCAGGTGTATTGGTTCATATTGCATCAACAAATAGGTGAGTTGTGTTTGTGTTTGCAGGTCATGCGGGACCCCACAGTCATCCCACAAAACCCCAGTGTAGGTTTTAGCTCTTAAAACTAACACAGGTACTGCATTTAGGGCGCAATTAGGTAATCATATTTCAAAGCCGGTTTGCCAAACCACTTCGGCAAGACAAGTATCATTAATCCCACTGAGCTCCTCGACACACAGACACATCGGGCCCCAAGCTGCAACCTCTCTAATTAAGACCCTGACCACAGTTCCCATGACTGGCCCGCTACATGATTCTGGTGGGGGGAACTCCAGCGATTTACGGGAAGAATCATAAAACTGTAAACCAGAGTATACCAGGAAACGATGGGCATGAACCTACACTTAGTGCCTCCTTCCTCAGCTAATATAACTAGAGGCGTGCACCTACTCATCGTCTTGGTCGTGTTGGTTTTTGGCGCGCGGAACGCCTCCATCCACATAAAAATCCCATTGAATCTTTCCGATGACTACTTATGTGTGGCAGCGATCCTTGTTGTGAATTAGATCATCAATATCTGGCAGATGGCACGGACCCGTGGAAATCGAGTCTATTCCAATGAACGTTCAAGGACCGTTGAGCACAGTAGAGCTACTGTATAAGCGATGGGGGCCATTTTCCAGGCCCCGTACTGCAGGTTGTTTAGCGGAGGGATGTGGTCCATTACTCTCGCTCTCTACACCGGCTCCCGACAAGCTCATCTGGACCAGGTTCCAGGCAATCTGCCGTCGTACAAACGCCTGGCTGTTCGCTGTGAGGGTGGCCTTAATGCCTGCTGTAATGAATCGGGCCTGACTGCCACAGCAGCTCAAAGGAAACCAAATATACACTAAGTCACACCGTAACACTCTGAGCCAGTCTGATCGAGGCCTGTTGACAAGGGGGGCGGGGGGGGGGTTGGCCGCCGCCGCCGCCGCCGCCGCTTGTTTGGGTTTA
The DNA here is from genome assembly GCA_034670405.1 of Hoplostethus atlanticus. Lineage (NCBI taxonomy): Eukaryota > Metazoa > Chordata > Actinopteri > Trachichthyiformes > Trachichthyidae > Hoplostethus > Hoplostethus atlanticus. Next base: position 2,317,506 of record JAXDDX010000075.1, on the reverse strand, counting down.
ATTTCATCCCCGACCTTCTGTGCTGGTCACCTTGGTCCATTTGCTGTTAATGACGAAGAGCTGCAGGGGGGCTGGAGATGAAGGGGCAACATGCAGTGTGACACGGTTTCACGTCTCGGCCGGTTTCATGTCTCGCCCATTCGGTGGCGCAGCAGGTTGTCGTACTAGCCTAGAGTCGGAGCGTTGCATTGATTGTACTGTGAAAATAAATCTCCAGTCACTTCAACTTCTTTTAAAATGACTCAAGTTTGGTTTTTCTTTCTCCCACAGCGCGCCGGAGATGACTGACTCTGCAGCCGTTGGGAACATGTGACAGAAGATTACGCAAACTCGGTTCCCAGTGAGCAGCACATCGACTGACTCACGTTCGCTTTAAACACCTTTGAGCGTTGAGCGATGCCCGGGAAGGTTCTCCTTACAGTGGATACTTGAGTGTTTTGGTCGTCTCCATCGTAATCAGTATCAGTCACTAGAGGAATCCCTCGTGGGGGGGCTAGGATGTGGCCCCCAGACCTCGGACCTCCAGACGTCCAGCTAACTCTTCCTGGTTTTGCCAGTGTGTTTGAAGACGCCGAGGACCTTCAGGCCCCGTTGTCTCCCGGGGACCTCTGTCATTCGGTGCCGTCGATCCATTCGGGGAGCCTTGGTATGTGCTGCCTTCCAAGGACTTCCCTGTCCCTTAGCTCCCTGGGGCGAGACCTCACCTCCCTCCTCTGCTCCTCCTGTAAGACTAATGGCTCCCACATAAATAAGACATTGGACGACTTTGGCCCCGCTGCTCACACAGACCCCAAAAACAGCGCCCAGAGGTTCGATAGCTACCCCCAGCCCTCGCTTCCTGTTTCCTATATGCTCACCACGTCTGCCGCCTCTCCTTCTTTCTGCTCCCCCTCAGCTTCTCTCTCCTCTACCTCCTCTTCATCAACTTTGTTTTTGACCTCAACCTCACCGCTTTGTGGCGACCTCAGGGCCCAAATGCCCCTCAACAAGACTTCCCAGCAACAGCAGAAGCTTCAGGAAGAGTATCATTCAATAAAACAAGAGCCGCCGGACGATTTCTTGCCCTGTAAGGGGGAAGTGTTTCATCTGAACAACCAACAGAGGGAGCTGTTCCATCTGGGCCAGGCCCTCCAAGGGGACCGCGGCCACCCTGGTCAGGACGGCACCCAGTCCCCTCTTCATTCCCCCAGGCTTCCCGGACCCCCAGGAGAGGACGCTGCAGGGGACCAGCAGGGCCAGCCGTGTCGCTGGATCGACTGCAGCGCTGCTTATGGCCATCAGGAGGAGCTGGTCAGGCACATCGAAAAGGTGCACATCGACCAGCGCAAAGGAGAGGAGTTTGCCTGTTTCTGGGCCGGCTGCGTGCGGCGCCACAAGCCCTTCAACGCCCGCTACAAGCTGCTCATCCACATGAGGGTCCATTCTGGGGAAAAGCCCAATAAATGCATGGTGAGTCAGTCTCCTTTTGTCTGGTTACTGATTGTGTTGAACGTTACTTTATTGACCTTTATTTAAACAGAGAAGATTGACTGAGAGATTCATACCTGGGAGCTGCCGAGTGCAACCACTGTCTTGCAGCTCCACTGTAGCATTTGTGGATGAAGTGCCTTGCTCAAGGGCAGCTCATCAGTAGTTGAGGGAGGGTTTTTTAGCCAGCCCCCGCGGGAATCAAACCTTGCCTTTGTTGCAACCGTTTCCACTCTCTGTATTGCTGGAGTCATACCTGACCCTCCCCTTCAGTGTGTTCAGGTGCCATTTTCAGGTTGAACTGGGTTTGAAAAGCGCTAACCTAACTAGACTGGCATGCTCACGTCGTGACTCGTTTCAGACAACCACAGGGACGAGGAGACAGTCTCTCAGACAGAAGGATGATCAAATGGTTTCCTTTCCTGTTGACAGGTTTCCCTTACTCATGCATGCCAGAGGAAGAAACGTGGCCACGTGGCTCAATGAATGAATGGAAGATGTGTCTGTAGCGTTGACCAGCCAAGGACCTGGTGATCCTTATTGATTATTAACTATCCTAACATATAGTATGTAGTGGATATCCAGTGATATAAAACCGACTTCCACTGCTGTCATGTCTGCACAGATGTACTCTCAATTCAAATACTAGATGTACCCGTCTCTGTGCTTGATCATAAATCATTCACCCCGGTGTAAGCTGTGAACCACATGGTCAAAGAGGCTTTTTGAAATGTGCAGGAAGTCTTTGGAGGGACTCTGTTAAACAAAAAGACAGAATAAAAGAAAAGCAACATATGAATTCAGAGAAATTGAAGACCCATGTCCGAGATTAAGACCAAGGCAAGCGAGGTCCAAGACGGGACCGAGACCGTGAGGTTTCTGCATTAAGAATCACAACGCTGCCCTTTGGGCCCCAGCACAGCATCATCCACTCCATCACTTCTGTCATGAGTCATCTTCTGAAATACAACCTGGGCGATTCTTGAGGGCTGGACACGTTTGTCCCCCATTGACCTTGTGTTTGGTGCCAAATCCCTCTCCCTGAGCCTGAGTAACTCCCTCTGTAATTCCCCCTTGAATTCTGTCATCATCCTCGGCCTGCTATTAGTAATTCATTCAGAAATTTAAACTCAGGGACACGTTTCCCTATGAAATTAAATTAGTTCGTTAAAATGACCTAATCTGCTGCCAGCTTGTAAATATATTAATGTGGAATTTTGCCTTGCTGACAAATTAATACTATTAAATAAACAGCGAAAAGCATCACCACAAAAAAAGAGTTAGTGTTAGTCAGAGTTGTTAGAAAAACGTGAACAACATAACGATGTGGAAGAAGTCACTTCACTTTCATAAACCGCTCATGAGAATGAAGTCATCCCCGGCGCAGCGATGGAAAATGAATATCTCCTATGAATATAGTCAGTGTTTGTTGATGAATTCAGGCTCATAACAGCTCTCAGATTAGACAGGTATTATTCAGCTTGTAAACAAGAGTTCTCAAGGCATTTTAAAAAATGAATCATGGAAGAATCATCCATGCGTGTCTTATGATGTTGGACCGACATACGTGGGTCCAACATCAGCAGACTGTCGAATGGACGGCGGCCTGCAGTAGAAAAATACGCTTTATTCAAAAAGCACACACGACAAATGCTCATAACGTGAAGGAATAACTTTACTAAATCTAAACCTGCGAGATATATATGTCTTTTTAAAGCGTCAGGGAAGTAGAGTGATCAATAGTGAATGTTGGATGTTATTAAAATTCACAATTAAAAAAAAATACTTCTATCAGCCCCGCGGTATGAGAAACTGAAGGAAAGAGCGTTCTCTGGTATGAAAAGTTCCATTTTGGTAACAGGCTTGTTGAGAATGACATACACGCTGGCAAGCCGAGGAAATAAAGTACATAAACTGTTACATCTGAAGTCTTAGATAAAGCTGTGCTTAATTTTCTACTCTGTAGAAAGACATGAGAAATGTGTTTCTTCTTAAGAGGCACATAGAATCGCATGGATATAGTTTCATTTGTTTTATTTTTTCATAGCCTTTTAACTGCGGTAGCCATGGGGTACATTGTAACAGGGCGAGATTGAATGCATGTGCAGCCTCCCGCAGTTTAAACACTTCCTTTCGAATCAGTCAAACGGCGGTACCTGATGGACTAAGTGGGGTTCGCTCCAACAGCTCGGTTGACAGAACGCTGCAGAGTGTTTCAGTGGGAATGTTTATGGGATTATTTCATTATTCTGACATGCAATGTGTTACATCCTCAGTTTCCCATGACATGAGGCATCCTCATTTAAGAAATCAATGTGTGTGTGTGTGTGTGTGTGTTCACTCTGCAGTCTTGCGTTTTTAAAGGGCTGCTGCTGACTTGTGGTTATTATGTACAGGTACTTTTGCGCATTGGATTAATCACCATGATGTAGCATACTTTATGTTGAAGCTTGTTAAACTAAATGACATTTACTGACTCATTAGTGAGAGCAAATAAAACCACGGAATGAACATGAGGTAGAAAAACAGCCTCTACCTCCCTCTGGACCGCTTTGAAAAGGATGAAATATATTGGAACCAGGTCTAAGAATCAGACCTCGGCCAACCTAGGTGATATTTAAAGAGTCATTTCTAAAAATGTTATCTATCCCTTTTAAATTCATCATTCAGTATCTCTAAAACGTTGAGTATTTAGTCTGTAAAAGTGTTAAATAGTGAAATAAGTCAATATTCTTATACCAGATTACCACATAAACACATTCCAGATAGTGTCAGTTAGATTGTCAATCACAGAAAAGTATATTGAATTGCTTTGCTGTGACTATGTAAACTCACTGTGTGGTGAAGCCGACCCATTTAGCACTGGGGTAAAAACAAAAATATCTCCATATAAACTTAGAGCTCTAATATGAAATCTATGAGATCTGAGATAGTGAGTCTCATATTTAAGGTTGCAGCACTATGTACTGCGCTCTGTGTACTGTAGCCTCCTGTGAGGCATCAGACGAGGTGCCTGCCTGCTGAATGTGTGATATTTACTTCTTGTCTGGCTCCGGTCCAAGAGAAACGCTTTTACCAGAACCTACCACAGCTGCTCGGATCACATAACTGTCTGTGTGTGTGTGTGTGTGTGTGTGTGTGTGTGTGTGTGTGCATGTGTAAAAGAGCGCATGTATATTTTAAATTATGTCCAAAGTCAGTGTGTGTCTCACTGCTCTGTCTCTGACGTCTCTCTGTATATGAGTTTATTTACAAAATGTTATATATCTATTTTGGAAAAAAACACAACCATAAATTCATCAGTCAGTATCCGATAATGTGGAGGATCCAGTCTGTTCATTATGTCAACTAACATTTTCTCTATCACCGGTTGATATAACACAGTTTTCCAGTGTTAAAAAGTGTTGATTAGAGTGCAGTTGGTCCACTCATAGAGCTGATGTGGCTCTGGGGCGGGTCTTCAAAACTATAAAAAAGTAAAAAGTTATCTATGACGGGTGTGGACTTGCAAACACTGGCATAGCGTTGAGTTCAATTAACAATTCTGCTGTGTATGAGTCATTTTGTTAGAACCTCTTGGTGTTCTCTCGTCAGTTTGAGGGCTGTTCCAAGGCCTTCTCGCGTCTGGAGAACCTGAAGATCCACCTGAGGAGCCACACGGGGGAGAAGCCGTACATCTGCCAGCACCCCGGCTGCCTCAAGGCCTTCAGCAACTCCAGCGACCGGGCCAAGCACCAACGCACCCACCTGGACACGGTCAGTAGGCTCACCACGCCACGCTGCACCTGCCTGACGTATGAAAAGCACGTATATGAAAAGACCTGCTGTACTTACTGTACTACTAAATACTATATAACACAGACAGCATTAGTGTAGTTTATATCATTTACACACACTGTCCGTGCTAAAATACTCAGAATTACTAGACAATACAAAGGGTATGTGTTGTGAATCTTGCACTACACACACACACACACACACACACACACACACACACATCATGATTTTAATTGGTAGTGCCACTGTTCCCTACTCCCCTCCTCTCTCCATTGCATGATGTAGCATTCCTCCAGATTGTGTAAATCTACACAACCACATACCTACTGCAGATTTATTCTATCAACCACAGTTATTTTTACTCCTCCTGACAAGCGACAAGGATTTAGTGGTAATCCAGCAAATCAGATCTCCTATTACACTTTAATGGACCGGGATAAGGTGGAGCTGTACATTGCACTCCACTGGTATTACACAATCAGGCAAAAGCCATTTTCTCCCTTTTTGTGGTTTTCTCACTGGTTAATAGAGGCTTTGCAGTTGCGTCACAAATTTCCCAGCTGGTGCCGTCGTGGAGGTCCGGTGGAGAATTGGTTGTGTGCAAATAACGGCTAAATATAAAACAACCTGGCTAGAAAAAGAGAGATACTTGAAACTCTTGTGTTGTGGGTGTAGATCAATATAGTAATTCAATTCAATTTAACTTTATTTCAGACACATAGGTCCATATCAGTAAAGTAAAATATATAATAGTAAATCAGTAAAATCAGTAAAAAAATCAGTCAAAAAAAATATAGTAATATACTGTAAATACGTGAATAGACTCAGTGAACTGTCTTGTCTTCAGCCCTAGTCTCTACTCTGGAGAGGAGTCGGCTCAGTTAACCTGAACAAACTGTTAGCTAGCTAACTAGCCAGCAGGCTAACGTAGCAAAGTAAACAAGGTTAATGTTAAAGGATAGCAACTACTAATACCAGTGTGCCAGTCAGATGTGTTCATGAGACAGTGATGACCAGATACTTTGGTTAGCTCGCTAACAAGCTGACATCCAAACATAAAACCCATCAGATGTTTCAGTGGCGAAAGAAATGAGCACAGAAATGAAGCATTAAACATGTCTACTGAATTCTGTTGAGACGCTGTACATTCAGAAATGCACTCAGGGTTTTGAACACACCGTCTGGCAGCCATAGTAAAGAGTCCCTCTATACAGACCGGATTAACATTAGAACATCTTGAATTCCACAATCAAAAGCTTTGTTAAAACTCTGTGGATTTATGTGTTTCACCTTTTTTATTATTTTGGTGCACATAATTGCATATTTCATAGATTTATGTTCCAACGTTAGGAAAACGTCAGGCTGTATGCAGTACTGCACATAGATTAACCCAGTTTTAAATGCAATCAATCTGGAATTTGTCTGCGATCCGAGCGATAGGGGGGCTTAGCATCCCATGTGGAGGAGGGCAGTTACCCATTAGTCCTAGAGGGCTCTGGGCACCACTCCCAGGAGAAACAGCCCCATAACACCAAGATATTTCCAAATTTTGCAAGGATGTTAGGCACCGCAGAGGGGCACTTGTTCTGAAATGGCCGAGGCAATGTTAGAGTCATTTCATGCTCTGAATCTGTGCATAACATATTCAACAAAATATAGATTTGAAACCTCCTCATACCATAGGAGAAAGGCAGGTCATGTTTCAAACTATAGGACCCTTGTGCATAAATGGAATTACTACAAAATTGTAAAGATTTAAGAGATTATGAGTATTACATACCTTCTGTTGTACGGTTGTGTTTTAATACTCCTTTATTACTCCACCTGGTGAAACACTGAATGATGATGATTACTGCGTCAGATACTCATTTATACTGATGCTTGTTTGACAAAATTGCAAAACTGCAATATAAACAGGAACTGAAGTTTCTTGCATTTTCTTGCATCGTAAAATCCTTCATCTCTTGGGATCAAGATTTATTCCAGAGTACTGTACTGTATATAAAAATACTAGAAGAAAATGTTCCCTGATGTTATTAACCAGTATTAAATGCAATAGATCATACACTCTGAAATGTTATTTTTTGTAGGCACAGATGTTAAGACAGCTAAAAACTTCAGTTATATCACAGAAACAGTTTTGTAAGAGTGGGTGTCATTTATTTCCTTTTAACTGTAGGTGTCATATATATATATAAGACGCTGTTGTGCCTCTGTAAGGAAAGTACATTGGTTGCTACCACAGGGGAGCTCTTTGGAAACAGGAAGTGTAGAAGACAGCGAGTGTTAAGTCAAGTCAAACCACAAACAGCAACTTCTTTATTTGTGGTTTAAGCTGCTTTTATCTGAGCGCTAACACGTGCTGACTTTGATTTAAAAACCTATAAGTTACATTCACACAAACATCAATCACCAATATATAGATTACAGCTTGTTTATGTGCAATTTTCTTGACAAATTAATTGATTTCAAAATGAATTGACCCCCAGCTGATACTGTATCGGACAGGAGACTTTTGAACATGAACCGTTTATACTGAACTTTCCCTTCTAACTCTTTCCCTCTCTCCCTCTTTCCTTAAGCCCACAGATGGAAGGTACTGTATACCCCTCTCAGTCGTCTAGATACTCCTCCTTCATCTGTTAGTTCGGTTGTCACGCTGAGCGATCACATCGAGATGATTGATCCTAAATATTTGCACACACGGTACACAAGGCTACAGCATCACACCTGTAACCCATCTGGTGACTCACCATCATCTAAACTAACTCGTATTCTTATTATTTGTAAACTCATTTGACCCCGTATACAAAGTTATATTACAAGTTTATCTTTCAGTATCTGTAAAATATACAACAATATACACAGAGTTCACCGTTTTGTCAACCGAGGACCTCTGGTATCCTACAAAAAGCGCCATGATTTGGTTTCATTTTGTGAGTGTAGCTGTTGTGTTTTTCAAGTGATGGATGTGTCATGCACACTCACACACACACACACACACACACACACACGTACAGTATTTCCCCCTCTACAGCTGTGTTCCCTGTGTCTTGTTTTTCCTAACCTCTGGATGTTGTGGTCTCTCTCAGAAGCCGTACGCATGTCAGATCCCAGGATGCACCAAGCGCTACACGGACCCCAGCTCGCTACGCAAGCACGTCAAAGCCCACTCGGCCAAGGGGCTTCAGGAGAGGGAGAGTAAGGTACCAACACTATTTACCACCTGCCTTTATTCTATGTTGTGAGGAGGGTGAAAATATCTCTTTGGTTGAATATGTCATGCACAGATTCGGAGCATGAAATTACTCTAACGAAGGTGAGTTTGGTACCAGCCCTCCATATTGGGTAAGGTGACCAGTCAAACTCCTGAAAATTCGGTATAGTCCTTCAAGAGTGAAATCCAAACAGCGAGGCCCCGTCCAGAGAACGGTGGACTCACCAACATTGGATCGTTTTTCCTCTCTCATCCCTTTAGTTTCCTGTGGTGTAAAGCTTTGGGGGGGTTTCTGGGCCCTGAAGTCAAACACTTTCAAACAGCTTTTTCAAACATTTGCAGCTGCCAAGACGCAGGATTGCCTAATGCAGCTTTAAATTCACGCATCAGCAATATATCAGCAATACAAGTATGTGATTGTAGGTGCAAAGGTCAGAAGGGCGGTGCTCTGACAGCCGGGACAAAACGTTCCTGTAATGAAATTAGATTAGATGAAACTTAAAGATCCTCATGGGGAAACTGGGCCGCTGCAACAGATAGAATAGAATAGAATAGAATAGAATAGAATAGAATAGAGCACAATTGGGTGATATAAACTGGGGTTAGTTCAATATATATATGTTTGCTGATATAGTATTTATTAAATATTGGATATTGGCCAGTCGTGTCTTGCTCTTTGACCTCAGCTATAGAAAGGCTGTAAAACCTGTAATGCTCAATCAGAGGCAGTAGAGCATCCTAAAACAACTTCCTTATTCTGTGTTAGTTTTAGTGTCACATGATGGTCTGAATGCTGGTTCAGAGGCTTTTCCACCCTGAGAAGAATACAATTCAAGGGCAAACACAGAATCCATTTTTTTGGCATGAAAATTGTCAATTTTAAAGGTAAAGAATATCGGCACCAAATATCAAAATATCAGGAGCTTTGATGCATCGGACATATGAAGTAGAAATGTACGGATCAAAACGTGCAAACATATTTGTGCAACATAGCAGCAGCAGAATCAACAGCAGAACCTCATGGGACTTTAAGACAATGTGAGATTTGTCCATTATGAAAAATTGTGGGATTGTAAAAACTAGCAAAATTATAAAGAAATATCAATATACAAATAATATATATATATATAAAGAAATATCAATATATATGCAGTAACAATGAGAGGAACGTGACAATGTGAGAAAAGACAACATATGAGGGATTACAGCAGAGAAGTTTCTTCTACTCCAAGATAAAAGCATATTAATAGAGAGCATAATATGAAATAATAGAGCATTAAAGGAGAATATAAGTAGAGGATAGAGCATTAATAAAGCATTAATAGAGCATTAATAGAGCATTAATAAAGCATTAATAGAGCATTAATAGAGCATAGAAGTAGAGGACTATAGAGAAGAGGGGGGATGTGAAGTATTTTTTGAAGAGATGGTAGTTTATGAGTGATGATGAGAGGGAGAAAGGCAGAGAGGGAGAGGAGGGAAGGGATCTCAGGGAGAGAGAGTGAGGAACAAGGAGGTTATGAGTGATGAAGAGTAGGGGGTGGGGGGGGGGGGTGAGGAAGAGGAGGAATGATGTTGGAGGGGTGATCTAGCAAGGAGAGAAAGGGGGAGGCTGTGTGAGAGCGAGCATGTTTATGATCCAGTAGGATGAAATCCAACGACACAACGTGCTTTACACACTTCCTGGAAGTGGAATAGGGAGCCTATTGTTCGCCGTTATCTGGGCCTTGTTTGTTTTCTATGGACCATAAATGACATCGGAGCTCTCTGTGAATTCCCATGCCTTGTTGGGCTTAAACAGAACCACGTGTGCTTGTAAGTTGTGACATAGCTAACACGCCCTGGACCGGAGTATCCCCCGCGGGGCTGGATGGGACTTTGAAATATCAAACATGCACTTCATAAACCCTATTAACGCTATTGAAGCTTGTATATCCGTCCGTCGGGTTGGGTGAAGGTTTTTTGGCCCGTCGTCGCTCGTACCTTTTTTTGTGGTTCTTGGGTGTCCTTCGTAAACGTTCTTTCGGGGTCCTGGAGCTGTCGATGAATTGTTGTGGAAACTCCCCGGGGGACGCTCTGTTAACGCCGCATAATGAAGTAAATTGTTTCGCCTTAACTTTGTTAGAACATTTTGGAATAATATTGCCCAACAAGGTTTCTGGATTTTGTACCACATGAAGCTGAATCACAAACCAAACAAGAACCAGGCATCTGGTACAAGCGTTGGGCTTGTTTTTTTTAAAAAGAGTGAACAGTAGAATGGCCTCCTGAAGAAAATCTGCTGCATCTTCAATTGATCTGTGTAATTGAAAGAGAATAAGTAAATCTTTGCAAAATTTGGCTTCATGGGGGGGAGGAAGGGGAGGAAGGGGGGGTGCATTTCCCAACAGCAAGACAACGAGGCTGCAGCTTTAATGTAATTATGCTCATCATTACACACAGGCAGGCATCGTCACATGCTCACACACGTGTACACTCAACGCCAAAATGCACCATGCTGCTCTTGATAAGCGTTCCCCTCAACTATCTGTGTGTTTTCTGTCCGGCAGGTCCGAGTGCACTCCATGCTGCTGGAGTCTGACATGTTGAGCGATTGCCTGGCGAGGCAGCATCTGCACAGCTCCACCGCCTCCCACCAAGGAGGCAGCGGCTCCCCCGGGCCGGCGCTAGATGACTTCACAGGTACGCTCCGATGAAACAGTAGCGAGTACGGTGGGAAATCGGCGTTTATTCCCCCCGACACCTCTCTGGAAATGAATGAAAAACAAAGACGGGGGTAACGGACCAGACACCTGGGCCCGCTTGTCTCTTTCATTTTCTCCCATGCCCTCATTTGCTCCTTCCCTCCTCCCTCCTCCTCCCATTCCTCCGGTGATAGCTCATCATGCCAGTGTTTACCTTGTCCAATTACCGGGCACTGGCTGTGGGCAGCTTGGCCCTCGCCCCGGCTGTCCTTCAGCTTCTCCAAACTGTTTTTCCAGCCAACTTCTTTTTTCTTTTTCCCTTTGAATGGCTGAACCGGGATCAAGAAACTGTCAGGTATACTGAGGCTCAGTTGGCAGAGGAAGGGGAGCGAGTGTCCAGGAGAGCTGTCCATGTCTATTACTTCACACTACTAGCAGTTTTACCCAGAAGACTTTGAGGGGAAAAGCCTCAAACGGCACACTACAAGCTATGTTTATTCAGGGTGAAACAAGCATGTCAGTGTTTAATTTTGAAAATGCCCCAAGAGGACCGCGTTCTTATCAGCAACGGCCAAACCTCGTACCATGAAACCTATTGGCTATTATGTACGTATGCTTGTGTATGTACTGTATCTGTGTGTGTGTGTGTGTGTGTGTGCCTGGTCACATATGGTATCGTCATCAGCTGCCCTAACACGCAGCCCAAGCCAAGTGTTGAAAGCGCTCCTAATGGTACACAGGTATGCATTACAGCCTCAACGTACGGTATCGTGTCTCTCTCTCTCAGGCTTGTACTCCGACACCGGCTCCATCCACAGCAGGGCGGGTTCTGAGTTTCTGCCTCCGTCTGTGGACTCCAGGTACCCGGGGTTGGAGGGAAACCCGCTGTCTTCGCTAACGAGCCCAGGCAGCATGAGGCAAGGGTGAGTACCAGGGCCCCCGAGGGGGGTGGCGCTAAGCTCTCATATCGCCCAGTAAATACATCAGTACACACTGAAACAACACATGAACAGCTGTAAACATCAGAGAAGCACCAGAGAAGTTGATGTGGACAAGATAACGCTTTCATTTTCGTAGACGTCTACTAACCTTTCACTTTTAAACCCCTTTCACTTTTAAACCATTTAGACGTCTTTTATTTGCTAATCTAAGAATCTGTTCACGTGGATCAATGGGAGTTGAAGTAAATGTGTTTCATCCCAAAAAGGCATTTTTTAAAACTTTGTACCCCAGATTGTAAAACTATTTCACAATAACATGCCAAAATATATATTTTTCTAAATTATTTCCTTGTGTTTTTACATCAAAATCTCATTATTGTCACTTCCTGGAAAACACCATATCTTAGTGGTTACTTCATATCAGGGCCAGTTGGTGTACATAAAAACTCCAACCAATAAAACCGTCACAGATTTGTTACTGGCTCTGTGACGGTTTGAGTCACTGTGCTCTTCATCAGACAACATGGTTTATGATCCCGGTGGCTTTGCGACAGCTCAAAAAGCTCAAAGCATTTTTTTCAGCTTTTCAACAACTTTTTGAACCTTTTTGAGTCGGTCCCTCGCCGCGTTATGTCGCCCAGCATCCTGTTCCATCCAGAAATAAGATGAAATAAGACACCAAGAATGCTGTTTCCTTTACTGACTTCAGGTTTCAGCCACTTTTGCTCCAGCTTGTCTCTCCCGTCTGGAGAACACATGCCTGGAGAAAGGGACATAGCGATGTGTGCTCACACATACTTGAACAGGCCAGGGACATTATCGTTATGGCTTTGTGGTTGCTTGTGTTGGGTAGTCGGCGGCCACAGAACTCATGTGTACTGTAAACTGAGACAACGTTCGTCCAGCCCAGTAAAAAACGTAACTGTGTGACTAAAAAGACACAGCTGGTCAGCCCCCGGGCAGCGGTTCTGGACGATTAGACGTCAAGTCATTGGTCAGTGAAATATTGCTCGCAATCTAACTGTCTCTGGCACGACATGCACGCTGAAGACAGCCGATCCAGGATTAACAGAGGGCTGATTGGGCCAGTTTGACATTTGTGTGATTGCAAAAAATGATATCGAACATTGTGCAAGAGTTTGTCCAGTTTTAAAACGTCCCTCGTGTGAGAGATGAATAACGATAATCGTCCATCAAACACACATAGTAAAAAACAGACTGTGTGATGTACCACTGTGTGTGTGTGTGTGTATGTTCGAGATATAACTGTGCTTGCCTTGAGAGCCTCCATGAAGTTATGCACAATCTGTCCATTGACGTCTCTATATAGAGGCCGAGGATGTCATGTGCCCACAGCACATGCCAGCCTGCCAAAGCCAATACCAGAGCACTTGTTTTCCCCCCAGATGACTTAGCGAGACGTTAAACACGTGAAAGTAAATTATCTCTGCTTCACGGCGCGGCCGGCATCGAGCTCTGACCTCATAGCCAGGCGCCTGTTTACTCTGGCCCGGCCGTGACTTCTTTTAATTATTTAATACTGGAGGGATTCAGAGGCCCGCGTTGAGGCTCGCGTCGAGGCTCGCGTCGAGGCTCGCGTCGAGGCTCGCCCATCAGCGTGTATCTGTGACGTGGAGTGTTTGAGATCCATCAGATACCGGGAGACTCACTGGGATGACTCTCACACAGGAAGACTACTATAGAGGAGGGAGGAGAAGGAACGAAGTGACATGAGATCCAAGTAGCTGGTTTAACCGAAACGTTTGACACCCCCAGATATGTTCGTATTTATTGCATTTCTCACGTATGATACATGTAACGTCTCTAAAGTACCTGATTGGTGCCGAGGACTTCTCTCTGGGAATGAGTAAGTCTATATCAAAGAAATACTCCAGACTGGATCTGGATCTGGTCCAGCTCCTCCCAGCCAAAAACGTAAAATAGATTAGTTTTGATTGCACAGGCTGGCACCTACGGTAAACCACCCCCCCACCTCTGATCCAGCCCAATTGTGCTGCCGTTGAAAAGCAGCCATGGATTAAGGCATGCTGGCATATAATGTACATATAAACTGCGTGATGACAAAGTAAGATCTTAAATGCTGCATGAAGGATTCCTCTCATTCCAGATATGAGGGGAAGGCAGCTGGCTGTAGTTAGCCGGAGAGAGAGAAGAAGAAGAAGAAGGAGAAAAGAGTGATGAAGGGGTTTAGTCGTAAAAATATGACCAGTGTAACTGTTTCCCGAGGTCGTGCTGACAGCCTCCCCCGCAGGCCCGAGGCATGGGCACAGCGACCGCAGGACAACAGATCGAACCAGCAGGCCACGCAGGGCGAGCGCTCAGACATCCCAGCTATGTTGTTGCAACGTTGCAGGAATGTAAGCGACGGAGCAGACGCGGTTGTTTATGGCGGAGGGGCTGCAGCGCCGTACGGGGCCGGGCGATCACTCTGGGGGCCGTCGGGGGGAATTTAGAGAAGTGTTGAATTCTTGGGGCTCGCAGTCATCGCAGGCAAAAAAAAGCTGAGTACATTGGTTTCAACAGCCGTAGTATATCAAAGCACGCTCTGTTTACATAACCCTATACATCGGGAAGCCACAGCCATCTGTAACTTATATCAGTTTGGGTTTCAGAAAGTCCTTCTGATTCATTTTGGCTTTTATTGTGTTTCTGCTATGAAAACAGAGACTGTTAAATTTTACGTAATGTCGTTTGACATGGGAAATGGGTAATAATGGGAACTGGGGAAGATAAATGATAGATATGTAAAGAAATCTCCAAACATTTCCTTTTTTTATAGCCGGTCAGATACGAATGTAGAGGGAGCGCGGGCCAGCAGCCATCAGTATCTCTGACAAGGCCTGACTTGTTTATGAAGCCCACTAAAACCCCTTCCAGCAGAAACCAAGGCCATTCGCCTCTCGGGGGACCAATATGCTACAGTACATCATCCAAGAGAGATCTCAGGCCCACATGAAATGCTGAGTGCAAGCTCTTTGAAGGAGGGGGGGGGGGCCTCAAATACCACACTGGGGGTTTTCAAGCTGCCTATCTCCTCGGAGAGAGATTCCATTGCCTTTTTTTTTTTTTTTCTTCCTCTTCTTTTTCGACTTGGCCTCCACTGACTCATTCGTTTCCATGTTGAGTCAGAGTACTGTTTGTGCACAGTCAGCACATTCTTGCAGCGTAGCGATGGATACAGCGCCCTACAAAGCCGGCCTATATTACCCCCCAGATGGAAATGTCTCCTTATATGTTGAACCGTTTGTGTGTTTATATGTTTGTTCCCGGGAACAACATGTGGACCGCAGGAATACTATCTGCACCCACAGAGCCTGATAATGGGGATCTGAACAAAATAAGCTAAAAATAAGTGAGGTCGCGCCTTTTTGTGTGTAACTCAGAGTATCAACACTGAAATACAGCATTGATTCAACGTCAGTGTTGTTTCCACTGACAAGGACATCAACCCTGTTCTGTGTTCTTAGTCAGTCTCAGCTCAGTCGACTTTTCAGCTGACGAGGCACCGAAAAACATCTGCTGCTCGACGTAAACTTCGTGAACATCATCAGTCCCTTTCTCTCGTTTTTAAAAATTAGATTTTGATTAATGTCCGTTTGTGGAGTCGGTGACTTGTTGGCTGAAGACCATGAGAACTGCAGCCCCACTTAGTCTCCGGCTGAAAGGAGCTGACATGGTATTTCGCTGGCAAGCCTCCCTGCTGTACATAAAGCAGGGTCTATGTTATATTGTTCCAGTGTCCAATTAGATGTTGAATCAATGTTTGAATAACGCCGATTGAAATAACACTGAACGTTGATGTTGGAGCCACGTTGGCGCTACGTTGGTGCATTACCAGTGGTTCTGCGTTGATACAGTACTGTCTAGGTCTGTCACAACTGAGTAATCGCCATGTTGATGTTGTTGTGGTTCAATTCAACTCCTCTGGGGTCGCATTGCAACAGGGATAGACCGGCGTCGGCGTCGTTCGTGCCCGCTGATGCCAGCCCGGCCAGTTCCTCGGTAGACAGACACGGCTACCACAAAGTCTACGGCCACCAGCAGGAGCTGCTCTCAGAGCAACAAGGTACGCAGCCGCCCTGGTGCAGATTCAGCATGTCAGTGTCAATATAATGCACGCTTGCTAGTATTGATGAATTAGTTCCTATTTATTGCATCCTTCATTTGATTCTCTCCTCGTCTGCTTCCTGGTTTCCTCCCCACTAAGGTTGTCTGTACGGAGATGGAAAACCAGTAAGCGATGGAGGCTTCGAACCAACCAGTTATTTCACAAACCCCACTGCATCTCACTCTGCAGGTCGGTCAACAGTAGAACAGTTTCATCTATTTTAATACACCATTCTAGTTAACGTGTATATACCGTTTCCACAAGGCTACAGATCCATGTTGGAAAAAAACCTGAAGTTCATCATTCAGTTGCTCTAAAATATAGATGATTTACAGATCAGAGTAGATACTATCCTCTTAGATATAGCAGCAATTTGTTTTAATTTTGTGCTATCAATCATTTTTCCTTTGTAACGAAACTCCTCATCTGTCCATGTCCATCTCTTCGCTATGAGACTCTCTTAGAGACTTGAGACTGACTGGAGTGTCACTAGATATACACCGTTTGAAAAAGGTGACACGTACTCTCACAACATGATTGACAGATATTATAGAACAGTAGGTAACTTATGAACATGGCTGACAAAATGAGAAGATAGATGATGAACTTCAGGTGATGATTTTTTTCACAAAACTGAAATGGAAAGGCGCTCTTCATATAATGATGAAAAGAAATGGAGGTTTGACTCTCCTCAACACCAAGGGGAAAAGAAGCTGTGAGAATGATCATCTTCTACCCTTCCCTCTCTCCTCAGGGTTTGACTTGCTGCAGGACCTCCAGGGCCAGGCTGGGGGAGGCTACTCCATCTCCCCTTGCCCAGACGACAGCTTCCTCTTCCAGGCAGGAGGCGTCGACCGCTGCCTCAGTCAGATCTATTCCATCTACCTGGACTCGTGATGCAAAACCAGAACCAGAACCAGAACCAGAATCGCTTTGTTTTGTAGTACAACGGACACACAAGGAATTTGAAAGACAAGTTACACAATACAGGACTGACAACATGTACCATAACCTCACATATGGTGCAGACAAGACGTACTGTATGGCAGTAGACTAAACATTAACTCTCTACAGGTCCAGTATACATTCAAGGCTGGAGAATTGTTCTGGTGTAGCAGTATTGGCAAAGTCAGATGTTCAAAGTGTGATCTTGTTGATGTATAGCAAAAGATGCATAAATGACAAATACACAGATTGGAGTTTCAGTTCGACAAAGATCTCTCAGAGGCGAAGCTCTGGAGGCAGGAACTCTGGTCAAACTATAAAAAAAAATATGAAGGGAAATGACTTTTTCATCCATTCATGAACATGGAATTCATGATCTTGGAAGGTCAGCAAACTAGCTTACTAGCTTACCTAGTTAGCTATAGGCTAGTATGGCTGGTTTGAACTTAGATAACCTAGATAACTTAGGCTGCCTTCTCTTTCAGTACGTAGCAACGGCGCTAGGCTTCATAATATTAGCTACCTCCACTCTTTGCCCATTGCCTTTTTGGGCTTCAGTCTAACACTACTTAGCCAGAAAAAACTGTGGTTCTTTAGCCCCGCCCACTGAGGTTTAACTCAACCAATCAGATTATTTCTGCCTCTGGGAAATGTTTGTAGAACTAAAACGCCAAACTGCAAAGAGAGCGTTTGGCAGAAAGGAGATGTTAAAATGTATGGGTTGGCAAAGCCGACCCAGTATTTAGCAGCCCCCCCTCACTGAAAGCACACAGGTTTGATCCCTGCAGCAGCTGATGTGTGTTTGTTAACATGTGACCATATGACCCAAGACATTGACCCTCACCTGCTGGCTCTAAATTGTTCCTCATAAAGGGAGATAGGAGACCAGTGCATGGCAGCACTGCCCCCTGGTGTCTGGATGCATCAGCTGCCTGTACAGAACCGGTGCCAGTGGTTCAACGTGGACGACTCCTGAGACTAATCAACTGCCAAAAAACGACTTTAATGTTCTCTGTATGTGGCGGTCTGAGGGGCCCCAACAAAAGCTGAACTGAAGACAGCCCAGCAACGTTTCCTCAAACATTTTACAGTACGATCAAGACAGTAATCTCCTTTTTTATATTGCCTTTTTTTTTTTGCATTTACACATTTGGTGTCTAGTCTCTATCAGTGTCTTACCCAAGAGGTCGTCAGTTATTCTTATTTTACTACAAGAGAGAAGGAGGTGTGCATTGTTTACAGGTAGTGTTCTGCACTCTTTTCTGTCTTATCACAGAGACTTTGAGAAAAATGACCATCCGGAAAATGTTTACACTGATTCTGTAGCAAGTGATTAAGAGATTTCTTATTACTGTCAATGTACAATGTATAGACTGTATGAAATGGATGCATCTTCCTTTTATATCTAAATAAAAAAAAGCTGTTTGTGTATGTTCTTGTTAATTGTAAGTGTTTCTGCTGCTTTAACGAAAAAGGACTGCTAGGAGTACTAATACCTTGGTTTGTGTCCTTCCCAATAGTGCCATCTACTGGTCATAGAAATACAAGCAGATGCTGAACTCAGTTATTTTGCCCCAAGAATGTTTCTGATTAACGCAAATTGAAGGTAATTTCCCTTCCTAATCTTTAAGTAGGTACTGTAGATATTAGAGACTATTAGTTGACATACCTTATGGAATTTGTACGCAAAGCTCTGGAGGCCACAAGTTTCAGTACTACAACACTGAAGAAAAATCACTGTAATATTCCTATAATATTGCTAAAGTGTCTTATACACTACAAGACACACAATAAGGCTGTGGTGCTCAACAGAGAGTTTCTAGTGACTTTATCCTCATTTATGGTATCACAAGATAATTTTCCTTTAGGGACTTTTAATTTTCTGTGATAGTTGTATAGCATCCTTCAAACATTTCTTGCAGGATTTCTATATTTCTTCTTTGTAATGTTAACATTGGTAGCCACCTAAACTCAGTTCAACCAGTGTTTTGTTTACCCATCTTTTTAGATTGACATCTTCAGAATCTGAATCTTGAGTGTGGCGCAGTAACCAACCACCAGAGGGCGCAATATCACCACAGAGCGGCAGGTCATTTGGTTTATATGGACCAACTGCGGTGCGTCGGACCTTTTAAGTTTCAATATCTGATGGACGCATTTAATTGAACATCACGCACAATCAAAAGCGTTACACTTCACCCGCTCCACACACACCACACACACACACACGCGCGCGCCTGCACCACACACAAACACGGGAAGCTGAATTTCCACATTTCGCTTGGACACACCCATAGATCCAGAGGAGAAGTTAAAAAAGGCCAAGTTGATGTGATGCAGAGAGGCTGCTGCTGCTGCTGCTGCTGCTGCACCAGTTGATGTTTGGATCCTGGATCAAAGGCTTCAAGTCTCATGGGCTTCTGAAAAAGCAGAGAGCAACAGGTTGCAGCCATGGCAGTCAAAGGTAAGACATATAAATACTTTTTAATAAGGCTTAGCAACTGTTTTTTTTATGAAACATCATATTTTCATTCTTCAGCTGTGCCAATGTTAATCTAGGGGTTTAACTATTTAAAACAATTGTATCAGCCACAGTGGCTCCTGCAGCCCTTTGGGTCATGCAATCAGTTAATGACCTATCATAGTGAGAATTATGATTTGGTTTGACACACGGGCACAGATCATATCATAACTCACTCATCATCCACTCATGGTCCGCTCCACAGAGTTACTGAAGCTCCTGGGCATGTTTTGCGTGCAAACATTTAGATATCGATGTAAACGAAGTGTAAAAGGAGCATGGAGAGCGGGGCCGTTACTTCGGAGGAAGCTCTCCCAGAGAGGATGTAGCAACTGACATTGTTACAGGGTGAGGTCACCGATGTTCTCCAGAGTTAAACCTCGCTCTTCCCTCAGCGTATACACACCCTCCCAAGAAAACCTCTGTTTGGATAACACCAGATAACAGGCCCTCGCACTCATAAGGCGGGGTGAGAGCCAGCCATGCATTCTTGGTCTTTGGCTCCTGTGATTTCAAAAGGCAGAGATAAAGTCATCCGTAAGTATTTAGAATGAATGTTTGTCTGCAGCAAACTGAAACCAGGCAGATTCTCCAACCTAACCTTTAGACGGTGATGTCATCAGACAGGGATGGTCTCATGGATGAAGCTATCTACTGGTGAATGGATTAGACTGATAACACACACAAAGTCTTGGTTGATACCCGTTAAGCTGTAAACCAAAGCGTCCATATCTCCATAACTGGTTTCTCTTTCCTCTTCACAGTGACAAATAGTGACAGAGCTTTGAATACACGGCCCGTTGATAGCCATCGGTTCGGACAAGACCTTTTCACAGAGCAGGATGCAAATAATGCTGCATGCTATAAATAAACATGACAGGGGTCAGTTCACATGCTGAAAGTCTGGGAGAACACTGAACACACACACACACACACACACACACACACACACACAATTGACGGTGCGTGTCCATTCTTGTTTCTATCACGTTTATTGTATTCGTGTCCTTTTTTCTTAACAAACCTGTTTGTTAAGAGCGTTTTGTGAATAAAGTTGACTTGACAGGACCTGACAGATAGAAATCCTCCTTCCGTTGCCCTGAGCGTTCCCCTAAAGAAGTAGGATTCTGATGTAGACCTAAATAAGTACTTTATAATGGAGTTACAGTACACGAGGAGACATTGGAACATAGTTTATTGTACGGGGACTCCAGTGGGAATCGAACCCCTGACCCTGGTGATGTTAGTGCTGTTTATATGGACTCTAAAAGTACTTTTCATTTTTAATAATCTGTAAAGAGTCGACTACCCGCTAACGAGCTGACGCTGATGAAGTGAGGCCTGTTGAAGCACACCCATATTGAATCAACTTCTCACTAGCATGAGTTCACTTCTCAGACGGGTGTGATGGTTTACATGTCAGTGATTTTTTTTAATCTGTACTGAATGAATCAGTCTGGCTGTGCAGCAGTAAAAGGTCTTTCTGAAGGCGTCATCTCCAAGATCCTTGTTTTTTATTTTGGCAACATCTTTGTCACTCAGCGCTCATCGCTGTCGTGTTTCTGCAGAAGATCACCTGTCAATCAAACAGTGTGTCCAGTACTGTGACGTCTTTCTCCTTGGATTTTCTGTCGATGTAGTTTGAGTTCCTGTAGGTGGCGCTCTTTTCTTTGTCTGTTCAGCCACGGTAGCTATCGCTGCTCATGCTAACTACCCAGTTCTTCTTCTGTTTACTCCAAACAAACTGTTGTTGCTGCTGCTGGAAACGTAAAACGCATCACTTCCTGTGCACCAGAGGATTTTTACCTGGAAAGACCCACCTGACACCAGGGTGTTTGGTTGGATCACTGGTGTGTTTTATCAATCGGCGATGGAGAATTAGCAAAACGCACATTTATTCATATGAAAATGTTGCAGTTTAATACTTAAAAGGCCATTTTAGACGTGTAATCTAGGTAGATAATACTGGTTCATCCATGAATTCTGCACTTTTCACAAATTGCAGTCGTGCTTTGCTTCCAGTCAGTTAACTACAGTGTTCGCTCCTGTGACAAACTGCTTTTAGATCAAACGAGTTCTCTTTGTAGTTGATGGAGGTCGAGATGATCACAGAGCTCGTGTCCTATAGGCTCCAGCTGACTGGTGCTGCTTAACCCCTCGCTGGAAATGAATTGGCCCTGTTGTTGGGGAGTTAGCACATTCCTGCCTCCCAACTGTAGAGCAGCTTTCAGCCCTATTGTGGAGGGTGAGGAAGTCTGATGTCATGACCAAAAACACTCGCTCGCCCTCTCTCTCTCTTCCTGCCCGCTTCAAATGGAAGTCATTTGTCGACCACATATGCTTCCATGCTCAGTTAGCTTCACCACACACGCAGGAGCCATAGGCACGCATGTTTGTTTATGTCTCCTGGAACAGGAATCTCAGATGCTTTCATGTGACTGACCCCCAAATAGACCCGCATTAGGGCCACATACGATTTTGTTCCAGGGACTCACGGGAGCACTTGTTGTTGTTGATTTAATGCATTGTATAGCTGTCTACATTGGGGGGTTGGACCGGGGAACCCCCTGGAACGCCCTCGGGGACCCCTGGAGGTCTTAAAGCACCACTGTCCTAGAGCATGTGGCCACCATGACTCATGACAGCATATTCAGAGCTTTTATGACATTAAGTACAGGAAGTGTTTGTGACATTTATAACCCCCCTCCCACACACACACACACACACACACACACACACACCCTGCATTTCCTAAGAAAGGTGCAGGTATCTAACATAGTTTTGCCAATCACCAATTAAAAGCAGATTGTAGTTTCAGTCCTAAGGCAGAGCGGCTCTGGAGGCAGAAATAACCTTATTGGTTGAGTTAAAAGAGTCACAGTGTTTCTGGCTAAGTAACGTTTGACTGAAGCCTAGCTTAAGAAAGGAGCTAGCTAATATCATGAAGCTCTTGATTTGAACTGAAAAATGGCAGGTATCTAGGTAAGAGAGTTAGCTGACCTTCCAACGTCATGAATGTCATGGTCATGAATGAATGAATGAAGAAAATAAGTCATTGCCATTTATATTTTTATTTATATTTTGACCAGTTTCTTATTTGCCATTATGTGCGATTTCTGGTGACTAGTAGTTCTCTACCTACCTATGTTGAATTCACTTATTGTAAGTCGCTTTGGATAAAAGCATCTGCTAAATGACTGTAATGTAATGTAATGTCATTTTTAGCTAACTTGCTTGTCTCTTTGGCTCCGCCCACTGATTGTTTATTTCTGCCTCCAAGAAACGTTCATGCAACTAAAATGTTAATCTGCCAGTTAAAAGCCCAACCTCCCAATGTGCAAGTCACAGCATCTGTTTCCTGAACCGCTACCGAGGTCTGAATTGGACTCCTGATCCCTAGCCATACGCGTCACCATGCCAACGCCCACAGTACTCACAACAACCAGGAGTCCTTGGAGGCGTTGCTAGGAGCAAGGGCCCATCCACATCTCTGTGGGATTACATACAGTGGATCCCCTAGTTTGTGTGTGTAGACAGAGAGGGAGGGCGAGACAGAGTAGGAAGGAAAAAAGAAAGGAGGAAAAGAAAGGAAGATAGCGAGGCTGAGATTGGTTGAGTTCCAGTCAACACTGTGAGATATGACATGATGAAGTCACACTGATCCGTCCTGTCCTGTAGTTTCTGTTTCAGAGATGGTCTGCCGGTGGGGTGTCCTGCTGCTTCACACGCTGCTGCTGAAGAATGGACTTGTGGATGGATGTGTGTGTCCAGGAGCCACCATCTTGGCCCAGTTTCCCTCAGAGGTGACTACGGATGTTTGCTGCCTGAACTACTCTGGCTCTACGTTCAGCCATGTGCCGTGGCCTGTTTTTACCAACGAGACAAAGATAGAGGTCCTGGACCTTTCCCACTGTAACATCAGTCATATTGATGTGAGTGGTCCGGGGGCCTCTACGCTGCAAGAGGTCTACCTACATCACAACAGACTAACTACACTGCCAGGGGACTTCATGGCCAGCCAACCCAGCCTGAGGGTGCTGGATCTGGGCATGAACCTGCTGCGGGAGGTGCCTGAGGGCTTCCTCCAGGGTTCTGACAACCTGCAGGATCTGGATCTACAGGGGAACCAGCTTCGCTCTCTCCCAGGCTATGTGCTCCAGATGCCCAGCCTGCAAAGCCTGGAGCTGGATGGCAACCCCTGGGCCTGCTCCTGTCTGTTGGTGGAGGGCCTGGGGGGAGGCGGTCTGGCTAACAGGACCTCCAGCCTGCAGAATCTGGTGGGGAACCTGACCTGTGCCTCTCCCAGGAACCTGGCGGGCAGGATCGTGTGGTCGGTGAGGCTTAGCGACGTGTGCCGTCCACCGGGCCTCACTGCGCTCTTCATCCTCCTCCCCCTCCTCATCCTCTCGGCCTTAGTGCTCTGCTGGTGCTGCGGGAGGAAGAAGAAGAAAGAAACACCATCCTTCAGCACCTCGAAGAAGAGGGCCTCCAGCTCCGCCTGCAATGGCCAGAAGCATCGCCCCAGGCAACCACCTGCAGCTGTGGCGCCCACTAAAGCTGAGGGCATCCTGAAGAACCAGCTGCTGCTGCGCCCGGCCTCCACCCTGCTCGGCAGCACCAGGGACATCTACGAGGAGGTGGAGATCAAGCTGGGCTCGGTGGAGTCCCTGCCCCCTGCCTCCTCCCACTGTTCGACCCCCAAAGAGGGCAGGCAGGGCTCCCAGGGGCCCGAGGGGGGCAGCAAGACAGAGCTGGACACAGTGAGCGTGACAGAAGTGATGAAAGACTCGGCTGACCGGGAGAAGGCTTACCTGACCCAGTCCACAGAATACTACAGCCTGGTGCCAGGCATCGACCTGGAGGACTCGGACCACGGCGAGTATGAGAACGTTGACCTCTCATGACACCAGCTCACAAGCACTGAAGAGTGTGTGCAAGTGTGTGTGTGGGTGTGTGTGTGAGAGAGAGAGTTATCTATAGCTATCTGGAGAGACAGTGTGGTCTGACCACTGAAGTATGACAATGTAAGAGGAAGTGATTTAATCCTGAGCTTCTCCTGTGGGACCTCAGGAACTCGGTGGCTGTTTGAAAGGGAGGCCCACTTTTTCTCTGTAGATGACGAGCAATTATAAAAGACATTGTTCATTTTAAATTTGGAGTTTTCCTCTGGGATCTTTTTGCACAAAGACATTCTTTTTATTTCATGCTCGACTCCACGCAAACATTTCATTTCATGAGGTTTTCATAGAAACTGTTTCATGACTTTGCCTATTTATGTCAAGTAAAGCAACATTTCTCTCTCTTCCTAGCTTCCTTCGCCTCACCCAAGTAAAACTGGCAGTTTTACCTGTTGCTAATGATTTTACACACTTGATATTCTCGATAACCTCCTTGACCTTCAGTTACACAAACAGGAAACCAGGTGCCGAACAATGACTAATCCCACTGCAACGGCTTCATTCAGCGTGAAATGTGAAGTGCACAGAATAGACAAATAAAAATACGTCCAGATATAAAGAGGTCACTATTTAGCAGAGACGTGCTCGTGCCACGTGCTCAAATGTGCATATCGGTTGGACAATGCCAGGACGATAGAAATCTACGTCGTGTCGGCTCAGTAAGCTGAGACGGTGCTAAGCTTAATGACACCGGAGGAGAGCCGCACAATACACCACCACTTACACTGAACATTAGGGGCATCAACAAGGTGCAGAAAGTACAAACACTATTGTTATCTAAGATGTGGAAAACAGACCGACTGCTCACTCTCACACACTGTGGTTTTGTAACATAATTGACTCTTGTTCAGTGGGAGAGAGAGAGAGAGAGAGAGAGAGAGAGGGTGGGGTGACGGGCGGGGAACTTCCTGGAATTTAAAAAACGGAGGTGTATTTTCCAGACGGGTTTCCACATATTTTCCATTAAAAGGTTTAATTTATCTGCATCTTAAGATTTACTGTATTCCAGTTGACAGAAACTCACTTGGAAGATGTAGCAGAAAAAAACTGACTGAGACACACGACTGAATGTTGCATTTTGCATCTGTACAACAATAATAAACGTTTGAAGTTATGATGATAGGACCATAACAGCCTGTATAAAGGAGGGTGTGCAACGCTAACACTGTTTTGATAACAGCTACTAAATCATATAGTAGCGTTAACTACCTGAACCTCTTTCAACATTACTCCTGTGAGTATGAAAGCACTGATTTTTCATCATCATGTTCATGTTGGCTGTTTTTTTGTATGCCGTACATTTGATATTGTGTTTTTGAGAGAAAAATAAATGCTCTTTTCAAGATTTCTGTCTCAGAGTTGCATATGATGATGATGGTTAACCAGACTGTGCCGAGCTAATGGCACAACGCAAGACAGTGACAAGACGACATGGCTGCCATGAGGAGAAAATCTGCTCTGCTAGTCGACTGCATTTTATACGTTCCAGATCTTTTCATCTGAGTCTTTTCTGTGGCCCCTCAGTTTGCTCTGCCCCTACAATGACCCAGGCCAGCCTCAGCTACCTGAAATCCCACCTTCCACCGAGCTCTGATTTCACTTGGTGTGGGAGGTTGTAATTATAGCATTGGGTTACCCAAACGATCGGCATGGAGCTGCCCTCTCTCTCCAGTTCTCAGAGGTCTTAGCCCCAACCGGTAGCTCCACTGCCTGAAGACAGGAAATGACTGGGCAAAAACAGTTGGGGTATCCACAGGTGCTAATCTGGGATCATATTTGATCTACATCAAGATCACAGAGCAACCATTGTCCTCAGGTCTGACAGGACACTGACCCCAGATAGAGGTGGAGAACCTCTTACCTTGTTGAAATAGTTTCAGCTGATAGTGTATTGTTGTTCCGTCTCTTTGTACCCAGATTAAAGTACAATAATAAAAATGTGCATGAGAATAAACTTAATCTGTATAGCAACACAGTTAGAAAGTGCTTTACAAACAACAAAGCAATAATATCATACCACTAAAATAAACAAAAAAAGTCCAGAATAAAACTTCAATACCCCTCAATCGTATTGAAGGACAGTATGAGAGAATCCATCAGATTGTGATTGGTAATAAGCATCATTTTAGTGTACAGCACTAATACACTAACACTAACTTCCTTGGTGAAGGAGGTTGTCCCGTATCCTCTGTATCGTTTTAAAAATAGCCTTTCAATGTCTTTGTTTATGAAATAAATAAATTGTCAGACAGTGAGGCCTCAGCTGAGGGCTGCGGCCACCAGCCATGTTCCACACCACAAGAGTGCCATCTAGTGGTAGGAATGGAAACTGCTGTTTGTCAGCCAGTTGAACACTGAAGCTGGGAGACGTACCTTACTGTGACTAACACATGAAGCCATTTCTAGTAAATGTAATGAACTAAAAGCCATATGAGCGTTAGGATGATCAGCTGAATGAATGAGACTTGGACAGAGAACCAGTCCACCGGTCCACAGTGAGCGCCCGTCTGGGTTCTGATCAAGGACAGATTGGCCCATAAATATCCTGTCAGGAGAGAGCAAACAGAAGAGGAAGGTAAAACACTCTTGGACAAGAGAGTCTGATTTACTGCGGACTGCTGAAACGATGTGAAAAACAAATAAGTGAGCTGGACACAACAGCCAATGACAAAGGAAGAGAGATTGGTGGGATGTACCTGTCTGACATGCATCACACCGTGAAGGTGCTTTGATACAGTGAGTGGTGATATCAGTGTCATGGCCAGAACAGTAAATAAAGGTGTTCTGTGCTTTATTCCAGTTAGTATTAGATTCATTTAGATAAAAGGCCTGTAGTACTTTCTTGATTTTTGTTGCATTCGGAAAAAGCATATTCATGGAAATAGTTTGGACTTATATATTAATAGAATTTTTTTGATAAAACGTTCAAGTGCTAGTTTCACACAGATTGTTAATCCCATGTGTGTGACTAGAGATCTACAATAAAAACCTGTCAGTCCTGGACATGACTAAGTCCCTGTCTGTGAAACCAGCCGTGTGATTACAGCCTTCAACATGATGCCGCTCAGAAAATCTCTTTTATATACACTTGAATGCAATCCAGCATACATCACAGCAAAACCGTCAGTGGTAATGTAACTGAGTGTAAAAATCAACACAATGACACTGTCCATGCAAGTCCACGCCCATCAGAGTTCATTTAACAGCTTCCCTAGAGCCGTGTCAACTCTATGAGAGAACAAGTAACTCACCAATCAACACGTCAGCTCTAAATAACATAACTATAGTATAATAAATAACATAATAATATAAGTATTTCTTCTGTGTACTGTTAGATTTTAGCCCAGATTGTGTTACCCATAAACCACTGTAATGACATCATTAAGGCACCAGCTTCACCCGGTAACGCCATTCAAGGACAAAAAGACACCACGCTTTAATAAGAGGCTTCCATACATGCTGTTATAAAAAGCTGCAGGACACCTCTTGTCCGTCGGGTTCCCAGGCCATAAACCTGAGATGATGGATGGTGATAGCCCAGCAGAGAGGTTTAAAATGAGAGGAGAGGGAAGTACTTGTCTTCTCAGGACAGGAGAATTCAATATAGGACTAGATGATACAGGTGGCTTTACAGGTAAGACAGAAATGTAGTATTATTCTTATGGACTGTATATTATGCTTAAATGTCCAAATCAAATATCACACGTTCTGATGCACAGTTAAGTTGGATTTTTTTTAAAAATCTTCTTACAACAACATATCAGTCCAAACATGACGGTTTCCTACACCCTCGAGGTGGCCAATGCAACGTTTGGTGGCTTCTCCAAGCTCCTGTTCAGGTGGAAGGGGAGCATCTACAGGTTGCTGTACAAAGAGTTCCTGGTGTTTTGTGTGATATATGCCTTTTTCAGTGTGTTTTACAGGTAAGCTGCCTGATCTCACTGTTTCATTCTGCTATTTGCTACCATGGAGCATCACCTCTATCAGATATTGTATCTTCAGTGGAGAGCTTTTGATGATATGATCTGTTTCACAGGTTCCTCCTCACACCAAAGCAGCAGGAGTTGTTTGAGCGTATCGCCCTCTACTGTGATCACTCTACCAATACCAACTTTATCCCAGTTTTGTTTGTACTGGGTAAGTCCAGCTGAATTACCTCTGTCTGGCTGAATCTTATCACCAGGTTACTGATGAGGCGTTCAGGAGCATCTAGAGACGTATTCTAACAATTTAGAACAGAAAAAAAGATCCTCTGTGTTTCTATGGCAACAGGTTTCTATGTCAGCCTGGCTTTTAATCGATGGTGGGGCCAGTACACCAGCTTCCCACTGCCTGACAACCTGATGATGGTGGTGTCGGGGAACGTCCACGGGGCTGACGAGCGGGGCCGCCTGCTGCGACGCACACTCATGAGATACGCCAACTTGTCGTCGGTTCTCATCCTCCGCTCCATAAGCACAAGAGTCCTCAAACGCTTCCCAACTTTGGAGCACATTGTGGAGTCTGGTAGGAAGTGGGCAGCGTGCATCACCGCAGTCAATTCATTATTAGGTTGTTTTAATAAAGTTTTTTTTGGTGGTTTGTGGAATGTGTGTTTGCAGGCACGTGAACCTATCTGATGGAACTGCTCATGTTACAGTTATCTAATATATCTGATCGCAAATTGTGTCATTTCTATGCAGGATTTATGACTTCAGGATGAGCTCACAAAGTTTGAGTCGCTGCACTCTGACTTCAACAAGTACTGGATGCCTTTGACTTGGTTTGCAAATCTGGCGTCCAGAGCAAGAGAGGAGGGTCGGGTGAGGGACGACATTGCTTTGAGACTGCTCATGGACGTGAGTGATTGTTCTTTGAGTGGACAAAACAACTATATGTGTAGATATGTTCTGTTTTTTTTAACGGGGAAGTTGACTCTATAGATCACGTCACTTCATAAACTGCTACTGTGTCTGCAGGAGCTCAATAAGTACAGAGCCAAGTGCAGCCTCCTATTCCACTATGACTGGATTAGCATCCCTCTGGTCTACACTCAGGTAGGCTCAATGTATTTTCTCTTTAGTTGTGAGTGAGATTTCCATTCACTGAGTCAGCAGAGTCTGTGTTTGGACCAAATACTTGAACTTTGATCAATAGAAAATTGACTATCTTATCTTATCACTATCTTATCCCTTTACAGGTAGTTACTGTAGCGGTTTACTCATATTTTGGCTTCTGTCTGATTGGCCGGCAATTTCTGAACCCTGAGAAGGGATACAAGGATCACAAACTGGACATGTATGTGCCTGTTTTCACACTGCTGCAGTTCTTCTTCTACACTGGCTGGCTCAAGGTAAGATACCAAGATAGAAGTTGAGCTCATTTTCGTTGGGAAAGGCGGACCTCATCAAGTATTTTCTTTTTGGAGGTAGGGGAACTGATCATCAATCCGTTTGGCGAGGATGATGATGACTTTGAAACCAACCAACTGATTGACCGAAACATTCAGGTTATCTCCACAAGGCTTCCTTCCAAATTCCAATACAGCCATATTGACCTAATGTGAATATTTCATATAGAGCTGTCATTTGAGTTCTGTTTCTCTCATACACAGGTGTCAATGCTGGCTGTGGATGACATGTACCAGAACCTGCCTCCGACCGTGAAGGACAAGTACTGGGTGCAGAGATATTTCTCCATCCCCTATACCCTGTCGACAGTAGCGGAGACTCGAAAACCAGCCTTCAAGGGCTCCACCTACGACATGAGGTAAACTTTCACCTCAACACAATGCAATGAATGATCCCGTGCCAGGCTTGTGCTTTTAAAATGTCTCCCATGTTTGTCACACACAGGATGAGTGCTGAAGACCTTGAGATTCACCAGCCTGGAGACACACCTTTACGGTACTTACCTCTTAAGGGCTCTCTGGGCGATGGTCTTGACAACCTTCTGCACAGGGGCAAGGGTTTTTTCCGAGGGAGGAGCCTCCCGTCTTTGATAGACTGCTCATCCTACACAAATGAGGATGAAGGTGTCAATGTTGATGGGAAGGATGTATGTGCCATTTCTCTTGAGGGTGACATGAATGCCTCCAGAAATAAAGAACAAGAAAAAAACATGATTCAAATCTTAGTGGAACACATCCAGTGAAAATGAGCTGACATACTGTTGCATGTATTTGTAGCTGTAATGCCTCCAGTTGTATGTTTTCGATCCAACAATGTAAACCATACTTTTTGAAAATAAACCTGAGGAAATATTCAATGTTTTCATTTTCAAGCCTTGAAAAGAAGTTATTTTCTAAATATACACTGAATGCACACAATGTTTCATCCAACTTTGCAATACAAAATTGGCACCCCATGTACACAATCCATGCCTTGGTTATTTCAATGCTTTAAAATCCTTTTTTAATCTGTCTTCTCCCTTCAATTTCATATCGCCTTCATTATTTTAATAGATGAAATTAATAAGGGATCATCGCTTTCACCTGGTCTGTCTATATCTCTTTTTACTGGACAACGTCTGGGCCTAGTAGACTGCATAGTAGCAACCTGAGAAATATGGAAACATTTTACTGTATTTAGATAGAATGACTAAAGGAAATCAGTGGTGGGTACTTTTATTTTGAAGTGTATATGACGGTAGTCACAAAGGGTCAAAATTAGTTATAGGTGCTTCCGTGAATGCTCAACAAGCTAGCGGAATTTCCTACTCACACACTGCAATACTTGTCGGCAGTTGGGGGTACGTGGACACGGTTAGTGTACAGCAGTTGATAGTAGTTTTATCCATGCGGTCTTGTCGCTTGTAAAAGATAGATTTGTCTCTTTATATCCCAGCTACTAGTTAGCCGGTTGTGTTAGTCATCGTAACTTCACGTTAGAGAATAACATTATACTAACGTTGTCGTTATGGTTACCTAGCTTGCTAATGTTAGCTGGCATTCAGTGTTATCGCTGAGAAAGATAATGTTAGTGGGACAGAGGCAGACCTTTGTTGACCGTATCAAGGAACTTTGATTGCTGATTAGGGTGTTTCGCCCTTTTAGCCCCCACACGCCCAGGGAAGGAGGGTGGAGGGCAGCACCATTTTTGCGCTAGTCGGCGCAATTGGTTGCTGGGTATTAATTTGCCTGTTCGCGGAAGCCTTGGTTGGTAAGAATGTTCTGTTTTGTCTTGTTTGTTTCACAGGAACATTGGTGAAACTGCCCAGGAAAACAAAGGGAGGACTGTAAAGTGTAATGTCAGGTGACGCCCCCCCTCTGTGTTGACTGCTCCACGGCGGCCGGCCGGCTGACAGCACCATGGCCCTGGGCGACAACCCTCACCTTCTGCTGGGACGGATTCGCTTCCTGAACAAGTGCATTGAATGTTTCCGGAATGGCGAGTCTGTGCCGGAATGTTTATGTTTTGTCCCAAAGGAGGTATGTTATAAAGTCTGCAAAGATTCATCATCCGCCTCATCCGCCTCATCCAGCGTGTCTGCTGGCAGCTTCACTGTCGGGAAAACCCTCGTCTCCGTTTTTGAAAGCCCTCATCAAACTCCCCATAGCAAGAAATTATGCAAGTACAACATTGAACCAAAGAAAGGGACATGTATCCGGACTACAGGGGAAGAGTACTGTAACAGCCAGGGCCTTTGGGTCAAAATAAACAAGGTAAGTACTTCCTGGTTATAGTACTGGTCTGCTCATTACACCATCATGACACCAGTGCTGCCAAATCCATTGTACTAATCTTCTTAAACTCAGTTGTTAAATCTATTTTTACTCTTACTTAAGACTCTGCACATATGATATTATTGCTTTATAATCCAGTTGTGATGGTTTCAAATGTGTTCTCCTTTTGATCCACGTCTGCGCCCCCTACCAGGAGCAGCTGGAGGAGCACCGTGCAGGCCAGGAGTTGGAGGAGGCCTGGATCCTGGTGTGCAAGCACACAGAGGGAGGTGACAGGCTGGTGCCGGTCGAGTCGCCGGAGACCGTGAGCAGACACCAGCAGCTCTTCGGCTACGACCACAAGCCTTGCGATAGATGGGAACAGGTGGTGGACGTGGAGAATTCCCTCCACATTGGCTCTAAACCCAAGGTTGCTGAGTGTGATGCTGCTGCCGTCCAGAAGCTAAGGTGAGCTTGTGTGACATGAAATAAGAAAGTTATGTTGTAAGTATGTAGTTGTTAAGTAAGTAAGTTAAAGTATTGTTGTAAAGCGACAAATTGTTGGCAAATAAACATGTTGTTACCTTCAACTCTCTCTCAATTCTGCAAGATATGTGCCTCCTACCTGGACGTATGAATGCGACGAGGACCTGGTGCACTACTTCTACGACCACATAGGGAAAGAGGATGAGAACCTGGGGAGTGTGAAGCAGTGTGTGACCAGCATTGATGTGTCTTCATGTTCGGTGAGTAACATATTTTTGATCTAGGATAATCTAGTCAGCATTTGTGAATTTGTTCCCAAAGCCAGGAGATTTAAGATTGTGTGATGAATATTTGAAGTCTGGAGAGCTGAAGAGCTGCTCACATAGAATAAACAGGGAAAGATGGTAAAGGTGACAGTGAGAGCACCCAGGGAGGATAAGGGTGCACTTTCTGTTTCAGAGCTGACAAACTATTAGAATTAAGCTATTTGGGTATAAAAGTCAAGCAAATTAAATGATTTGTCTGCAGCTTCATCTTGATGATTTGCCTCTGATAACAAACATGTACATTTGTTACATGTGTGTTTTACAAATCTAACTAACTTGATCTTTGTTGGTAGGAGGATCCCAGCGGGGGGGCCAGCTGTCTGACTGATGGTGACACAGAGACCTACTGGGAGAGTGACGGCATGCAGGGACAACACTGGATCCGCCTGCACATGAAGAGAGGCACTGTGGTCAAGTAAGAGTTGACACATCATACAGACAAACAGCAGTAAACAAAAACAAAACATTCATTCATTCTCATCCAAACCATTTAGATCGTCTAAACAAGGACTTTGTATTTTCGTTAGCCTGTCTTGATCTTAACCATGTCGACATTTATATGTTTGGCTATTTCCACTTTGTACAGACAATGATGAGAATTAATACCTTTGCAATGCTAACAGACATTAAGTAGCATTGCTAGCGAGTTAGCTATAGATGACTTGTGAACATCTATATTATTATGACAGAGTTATCAATCAACATGTAGATGAATGTTTTTCTCCAAGTAGCAAAGCAGCTCAAATGAACTTTGATCTTGTTAATAAGTTGCGGTTGCAGGATAATAAGGATACTGTGCTTCTCTTGTGCCCACTAGTAAGCTGATACTGACGGTAGACTCCACCGACGACAACTACATGCCCAAGAGAGTCACCGTGTTTGGAGGAGAGGGCGACAATCTAAAGAAGCTGAGTGATGTCACCATAGACGAGTGAGTTTGTTGTTCAATACACAATTAACAACGAGGGTTGGACCGATAGAGGGTAGTAGACCATCAGGGGATAATAAAACTCTTGGAAATCCATCCAAATGAAATTCTTTTCAGGTTAGATTAAGAACACCAAAAATAAAATTTCATTGCAGGTTTTACAGACTGTTTCATGTAGCTGTGATCAGGGAACCTCCATCATATCAGCAGTGGACCACATAACTGTCTGATATTTATTGAAAGGCCAATATTTTGTCTTTGTCTTTAGCAATCTAATAGGAGAAGTATGTGTACTGGAAGATATGACGTCCCACCTGCCTGTCATCGAGATCCGGATTGAGGAATGTAGGGGTGAGGCTTCTTAACGCTACTCTATTTATTCACCCAGATATTTGTTGTAGTTGTTTAAGACTGGACTTTGGAAGCAGATAACTGTGTTGTCGTAGTCAACCATAAATGAGGTCATCAGTCCCTACTGCTATTCCAGACGAGGGCATAGACGTTCGGATCCGAGGCCTGAAGATCAAGTCATCGTGTGAAAGGGACCTGGGTCTGAACGCCGATGTGTTCCAGTCCTCCAACCTGGTGCGCTACCCTCGTCTGGAGGGCACCGTGCCCGACGTCCTCTACCGCAGGGCGCTGGTCATCCAGAGGTAGGACAACGCTGACACCATGCCGGGTTTCTCACAGTCATGGGAAACGTCGTGGAGTTTGAGAATTGTGATTGTTTTTTTTTTCTTTACCAGTTCTGGCAAAGTTATGGAAAATAACTTCTTCTCTTCTTCTCTCTCTCTGTCTGCAGGTTCATCTCTCTCCTGGACAGTTTGCTGCCCCACTTGGTGCCGGCCTGGGACTACAGCCTGGGCACCTTCAACCAGATCAAAGTGAGTCAACTGGAAACTCTCCATGTATATGGGCAACAAATGAAAATCAAGCAATAAGCGACGGGAAGGCATTCTTTACAGTAACTATAGAACAAATAGGTTTATAGGAAGGATAAAAAGCTAGAGGAGTGGTTCTCAGTCCTGGTCCTATTTGATCCTATCAGGTAGTTGACTGCATTCACCTGCTGCCCCAGGTCTAACTCTGCCCCTGATGAGATGGATTTTTGTAATATATGTGTATATATATTCACTTGTATGTTATTTGGCGCCCTCTAGATCATAAAGCAGTTCCTGCTGCTGTCCAAGCGCCGCTCGGCCCTCATCACCCAGTGCCTGAAGGACTCTGAGACCAGTAAGCCCAACTTCATGCCCCGCCTCTACATCAACAGACGTCTGGCCATGGAGCACCGAGACAACCCCTCTCTGGATCGTAGCTGCAAGAACGCTGTGTTCACACAGGTAGCAACATGTTATCATTACCTTGAAGTAAGAGTACATTTTACTGATCACCTTTAAAGTGATGAAGTCATGTATATGTGATGTGATGTTAGGTGACTCTTTTTGGCGGGAGCATCGATCGGCCTCTGTCACATGTTTCATTTTCCCTACGCAGGTCTACGAGGGTCTCAAGCCATCTGACAAATTTGAGAAGACTTTGGATTATAGGTATTCATTTTTTCTCATAACCGTTATTTCGTTACCTACATCACTCAAAGGTGTTGGGATCTAAAGAACTGGTTGGTCTGTGTTGTTGGTTTGTCAGGTGGCCTGCTCGGTACGACCAGTGGTGGGAGTGTAAGTTCATTGCGGAGGGAATCATTGACCAGGGCGGTGGATTCCGGGACAGCCTGGCAGACATGTCTGAAGAGCTTTGCCCCAGCTCAGCAGAGTGTCCCATGCCCCTGCCGTTCTTCACCCGCACCTCCAACCAGGTAATCACACAGCTTCTATAGGCCTCTTCTGCCTTTACACAGTAGAATGGGCTTCCTGTCATATTGTTCATGGGGAGCCCTAGTGAGTTGTCATTTTCTTTTTCTTTCGTCCTTCTCCCAGGGCACCGGAGAGGCCAGGGACTACTACGTACCCAACCCGTCCTGCAAAGAGTTCCACAAGTTTGAATGGATCGGTCAGCTGATGGGAGCTGCTCTCAGAGGAAAAGACTTCCTGGTTAGTGATTCTGCCTCCTCGCTATCCACCTAAGATGTCTGCATCACCTGCATCAAATCGTCATTTGATATTTTCCCCTCTGTCTGATTGTGCAGGTCTTGGCTCTACCTGGGCTGGTGTGGAAGCAGCTGACTGGAGAGGCAGTGAGCTGGAGTAAAGACTTCCCTGCTGTAGACTCTGTCCTGGTGAGGACCTAAAAACCATGATATCTTCACTACAGTCATATAATGTTAATATGAAATCTGTCTCTACCTGGGATGTCCTGGTAGCTTGGCAGGCTGGGGCACACAGAGTCCAATAGGAACTCCGTATTAACAAGATCAACGTATTATATCGTCAATATTTGTATGTATTGTATTGCTGTTTAGACCCTTTTCTGCTGCAGTGACCCAATTACCCCTTGAGGATCTTTAAATTCTTATATCTTTTATCTTTATATCTTTTATATCTATCTTCTAAGACCTTCATTGCATGCCACCCCGTCTCTTTCTCCCATCTTCCCTGTATGTTCTGTGTATTAAAGCCTGAATGCCATAAACCTGTCTGACCTGGACCCTGATCCTCTTTTTAGTATTCTCATTACAAAGACTATAAACGTGCATGTGTGTTTTCAGGTAAAGCTGCTGGAGGCCATGGAGAGCATGGACCAGGAGACGTTTGAGTTCAAGTTTGGCGAGGAGCTGGTGTACACCACCCTGCTGAGCGACGGCCATATGGTGGAGCTCATCCCCGGGGGGAGTAACGTGGCAGTGCGCTACGAGGACCGCAGGGAGTTCATCCGCCTGGTGCAGAAAGCCCGGCTAGAGGAAAGCAAGCAGCAGGTGTGTGTGTGTGTGTGTGTGTGTGTGTGTGTGTCACAGGGCTGGAGCCATGAAGGGCAAAAGAGATTTTGACTAACTTAACAGGGAGCCAGAGTATTTAACTGTCTCCTCATTGAGATCTAGTGGTTTCTATATTTTAGTCATTACTGAAAATGTGTTAATGCCCCCCGTTGCCCCTCCTGTACTGACGGGGGCAGAATTACTGAGGGTACAGATGCTTTCAAACTTGAGTACAAACTCAGCCAGTATTTGTGCTTATGCCATGTATAGAGTTGCTAAATTATTAAAGTGTGTGTGTTCCAGATTGCAGCCATGCAGGCGGGGCTGCTGAAGGTGGTGCCCCAGGCGGTGCTGGACCTGCTTACCTGGCAGGAAGCGGAAAAGAAAGTGTGTGGAGACCCTGAGATCACTGTGGAAGCCCTGAAACGACTCAGTGAGTGTCCAGTTTGGAGTTCAGCGAAGCTTCACTGACAATAAACACTGTTTCCTATCGAGACTGTGTTGTGAATTGGATAATGGCTGAAAGTAAATTTTTTGCACATAATTGTCATAAAACAGCAGTGGTTAAAAGAACATTCAATATGCAGTTAGGGCTTATTGTAGATCTTCAACTAAATGATCAAGACTATAAAACACTAATGTTGTTTCCATCTCCCCCGCAGCACGCTATGAGGACCTGGAACAAACTGACGTTAGAGTGCAATACTTGTGGGAAGCCTTGATGAACTTCACCAATGGTCAGTTCACTGTTGGTCAGACACATATTACATAACACCATTTAGTGGACACTTTCATCCAAAGCACCTTATAGTACCATGAGTGTATAGAATTCTTTATCAAGGGAGTCTGAAGTGGGAATCAAACCCCTAACCCTGACAGGTGCCATACTCTACCTATTGAGCTACAGATGACCCTTCTGTTGGTTACTAACCAACATTTATGTAGGTTCTTGGTTGTCGATAATTCTTTTGAATTGTAATTTCAGAGGATCGCAGCAGGTTTCTGAGGTTTGTGACTGGTAGAAGCCGTCTTCCTGCCCCCATCTACATCTTTCCTGACAAACAAGGGTAAGCCAGGGTGCATCCCCAAACAAATACTGTGGGAAATACTGTTTGTTGTTCATAGTGAAATGCCTCTGGTAGGGAGATCATAATGGAACATAGTGCTGTTCATTTCTGCCCCCCCCTCTAGCTCTGAGACGACAGATGCGCTTCCACAATCCTCCACCTGCTCCAGCACCCTATATTTACCCAACTACCCAAGGTAAATACCACACACCTTCATCTTAAACTTTCATATAGATTCTCACTCACATTATTTGGAGTGAGTGAAGAATACAATTCTGTAACTGATCACTACTTTTTAGTGTATGGATGAATGAAGGTAATGACAGGTTAATGTGTCTCTTCCTCTCCTCTGTCCTTCTGCAGTGCAAAGGTTTGCGAGGAGAAGCTGCGCTATGCTGCTTACAACTGCGTGGCTATCGACACAGACATGAGCCCCTGGGAAGAGTGATGTCCACCCACATCACTACACGCCAGGAGCTCTACACACCCGTACTCTTAAAATCACTGTCCAGCAGAGGAATATTGCCAAGTTTATCACCATATCTACACAACTGCCAATCAATCATAGCTGTATATAATAAAGAACTATATGGAAACATGGCCATGATGTTTGGGTTTTCTTATGACTTTGCACATGAAAAAGGAAGATGAATGGAAGTGTTTATATTTTTACACAGTCTTAGCAGACAATGGCATAACACCATCACTGGCTCAGCACTACTTTATTATAAGAATGTTTTTGACTTCTGGGAACAACTCGATTGCCCATAGAATACAATGATGAGCAAATTAAAGAGGAATGCAAGGTTATACAATTCACAAAGGAAAAAGCATCCCTGGGAATATATATATATATATATATATATTAAAAAAAATTAAAATATATATTTATATATTTATTTGTTAGACTTAATATGATATATAAAAATAAATATATAATATAAAACAATTGTAGTATTTGTTTCAAATGCGTTGGTAGAGGCAATATGGGAGTTTAGATGAAATGTAAGATGTATAAACAACAAATCACTCAACAGGCGATCGTATATTAGGAGGTTAGGCGGCGATACTGAAAAACTATCACAAGCTCGGCCAGCCAGAAGAAGAATCGTTCGCTCTCGCAGATTCTCGCGACAACCGTTGGCTTCAAACTTCCCCATGAACCCTTGCGGTTCCTCTTTCTAGCCGGCGCCTGAGAATGGGTACGTGTTTTCCTGCTCGGGTTGGAGAGAGAATCCTTGTCCATCAGCTGTTTAACAGCAAGAATATTCCAATAATGGTTTGCAATATTGAAGCTAAATATTATATTAGCAGATAAAATGTTAAATTAGTTTCCTGCACCTGTTTTTTCTTGTTTTAATGATACAATTTCAAACTGATGTCTGATTTACTCCAAGATGGCTGCTCGCATGGGCCATGTAGCTACAGACTAACTACGCTTAAATTGCACACGTTGCCGGGGTTTCTTTTAGTTGTAACGCAACTTGTTCGTGCTCATGGAGTATGTTAGCGCAATTCTACGTTGTGTACTCACCTTAAACCTTTTTAGGGTTTTTAGGTGACTGGTACCCAACACTGACTTAGCTTTCCTCGGACATCAGGCTAGTAGAAGGAGGCTATAGTCGGAGCAGTTAGCATTAGTTAGCAGGTTAGTAGTGTCATGCCACTGCATTGACACACTTAAAGGGACGCCGTTTAGTGATGATTTTGAACACTAAGACTGTAAATACAGCTACCGTTATTGATCTTTAAGTGGTGGTTGTAACTAGCTAACTACTAACCAGTGAGGCAGATCCTCAGCCTTAGCTACTAACCCACATTAGGCTAGCCATGTGCAGGGAAATCAGTGTGTGCTTGAGTGATATGATGACACTTTTCATGCGGAATCCAACTTCAGTATGCGGATAACCTACCTTGGAGAACTGATCACTCAAGCATAGACGATCGTTTGTTATCCTCACGCCATGGGATGTCCGTTTATCTAACTTCCTTGTCTCACCCCTTGTTTTCACCAGGTATCTCGAGGGACAACTGGCATAAACGCCGTAAGACCGGTGGCAAACGCAAGCCCTACCACAAGAAGAGGAAGTATGAGCTTGGGCGCCCTCCTGCAAACACAAAGGTAAAAACCTTACCTGTTGAAAGTTTTATTAATGTTGTAGTCGGCGTGGGTGATGAAAACGTGACCTTAGGTAGGTTCTTTTTGACCGTTATGGTTCAAAGCTTTGGACCTACCAATGTTAGGACTTGTCATAGTTACACTGACACGCTGCAGTGCATGTTCAATAGTACATGAGCCTCTGGAGATATGTATTTAATACTTGCTAAATCTGCATCGTACTAAGTCTGCAACATTATTCCATCAGATTGGAGCTCGCCGCATCCACACAGTGAGGGTCCGCGGTGGAAACAAGAAATACCGTGCTCTGAGGCTGGATGTTGGTAACTTCTCATGGGGCTCTGAGTGTAAGTTTCTCTGCTACGATCTCATTCTGAGTTAGTATTACCCTCAAGTGCTCTTGGATGTGGGGCACATGTCTTTCCATGAAGATAACTTTGTCCAGTTCTGCTACTGAATGCAAGTGATGATAGTGTGACTCTGAGAAAGACCAATTCCCTATATTTGTTTTGAAGTGTTAACTATAATTTCAAGGTACCCCATCTTTAGCTAGTAACTAAAATGTGAAGCTTGCTCCCTTTTTGCTAATGGTTCTTGATGCTCTGTATGCAGGCTGCACACGCAAGACCAGGATCATTGATGTGGTCTACAATGCCTCCAACAACGAGCTGGTGAGAACCAAGACCCTGGTGAAGAACTGCATCGTCCTCGTCGACAGTCTTCCCTACAGGCAGTGGTATGAGGCTCACTACGTCACTCCTCTGGGACGCAAGAAGGGAGCTAAGCTGGTATGTGGAAACCAGAACAATGTTGTTCTAAGCACCTTGATCATCTTAGAGACTGCTTGGTATTATCATTAGGTCAGTTACAGGTTTTAAACACTGATCAAGTTAAAAGCAAATCTAAAATAAGGTCTTTCTATGAAGATAACTGTCCAGTTCTGCTACTGAATGTTAGTGACGATGTTTATGGCACTGAGGAAGACCATGGTGTTACAGCAATATGCTGCGTGCACTTTCTAGATCTATTGGTTTTAATGACTAGCCATAGTTGGCACAAGAGGGTTTCTCTAGTTCAACCATTGTAGTATTGGATTATGTGACCCATCTAATGAAGTTTCTCTTCCCCCTTTTCTCTGCTGCAGACTCCTGAGGAGGAAGAGGTTCTGAACAAGAAGAGGTCGAAGAAGACCCAGAAGAAGTTTGATGACCGCAAAAAGACCTGTAAGATCAGCACCCTCTTGGAGGAGCAGTTCCAGCAGGGCAAACTTCTTGGTGAGTCCAACTTCTGCATGGATTTACTGTTTAGTTTTACCAGGAACTACCAACCTCTCTAAGCACTTGACCCTTAGTTACTGTCCAAGATGATTTGGTTTAAAAATGTATCTGTCATGATTTACATCAGGGATGCATCAGTTCTGAAAGATTTTTCCTCCCCCTAAAAGCCAGTGAGGCAACTGATGCATCAATTCTCCCAGTGGTTTTCAATCATGCAGGAGAAAGCCACGAGTCTGCAGGTTGTCCTTCGGCCCTCTGACACATAAAAACTGAATTACTACATTTTACAGCAAAGTTAAATCGTACCATTTTCGATATTGAAAACCTGATAAACAACGTCCCTATTCACACACGACTAATATTAGTTGGAGTCTTCCATGTCCACACAATACTATTACCTTGTGACTAGGCCTGAAGACAAAACCCTTTATTTTTAGTGGACTTTGAGTGTTTTCACATTCTGCTATCTATTTTGATTGTGTGAGAACTCCAAAAAGATGATAAAATCGTAAACAGTCCTCAGTGACGACCTTCACTTTCTTCTGAAGTGATGTGACTAGAATTACTGGTGCCTGTTTTTGTGCTTGTCCACCTCCTTATTATTTTCATGTTCTCTCTCCCCCAGCCTGCATTGCCTCCAGACCCGGTCAGTGCGGCAGGGCAGACGGCTACGTCCTGGAGGGCAAGGAACTTGAGTTCTACCTGAGGAAGATCAAGGCCAAGAAAGGCAAATAGATTTACAGCTGTTTGATACTTCAATAAAATCCAAACGTCCCAGAACGGTGTGCTGTCTTTTTTCCCCCCTCTTTACTCTGTTATGGTTTGTTGTTGGTGCAGTAGATTAACTTCTAAATACTGCTGTCGTTGCACTTTCAAGTGACTGGGCTGCCGTTCCCCTGACCGTCCAGTCTCATTCCAGTGCTAGACTAACCTTAGTCAGCAGAAGGGCTGGGCCACATCATGACTCCTCCCTTTCGAAGGCTGAGAACAAATTTCAAAATGCCCAAAGATGCTTTGATTTTATGTTGTGACACTAACTACTTTTTCTACAGCAGTGTTGAATAAAGCGAGCAACAAACCAATGCAGTTCTTTCTTCGTTCATAAAGTACACAGACATACTCTTTGCTGACAGATTAGAAGCTGAGGGTATTACTGGTCAAAACTGACTTACAGTTAAGAAATGGCACTAGTGTACTAGCTTAGGATAGGATGGGCTGTACTGGAGCAGCCAGGCTCTATAATCAAGGTTGTGGTTTCTGAAGGTAACTAGCAGTGTGCTGGGATGTGCTGTTCAGTGTATATACCCCATGAGGTGTTTCAACAATAGGGGCAGCCATGCAGCTCAATGTTGTCTGTAAATCAAACTAAAGCGTTGCTCTTTTTCAAAGTTTC
The DNA here is from genome assembly GCA_034670405.1 of Hoplostethus atlanticus. Lineage (NCBI taxonomy): Eukaryota > Metazoa > Chordata > Actinopteri > Trachichthyiformes > Trachichthyidae > Hoplostethus > Hoplostethus atlanticus. Next base: position 2,274,757 of record JAXDDX010000075.1, on the reverse strand, counting down.
ACATTCCTGCCTCAGGAATGTTAAACCTGCCTCGACCCCATCCAGTCACCATGTAGGGTTTTTGATTGGTTGCTACACTCTAGTCCCTTTCTCAGTTGGCAGTGAGCTGAACCTCTACCTCTGCTTTATACAAATATAAAATAGCTTATAAAATTTTACTGTGAAGCTACTCAAGGATCTCACTTGAACTCCTGGGCTAGTATACGGGTTGAATGGGTCGTCAGCGCCACCTGCTGGTGGATACGCTGCTCTACAAAGGTGTCCATGGATTTAAGCAAAATCTACAGACTGCGTATCACATTCTGCTCATATTTGTATGTGTGTATTATACATATATATACTAGTAGTATTTACTTAAACACTGAGGGTAGGGAAGGTTAGGTAATAAAGTAGGCCAAAAGTCATCTTCCAGTTGGTTGCTAAAGCATTTGGAGTGTTTGATCTGAGGATAAGCCCTTCAGTAGTTCATCCGGTGGCGGCTCCATGGATGCTGGTGTGGCCTGATATAGATATTGATATGGTATTTGTTAGAGGTAAAAAGTAAAGGAAAAGATCAAATTGATTTGGTAAGTACATTCAACTATCATGTAATGAAAGAGTATAGTGACTTTACACAGATTTCTACGGATGGGGCTAAGAAACCTGAGACAGGAGTGACAGGATTTGGGGTGACAATACCAGCAAAAGGAGTTGGAATCAACAGAAGAACACCCAATAAGTTAGGGCTCTACACAGTGGAGATGTTGGCAGTGTTGGTTGCACTACGATGGGTGGAAAAATCTAGACAAGATAAGGTGTTGATATGCTCAGATTCATCCTCAGCCCTAGCAAGTTTAAGGTCTTTCCATTCAAACAGTCCTTCAGTCCCAAAAATAGCAAATCAGGGAGGTCAGGTTACATTTCTGTGGGTTCCAGCGCATGTAGGGGTGGGGGGGAATGAGAGGGTGGATGAGTTGGCAGAGAGGGCTTTAAAGAAAGGAAATATAGAAATGAAAATTAGTATCAGTGAAGCACAGGTTAAATGTGTAATTTGGGGAAAAGAATCAACCAAATTTGGCAAGAAAGGTGGAACAGAGAGGGGAAAGGGAGGCATCTATACCAAATTCAAAAGAGTGTCTAAGTTAATAGGGTAGGTAGTGGACAGAGGAGAGAGGAAACTGTGCTGACAAGGTGAAGATTGGGGCACTGTGCACTAAACAAAACCCTGAAAATGGTGAAAACAGGCTTGTGTGAGGGACGTCAGGAAGAGGAGTCAGTGGAGCAGGTAGTTCTGAGTGGTAGGAGGTATGGGACAGAGAGAGATGACGAGGAGTAATCTGAGGAAATTAGGGGTGCAGGAATTCACATTAAAAGGATTACTGAGCATGGGTGAGAGAGCACAGGTCAGGGGACTGTTAGTTTTCTTAAGGGATACAGGTTTTTTATAGGATATAGTGCAGTCTAGGGCAGTGGTTCCCAAACCTTTTCAAACCAAGGCACCCCTTCATAGTCAATTTCTTTTCACGGCACCCCCCCACCCCCCCCACCCCCTTTAAGCTAAAAATGACACCATGAATATGTTATAAGAATGTATTTTAATGAACTGGCATCAATATGAAGTGAAATAAAATAACTTCTTAAAATGAAACATTATTCTCAACCACTCAGCTAATGATAAGAAAAAATAGATGTCAACCATTTTGATTGACTTGTTTGAACTAAGGCTATATTTGTTGCTGTGTGTGATTTATGCAGATTTACAGATCAATGTTTAACTTAAAATAATAATAAATAATTATGTTAATTGGTATAAAAAAATAAAAAAGCATTTATTTTGCTTTGTTCAAAACGTAAAATAAGCCTACTTTTTAGGTTAATAAGAAAAACAAAGAACGAAAATAACTCCGGTATGGAGCTATCAGGCATTTTAGTGGGAGTGTGAGCCTGCTGTTGAGAGCACAGTCTCTTGATGCAGGGAGAGATTGAAGAGAGCGCAACGCGTAGATCTGACTCCACTGACAGGCGATGCCTTCTCTTGCTGTTCACGTATGTCAGGGATGAGAAAGCCAGCTCACACAAGTATGATGTTGGGAACGGCAATAGCACACTGATCGTGCAGTTTGCCAGAGATGGATATTCGTGTCCCACAAGCAGCCAAAACTTGTCCGACGACATTTCTCCAAACTTCAATTTCAAAGTGCGATCCATTTTCAGTTCTGCAAGTTCTTCCTGGGCTTTGATTGTCAACTTCTTTGCTGATTCTGATGATCAGGAGTTGAAAGGATCGCGGATCCAGTCATAGTCTTCATTCTTCGAAGCGGGGAAATAACACTCAGACCTTTCATCCAGCGTTTTCAGATGCGCCGCTATCCCTTTGAATGCGCATTTTAACAGGTTTTTTTTTTAAATATGAACGATTTCGATGTTTATTGCTTATTTCTTCTGTTTTTACAATGACATGTTCAAATGTAATATAAAATGTAGTTCAAATGTAGCCTATTTTTATGTGATGAAACGTTATTAAATAGACACAATAAAATATGGAAATTAATAGATCTTGCGGCACCCCTGGCCAGTCATTACGGCACCCACTTTGGGAACCACTGGTCTAGGGTGTGTGAGTGTGTGTAAGTGAAGGGTTTGGGATTTAGATTTGAAGTCTATTGTCTGATCCACACTCCGGAGCAGAAGGTGGCGGTAATGCACCAATAAACTGGATGCCAACCGCCGTAAAACAAGGAGAAGAAGCTCTTCCGGTTGGTACAGATACACCACGTGGTTGAGTCCACTGCTGTCATTGATCGAGTATCGCAGCGGTTAAGCAGCGAGTTTAAACATCTTCTCTTGGGAATCGTCGCAATGCTGTTCAACAAGGTAAATGCACCTTATAATACATCAGCATATTTGAAAGTCTTGATTCATGAGCGATAGATGTGAAGTCGTAACAAGTTCTGACATTTTCCTTTTTACTGTCAACCAGCAGAAAGCTTCGCTAGCCACATCATTGGCTAACGTTACAATGCTCCAGCAATGAATTTGATCTAACTTTAGCTTTGCTGCATCTGCCATCACAAGTCTTTATTGCATAATTTAAGGTACTTTCCAGCAATGTTTTGACTTCAGAATGTCAACTAATCAAGTTGCAAGCAATGACTTGTCAAGACAAACTGCGTTATGTCCAACAAATATATTGGAGAGAATCCTTGTCCATCAGCTGTTTTACAGCAAGAATATTCAAATAATGGTTTGCAATATTGAAGCTAAATATTGTACCAGCAGATAAAATGTTAAATTAGTTGCCTGCACCCATTTTTTCTTGTTTTAATGATAAAATATCAAGCTGATGTCTGATTTGCTCCAAGATGGCTGTTCGCATGGGCCATGTAGCTACAGACTAACTACGCTTAAATTGCACACGTTGCCGGGGTTTCTTTTAGTTGTAACGCAGCTTGTTCGTGCTCATGGAGTATGTTAGCGCAATTCTACGTTGTGTACTCACCTTAAACCTTTTTAGGGTTTTTAGGTGACTGGTACCCAACACTGACTTAGCTTTCCTCGGACATCAGGCTAACACGAGGAAGCTATAGTCGGAGCAGTTAGCATTAGTTAGCAGGTTAGTCATGTCATGCCACTGCATTGACACACTTAAAGGGACGCCGTTTAGTGATGATTTTGAACACTAAGACTGTAAATACAGCTTAAGTTATTGATCTTTAAGTTGTGGTTGTAACTAGCTAACTACTAACCAGTGAGGCAGATCCTCAGCCTTAGCTACTAACCCACATTAGGCTAGCCACGTGCAGGGAAATCAGTGTGTGCTTGAGTGATATGATGACACTCTTCATGCGGAATCCAATTTCAGTATGCGGATAACCTACCTTGGAGAACTGATCACTCAAGCATAGACGATCGTTTGTTATCCTCACGCCATGGGATGTCCGTTTATCTAACTTCCTTGTCTCACCCCTTGTTTTCACCAGGTATCTCGAGGGACAACTGGCATAAACGCCGTAAGACCGGTGGCAAACGCAAGCCCTACCACAAGAAGAGGAAGTATGAGCTTGGGCGCCCTCCTGCAAACACAAAGGTAATAACCTTACCTGTTGAAAGTTTTATTAATGTTGTAGTCGGCGTGGGTGACGAAAACGTGACCTTAGGTTGGTTCTTTTTGACCGTTATGGTTCAAAGCTTTGGACCTACCAATGTTAGGACTTGTCATAGTTACACTGACACGCTGCAGTGCATGTTCAATAGTACATGAGCCTCCGGAGATATGTATTTAATACTTGCTAAATCTGCATCGTACTAAGTCTGCAACATTATTCCATCAGATTGGAGCTCGCCGCATCCACACAGTGAGGGTCCGCGGTGGGAACAAGAAATACCGTGCTCTGAGGCTGGATGTTGGTAACTTCTCATGGGGCTCTGAGTGTAAGTTTCTCTGCTACGGTCTCATTCTGAGTTAGTATTACCCTCAAGTGCTCTTGGATGTGGGGCACATGTCTTTCCATGAAGATAACTTTGTCCAGTTCTGCTACTGAATGCAAGTGATGATAGTGTGACTCTGAGAAAGACCAATTCCCTATATTTGTTTTGAAGTGTTAACTATAATTTCAAGGTACCCCATCTTTAGCTAGTAACTAAAATGTGAAGCTTGCTCCCTTTTTGCTAATGGTTCTTGATGCTCTGTATGCAGGCTGCACACGCAAGACCAGGATCATTGATGTGGTCTACAATGCCTCCAACAACGAGCTGGTGAGAACCAAGACCCTGGTGAAGAACTGCATCGTCCTCGTCGACAGTCTTCCCTACAGGCAGTGGTATGAGGCTCACTACGTCACTCCTCTGGGACGCAAGAAGGGAGCTAAACTGGTATGTGGAAACCAGGACAATGTTGTTCTAAGCACCTTGATCATCTTAGAGACTGCTTGGTATTATCATTAGGTCAGTTACAGGTTTTAAACACTGATCAAGTTAAAAGCAAATCTAAAATAAGGTCTTTCTATGAAGATAACTGTCCAGTTCTGCTACTGAATGTTAGTGACGATGTTTATGGCACTGAGGAAGACCATGGTGTTACAGCAATATGCTGCGTGCACTTTCTAGATCTATTGGTTTTAATGACTAGCCATAGTTGGCACAAGAGGGTTTCTCTAGTTCAACCATTGTAGTATTGGATTATGTGACCCATCTAATGAAGTTTCTCTTCCCCCTTTTCTCTGCTGCAGACTCCTGAGGAGGAAGAGGTTCTGAACAAGAAGAGGTCGAAGAAGACCCAGAAGAAGTTTGATGACCGCAAAAAGACCTGTAAGATCAGCACCCTCTTGGAGGAGCAGTTCCAGCAGGGCAAACTTCTTGGTGAGTCCAACTTCTGCATGGATTTACTGTTTAGTTTTACCAGGAACTACCAACCTCTCTAAGCACTTGACCCTTAGTTACTGTCCAAGATGATTTGGTTTAAAAATGTATCTGTCATGATTTACATCAGGGATGCATCAGTTCTGAAAGATTTTTCCTCCCCCTAAAAGCCAGTGAGGCAACTGATGCATCAATTCTCCCAGTGGTTTTCAATCATGCAGGAGAAAGCCACGAGTCTGCAGGTTGTCCTTCGGCCCTCTGACACATAAAAACTGAATTACTACATTTTACAGCAAAGTTAAATCGTACCATTTTCAATATTGAAAACCTGATAAACAACGTCCCTATTCACACACGACTAATATTAGTTGGAATCTTCCATGTCCACACAATACTATTACCTTGTGACTAGGCCTGAAGACAAAACCCTTTATTTTTAGTGGACTTTGAGTGTTTTCACATTCTGCTATCTATTTTGATTGTGTGAGAACTCCAAAAAGATGATAAAATCGTAAACAGTCCTCAGTGACGACCTTCACTTTCTTCTGAAGTGATGTGACTAGAATTACTAGTGCCTGTTTTTGTGCTTGTCCACCTCCTTATTATTTTCATGTTCTCTCTTCCTCAGCCTGCATTGCCTCCAGACCCGGTCAGTGCGGCAGGGCAGACGGCTACGTCCTGGAGGGCAAGGAACTTGAGTTCTACCTGAGGAAGATCAAGGCCAAGAAAGGCAAATAGATTTACAGCTGTTTGATACTTCAATAAAATCCAAACGTCCCAGAACGGTGTGCTGTCTTTTTTCCCCCTCTTTACTCTGTTATGGTTTGTTGTTGGTGCAGTAGATTAACTTCTAAATACTGCTGTCGTTGCACTTTCAAGTGACTGGGCTGCCGTTCCCCTGACCGTCCAGTCTCATTCCAGTGCTAGACTAACCTTAGTCAGCAGAAGGGCTGGGCCACATCATGACTCCTCCCTTTCGAAGGCTGAGAACAAATTTCAAAATGCTCAAAGATGCTTTGATTTTATGTTGTGACACTAACCACTTTTTCTACAGCAGTGTTGAATAAAGCGAGCAACAAACCAATGCAGTTCTTTCTTCGTTCATAAAGTACACAGACATACTCTTTGTTGACAGATTAGAAGCTGAGGGTAATGCTGGTCAAAACTGACTTACAGTTAAGAAATGGCAATCGTGTACTAGCTTAGGATAGGATGGGCTGTACTGGAGCAGCCAGGCTCTATAATCAAGGTTGTGGTTTCTGAAGTTAACTAGCAGTGTGCTGGGATGTGCTGTCCAGTGTATATACCCCGTGAGGTATTTCAACAATAGGGGCAGCCATGCAGCTCAATGTTGTCTGTAAATCAAACTAAAGCTTTGCTCTGTTTCAAAGTTTCACATTCCTGCCTCAGGAATGTTAACCCTGCCTCGACCCCATCCAGTCACCATGTAGGGTTTTTGTTTGGTTGCTACACTCTAGTCCCTTTCTCAGTTGGCAGTGAGCTGAACCTCTACCTCTGCTTTATACAAATATAAAATAGCTTATAAAATTTTATTGTGAAGCTACTCAAGGATCTCACTTGAACTCCTGGGCTAGTATACGGGTTGAATGGGTCGTCAGCGCCACCTGCTGGTGGATACGCTGCTCTACAAAGGTGTCCATGGATTTAAGCAAAATCTACAGACTGCGTATCACATTCTGCTCATATTTGTATGTGTGTATTATACATATATATACTAGTAGTATTTACTTAAACACTGAGGGTAGGGAAGGTTAGGTAATAAAGTAGGCCAAAAGTCATCTTCCAGTTGGTTGCTAAAGCATTTGGAGTGTTTGATCTGAGGATAAGCCCTTCAGTAGTTCATCCGGTGGTGGCTCCATGGATGCTGGTGTGGCCTGATATAGATATTGATATGGTATTTGTTAGAGGTAAAAAGTAAAGGAAAAGATCAAATTGATTTGGTAAGTACATTCAACTATCATGTAATGAAAGAGTATAGTGACTTTACACAGATTTTTACGGATGGGGCTAAGAAACCTGAGACAGGAGTGACAGGATTTGGGGTGACAATACCAGCAAAAGGAGTTGGAATCAACAGAAGAACACCCAATAAGTTAGGGCTCTACACAGTGGAGATGTTGGTTGCACTACGATGGGTGGAAAAATCTAGACAAGATAAGGTGTTGATATGCTCAGATTCATCCTCAGCCCTAGCAAGTTTAAGGTCTTTCCATTCAAACAGTCCTTCAGTCAGTCCCAAAAATAGCAAATCAGGGAGGTCAGGTTACATTTCTGTGGGTTCCAGCGCATGTAGGGGTGAGGGGGAATGAGAGGGTGGATGAGTTGGCAGAGAGGGCTTTAAAGAAAGGAAATATAGAAATGAAAATTAGTATCAGTGAAGCACAGGTTAAATGTGTCATTTGGGGAAAAGAATCAACCAAATTTGGCAAGAAAGGTGGAACAGAGAGGGGAAAGGGAGGCATCTATACCAAATTCAAAAGAGTGTCTAAGTTAATAGGGTAGGTAGTGGACAGAGGAGAGAGGAAACTGTGCTGACAAGGTGAAGATTGGGGCACTGTGCACTAAACAAAACCCTGAAAATGGTGAAAACAGGCTTGTGTGAGGGACGTCAGGAAGAGGAGTCAGTGGAGCAGGTAGTTCTGAGTGGTAGGAGGTATGGGACAGAGAGAGATGACGAGGAGTAATCTGAGGAAATTAGGGGTGCAGGAATTCACATTAAAAGGATTACTGAGCATGGGTGAGAGAGCACAGGTCAGGGGACTGTTAGTTTTCTTAAGGGATACAGGTTTTTTATAGGATATAGTGCAGTCTAGGGCAGTGGTTCCCAAACCTTTTCAAACCAAGGCACCCCTTCATAGTCAATTTCTTTTCACGGCACCCCCCCCACCCCCCCCCCACCCCCTTTAAGCTAAAAATGACACCATGAATATGTTATAAGAATGTATTTTAATGAACTGGCATCAATATGAAGTGAAATAAAATAACTTCTTAAAATGAAACATTATTCTCAACCACTCAGCTAATGATAAGAAAAAATAGATGTCAACCATTTTGATTGACTTGTTTGAACTAAGGCTATATTTGTTGCTGTGTGTGATTTATGCAGATTTACAGATCAATGTTTAACTTAAAATAATAATAAATAATTATGTTAATTGGTATAAAAAAATTAAAAAAAATAGAAAAGCATTTATTTTGCTTTGTTCAAAACGTAAAATAAGCCTACGTTTTAGGTTAATAAGAAAAACAAAGAACGAAAATAACTCCGGTATGGAGCCATCAGGCATTTTAGTGGGAGTGTGAGCCTGCTGTTGAGAGCACAGTCTCTTGATGCAGGGAGAGATTGAAGAGAGCGCAACGCGTAGATCTGACTCCACTGACAGGCGATGCATTCTCTTGCTTTTCACGTATGTCAGGGATGAGAAAGCTCACACAAGTATGATGTTGGGAAAGGCAATAGCACACTGATCGCGCAGTTTGCCAGAGATGAATATTCGTGTCCCACAAGCAGCCAAAACCTTGTCCGACGACATTTCTCCAAACTTCAATTTCAAAGTGCGATCCATTTTCAGTTCTGCAAGTTCTTCCTGGGCTTTGATTGTCAACTTCTTTGCTGATTCTGATGATCAGGGAGTTGAAAGGATCGCGGATCCAGTCATAGTCTTCATTCTTCGAAGCGGGGAAATAACACTCAGACCTTTCATCGAGCGTTTTCAGATGCGCCGCTATCCCTTTGAACGCGCATTTTAACAGGTTTTTTTTTTAATATGAACGATTTCGATGTTTATTGCTTATTTCTTCTGTTTTTACAATGAATGACATGTTTCAAATGTAATATAAAATGTAGTTCAAATGTAGCCTATTTTTATGTGATGAAACGTTATTAAATAGACACAATAAAATATGGAAATTAATAGATCTTGCGGCACCCCTGGCCAGTCATTACTGGCACCCCAGGGTGCCGCGGCACCCACTTTGGGAACCACTGGTCTAGGGTGTGTGAGTGTGTGTGTGTAAGTGAAGGGTTTGGGATTTAGATTTGAAGTCTATTGTCTGATCCACACTCCGGAGCAGAAGGTGGCGGTAATGCACCAATAAACTGGATGCCAACCGCCGTAAAACAAGAAGAAGAAGCTCTTCCGGTTGGTACAGATACACCACGTGGTTGAGTCCACTGCTGTCATTGATCGAGTATCGCAGCGGTTAAGCGTTAGGCTAAGCAGCGAGTTTAAACATCTTCTCTTGGGAATCGTCGCAATGCTGTTCAACAAGGTAAATGCACCTTATAATACATCAGCATATTTGAAAGTCTTGATTCATGAGCGATAGATGTGAAGTCGTAACAAGTTCTGACATTTTCCTTTTTACTGTCAACCAGCAGAAAGCTTCGCTAGCCACATCATTGGCTAACGTTACAATGCTCCAGCACTGAATTTGATCTAACTTTAGCTTTGCTGCATCTGCCATCACAAGTCTTTATTGCATAATTTAAGGTACTTTCCAGCAATGTTTTGACTTCAGAATGTCAACTAATCAAGTTGCAAGCAATGACTTGTCAAGACAAACTGCGTTATGTCCAACAAATATATTGGAGAGAATCCTTGTCCATCAGCTGTTTTACAGCAAGAATATTCCAATAATGGTTTGCACTATTGAAGCTAAATATTGTACCAGCAGATAAAATGTTAAATTAGTTGCCTGCACCCATTTTTTCTTGTTTTAATGATACAATATCAAGCTGATGTCTGATTTGCTCCAAGATGGCTGCTCGCATGGGCCATGTAGCTACAGACTAACTACGCTTAAGTTGCCCACGTTGCCGGGGTTTCTTTTAGTTGTAACGCAGCTTGTTCGTGCTCATGGAGTATGTTAGCGCAATTCTACGTTGTGTACTCACCTTAAACCTTTTAGGGTTTTAGGTGACTGGTACCCAACACTGACTTAGCTTTCCTCGGACATCAGGCTAACAGAAGGAAGCTATAGTCGGAGCAGTTAGCATTAGTTAGCAGGTTAGTCATGTCATGCCACTGCATTGACACACTTAAAGGGACGCCGTTTAGTGATGATTTTGAACACTAAGACTGTAAATACAGCTTACCGTTATTGATCTTTAAGTTGTGGTTGTAACTAGCTAACTACTAACCAGTGAGGCAGATCCTCAGCCTTAGCTACTAACCCACATTAGGCTAGCCACGTGCAGGGAAGTCAGTGTGTGCTTGAGTGATATGATGACACTTTCATGCGGAATCCAACTTTCAGTATGCGGATAACCTACCTTGGAGAACTGATTACTCAAGCATAGACGATCGTTTGTTATCCTCACGCCATGGGATGTCCGTTTATCTAACTTCCTTGTCTCACCCCTTGTTTTCACCAGGTATCTCGAGGGACAACTGGCATAAACGCCGTAAGACCGGTGGCAAACGCAAGCCCTACCACAAGAAGAGGAAGTATGAGCTTGGGCGCCCTCCTGCAAACACAAAGGTAAAAACCTTACCTGTTGAAAGTTTTATTAATGTTGTTGTAGTCGGCGTGGGTGACGAAAACGTGACCTTAGGTTGGTTCTTTTTGACCGTTATGGTTCAAAGCTTCGGACCTACCAATGTTAGGACTTGTCATAGTTACACTGACACGCTGCAGTGCATGTTCAATAGTACATGAGCCTCCGGAGATACGTATTTAATACTTGCTAAATCTGCATCGTACTAAGTCTGCAACATTATTCCATCAGATTGGAGCTCGCCGCATCCACACAGTGAGGGTCCGCGGTGGGAACAAGAAATACCGTGCTCTGAGGCTGGATGTTGGTAACTTCTCATGGGGCTCTGAGTGTAAGTTTCTCTGCTACGGTCTCATTCTGAGTTAGTATTACCCTCAAGTGCTCTTGGATGTGGGGCACATGTCTTTCCATGAAGATAACTTTGTCCAGTTCTGCTACTGAATGCAAGTGATGATAGTGTGACTCTGAGAAAGACCAATTCCCTATAGTGTTAACTATAATTTCAAGGTACCCCATCTTTAGCTAGTAACTAAAATGTGAAGCTTGCTCCCTTTTTGCTAATGGTTCTTGATGCTCTGTACGCAGGCTGCACACGCAAGACCAGGATCATTGATGTGGTCTACAATGCCTCCAACAACGAGCTGGTGAGAACCAAGACCCTGGTGAAGAACTGCATCGTCCTCGTCGACAGTCTTCCCTACAGGCAGTGGTATGAGGCTCACTACGCCACTCCTCTGGGACGCAAGAAGGGAGCTAAGCTGGTATGTGGAAACCAGAACAATGTTCTTCTAAGCACCTTGATGATCATCTTAGAGACTGCATGGTATTGTCATTAGGTCAGTTACAGGTTTTAAACACTGATCAAGTTAAAAGCAAATCTAAAATAAGGTCTTTCTATGAAGATAACTGTCCAGTTCTGCTACTGAATGTTAGTGACGATGTTTATGGCACTGAGGAAGACCATGGTGTTACAGCAATATGCTGCGTGCACTTTCTAGATCTATTGGTTTTAATGACTAGTCATAGTTGGAACAAGAGGGTTTCTCTATTTAAAGCATTGGATTATGTGACCCATCTAATGAGGTTTGTTTTTTTTCTGCTGCAGACTCCTGAGGAGGAAGAGGTTCTGAACAAGAAGAGGTCGAAGAAGACCCAGAAGAAGATTGATGACCGCAAAAAGACCTGGAAGATCAGCACCCTCTTGGAGGAGCAGTTCCAGCAGGAAACTCAAGGAACTTGAGTTCTACCTGAGGAAGATCAAGGCAAATAGATTTACAGCTGTTTGATACTTCAATAAAATCCGAACGTCCCAGACCTGTGTGCTGTCTTTTTTTTCCCCTCTACTCGGTTATGGTTTGTTGTTGGTGCAGTAGATGGCATTTACAGACCCTCGCCAATAAACAACCCACTGCATGAAAATGTCTGACTGTAAATGGTCCTGTGTCTTCACGCTCAGGAAAAACATACATTTTAATATTCTGTCTATATAAAGAATACCAATTACAACTTTATCTTTAAAATGGAATATTTTACATTATTTTGAGTTCTTGACTCATACTGAAGCAAAGTCACAGTTGTGCCCCTGGTGGCTGTATCTGTAAACCTTTGAAAACATTGGCTAGTTGTCATGTGCTGAAGACACATGACACAACCTCATGCACGGATGCTGGCTGGGCTTTGGGAAAATATGTGACTCATCACATTTCAAAGTATTGATTATGCCGCTTACAATATGACTTGTCCAGCCTGGACCATATAGTGTTTTCTTGCAACTATATTTATTCTTCTGTCATCATTCATATTCTTCTCAGTTCTTTCTCTTAATTCTGATTACAGTCCTCTCTTGTAAAGATGTACAAAATTAAGTTAAGTCCAATAAAACTACATAAAGAATACACACTCAATAATACATGTATAAAAGAAAAATCATTCTTGACACCAAATATTTATGTCTCATTGTGGTTATGTTTTTTGTTACTATATCATTCAGTGACAGGGGTTCAGGGGCGGTCCTGGCTCATTTGGTGTCCTCAAGAGATCACTTTAGGATGTGTGTGCAACCATTTGCCACCCTAGGCAATTGCCTATACGATTCTAATATTTGTTCTAGGTATAGTTATATTTTATTACTCTGAATTGTGACTTCTGGTGGTCGACCTGGAAATAACTAATCAGCTAAAACTATTTCTAATAAATGTATCTTTTTAACCTGTCAGCTGAAGCAATTGAACTTTTGCTGCATATCTTTCTATGCATGCTGCGTTCATCTGTAAAGCTGTACGTTTTACAAGGTGAAAAACATCTTCACATTCTGCTCATATTTGTATGTGTGTATTATACATACGTATATACTAGTAGGTATACTCAGTATTGTATTTACTTGTAAACACACTGAGGGGTAGGCAAGGTTACGTAATAAAGTAGGGCAAAAGTCATCTTCCGGTTGGCATAGGTACACCACGTGGTTGAGTCCACTGCTGTCATTGGTCGGGTATCACTTTTTTATTGTAGCACAACAGCGGTTAAGCTTAGGTCAAGCAGCGAGTTTAAACGTCTTCTCGGGGGAATCGTCGCAATGCTCTTCAACAAGGTAAATGCACCGTATAATACACCAGCATATTTCAAAGTCTTGATCCGTGAGCGATAGATGCGAAGTCGTAACAAGTTCTGACATTTTCCCTTTTACTGTCAACCAGGAAAAAGCTTTGCTAGCCACATCATTGGCTAACGTTAGCTTACACTGACCCAGCAATGAATTTGATCTAGCTTTGCTGCATTTACCATCACATGTCAATGTTTTGACTTCAGAATGTCAACTATATAGGCAACTAAGCAAGTTGCAAGCAATGAATTGTCAAAACAAACTGCGTTATGTCCAACTAATGTGACCTAAGATACCGAACCTCTGCTATAAAATCATATTATTGGTCAATAGCTATCCCATTTGAGCGTGCTTGACGCTGTCCTTGATGTCCCCCTGGCCATGCAGCGCGTGGCAGTGTCCCTCGAAGGTTAGTCCTCGGTAAACCATTGATTCACTCTCCTCCCACCCCGACTCCTCAAGGTGCTGAGAGCCAGTGTGCAGACTGGAATCCGGCTCCAGAGCTCCAGTGCTGCAGCCAGTTCAAAGGCCAGTGCCCAAACTGTATCAGCCGGGTTCTCATTCGGTGAGTAGGCTGCAAAATCAGGTAAATTCCTCAGGGTTATTCTTAGGCTGTGGATGACAGGATACCCATGGGCCTCACTGCTGCTTTTCCCAATAGAGCTGACGGATCAGCAGAAAGAGTTCCAGCTGCTGGCCAGGAAGTTTGCCCGTGAGGAGATTGTTCCAGTTGCATCCGCCTATGACAGAAGTGGTGAAGTGAGTATAGTTTACCAAACTCCCCGTTCACCTGAGATTGGCATCTTAATGTTTTGTGGTGTACATCAGTTTCTGTGGGCATGGCCAGCAGTGACCTGGGTCGTGACTGTCAAAGCGGGGTTAGTGGCCACAGCGCCGGGAAATCATAGCAACTACAACGGTGGAACGCAGCAAGAAACAAAAGTACAACAATGCTAAATGTGCAATAGACGAGACCTGTTGAAGAACACAGGGGAACTTTCTTTTTTTTTATTGCAGATTGACTGCTGCCATTGTGGGTTTTATGGATCCCAGTTATCTCAGGGCTAGATGTAATTTAGATGTAGACAGCTCATGAAGATGACTGACTCGTATCTGCCCAACTGAGGGGGAGTAGGGCTTGACTAACAATATACTACAGAAGGCGAAAGGTTGCATATTGTAGCTTTAACTATTAACACAGAACATTTCAAATGTTTGGTTTCCTATCCCTGTGCAGTATCCTGTCCCCATCATCCAGAAAGCATGGGAGCTTGGTCTGATGAACTCTCACATTCCAGAGGACTGCGGTATGTTGTTGCTGATTTTTATTTTTTATTTTCTCTTTGGACTATTTTTTTGAATGGTCTTGTTTGTAACTTTATCTGCCACATTTGAAACCTTATGTAGCAATACCTTTTTGTTGTGTTGTTTTCAGGTGGAATGGGCCTGTCCATTTTTGATTCCTGCCTTATTACAGAAGAGTTGGCCTTTGGCTGCACAGGAGTCCAGACTGCTATTGAGGCAAACTCTCTAGGTGTAAGTTGAAGTTTACTCTCTAGGTGTAAGTTGAAGTTTACTCTCTAGGTGTAAGTTGAAGTTTACTCTCTAGGTGTAAGTTGCAGTTTACTCTCTTGGGTGTAAGTTGAAGTTTACTCTCTTGGTTGTAAGTTGAAGTTTACTCTCTAGGTGTAAGTTGAAGTTTACTCTCTTGGTTGTAAGTTGAAGTTTACTCTCTAGGTGTAAGTTGAAGTTTACTCTCTAGGTGTAAGTTGAAGTTTACTCTCTTGGTTGTAAGTAGACAGACAAAAATAGATGTCCTTGAGTGGCCCAGTCAGTGTCCTGACCTTAATTCCGTTAAAAATCTGTGGCAAGATCTCATAATTACACCGGTCCAACTTACATGAGCAAATAGGCAAAATGAGGCAAATATTGCTCAACAGTTAATAGACATATCCAAAAAAGACTACTGGCTGTATTAGCTGCCAGAGGTGGTTCAACAAAGTATTGACCCAGAGGGATGAAGACTTTTTCAAGGCATAACTTTCATCTAGATTATTAGCAATTTTTACTAAGGCACCGTGAGACTTGAGGGACAAATCAAGATAAGTTAGTAATCAGAAACTTGATGCTCCAGATTGCAAAAGCCCAGCTGCACCAGGAGACCTGTCTAATACACCTTGGGTCTGTAACATGTAATGTGAGCTTGCATCCAAAATATTTATCCAGTCTCTGCAAATGATACCTCATTTTGTAGCGCCGATTCCTGTACTTTAAATTAATCCAATTCACGTTTTGAAATATGATCCTCCCCTCTGGGTACAAGATCTCACCGGGGTTTGGCATGACTTTCTGTCAATACAGCCAAGTTGTATGTATTACGGCGAAGAGCACTGTTGCTACTGAGGATTTAGGATTTAATTTTCTACAATCAACATTTTCAGGGTTCTTTGTCTTGAAGACTTGAACGCTCCAGCAGCAGATGGTTCATAATGGTTGTGTATCATTGGCCCCATTACAATTAAGTGTTGCCAATTTCTTCCACACAGCAAATGCCTGTTATTCTTGCTGGCAATGATGCACAGAAGAAGAAGTACTTGGGGAGAATGACTGAGGAGCCTCTTATGTGTGTAAGTACTTTATTGTAGCAGCACATCACGTAATCAGGGAAAACTACATGCAGTACTTCCTACAGGCTGGCAGTTTACAGGCTCTGTTTGTTCCTCTATTCAGTCCATTCAGATAATGCAGATAGATAATAAAGTATTACTCTTTTAACTATAAGCTAATGAAGCATAGGCTATATTCAGTTCCTGTCAACGGCTGTTTGAGCAAAGGCTCAGTTTCAGACTGGGCTAGTAATACCATGCTCTCCATCATCGGCTCACTGAATTATGGCTGTTGTAGTTCCCTAACATGCTTTCAGTGCATGACAGCGTTAGATGGTCTGACTTTTTGGATGCAAAATTCAAAGATTAAAAGACCACATAGTGAAACCCACTACACAAAGCACCCTAAATAAATTTGAAAACAAAATTTTATTTGGGCAGCTACTCATTTTCCTTGGCTGGCCGCCCAAATACTAGAATATATGGAAAACCCTGCTACATCTTTTGCATTGACAGGCATACTGCGTAACGGAGCCTGGGGCAGGCTCTGACGTGGCGGGCATCAAGACCCGAGCTGTGAAGGTGGGGGACGAGTATGTCGTTAACGGACAGAAGATGTGGATCACCAACGGAGGGAAAGCTAACTGGTGAGTAGCCTCAGATGTTCCTGTAAACTAGGAAGACAGACATGCTTGAATGTAGCAAGTACAAAAACATCAGCACCTATCTGTTTGGAAAGGACTATTTTCTACTTCTCTCCATAGGTACTTCCTCCTGACCCGCACCAACCCAGACCCTAAGTGCCCCGCCAGCAAGGCTTTTACCGGCTTCATTGTTGATACCGACACTCCAGGAATTCAAATAGGAAGGAAGGTGAGAACCGCTTGACTGACAGTGTCTCTGAACATTAACCTTGAGACTCTTGTCAGACTGGTCCACTGTAACACATCCATGTATCTCTGTCCATGTAGGAGATGAACATGGGCCAAAGGTGCTCAGATACCAGAGGCATCACCTTTGAGGATGTGAGGATACCCAAGGAGAACGTCCTGATTGGAGAGGGATCTGGCTTCAAAATTGCCATGGGGGCCTTTGACAAGACCAGGCCACCAGTAAGTGAACTACCTGATAAAGGACTGTCTCTCTAGCTACTGATATAACCTAGTAATTCAGTGTATACCCAGTTGAGGAAAGCTTTTACATTTGCTTTTCTAAACACCAGGGGCCAGATGTATGAACGGGTGGTGAGGCAAAAAAGGATAATGTCCAAGTGTGATGCACAATTTCACGCCTACACAGGGTTTTATGCGCCTGGTGTCAAGTCTTTCCTGGGGAAAAAACTTCTGGGGATTAATTTTACTTTTCCGATTTGTTTGGAATAAATAGAAGAACTGGGTAGTTAGCATGAGCAGCGATGGCCACCACGGCTCAACAGACAATGAAAATTCAATATCAAAAATCGATACGGTACTGATGGGCAGCGTTTCTCAATACTAATTGTATTAGTATTTATTGTTATGGATTACCCAGAAGGCTTTTGTGACTCTTCATTACTGTAATGCAGGTGGCAGCAGGAGCAACAGGCCTGGCACAGAGGGCACTTGAAGAGGCCACCAACTACGCACTGGAGAGGAAGACCTTCGGCAGACTGATTGCTGAGGTTGGTCACATGACTCGTACTCCTGATTCCTAAGGCATCGGCAGAAAAAGATTCCAGAGACTTGACATTGACAAGAAACACCCGTGTAATTGGAGCTGATATATTAATATCCACGTTGGAGTGAACAAGTATGCTGCTGTTTTAAAAAAAATAAAAATAAAAAAAATAACAATGACGTTGCATTTATCACCGTAACTACCATGGTTACCTTTGTCATAAGACATAAGTATGCAGTGTTCAAAGTACAAGGATGTTCAAATGTGGACAGAAGATGGTTCAGTATACAAATCTGAGACTTAAATATTACGTTTTCTATGTTTATTTTTTGTAACTGGGCGTGATTATTATTATTTTTTTTCTTCTTGCCTGGTTTTTTCATAAATACTGTTTCCCAGGATGTTTTTATTTTTTTTGGGCCAAATTTGATCTTGCTTACTAACAATAGACTAGAAGGTTCACCGGGCTTCTCTCTGTCTCTTCCTTACTCTCAGCACCAGGCAGTAGCTTTCCTGCTGGCTGAGATGGCTATGAAGGTGGAACTGGCCAGGATGGGCTACCAGCGGTCAGCCTGGGAAGTGGACGAGGGCCGCAGGAACACTTACTACGCCTCCATTGCCAAAGCCTTCGCCGGAGACATCGCCAACCAGGTCGCCAGTGACGCTGTCCAGATATTCGGGGGCAATGGCTTCAACAGCGAATACCCAGTGGAGAAACTGATGAGAGATGCCAAGATCTACCAGGTTGGTGGTGGTGCATTACATCTTATCACTGCTGGCAGCATTAAAAGTGTTTGGGGGGAAAACGTAACATTCTTTAATTTTGGTGTCTTTCTCTGCTTTGTAGATCTACGAGGGAACTGCTCAAATCCAAAGAATGATCATCGCCCGTGAACACCTGGGAAGATACAAGAAATGAACTCTGAATGCCTGAAAAGACCTGCCCTCTTTGCCCTCCTCACTGTAAATCTTTTTTTATATAAATGAATGGAAATAGATCTGATCTATAGAACTCAGGATGCGTGTTGGTTGCCTTACTTCCATCATTTTGTCATGCCTTTGTCTTTATATGTCACATTTTCTTGTAGATAGGGTGATATCCTTGTATAAAGACTGATTTAACAAATTAAAGAAATATGACAGAACAGCAATACCAGTTTGAACAAACCAGGTGATAAGCCGGTCTTTTGAAATGTAATACACTACTATAAAGTCAGTGGAAAATGTTAATATCTTCATGCTGTCTTATGACTTTATTATTAAACAGCTACATGTGAAAATACATCGTGCTGTCTGAAAGTAGCAGTCTGCCAAAATTGAGCCAAGGGGAGATCAATAATAATCTTAACAAGGTTGTTTGAAATTACTCCTTGATACAGAGAGGCATAGGCTGTGTGTGAATAAACCAAACCACAACCCAGAGAACATGTCGCAGGTCTGGAAAGAAGGGGTAAAAGCCTGGAAATTCTCCACCACTCTGCAAATTGCTTCATTGCCTGCACTTTGTCCAAGGGCCTCATCTATGGAGCACAGGAACACTATTGTATTTTTAGGAGGTGGGCTCGTGAAATTTGGGTAGAGAAACTGTTACCAAGGAAGATAACCATGACTCCGATCTCTGCCAAAAGTCAGTCCGACTTATTGAACATCTCTTCCATGGGTACCTTCCCCAGAATGTTGCATTTTGATGAGAAATGCTCTTTTTCATTTTGCATGGGTCTGTTGTGGAAAGGTGTGGAAAATGTCGTTTTTAAAATGGAAAGAAAAAACCCAAAACACATCAATCTTATTACTTAAATGTTTGACTTGTCTTTTCTTATGGTGATTTTTGTTGTCATGATGAAACTGGAAAACAAAATCTGCGCTGCCCTTTTTCCCTAAAACTTTATTGGGAAGTCATTTTTTTTTAACATATAAATGATAACGTTTCAATGTAAATATCAAGGATCCAAATATTATGAACGACAGCAGCTCAGGTGATGACGTGTATATGCCGTGTGACGTAGTCAACCTGCGACGCCTGATCATGCGAAAGAATCCAGAATGGTAACTAGTTTGCTGTTACACCAACCCGATTAAATATTACTGTTTTTTGTAGTACTGTAAGATATAACATAGCCACAGATGTTTGAATTGTCCATCGTTTCCATTTTGTTGAAGCGTTGCCCCAAATTGACCGCTAATCTGTGAAAGACAGCTAGTTAGGTGGCTAAAAAGCAGCTAGCCTAAACGTTAGCCGCTAGCTAGTTTACACCATAATCTGTCAACAGGACCGTTAATGCTAATCTCCTGTCGTTTTGATAACTTTAGTGCGTTCAATAACAACTTTATTAGTGAATGCATACCTGTCTATAACATATCACATGTACTGTTAGTCAGAATTTGTGACCTAATTTGGGGGTTTTAATCTCAGGGTACCCAAGTGAAAGATGTTGTCGTCAAGCCTGACGCTCCAACCACTCTCTTCTTGGACAAGCATGCAGACTACATAGCTGCCTATGGCGCCAAAAAGGATGACTATGTAAGTAAACATTTCTCATCGTTTGACATTGTTTTGCTCTTTGGTTTGTGACCTTTTTTCTGTGGGATGTCAAGGAAAACAGCTTCTATCCTCCCATTAATTTCCTGTTTGTCCAGGAGTACACGTTATCAGAGTATCTGAGGATGAGCGGCATCTACTGGGGGCTGACGGTGATGGACCTGATGGACGGGCTCCCCAGGATGAACCGCCAGGAGATAATGGACTTCATCAAGTCCTGTCAGCATGAGTGTGGAGGCGTCAGCGCCAGCATCGGACATGATCCTCACCTCCTCTACACCCTCAGCGCAGTGCAGGTGACCCCAGTCAAATGCAATTTCTTCTGAATTGGTTGACTCAAAAGACAGCCACGATAAAGCCTATTAGAAGAAGAGAAGATTGGAAGTTTGTCTTACCAAGGTTTCCACCTGTTTTCCAATACTACATCTGAAAGTAATTTGTTACATTCTATTCTAACTCTATTGAAACCCTACCATATACCTACCCTACCATGTTCTCTGTAGAAGTATACTATGTGTTAGTATGAGGACGACTATATTTTAATGTATTTCTTCCCTTTTAAATCATCTACTTAAATCAGGATACAGCTATTTTCTTTCAGTGCTTGAAAACAGTTGTTCAAGCCCCGATATGATATATAAGCTGCTCTCTTTCTCTTTTATTTGGGAGAGAGCCTCATGTAAACTCCTTTTATGTTGCCTTGCTTATTGGTGAACATACAGACCTTGTAGAAGATGTTTTAAGACCTTTTCCAAATCATTAGTGACCATTGGAAGATTTGGCATGAATTTTTATTATTTTTTTACATTTACAGTCATTTAGCAGACGCTTTTATCCAAAGCGACGTACACGGTACTTGAATGTGATCCTCCAAGTAGTATCTATTCCAATTTTAAAGCAACGTGAATTTGATTTTCACGACTCACCACCACCCACATGGTGTATTTTGGTGGGAGATAAGGAATCGGTGAACCAGTTATAAACATTGAAATATTATTGAAATAAGTGCTGTTTGGTGGATTATATTTATATTGAATTTAGTACGGGAGGCCAATGTTTTGGAAAAGGTGTTAAGTTGTGTTTTATGAGGTCTGTATGTTTGCTAAAAAGTGTTTAGCAAACATAAGAGTCAGAGTTTGATGTGATGTTTTATACAAAGATAGAATGAGCCAACGTGTTGTATACAGCAAACCCTTTTTTATCTGAACCTCCAACTGGGCAGGAAATGCAGCAACATGATAACATAGATAACTTCAATAGATTTCAATTGTTGGAATTTGGAGCAGTAACATCATTGAAAGTGCTTATTAGATTCTCAGATTGCATGTGAATGCACCTCTTTCTTTTTTTCTTTTTTCTTTTCTTTTTCTTTTATTTGAATCTGGACATTTGAATTCTAAACATTTCAGTGGTCCAAATATTTCACTCTCTAGAGCTGCCTCGGTTCCTGAGGGTTTCAGATGAATTGTTTTCTGCCATCTTTATGATTCAGGCTCCCAGCAAAACCTCTGAAGAATCTGAATTTGTCTATTTTAGCATCAGGTCCATAATGGAGTTTGACTTCTCTTCAACTCTTCTGTTGATCTTCTCTGGGTTTTGACTTTTGCTTTTATTTTTCCTTGAATCTGTTTTTTTTATATTTGCTCTCTCCCTCAGATTCTGTGCTTATACGACAATGTCAATGTGCTTGATGTGGACAAGGTGGTGGAATACATCAAAGGCCTGCAGCAGGAAGATGGCTCATTTGCAGGCGACAAATGGGGTGAGCAGCATATTTTTTAAGAGACACATTTTCCCCTAAATGGAAAATCTTATGAGCACTATGAGAATTTTAGGATCGCGGTGAAGATACTTAAAAATGCCAAACCACACTTTGAATCTAAAGTTGAGTATATGCACCTTGAATCCATACGTAGCATCCATGCCAGATGCTACGTAAACATTTTAGTTTACGTAGCATCTGGCATGGATTCATTTTTTTCAGCCAATCAGAATCAAAGAGCAAGGGCTTCTTTCTAGACCAACGATCAACAATCATACAGGAGAAATCATCCACCGACAGTAGCCAAGATAGACCAGAATGCAATGCAGCCACAAGACGCATGTGTTGATAAGGGGCGCAGCCACAATCGTAGACACTGTTGTGTTGACAACCTAGTTGGCTAGGCTATATATTTATATGTCCATACACCCACCTTTGAAGCAGCAAGCTTACACCCGTTCTCTGGGGGTTGTTGAAAGGCATTCTGGGAAACGTAGGAAATCACTAACTGAAGTAGAAGAGGTAGGATGGCGATGAGTGGGTACACCAAAAAGGTAAATGACAACAGTTCATCACAACATACCTCCTAGAACGTACTGAACATCTCAGATGGGTTTTATCCAACCGTAGGTGGAGTTTTCCTTAAAGGGTTTATCGGACTTCTCTAAATTATTGTGTCTATAAGATATAATAATATTGTGTTATTCAATGACTGTTCTGTCTTTACAGGAGAAATCGACACACGGTTTTCTTTCTGTGCTGTTGCTGCACTTGCATTACTGGTATGCTCATTTTCATGTGTGCATTATTGCTTCACGTTGCATCATTTTCAACATGCCTGCTCCTTTATTCACCCAGTACATCAAGTCATGTATTATTTGTGCATGACCGTTGGTCTGCTGTTCTTTCCAAGGGCAAGATGGATACGATAAATGTTGACAAAGCTATCGAGTTTGTCTTGTCCTGTATGAACTTCGATGGAGGATTTGGTTGCAGGCCCGGCTCAGAGTCTCACGCTGGCCAGGTATGTTTACTCCACTTCATAACTGCATGCTTTCATATTGTGTCTGAGCTGATGTGTATCCAGGAGGGATATGTGTGGTAAACATACTCCAGTTACTTTGTGAACATCTACTCAGTGAAGGTTATCTTAATCTTCAAAATCCATTTTCAAAGTGAATGTGCTGTTTTTCCTCTCCGTCAGATTTACTGCTGTACAGGGTTCCTGTCCCTCACCGGTCAGCTCCACCAGGTGAACGCTGACCTGCTGGGCTGGTGGCTCTGTGAGAGGCAGCTGCCGTCTGGGGGCCTCAACGGGCGACCAGAGAAGGTTGGTGCAATCACAGATAGTTTGGCACAGAGAAATGCGATAAGCGATTCCCAGTTTGGTTCAGTGGTTGATTCACTCAATATATCATGATGTATTCTCCAGTGTTGGGGAAGTATAGAAAGTATCAGAAGGTGAACTACAGCAAAGCTAGACTCCAGAGAAATGTACTTTTGCTAAGTAAACTTTACTGTTTGTTTGTAGCTGAACTCCTAGCTTAAATACATGTAGTGAAACTAACCCTCAACGCTGGTATTCTGTCTCCATCCCTCCCGTCTTGCCTTCTGTCTGTCTCAGCTTCCAGACGTGTGCTACTCGTGGTGGGTTTTGGCCTCGCTGAAGATCATCGGCAGAATCCACTGGGTCGACAAGGCCAAGCTGCGCGCCTTCATCCTGGCCTGCCAGGACGAGGAGACGGGCGGCTTTGCCGATAGACCAGGAGACATGGTGAGCTGATATTTCTACCAGTTTCTCAGTTTCTTCTCTTGTCTCCTGGCTTCCCTTTACTGTCCTCCAGGTTGTCCTCATTTTTTTCTCACCCCTAGACTTCTAATCCTATTCGGTACCTCTCTCTCATATCTTTTCAAACAGTGTATGAAAAGGTAAACTGTATTTTGTCCCTCACGATGAAATCTGGGGGAGGATCTGTCTCCTTTCTGTTTGTTCGTTCATCCATGTGCAATATCTTACATCCCACTGATCAGAGTTTGACGAAACAATTGTTCCTCTCTCTCCCCCTCTCTCTCTCTCTCTCCCCTCCCTCCCTCCAGGTGGACCCCTTCCACACCCTGTTCGGAGTGGCAGGTCTCTCCCTCCTTGGCGAAGAACAGATCAAGGCGGTAAATCCAGTGTTATGTATGCCTGAGGACGTCCTGCAGAGGAGAGGCCTGCAACCAGACCTCCTAACCTAGCCCTCCGACACCACCACCACCACCACCACCACCACCCTGCCGAGCACCCCTCAGCCTCACCCTACCCCAGGAGCCAGGGATGGTTAGGGTTATCTGAAGACTCATTTTAGCAACAGGTTTTTGCTCTCCAGGCGTTTAAGATATTGAGGACAAACAGAGTCGATTCTTCTGAGCCTTCCTGGTCTAACTGTTCTTGTTTTAGCTGCTAGGGACGGACCAGTTCAGGGAATGAAAACTTGCTTTTGAATGAATGAGAACGAGATATGCTGAAGCGTCACCATCATAGTGAAACCCTACAAATGGTTTAGTAACATTCCTCAACAATTCATCAGCTACCAAACTGTTCTGGGATCATTTTTTTATTAGTTTCTTTCCTGCTCTCCTCACTCCTCCCATCATTATGGTTATGCTGGGAACAAACCAGCAGCAGAATGAGTTTGTTTCCTTCTCCTGCTTAGCCGAGATAGCCGCGGGTCTTCGTACCGCCGTGACTTCAAGTGAGGGCAGATGAAGGGTGGCACGCAATACAGAGATAAGCTGTATTTGTTGGTAAACGCACGGGGAAGTTAGATCTGTGATTGCATTGCGTTCACGCTCTCACAGCTCTGCTTCACAGTCAGTCGGTATGAAGCTCTAGATCTCTCTCGTCGTCTGTCGCCCCTTTTTTTTGGTTCTGCCTTTTTTCTGCATCCACGGTCTCAGATCAGATTGTTTACACTAAAGCAAACATACTGCTCCCTATCACTGTGTAATGGGGTCTCGCAGCTGGAGATGCAACAGGGGGCTCTTTGCAAAAAAGTGTTTGTTTTGTTTGTCATATCACTGCATGGTATTAACCTCAGCTAGCAGTACATGCAGACGTTTCAGTGCAGGAAGTCAAGGGACTGGTTGGCGACTGGAAACACCCAATGCTTGAACACGTGGTAGTAGTATCCTCATCTGTTGCCAAGTATAATTTATGTTTTATGCACAATGTCAGCTACATTATTTATTGAAGTTGTTGTTACTCTAACCAACAATGTTATGCAGCCGTAGTCCTAGGGGGAGGGAAATGGTTCGATTTGTTCCCAGCACTAGCGTGTAAAATCAGAAACTGTCCAGTCAGATCCTGAAGGTTGTCTCTGTGACGGCGATGATTAAATGAACATCGACTTATTTTCTTGAAAATGTTTTTGTTTGATTTTGTTCCCATTTAAAATAACCTTGTTGATGTGAAACTGATGTTGTCATCTTGTTGCCTGATATCCACTCTTACTGACTGTCTGTGATCTCTGGTCAGTGTTGACGTTCTTACAGAGGGTAAATAAATGACTTCTTAAATCAGTTCCAGGCTGTCCCCAGCTGAAGTAATGAATGGTTGGTATGAGGAGGAGGAGAGAGTTAAGATCAAGGTCCTTAAAACACACCTAGTCAACGATGAGGAGGAACCGATTAGACTACTAACCTATTGCACGGGGACCTCCAGGCCCACAGAGGCCACATACCTTTGCACAACTGTATGTTACATAGGAACGAATATTGCTGTAAGTAATTATTTTGGTTGCCAATAAATCCATCCGATTTCCCCTGAAGTGTGATTCAACTCGTCTTTGCACAAAACGAGCCTGAAGAACATGTGGAGTGTTGCTGAGCAAAGAGCTGGGGCTGATCTGGGGTCACTGCTGAGCCTCCTGGAGGCTCATGGGCCTCGTTCAGTGTAGGCGTCTGTGATCGGAGGAGATCAGTTAGTAACCCCAGTGACATACCGGCACTCAACACCCTGTAGCGTTGTGTTGTGTGTCTTAGACTGAAGAAACACCACTAGATGGCGCCCTCATCACACTTCATCTGTAAACCCGTTTATGTTGCTGCAAAATGTGGACATGAGTCAAACATGGAGTTATTGGTTATTGATTATAGTATTAGAAAGGAAATCTTCATTGCAACTATATTCACTATATTCCTAAAGGGACGTGTATGAACTTTATGTTTATTATAGGTTTGCTATAGTTCTATCGAGGTGGAATAAACCTACAATACAATACAAAGCATCTGCATCAGAATCATGCAGCAGTTTTTTCATTTCATACAAAAAGAAACAAAACAATACTGTGAAATACATAAAAAATAAATAAATAAATACAAAAGGGGAAGGAGCGGAAGAAACAAAAAAGGCTTCCTTCCCCCTGCGGTCATTTATTATGACTTACCCTGCACCCCATATACACAACATCTCAACACAGTACTACAGGCGAACACCATCCTGAGCTTCCCCTGAGGCTCCGGATCACCAGGTCATCTGGTAAGTAGTTTTCAAAGGTTTCTATATTCTGGCAAAAAATCCATTGGCTGCCCTCAGATCTGCCCTGTGAACTAGATGTGAACCTGTGAACCTTTTACTTTTCTACATGCCACACCGTAGCCATGTTGTGAGCCATGCAGGACTCAGGCTAATGTTCCTGTCACAACTGATATAAGATACTAAGTGTAATGGCGGCGGCAGCCTGTAATAAAGGTGCAGAAGAAGATTGATGCGCTCCCCCTGGGTAAGTCTGTCTTACCTGTTTTTCACCGGGTAATAAAGAACTTTCCTCTTCCCGTGCAACCTACAGCCCGATAAGAAAACCTTTTATCTAGAATAGTTTTCACAGGAGAGCGATGATGTTCCAACACAACTGTAAGGTACGTTATGATCTCCCTGCACCAATTACTATTTCATGATGTAAGTGAAGACGTTGTTCGCTGTAATATTTAGATACACGTCTGAATTCCAGCTACATGCATTCTTTATCACGTGAAGGATGAGAGTGACTGGAGAAATAAACAGGCACCCTGTGAGTTTTGTATTTATTTGTATATTTATTTAGGCAGTAGGGGAGCAGTAATCTGTGGGCCCCCGGTGTCTGGGCAGAGACAGACATGCTGGTTGTTAGGCTACTGAGAAACCCCACTGGCTCTCATTAGTGAGAGAGAGAGAGAGAGAGAGAGAGAGAGAGAGAGAGAGAGAGAGAGAGAGAGAGAGAGAGAGAGAGAGAGAGAAAGACAGATGGTGGAGAGACGAAAGAGAAAGTGAGAGTGAGAAAAAGCAAATGAGAGAAAGAAAAGGAGAGAGAGAGAGAGGGAGAAAGAGAGAGAGACAGATGGATGGGTCACTCTTGTTTGTTTGCAGGGAAACCGCAACCAATTTTTCCTCCCCTCTCCCCTCCCCCCTCCTCGATCCTGTCACCCTCTTGTTATCGCTCAGCACAAAATACTGAGGATTAGTATCCGCCGTGGGAACAGCAGGCAAACACTTGCTAACCGCAGACACAGCAGGCGAGCGCTGGCGACGGTGTATTATTAGATATGGATTTGATAATGACTCACATGTTGGTTATGGGCAAAAAGGGAATGCTTTGAAAAGTGGACACAGGAGTTATCGGTTGGAGTTTGTACTCTAGTTTAGTAGTTATTTGGATCAGCACACATCATAACTCACCTCAAGTCAGTGCAGGTAGTTTTACCCATCAAGTCTCTTCAGTCTGTAGTGAGTTAAATGGATCACTCTGGAGGACTGTAAACAAGCCCGCTCTATGTCCTTGGGTTAAAATCCTCTGAGCAACACATACACCAGGAGGAAGCCAGAGCCCTGATGATGCAACCAACTGGTGCAGCCAAAGAGTTTCTGCTAACTCCACATAAATAACACTGGGGAGCAGCAACGTCAGTACAATCCATTAACAACATGAAACCATCATCTTTTCTTTACTGCTTTGCGGTCGACAGCCACTTTATTAAGTGTGGAGTCTCCAGATGGTCCTTAGCTGGCAGAGCGTCGTGGCGTTCAGCCCTCCAGGTTGAGGTAGCCCTGGAGACGAGGAGGCAGAGGCAGAGCCCCGATGCCGCCGGGCAGGAGGCCCAGGACCAGAAGCCTCCTCCTTATGACAGCCCGGCACAGATGACTCAGCTCGCAGGGATCCTGACAGCGGTTGCGGGGGATGTGGTCTCGCCATTCCTCGATCTGAGGTTGCAGTCCATGCATAATATGCATCTGGAAGAACAGAGACATGACGTGGGTAATGAGGATCCAAGACACCTCCAGAGAGGAGCCTCAACTTGAGCCTGAGAGATTGTGACCGTCCCTGCCAAGATCTAATCGACCAAAGTCAATAACATCTACCATATCATTAAAGATCCTCTCTCACGGTTAGATATCATTAATCTGTGATGTTCAGTACATTCTCTTTCATGAGGAAACATATTTTACTTTTACTACTTCTACTTCAATCAGTGATTTTCTACGTTTCCCTGAATGACTTCTGACATCCCCGGAGGCATGAAAAAGTGAGAGTTCCTCAAAACTCAACATGTCTTGTGGCTGCAATGCATTGTGGTCTACTGAGGCTACTAGTATAGTGTTTCAGGGTGGATTGAGTGTCTTGGGTGTTCCGCAAACCTCAATGTCTGCAATGGAAACATGGGTGAGCACCCTGAGGCAGAGTGCCAGGCAGTCAGTCAGCTCTGTCATCCGAGTGTTGCGGGGGAGGTTATCCAACTCCTCCAGGGGCAGCGGGTTAAACAGGAGGGAGATGATGATGTAGCTGGGTCTCCTCTCCCTCTCCAACATACCATACTGGAGGAGGATCTTTAGTGCATCAAACTGGAGGTTCTGGGCCACAACCATTAGAGGAGTCAGCCCACCCATGGGGCAGTAGATGGGAGTGAAAGACCTGAGCAAAAAACATGAATCCAGTCACTGAGACAAAATTGCATCGCATCGCATCGTATCGTATCGTATACTGTTGGCTCGCCTCACTAAAAGAGGATGGTTGACTCTCTGATAGCAAAACATTTGAAGTTGCTTGTATGACGTTTACTGAGTTGAAATACCTCCATGCCAGGGCCAACTGGTCTGTCTGGTTGTGAACATACACGGACATGAACTCCATCAACCTCCTTACAATGTGTGCGCTGCCCCTGTGCGCACAGACCCAGTAGAGGATGATGTTGGTGCACACGTTGATGAAGTCCATGTAGAACGCTGCTCCCATGCGGGCGGGAGCACGCGTGGCAAAGTGTATGAAATCAGCAATAGTTGAATCCAACTTCTCCGGTGTGGCGTTCCACAAAAGTTTCCCCAACGTTTTGTAGATTCTTGGCACGTACGTCTGTTGCCCCCATGGCCTGGGAACCTGAGGCCTCTGAACTAGTGCTACCTGTGCAACCAACATGACAAAGACGTTGTCGCTGGAGCTCTGCTCTTCATCACTATCGCTCATCATCGTGGCGGTCTGGTCTGAAGTTTTCAAGGTGACAAGTTTCTCCCCAAAGCTCTGAGTTCTAAAGTCATTATGACACAAGCTGCCGTGCATGATGTCACAATCAACAATAACCTTCTGTTCTGCTACTCACAGAAAATACAATATATTGCAATTATATTGTAAACATCTGGCCTACAACCACCAATAAAAACAAAAATCTATTCTAATTTCCATTGTTTTTGTTCTTAACAAGACTGTCTTCATATAACCTTTATCAGTTTGACACTACTTAGTATGATGTACACTATGACTTCCTGTCAGGCTAAACCAATCCAGGTGTGTTTAGCTCTACATATCCAGATTAGCTATATGCTACCTTCTCTGTGTGGATTTCATACACCAGCATTTTAGTAACTTCACAGTGGTTTTTACTCGGTTGTCCACAGTGATACATTCAAGATTGCCATGACATTGACTTCCAGCTCCTGGCATTTCTTTGGACCAATTCTTCGTTTGGGTCAAGAGTCACGGCGTGTCCTTTTGCCTCTGAATATGAATGTGAGTTCAAACTATCGAACAAAGAACAGAAATCTCCAAAAGAGTTGTGTGTCTCTCCAGCCTCGCCAAGGACGCATCGACAAGGACGCGTTTCTTGACTTTTCTATCCTCTGATGTGGTTTTGACTCTCGCCAGGCTTTCTCTTCACCATCATCCAGTGAAGGTCGTTACTTTCCTCTTGCTTCATACACCTTCTCTCACACCAATCACAAACCTATACCTTCTACTTTTACTCCCTCAGCTGTTTCGTATGTTGCTGTCAGTTCCTCAGGCTGCATCAGACCTTCACACCACCACCAGCATCAAGACTCCATCAGATATCCCAGAGGGGTTTCATCTTCCCGTCTCCAGCCCGTCCATGGGGATCTTCACCCTGAGAATGGATACCTCTTGGAGTGTACAACAAATCTTTGTCTACACCAAATCTCATGTTGTTGTCTTGTATTCATTATCCTGGTCTCTCCTGATTGAACTGTAAATTTTGCTCCTGAAGAAATGTATATTTCTATTTTCCTATTCTATTTTCCTATTTTTTTCCTTATATAATAAATATATAATATATAATATAATAAAACAAATAGGCCTCAACCTGTTCTCTGCAGGTCTTCACCCAATGGCAATGAGAGAAACAGGAACCACTCAAGCAGCACTTCACATTCATAGTTACACTCATTCCCCCCTGGGAGCTTCCCAGTACAACCAGTCTTCCACTGCTGGCCACTGAGCAGTTGCTGGTTAAGTGCCTTGCTCAAGGGCACCTCAAAAATACTCATTCACTCTCCCCACCCACAATTTGAATTCAGGTTTTCTGGTTTGTGGAATATAAATATTTTTAATCATGACTATTATTGATTTCATTGAAGCACTCACACACACATTGTGTCACTCACTCACACACACACACACACACACACACACACACACACACAGAGACACACACACACAGACACACACACACATCTTTACAGAACGCTAGAAAATACAGTGAAATGATAAATACCTTCTAGTTGTTATAGGATTGCACCTCTTCCAGCCTCATCAACATATTGTCATCATCACTAGGGGGCAGTAAAGCACAAACGTTGGACTGACACACGGTGATGGTGGCATGGATGAAACGCTGGGTTATGGTAAGATGCTGATCCTGTCAAAGGCTGAGCCACAGTTATTGCATTAGGTGGCATTTCTCCCTCTCCATCTATATGGATGTTATTGATTTCAGTCAGGTTTCAACCTACAACGTGAATACAAATGGATCTTTGTGTTTTAATACCAATAATTGGATGCATGAAGAAGAAATACACAGTGTGCAAACGGACACGTGGTAATTCAGTTC
The DNA here is from genome assembly GCA_034670405.1 of Hoplostethus atlanticus. NCBI lineage: Eukaryota > Metazoa > Chordata > Actinopteri > Trachichthyiformes > Trachichthyidae > Hoplostethus > Hoplostethus atlanticus. Next base: position 2,243,383 of record JAXDDX010000075.1, on the reverse strand, counting down.
CATTTATACGTCATTCCATTGGCAGGAGAAGCAAATGGGTCTTAATGAGTCAAAAATGATTAATCCGTATCTCAACATGGTCAAGCCTTGTTGGAACCAGAGTGGCACATAGGACAGCAGCCTATCTGCTGTTTCTGTTGCTTGAGGCAATCTGACAAGTACATCCTCTGTACAGAGTACTAGTACTAGTCTCTCAGACACTTCAGAGGACTGAAATGTGTTGCTCGTGTAGAAGTAATACTGCTACATCAGTTCAATTTTATTCAGGTCACAGTGAGAGTACACTCTCAGAAAAAAGGGTACACAATTGTACCCTTTGTCACTGGAAGAAAGGGTACAGCCCCAGTGACAAAGGGTACAATTGTGTACCCTTTTTTCTGAGAGTGTACTAGAAAACGACTATTACATAGTACAGGTAAAGGAGTAGCTCACTCAACCATGTAGTTACCCTGCAGGAAAAATCATTAAGATGCTGTGCCTGTTCCAAAATTGTCCCACTCAAAAATTAATGGATGACCCATTTTGGTGTGGCAAATAATTTGATAGGTCAATATCAGCCCAAGGTTTAAGGACAGTTCCTTTTTAGCTTGTATGAACAAACCTGAAGTATCGCCTATGGGTGATAAATGGCTGGGATGGGGTACTGAGAATGTCAGGTCTTATTATACTCATTAATAGGACACATGCTTAAAAAGTAGAAGTAAAAGTACAAACTTTTAAAAGTGCACCCTCTCCACCCCTCCTCCTTCCACTATCTGGGAGCTCATCCATCACCCCCTACTTGTTAGCACAAATATTACATAAGTGCTTACAGCATGAAAAAGGTGAAATATTACATCAGACTCCAGGTAAGATCTGATCCTCCTCATTGCATCATCCTGGAAATTTAGGTTGGAGATTTTGGCTCCATGCAATCTTGCAAGGGAAGCCATATTCAAAAATGAAAGCAGCCATTCCTGCTTGGACAGTGTATGAGCTGGGCTCCATCTACGTGCTATCATTCTTTATTTCTTTGCAGCTGTAGGACCAGCTAACCACAAGTGCTTCTGTGGTGAAGAAAGCTTTAAAACTGAGCCTATCATAAAGCACTTGTGGTAGCAAAGGAATAGATTTACACACAATACAGGAAAGACCATTCTCCACAAGTCCATCCAGAAATATCAGCAAGCTGTTCATTAGCTTTGATCTTTAAGGCTAACACGTGACTAGATCTAGAGCTGCTCAAATAGATAGTTGAGATCTCTGATCAGCAAATCACGTTGCACAGTTGCTTCAGGGGATGAAGCAGACTGCATGATTTCTTCAGCAACGTCTATTTTAGAATCTAAATCCTGTACTTTTTATGTCTCATATGGTTGAGATGAGAAGAAAAGTCAATGGTCTTATCTCTAATGAAACCTTTAACTGAACCCCACAGCGTCTGAGCATCCTCTACAGACGGCTGATTAATCCTAATACATATGATCAGATATTTCTTTCATGAAAAGTACAACCCTTTAGTGTTAAATCATCATCTGGCTGCTTGTTTGAAGGTTTTCATTTTAACGTCCACCTATTGAGACGATGACATTACAGGGAGCTGAAGCGGAGGTTAACCAAGACCGCCCACTAGCGCAATTTTCCATAGAAACGGGGGGAAAACGTCTTATGAAAACTAAACAAAGGAAAAGATTGTGTTGAAAATCAGCAGTTACATAAGCAATTAGGACACGTACACATTTTTTTCAGGGAAAAGGCTTTGGTACAAGTTACTTACATAAGTGCAGTTATGGGACTACCTTTGTCATGAAAAGCCCTTGTTACTGTAAGGAGTTATTGTACTTTTTTTCCTGCTGTGTCACATTATACTCTAACCAAAGACCATAACTACCGCTAGCTATAACATTTTCATGGTGCAACGTTAGCTAGTAGGTTCGCTAACGAGCTAAAGGATGTGTTGTTTTGTTCCAGACTGCCATCACTTCTACACCAAGTCAAAATGTTAGCTTTGAATGGAAAGTTCATCGCTACAAACAGTCCAGTTGTTTGTGTCTAACAGATGCTGGGTAGTGTAGTCTGGTAAACATAAATACATTTAATCAGAAGTTCTATCGATTGAATTCCAACTAAATCAGGCCAAGGAATAAATACCACTTTGCTCCATGACATATTCTAAAATGGGAACGTTACGGTTTGTAGTTTGCTTACATCAAGTCATGTAACGTGAGGAGTGAACTGGAGCCAGGCGGGGAATGACTTCAACTCCGGCTCCCTTGTTTCTGCCTCTGAGGAATGCCTGTCTAACTAAAACTCCATTTGGCAGATCTCGCTTTCTCTCTTCCTCTTCAGTTTTACTTTCTTCTCTCTCCAACTCCCATCGTCCCATCCCGCACTGTGTATCTCCCTTGTAAACTGACAGTCTGTAAAGGCCCACCTGGAGGCATCAGCTGGGAACCTCCACCAAGTGGCATTGTCTGTGTCTGTCAGCGCAGGAGGAGGGTTTCAGAACCTGGGAGGGCCCATCACTCAGGCATCCTCTTACCGGGCTGACTGGGCCAGCTCAAGCCTGGGAACGAGACCAACGCTGACCAGCATTCTCATCAACCGAATGGGTCCAGGTACGCTGAAACCAGAGCCCTGTATCACAGCTTAAACATACCCGACAGCTCTGAGGGAAAAAATGAGTACCGGGCCATCTGTGCTGGGGATGTTTCTTTTTTTTCTTCTTCTTCTTCTTGTCACAATAGTGTCGATCTATCCCTCTCTCGGTCCATCAGCATGTTACTCCGGTAGCACATGCATTCATTCAGTTTTCAGCTCAAGGTTTATTGATTGGCCTTCAATTATACAAGAATAGATAAACTATAAAAGTATAAATTACAGGTGTGAGCAGACACCGATGATGCTGTACCCTTGAATCTGGCACTTTTCTGTTGTAGTTTTGTAGCTTATTTTTCATCACCTTAGCACCTAACTTATAAAGACTTTCCATTCTTTGCACCATAAACCTGTGTGAATGTGTGATTTCCTTCTGTGCTGGTTCCTTTCTTTCTGATATGTGTCTATGTGTCTGCAGGTCTGAAAAAGCTCAAGTGTAAAATGTCATACATTCTTTTGAAGTGTGTCCAAAATAAAGACTGAGCCGGTCTCACTTTGTCCACTGAGGTCTTAAATTAGCTGCTATCCTTTAAAAATCTGTTTTAATTCTGTGCTATCGGTCATTTTGTGGCTTGTTTCAAAGGAAGGGCGTCTCGTTTTGGAAGCAAACTCTCCAAACGACGCCCATGTCGCGCTGGGTGGAGGGTAAACTTGGCACAGCCCGGCTGGCGTGGCTGTCACGGGATCCACAAAGCTCAATTCCTCTGAGACGGCGAACTGAGACTGATGACTAAAAAAAAAAACCTGTTTTTATCTCAGCGGCCTTGTGTTACCTTTCCCAGCTTCCCCGTGTCCGATAGCCCCTTATCACATCTGGAAGGTGACAGAGTATCACCTCTTAATCATTCATAGGTCATTTCAAATGCGCCGTCTGCGGATGACCTTGATTTCCTCTCTTGAATGTGTGTGTGTGTGTGTGTGTGTGTGTGCACTCCTGAGAATATAATCCGTGATGAGGCACTCACAGAGTTTGAGGATTTACTTTTTTTTTCGTGCTTTGTTTGAAAGGCTTTATAAAGAGAGAGTGTAGAGAGAGAGAGCGAGACAGAGAGAAAATGAGAGCGAGAGGGAGATTTTTTGATAACCCCAATAGAGTTATTGATTTGGAAAGAGACCCCGCTGCACACCTGGCGAGACTAAACAGGAAAACCTCAGGAGTTTAATCAATGCACAGACAGCTAATCCAAACCTGTGAGGCTTTTCAGCAGCTTCTGGTTACCTTGTTAGATGGATTTAGGTGTGTGTGTGTGTGAGTGTGAGTGTTTGTTTGTGCCTCGGTAATGGCGGAAGGCGTAAATCAAATATTCATGTCTTTTAAAAAAAAAAAACCCCACTCAGATTGGTTTCTTTCAATTGCAAACAAGAGTGACATCTTGGAAAATTTCTATTTACTCAGGGTGTCAAGTCGTCTACTAGAAAGGCGAGCTGCGCCCGAACTCATTTACAGCCCCTATACAGGCGGAGGAAACACAAAGGCGGCATCTGAATAAAGTGACGGAGGGGACAGGCAGGACGTTAGGCAGGTTTCTATCTTCCTCTGATGACCTCCACCAATCAGGTCTCAAGCGTATCGTACCCAAGATGGATAAATCAAAATATGTCGTCTGCTCGGTGATTCCACGTCTGTCGGTTTGAGCTGCAGTGAACTACAGCAGGCCAGAGCTTGTGCTAGTAACCGTGGTAACTTTAAAAGGGACTGTGCAATGTATTCAAACTTTCCTTTATTGATTAAAGTTGTTTTGTCCAAAAAGTTGAATTGCATGCCTTAAATATATGATTTATATTCACAATTCATCACACCAGCTGGGTTGATATCCATTCACCAACTCCTTGAAATCCACTAGGAAGGTTCACACTGACTGTTTGAATCAAAGGGCCTTGTACTGTCTGCACATCAGGGTCCAGTATTGAGACTGTTGAGCCTTTTAACTCAGACATGAAATACTCTAAAAAATACATGAAATACTGAAATACTTCAGCCATTAACTATTCATACCAACTTTGAAATTCAGAGGGCAAAACATCTGCTGCAACCTTGCAGCTAATTCAATTTTTAATAGTAATAATAATAATAATAATAATAATAATAACAAAATACAAATCTGTATATTTTTTATTATCATTTGTACTTCTTTAGTCATTTGCACAAAATATATTAAAATATTAAACATTTAAGCATTTTTATATACATTATTCTGGAAGAGTAATATAACTTCTAGAATAATGTATATAAACATGTATACCTACTTTTGTAACAGGCTGTACATTAGCTATATTATATTATATTATATTATATTATATTAGCTGTGTGCTAGTTGGACTGGTACCTTGAAGATGACTAGTGGTGATTTATGATCACTTTCTTGTTTAGTGAAACTAAACGTCTATGAATACAAAACTGCTTCACCAGCACAGATTTCATGTTGACAGACAGCCGTTTTTACTGAGCTGTCCTTTAAAGGTTGTACAGTGTGTCACACAGGTACTAAAGCATGACACGGCTGTAAAACAGATACCACTTTAAGAGAGGAAGTGGCCTTGTAAAATTTATCTTTATCGCCCTCTCAAATGTTTACATCCTCCTGCCCCCGCCTGTCTGAATACTCAGGTGGTGAGATTGACTTTACCTTCCTGGTAAACAGTAAACAATGTGAATATTGACAGAGATGGATCATTCACTAGCACCGTGTTATCTGACATTCAACAAATTAATTTTGAGCCCTCATATTGTACCTTATAAATCCTTAGGCCGTCTTCACGCCTGCGCCTTTTTTCAGTTATTTTTACTGGTCTGGCTGCAGAAGGCGTGAGTCTCCTTCAAGCTGTGCGCCTTGTGTTTTGGACGCCGTGCTGTTTGGAGTGCTGCCCTGGACTCCAAGCTGAACATGTCGTAACTTTAGCTGCGGCCCACATTACGTCAGACAGAGAAAAAACACAGCAGAGCCTGGAGGGAAGTATACGTTTCCGGTGAGTGACGTTAATTACATCCTCTGTTAGGTAGCAGGTTAGCTACCTAACGCTGATTAGATAGTTCTTGCTCTCTCTTAGTGTCGACGCTCACAGCTGTGCTTTGCGTTTCGAGCAGTATTTGTGTCGCGGCCTTAAACTAACATAAAAACTAAAAAGTACCTACATCCATTTAGATACAAGAATTATGACAGAATCACCTTTTTTCAATCACCATTTTTTTTCCACCATCTCTTTTACCACTTTCTCCACGTGCTCTCCAGATTCAGTAAAATGATTTAGCCATTGTTAATCTGTGATCACTATGGTTGCCTAGATACAAGGGGTGGCTCACCTTACCCCTGCCTCCCCTATGCTTCCCTGTGTAAAACTCAACTGTGGTTCTAAAAACTTGGAGCGAGTAAAAAATACAACACACGCAGAAATAACGGGCTGTGACCTCCTGTCTCCCCTCCAAATCAAAGTTCGGGATCTCGTGCAGGCTGGCAGCAGGAATCAGCAATCAGGAATCAGCCGTGGTCACGTGACGCAGGAGGCGGGGCTGCGTCGCCACCGGCCAGTAGCAGCGAGCGTCCGTCCAAGCAGCTCCATGGAAAATGCGAAGAGGAGACGAATAACGGTACTCTACAAAATTTATGGAGATGATCCCCGCATATAACACCGCATCTGCGTCGCGAGCGTAAATAAATGCACACGGAAACAAACGCAGAACGGTGTTTTCGGCCTCACGAAAACAAGCGGCCCACCATTGTCTGCGTAGAAATAAGAATGGCCTGGATGTGGAAGGTAAGTGGGGGTTTCTCACATACATTACCGTCACACAAAAAAATAGAACAAGCAGCAGACGTGGTTCATTCCACGTTAGTATGCATTTTAACAGATGTGAAACGCGAGCCGGTGGGGCAGGGATGCTCCGGTGGTAATTACCCTCCCGTGTTTTCAGTGACGCGCCTCTTCGCATGCTTGGACACCGATTTATGATTCGCTCGTGCAAACGACCCTATAAAAAGGAAATTAGGCCCTGGTCGCAGAAACATTTGTGTTAATTGCGTCCCGTCCGTTAGTGCTTCTTCCGCGCGAGCTGTGCCGTGACACGAGACCCTGAATGGCGTGTTGAGTTATTACGTGATCTGGAGTTGAAGTTTCTCCCCTGGCGTCCTTGAGAGGAGCGTTAATTACTAAAGACTGAAAGTTACTGAAAGTTTCTCTCTCACTCTGACGTACAGACTGTATGTCTCTCTCTCTTTCTCTCTCTCTCCTTTCTGTCTCTCTCTCTGTCTGTCTCTTCTTTCTGTCTCTCTCATTTCTGTCTGTCTCTCTTTCTCTCCTTTCTGTCTGTCTGTCTGTCTGTCTCTCTCTCTCTCTCTCTCTCTCTGTCTGTCTGTCTGTCTCTCTGTCTGTCTGTGTCTGTCTCTCTCTCAGTTCAGTTTAGTTGAATTCAATTTGCTCTACCGACATGAATGTTAAAATTCCCAATATTGCCAAAGCTTCAATCACAATAGGTGACTTGATACAATAAAGTATTATAAAGTAACAAGTAACACACACACACACACACACACACACACACACACACACAGCTGCCACCTTTGCATTGTAACATCTGGTTTTGCGTCCCCATGTGGGAGCCTCCTAGTTTATCTCTCTTAGTGTGTTAGTTTGTCTTCTTCTCTCTGTGGCAGAATAAAATAAAGCAAAGTGCTGATCAATTACAACCATCAATGTCATTGATCTCAGAGTGGTGTCATGGAGGATGAGGAGGGGAGGAGACACACACACACACACACACACACACACACTGTGTCACTTTCTTGTCACTTTTCCACTCACTGTACTGTAAATAAACACAACATGATGCGTCCTGTCAGTCTGTGTTCTCATGTTAACATCGGTGTTATCCCATCATCGTATATTTCAGCAGTTATTAGAAAAAAATACTGTAATACTAAATGTAGGTATACTGGAAGATAACAGGTGGTTATGCTCACATGTGAATACCGGTATGAAGCTACTGGCTGAAGCTTTGTTGACTTTTACTAGAATAAAATAAGAATTTACAGGCACACGTGACGACACAAAGTTCTCCATCGGCGCTGCTGTGTGTTTTTGCTGCATCATTTCATTGGTTTTAGTGGTGTCCTAGTTGTTGCTGGTGTTATTTGTCATGCTGTTTACTGTCCCCAGGTCTTTATCTACACACAGCAAGGAAACATGACCGCTTTTATTGGGTTTTCTGTTGACTTCTGCAAACTGAGCTGCTCCCTGGTTCATATCCCCTTTCCCCCCAATGCCTCTAGATAGATCAAATGTTGTTTTTACTGATGATGTGTTCAGGTGTATCCTAGATGTTCTAGAGGATGTCCTAGAATGGGTCAGGACATTCAGACCCGTGAGACAGATTGATAGGTGAAACTTTGCTGATCCCTGAGGGGCACTTAGGTCGTTGCAGCAGAAACTGGTGTTAGGATTCAGCAGGGGAACATACAAATAGAGTAGAAGTAACATAAAAGGAAAAATAAGCAATAAAACAGAATGTAAACAATGGTGGACAGTTGGATTCACGGCCTGCTACTGAGTTCATCTTTATAACTGGTGAGAGAGGCCTGCGGGGAGAGACGCAAGCTTCCCCCCTTTGTTAGCTGGTGTTTTAATTGGAGTGAGTTCATCCGTGAAGAACCGCGTCGGAGCTCGGCGAGGCCTCAGTTGTCGATCTCCATCACAACGATGGAGGATGAGCGCTCCCATCATGTTTCATCAAAGGACGCCGACGCTGCTGTTACTTATAACTACATGTGGCATAACAAGGCCAACACAGCAAGTCAAAGTTTTTGTATTGCCCCGAAGAACAGGCGGGTTCACGCGGGTGCACACACACACACACACACACACACACACAGACATTTGTGTGTGTTGAGAGGTGTTTTAATGGGGAATGTTGTGAATGTCCCAGTTCCTGCGACTTCCTACGACAGTGAATGGCACTCTGACGGCCCCTTGTCTGGTGTGATTGTGTTACAGCGGAGGGCCGGGCTGATAAAACCTGCCCTGCCCTGCTGCAGAGAAAGCACCGGCGCCGGCAGGACGTTGAATGGGTCTGAGACCACAGTTTATATTGTGCTATCAAACTCGTGCTCAGATTTCCCTTTGTGTCTTTTCTGCTCTTTATCTGTTGTCCCCCCCCCCCCCCCACCCCCCCAGTGTGAAGTTCACCTGCAGTCTTCTGGAGTCCATTGTTTCGTACATTGTCGGGCGGCTCCCCGTTGGGAAGCATGAATTCATTTTGACTCCTAGATAGATAAATTCTTAATAGACGTTTCATCCAATAATCATCACATGCAGCCGTAATGCATTTTTCATGTTGCTTTGTATGACTTGGGCTCATAAATATGGTACAGACGCGTCAACGCTGGATGAAAAGTTTCAACGGAAGCCTAAATCAGAATTCAGAGCACAGCGAGAGCTTGTCAGAATAAGAGATTTACAGTGAAATACATTTGAGATCAAATGTAAGTATTACGCTTCAGGGTTTAATACTCTACTGGATCGTTGTACTTGTACTGACTGAATGACCTAAAAAGTCTTTGTCACGTGCCTCGCCGTTACCGTCCATTCTTAAACCTTTTAAAGCCAACATGGTACCACTAAGCATGTGGCTGCTTTATCATGGTAATGTAACCTACATCTGTTGTGCACACACACACGTGCACACACACACACACACACACACACACACACACACACACACACACACACACACACACGAACACACACCGCCACAGAAGCCAGTGCTAGCTTATTCACGTTGCTAACCCAGGGTGATAACCTCCCTCTGGATCCGGCAGTAATCCGTACGATGGCTTTAATAAGCAGGCTAGCTTTCTGACGAGCACACAAGGAGTCTCGTCAACATCTGGAAGGCTTTATTTGATCTCGCTCTGTGTCGCCAGCTGTGTCGACCTGGTAGTCTAATCTTAGGTGGGTTAATCTTGTACCAAGTGGGGGTTCGTATCTCGTCGTTGGTAGAGGGTAAAAGCCACGGCTGGTCATTTTCTTTCTGGTTTTGTGTCTGTCCCTACTTCACCCTTGTTGAGAAAAAAAGAAGACAAACAACAACAAAGGATGCCCTTAGCTTAAAGGGGAATTGCGGTATTTTTATTTACTATTTTATTTGTATAAATTCGTCATTTACAAAAAGTTTTTTTAACCAGAAACAGAAGTCTCGCTCTGAAATCTGAAAGATGAGGTGAGTCTCTGGTTAAACAAAGGTCTATCTCTGTCGGATCCTTTCAGTAATGTTGTCAGACACACAAATAACAATCTGAGCCTGTCAGTGGCAAAAACAAGCAATTTTAGTGGACGTACTTTGATCGGCGCACTTGCCCCAACAGATTACATTGCAGCAATTGCAGCCCATTTAGCAACTCCAAAACTTTTTGTACCTATTTTGTGGTATAAATGATGAATTTGTACAAATAAAGCCCAGGTTTAAAAATACCGTAATTCCCCTTTAATGAAAGAGGTGATATGGCAACCTACAAATTAAGTCCTGCTCTATGATAGCAGTTATGGTCAACAGCATCAAATTATATGTGATGTACAAGAAACCTCTGGAGCTCAACCCGTGTTATTACATGCATCTGCAGAAGAGCCATCTGAAGCTTTTTTTTGAAGTCCTATATATATTAATTCCCCCAAAACTACAGGACTGAAACATCTCCACATCTGAAGTGCGGTTATTGATCTGCCATCGGTATTTGTGACATTTGAAGGAGCCGTGAAGCACGTTGGAGTTACAACATTTAGATGGATTTTGATTTAAAAGTGAAGGTTGCCTTGGTTGACTTCTTTGTTGATCCCATTGAAAACCCCGCTCTCCATGATTTACGACAGAGGCTCTCAACCTTTTGGGTCGTGACCCCCCAAAACAAAGCGACGCCTCCACATGACCCCTTGTTGTGGGCGTAGAAGCTCAGAAGGGTGAGCTGTGAAAACAAACGGTGGTTTCAGCTTTCCCTTTTCATGCTCTTTTAATATATCAGCAACACATTTTTTTCAGATTTCATAAATCATCTCACAATACCCACAATTCATCTTGTTTCTCTCTCTGGTGGTTGAGCCACTGTTTCACTACACTCATCCCAGCAGTGCTATCCTCCTATCCCAAGTTGAGGCCGATGACCAGCAGACCACAGTGTCACTATTTTCCCCAGACCTGTCTGATCCACCGACGCCACGCACTCTGCAAGACCAGTTCTACGTGGGATTAAAGGGTCACACTGTATTGGGATTAAGGCTAACATCTTAGCACTCGACTCCAGTCTGATGTGAAGTCCCACTCGTAGATAAAGGACTGAGCGCCAGGCGGAGTGCCATCAACACAATCTGTGGCTCGCAGACAGAGCCAGGATGGCAGATCCTTGGTGATCAGACATCATCCTTGCTCTGATAGCTCCCTGGCCGCACACTGGAGAGTTGCCTCAGTCAGAACATGATCCTGCCAAAACACTGCTGCTGCTGCTGCAGCCGTCAGCCTGCAGATGTCATATACTGGACGGACCTTACATTATGTATGGGTAGAGGAGAGACTAATGGTTGAGGAGACTGTGTGAGACAGCATGTGGTGTGATGGTTCTCTGTGTTGAATGAGCTGACAGCCTTTGTGTACCTGTGGTATTACTCTGTGGCAGGGCAGGAAATTTACTTTTTCGACGGGGGCCATGAAAACTGATCCTGCAGGGCATTTTTCCAAGTTTTATGGTGTCATTTCATCAAAACTCTTGATTAAAAAATGACAAACGGCTACATTAATGTGGAATTACGACTCTCTGTACGTACACAATTTGCTGTGCTTCTTTTCTACCCTGTCTTTTTTTCCCCAGCATCGTTTCCAGCTGCCGTAATTACAAATTCTAGGGTATTTTATCAGCTTTCAGCAACATTTATACCCACAGCATCTGTTCATTTCCTACCATAACATGAAGTAGTTACAGGGTCAGGTGACTCTTAGTCAACCGGATTAATTTGAGTGTGTTGAACCACTGCTGGATTACACTTGGCAAGGCCCACCTGCTCATTGTACACTTGGCAAGGTTTCCCCTCCCACTGGCACGAGGCAATCGAAAGCCCCAGAAGGGACGGGACAGCCGAGGCCACGTCTGATAAGTTATACCCTCTGTAGACTTTGGTGCAGTTTGGGAATAATGTCCAGATTATAGAGAATCAGTGGCACGTTGGGGTGGCGGTGAGTAGGGAGATTGTCCTTCCACTGGAGGACCTGGCTTCAAACATCTTACCTGCTGAAGTGTCTTTGAGCAAGACACTGAATCCCTACCAGCTTTGGGTGTTGCTCTGCAGCAGACCCTGACCTCTGACCTCTGGGGGCAGGTAAAAAGAGAATTCTGTTGCACAATGCTGGCAGTATCCTGACCTAGGTGGCAACTTGTGTCAATAAATGAATCCTCACCCATAATTCAGGAATCCAGACCAGTAAGGCGGACGCAACACACACCCTTGATCTGTGGCCCTGCTGTGTAATCCCACATGTATTATCCTCACCATCCTTCCCAGACAGTGAGGTGGCGAGATTGGGCATGGCTGCAGTCCTGCAGAGTAACGGCTGACTTTGTGCAGCTTGCCTTGAGCTCGCTATGCTCCGCCCTTGAACCAAGCCTCTGAGTAAGCAGAAAATCCCTGTAATTGCATTAGCGTTGTCCAACTGCAAGCCCGGTCCCACGCCCGCTCCCTCCAGACCGGCTTTTTAGCTCAATTCAGTGCCTCGACAAGTTACGCCTTATTTTTTATCCCATTCCAGAAGTATGGCCGACATACAGGGCTTCTTATATTCTTGCCAAATACGCACAATGCCGGCTTTGACATGTGGAAGGAAAGCACGTGGACGGACACTCTCTCTCTCGCTGTTACTGAAGCGTCAGGTTGTGCTGTAAAGTCAGTGATGTGCTCGGTGGGAGCCAGGTCTGGGCACAGTGGAGGGCCCTTCCTGAGGGCTCTTGACCGAGGCAGCTAATCAAAGATATCAGTGCCACTGTTATTATCCCCGATGGGAGTCTAATGGAAGCCCTGCAGTGCTGTGGGCGCCAGCACTGGGAGGTTGATTGCCTCCGTGAACTGAAGAGGTTGACAGATACAAACAGAGCCCGCCGGTTAAGTGAGGGTATTAAATAAAGTGCGGTAAATTTTTTCCCCCTGAAATATAATCCCCCCCGGTCTGCTTTTATGTTTGGTAATGCTCCTGGAACCTTCTGTTGTGGCGGTCGTGATGAAAAGGAGACGGGCGTCGGTTCAGCATGCCACAGTGCTCTCTGGGTAATGTTCTGTTTATTGGGCCTGCTGTTGTTTTTGTGAGGACCGTGCACTCACTGCAGCTATTATTTGCCTAGTCACACTGTGTTGTTTGAGGTTTCACGGGCGGGTTTTTGCGATTGTTTGCCTATGCAGATTTGTGTTTTGACTTCGTATTGATCTGTCTGACGGCTGCAGGTGGTTGTTTTCGTTGCTGACGTTTTTGCTGCCTGCAGATGCTGCTAACCCCCCCCCCCCCCCACCACCACCACCCCGCAGTACAGCAGCACTGCAGAGGATTTGATAGAACAGACTCTCATCAAAGTTTATTGTTATTTCCAGAATGGCCACCTGTGAGTTTGGGCTGTTTCGTGGCCTGACATTCACCTGGCTGGTGTTCGTAACGTGCTGCAGCTGTGGTGCGCTGACGCTTCACGATGCAACTTCACAATCTAAGAGGATTAATGAAAAACAAAAAGCTCATTCAGACTTGATGAATGATTCGGTTGTGCTCGCAGTAATTTGTACTATGAAATGTAAATCGCTTTAAAGATATAGTGAGTAAAATCCTCTCAGATACGTTCAGACCATAAAAAGTGCAACACATCATTTTGTGAACCAACCTGTAGACCTGGACCTTTAACCTTCAGCTATTTCTCTTCTGTGGTTCTTTCTGAGGCGTTTGTTGATCTACCGCTCAGGAACATTGCAGCACATTCCTCTGCATCCTCCTTTTCTTTTCGGATTTGACCTTTCGTTATGCTTGGCACTCATTGCCCTGCGACCTCCTGCTAACAGACATTGGAAAAGGTTTTGCACTGGGAACCCTCATTACACACAAGTCAAATATGAGCTTCTTCTTCTCAGTCCTCCTGTGGGCTGAAAAGAAAAGAGCTTTTTATGTTGACAAAGCATTCCTCAACTCGTAAAGTAGACGGAGACAGAAATAACCTTGCCGGTTACTACAGTGCGTCTGTAACCTCAAGGTATCTTAGTCATCATCCCTCCAACAGCTGAGTGTGAAAAAGGACAGAATCCTTTTATTGCCAAGCCAATCGAAAATTCAGCGTGCATTGCTGCTTTCTGACTCTGGTAGCCTTGAGGAGGAAATTCATTTCTTCAACAAATAACAACACAGGAAAATGTCTGTATAGTCAAGAAAAGAGGGGAATTAACAGTTATTTGTTCCCTGTCCTGCAAATGGTCTACATGTCTGTTTGTCCATCTAATCCTTGTAGATTCTCAAATGTCTATATAGTAAAGTTTACACTCGTGTTATGAACTCATTTCTCTGCCTGAGTCATCATGCTTTGTGTAATCACTGTCAATGAAATATTACGGAGTTATATCAGGCTAACATTGAGTTTCAGGGGAAATATCAGTTGCTAAATGCCAGTAATCCTCCACTCACATCTGGCAAATTGAAATGGATTTTCTCTGGTCGATGTTTTTCTCAACAGCCAGATTCCCCACTGCCTTTGCCCTTCAACTACAAAGAGACAGAGCGACACAAGAGCAAAAGAGACTGGCCGTGAGAGAGAGAGAGTAATTGGTATGTAGCACCACTATCTGTATGATGGTGTGAAGTATACCAGAGAACATGTGACCTCAGATGATTTTGCATTCATGCACTTACTTTTGTCTGCAGAGCTGTAGGCTGTAGCCGTGATTTGTGGCGTGACGATTGGACATGCATGGTGGATGTTTCATCAGCATAGCCTCGTCCTTGGCTCGCTAGCGCAGTCTCGTCCGCCCTGCTCCATTGGACATACGCGGCCATAACAGCCAGCACTTAAAAACCTCAGATGTTAGGATGTGCTAAAGTGGCAGTTGCCAAAAGTAAATGGCAGAAGTCATTTAGTTGGCTGGGCAGAGAGCAGTGTCAGCCTGGTAGCAGTAGATATTATAGATGAGGGGAACAGGACACCTTTTGCTTTTTTACCTCTTTTTTTATGAAGGTCATGTGACTAGAGAAGGTGGTCTTCATAGCCAGGCTGTCCCAGGTCTTATGCTGCGTTCCAGTCAAAGGTGGAAATTCCTAGTTGGTAGGTTGTAGTTATAAACTCTGGGTGTTCCAGAGGTCCAGCTCGACAAAAACAGGGGAGAAACATGGACACCTGCAAGACTGTCTTTGCCCAACATAAAATACTGTTCCCCATGTATGTAAGTGATATTTGACAACATGAGGTAGCTAGTGGAAGTCATTTTACATTTCAAAATCCTTTGTTTAACTATTTATCACACAGCTGTTTTGATAGATTTAAGGTAACACAATGCTGACAAGTGAACTTAAAACAAAAGTCCACCCACAGACACTCCTACATTGTTATGTTTCATCACTCTGTGAAGTTCAGTGCATTCCAGGAGTGTTGTAATTTATGTTTTTGTTGTATCCACTTTCCCTCAACCGGCCTCATCTACTTCTACGTCAATTAGTGATTTCCTACGTTTCCCAGAATGCCTTTCAACAACCCCCAGAGAATGAGCCTTGTCTATACTGGCAGTAATTGGTCTCTCTCCTCTCTGATGGATTTCTCCTGTATGATTGTTAATCGTCGGTATAGAAAGAAGACCTTGTTCTTTGATTCTGATTGGCTGACACCAAAACCTGAAGGTTACCGTTTTAGATTGTTGAAATTGTTTCTCCTATTAAACTCCATTGTAGCGGCACTGGAAATATCTTATCTACGTTTTACCAGTTATCCACTGGAAGAAGAAAAATACAAACAATAAAATGTACAGAGGAATGCAAGGTACATTTCCATGTGTTCTAGGCTGGATTTTTTCTTTAAGTGTATTTGGAGGATTATAAACCTGTTAAAAGTATTGCTGTGTAGCTTTTACAGCCTACGCCGCCATGTTGACGTGATGTCATCTAAATGCATCTTGGAAACCTCCGGGGTGAGAAATTCTGGCTTTTAAGGTCCGTTCGCTATGGCAAGCCAGATATCCGCAGTGTGAATTGCGGATATCTGCAACCGAATTATGACTAGTTGTAATTCCAGTTCAAGATATCTTTAATTCCCCTCAATTCAAGATATCTACATTGTCCTTTTTAGATATCTTAAATTAAGTTTTAACTAGTCAGAATGACGTTGTAGATATCTTGAACTGGAATTATGACTAGTCAAAATGACGTAGATATCTCAAGCCGTTTTACCGCCACGTCAGAGCCGCCTGAGGCCCAAGTTCTAGTTTTTGACAGGGTTTTTAACGCTGCAGCATGACAGGAGCTGTCAGCAAGAAATACAGAGGATTTACTTTCTGCAACAAGACGCCATTGCTTCTGCTAACACAATATCCAATGGGAAGCCTCGCATGAGCAACGTCATGCACAACAATTCGGACTAGTCATATTCAGACTAGTCATAATGACGTTTGAGATATCTGCAACTATTATTTGGACTAGTCAAAACTGAATTACAGATATCTGCAACTGTCATTTAGGATGTGTGACGAGTCGAGTGTCGCTTTCAGTGATTTGTTTTGACTAGTCAGAATGACGTTATAGATATCTTGAATAAAAATTCGGACTAGTCACAATGTAATTATGACTAAAACGACGTTAATATCTGTAATGTTAATTCTGGATAGTCAAACTTAAATGTTCCCATAGTTCCCTTGCTTTTCCTTACTCCGATATCTCTGGAAGCGCTGGATTCTGTTTTTAGCGTTCATCCTAGCACTGATGACTAGTGCAGTGTTTGTGGGTCACATTAACATGATTAACCTGAGAGAGAGCATTATCAAATGAGACGTGGGCCCACATCCAGGGAGAAACAATCCTTTTAAGTGCTCCGGGGGGAAAGAAATCGACAGCTACGTCAATCTCTCAGCACAACAGAGAGGGGTTATAGTATCTGCGAGGACTTACAGTGGAATATAAAGCCTCGGTGTGCTTTGTTTCTGACGGGTAGGCTCACTCTTCACGCCAGGATATGCAGGTTCTCAGCCTTTGAAAGTGGCACAAACACTATCTGTTTCTTTTTTTTTTCTTGGTTTGACAAATTCTTTACTTTCTCAAGTGAGTGCACATCAACCCACGCAGCGGAGCAGAGAGCCTCGCCGAGCTGTCTCTCTGAACGTACAGTGATACTCTCCCAGAAGGTTTCTAGATACAGAGAGGGAAGTGAATATTGTACAATGTTTAATCCCTTATACTTCAGGGGATTATGTTCCATTTGATATCAGACATGCATTAGGAAAAATGGGCTTTGACAGCATTTCTACACGGGTGCAGTCACGCACGCATGCATGCATGTGCTTGTGTGCAATAAGCATTACTGGCATTTGCTGTTTTTCGCAATGAGTTTACACAAAATGATTTGGGGGGTGGGATGGGGGGGTTGATTCCTCCTTGTTGCCCCCTGCAGAGCATACACCCACATACAGACAAAGAAACAGATTCCTTTTTTGGTCCAGATTGAGATTCTCTCTGTGTAGTAATGATGCAGTGTCATGCAACCAGGACGGATTAGTGTCCTGGGACTTCCTTTTCATATGTCACCGCTGATAGGGGTGACACAACTGGAGCGGTGTGCACCAAGGGCAGCAGCATATGGGGGACATTGCACATGGATTTGCAGTTCCACTGAGTTATGTTGCAGTAATGACAATAGATCATAGCATAGGAGGGATGCACCGCTCCCCGTTTCTGGAGTAATTGAATTGAAGTTCCATCTGCATGGCACGGACATTTAAAGCTGCACTAGGCGAGATTTGTACTAGTAATACATCCATTTTATCAGTGTAAATCACAAAGTGGGGCTCCACCGGAGGAGAGCGGCCCACCCCCCTAACTGAAACCCTGTATATCCGTCCTATTTGCCCAAATTAAATTCTGGTGTCTGGTCTGTACACGTCTCTGCCTACAGGAAGTGATGAATTGAAACAAAATACAAACTTCCTCTGAAACTGCAGTGAGCGAGTTCTCCGTCTAGAGATTCACTAACGTCCCTTTGGTATGAAGCATCACAGGCTGGCTGAGGTGGTAAACGGGCATGCTGTGTTTACTGATGTCACTTTAAATGAGCTCTGAAGTTCATGTTTTTTCAGAGCCAACTGTGTGCAAAGTGCAGACATTGATATCATTGTGAGGATTGTGAGGAATATTTTGATCACCCAACCAAACTACTGACAAAGACTAAGCTGAATTGTATTTGCCAAGTAAACACGACGCAGAAATGTCTCGGCATATGACTGCATTAGCATCCTCGGGAAAATAGCGACACAGTAAGCCTGGTAAAGCAGCAACATCTGCTGCTGGAATCTGGGTGTGTAATGCTATGTGAGGCAGCACTAGGAGTGGATGTTTTGGCAGCGTTCTCCAAACCAGAGGATTAGACAGAAGAACTCCACAGATCCCCTGAAGATGAGAGGCAGCAGCCAGCCGAAGCGCAGCCTCCTGCCGGGGCTTTTCTGGTCCGTCTGGGTGCCACGCGACAGCTGTGTGAGGGGACTGCCCCCTCTGCTGGGCCCGGCAGGGCTCAGCACACTGGAAATGAACTCTGCTGCTGCTCATTCACTCATGCTGCTGGAAAAGCCGCATTTGTCCCTGTTGCTTGGAGTGAATGGGAGTACGTTTGCAGGAGGAGCTTCCATCAAATTGCTGTGCCTTTGCATTAGTGAAGCTCTAGTTCAGTTTGTTTTTGCAGTGAAATGATAAAACAGAAAGAAGAGAAAAAAAGTGACACATTTGTGAGATATTTTTTTTTGTGATCAACTTTTTTTTATTTTTGTGATTTTGCTTAACTTACATACAAGCAAAGCACAATAAGAAAAAATGACATTACATCATGAAATAAAAAAAAGAAAAAAAATTGTGAGATATTAAAAACCAAAGGGACTTGGATCAACAGTTCATGAGCGAAATAATAAATAAATAAATAAAGCGAAATAATATCCTCATGTAGTCATACACCTATATGCCACAACATTTAAAATTGTATGAATTCTCTTCCATATTCACTGTTGAAGCCATTATTTCCTTTGGGTGACTGTACTTGCCCCTAGTAGCAGAAGAGAACAGTTTGTTATCTTGCACTTGAATGACTTTCTAAGGGAGACCTTGCTTGAAGTAATGTGTCTAAACACTCTATCACAAGAGAGGCTCTTTGTTTACGCTCCTGTCACATCGCCCTGTAGACCAACACTGAGGTTTAAAAGAGAGGGGGAGGGAGAGGGGGAGACGAGAGAGAAGGCTTGGTAAATATTTTCTTGAATCTCTGATTAATTGAAATTGGATTTTATCTGCTCACTGGACCGTGGTGGTGAGAATCAGGTGCCAGGACGCTAGCCTTTTTGCAATTCATATGTAATTTTCTGTTTTTTGCCATCGGCCCCCGGAGGCCCCTGAAAATAGCTACCAGATATGTTTTTTCATGAGCCATTTTCTTCAGGGTGAGCCTTTCATTATTTCCAAACCCATTGCGATTAAGCTTCTGGAATGAAATATAATATGGTCTGTTGTTTACTGCGCTGAAGTGTCAGAAAACACAGAGGTGTTTCTGGGGGATTGTATTCCTTTCACGACTGGATGGTGCCTGACGGAGGTTACATTTTGATTGGACAATATATGGGAAATAAATGGCTAATTTGCTTTGAGTTTGCTATTTATCATTCAGAGGGAGGGGGGCATTACTTGTTGATCATGTTGTAATTCACTGACTTATTGCCTATTCTGTCTTCATAAAACAGGCAAATTGTCTAAGTAATGCTGAGGGATTATTTTTAAGACGACGCCCACGGTTGTAAAATAAGGAGCGGGGGGAAAAAAAGCAAAGTAAAAAAAAAAAAATACCCCTCATACCGATTCAATATCAATTCCCCACATGCTCAGTTTCTCCCGAGCCGAACCGCCTCAATAAAGTCATCGCTACAAATGGTTGAGGTGGCCATCAATATCTTCCTGATGGTCCTTCCTTCTATAAGTCTATATGAAATCTAGTCACACAGCCTCGCCACAGGACGGGCTGGCTGGCCGGCCGGCGGGAGAATTATGGCTCTCCCGTGTCTTGGTTTCCAACGATCCCACACACTCTGTCTGCTGAACCAAGATCGATACCCCCACAGAGTAGGGTTTTAGCGCCGGCAGAAATAGCCCCCTCAAAGCCTTTCGGTCGGCGGCGTATTAACCGAAACGTCCCTCGGCTAGGACCGTAAGTGGTGCTGCAGTTAATGGCTATCATTGTCTGATTTGATGGTCAAAAATAAGGTAATTCTCACTGCGTATTGAGTTATATTCCTCAAGGAAAATGTTTGACTGAAAGCGATAATGTTGAAACTTTATGGCCGCTCTTCTGCTTTTCCCCTCGGCGTAATTGGCCCCATTTCCTTCGCCCCCGTTGTACTTCCGCCCTAGCGCCGATGGCAGCGTCGCGTCTTACAGCTCTTCCTGTCAAACGCTCAGGAGCCGACTCCGGATTACCCTGATGGATGAGGGAGCGAGGAGGAGAGGAGTCGTGAGCCTCCGCTAGTCTTGGAGCTCGTTGGGAGGTTCGGCGCCGGCTACGCCCACGCCGAGCCCTCCAATCACCTCCAGACTTTGACACATCATTTCCTCTGTGATTTGTGGCGCCAGATTGAGGTTGAAGGAGACAAGGAAAATTTCTGTCCTCGTTCTTTTTTTGTCATGAGATCAGATGGATGGTTGGAGCTCTGCAGAGTTAGCTGTCTTCTTTTTCCTCCTGAAGAACCTTTTTGCTTTATAAGGGATTGGTTTCATGCTCTGTAATGGGCTGCTGATGACCAGCTATTACAGCGCATTTTCAGAGAATGACCTGCTATCTTTTTGTGTGTAATGACATAGTACCGGCTGCCTGTCCTTTTAGGAGAGTGACATCTATTATTGTGTGAGATGGAAAAGAATATCCTCTATGTCCTCTTTCTGCTGTTGCATGCAGGATCAAAATCGAGACCCCTCTGTTGTGATCAAACATGGGACGTAATGCCCTGAAATGATGCGTGATGTAACATACACGCAATGGGGTCATTTCATAAGAGCAGCAAATGGACACTGTGTTTTTTCCACCCACCCCCCCCCCATGTTTGATGTTCCTCCAACCCTTCCCTTGGGACTTTTGATGTTGGAGATCAGAGCTGGTGGTGGTGCATGCCCCTTTGGCTGTCAGGCTTCGCCCATTATGCCGCCGCACATCCAATCTTCTCGGCATCAGATAACTTCAAAGAATCTCCAGGAAAAAATCCAGAGTTTCCCACCCGTGTTGTCTGTCAGATTAGCAGCAGGTTATTGAAGTTCCCCCCCCCCAAAAAATGGCTCCGACTCCGCTGAGATCCATCATCATCACCTCGGGCTCCGAGATGTTCTCGTCATTCACGTGGATTTTCTTCCATCTCTCGGCCACTTCGTCTCTTTCCCCTCTCACTCTCTCCTCGGTGCATTGATCTCCGGGTCCACCCTGCCAATAGTCTCCCCTCTGCGAGACCTTTCCCCGTCCTCTATCTCTTATCCATTATTCATCGCTCCCGGCTCTTCCTGCCAAGTCGTAATACCTCCTACCTCCAGCCCATCATTTCGCTGTTTAGCCACGTATGAAACAATGATGCTCCGATTGTTGCTCTATTGCCGGAGATGCCGAAACAGAAAAGTAGATTATTATATTTGTGCACAGTGGGCGGTGCCCCTAATCCCGTGGCTCCAAAGCGATGACAACTTTGCTGTTGTGTGCCAGCTCAGCTTTTTCTGGAGTACGACGGCTCAATCATATTTTAAAAGAGTGAAAAAGTAGAAGTTCTGTAGTTCAATGAACAGAGATTAAATGGGTTATCTAAGAGGAGGAAGAGGCATGTTAGAAGGGCCTGAGAGTATTTTCTTTATATCATTAATAACATTGTGGGTAATGAGAGAGAATGAGAAAAAAAAGAAATTACCATGATTCATCTGTGTTGAATAGAAAATACACTGATTGAACTTAACCCTGATGTTTCTCTTTTCTCTCTATAATAAATCAAGCCTCTTATCCACTTATCCTTCTTCCATGGACAGGGCAGAAATGTCTGTCCATGGAAGAAGGATGCTCTTGTCTCTCTCAATGGGCAGCTGGAGAGTATCAAATCAAATCACATTTATCTGTACAGCCCTTAATCACCGTTCCAGTCTCTAAGGGCTTCACAGGGCCCAACATGTGAAACAGTACATGGTTAGTACACGACATCCCCCAGCCTCGGACCCTCAACGGAGGAAGGAAAAACTCAGCCCAGCATCACCATTGTACAGTTATTTATTACTTAGCAAGGAGATTGGAGATTTTGATAAACAATTAAAAATGATAAATAGTATTGTTGGATTCATTTTAATTTCATAACGTCCAATAAATTACATTTTACAGAGCTGATTAAATACAACATGGAGTGGCTCATCCAAACTAAAACCCTTTCCTCCCAGAGTAGTTTCTCTGGACTCCAACGTGGTTAGAAGAAGAAAGCTTTTGCTTAATCACTATTTTTATATTTATATTTAAGAGCAGGTGGACAAACATATGTGCGTACACCAGATTTTTCAACATCTGGTTTGTCTTCACTGCACCGTGGGAGGCAATAATTGGGAAAATGTACCTTTTGTTAGCAGGTTGCGTCTGCAGGCGTGGTAGTCAGCCAGTGTTGGTGGTGTTTACCACCATACTGCCACGGATGTGACTGCAGCATTACTCCATCACTCCCCCCTCTCCTCTAACCTTAACATTCAGACAGGCTGCAAAAGCAACGGAAGGAGGAAATGTACTCTAGGCAGCCTGAACTTAGGTGATGAGGGGTTCGGTGGAGGTGAAGTTTTCCCCCTTGAGCAAGAAATGTACTGATGCAGTAAAGCGAAACCAATGAGGCTTGAGCAGGATCGTATCAAGACACCTGCTGGTATGCAGGTGCCCCCCCCCCCCCCACGCCTAGTATTTACAACAGGAAGGTGACATATTGGAGGTCCTCAGCTCTTGGGCAGGAGCTGATTGTGTTTCTAAACGTACAGTTGGCCGCCTCAACAGACTTCAGTAGACTGGTTTTCTGTCTGTGCTGTTTTGGACTGGGAAGTGATCGTTTTGCTACTGATACAGCTGATTGGTTTAGCTTGTTAGCTTGTTAGCTAGCTAACCATCTGGTCATCACTGTCTTAGAGAAGAATCTAGTAGAATCTAGCTAACATATCTAGTAGAATCTACCTAACATATCTAGTAGAATCTAGTAGAGTCTAGATAACATATCTAGTAGAATCTAGTAGAGTCTAGTAGAATCTAGCTAACATATCTAGTAGAATCTACCTAACATATCTAGTAGAATCTAGCTAACATATCTAGTAGAATCTACCTAACATATCTAGTAGAATCTAGCTAACATCTAGTAGAGTCTAGTAGAATCTAGCTAACATATCGAGTAGAATCTAGTAGAATCTTGCTAACATATCTAGTAGAATCTTGCTAACATATCGAGTAGAATCTAGTAGAATCTTGCTAACATATCTAGTAGAATCTTGCTAACATATCTAGTAGAGTCTAGTAGAATCTAGCTAACATATCTAGTAGAATCTAGTAGAGTCTAGTAGAATCTAGCTAACAAGTAGAATCTAGTAGAATCTAGTCACAAGTTAACATTGGTTGCTTTGCTAAGTTAGCCTGCTGGCTAGTTAGCTAGAGACACGTTTCCTGTGCCACCGTGGCTTAAATGTGGAAACAGATCTTCCTTATCAGACGTTCACTTGTACTGAATAGACTTACAGCCGCACCACAACAGTCTGTTTCAGGCATCGCTCTTTGTCTAGCCTGGTTGTTGTATTTTTAGCCATTATTTGCAGCCACTGGACCTGCTGCTGCCATGATGGTACCATGATGGTGCCATGATGGTTGCTGGGAGATTTCTGGCGCAGCTGCAAAGCCTCTATTTCGTGATGTGATAACACCTTTGCAGATGAAGTGCCCCGGTGTCGTCACAGTATCCTACATCTCAGTCTTTCTCTCTTGCCGTCCGTCCACAGAGGAAGTCGCTGATCGCCACCAGCCTGATAGTGGCGGTGTCCCTCTTCGTGGTGGTGGTCAACTACTCGGAGAAGCCCTACTTCCTCCTGCAGCCGGTGTTTGGCCAGACCTTCAGCAGCCACTGGATGTTCTCCAAGCAGCCGCACAAGGCCTTCAAACCACACCTGGGCTACGTCAGCATCCCCAAACAAGAGGTGAGGCACACGTACATGCACACACACATACATACATGTACACAAACATACATACCCACCCAGTCAAACTATTCTATCTCAAATGGTTTTCACACACATGTACACACTCACACACACACACACACACACACACACACATTTGGTAATATTTCACTTGCGGATGTTGGATCTCAAATAGTCTTGGACTTCATGTGACGGTGTTCTCATTTTCACAATGAGCCTTTAGACATTTTTCATATTAGAATGAGCATCCAGACTTATGTAATATACAGGAAAACCTTTTCTTTTCCGATACAGGCATTTTTTATAACCCTCGATTAGCATTAAGTTGCCATCACACTGTTTCACCTTGGTGCTAAAAATGTATTCAAATGCGTTCACACAAAAGCAGTTCCCCCTAATGGATTTTCTTTATTCATTATATCAGATTTTCTGTGATGGGTTTGGAAAAAGCCTGTCTGATGTCTCTGGTGTGCATTATTTCTTTGTAATTCCAAACAGCCATGTCCGTATTCTTCTGCCTTCAAACAGCTCTGCGCTGTATATTCCCCACACAATTTATGGAAATTGAAATATCAAAGCCTTTTAATTCCCACCACATCAAAATGTAAAACCAAAGCCGCATGTTTGTTGTTTGGGGAGGGAGACAGTGAAAATTGAAATTGTACTCCTAGTGTTGGATATTGGATAGTCACACAGGAAATATCGCACAGTTTGCACACACAGACGTAACATTTCCAGCTGACGGAGAATGAGCATTGGCGTGTCGTCGTGCTCTCGCCGGACGGGCGGCGGTACGTCGAGGCCCGGAGTCGCGCCGGTCGCCCCTTAATGAGAAGTGGATGCCTTATATTCTGCAGGCTGGTATAGGCAGATTAATGCAGAGCATCATCCCCTTCCTCCGGAGAGTTTCATCCTCACAACACGGGCCCAGAGGCAATCACACATTACACCAACCTCTACGTCTGCACCTCCTTCTGGGTCCAGACAAGCCCTGCTTAAATCACTCTGCCCTCCCCCCACGGAGACGCATGGAAATCATATGAAAGACTGGCAGCTACGGCAAGAAGTAGACCTCTTTTCCGTTCAAGTTCCCTACCAGTGAGTAAATCAGAAGGGGCAGTGATTGGCCTGAAGGTGAACATCGGCTGCGTTCTGCATGCTTCCCAAATTCCTTGACGAGGGGTGGACAGGAGTGGCGGCGTGCCGGTCAAGGTGATGCCCTTGTGTCAGGTGTCGTAAGCGATTATGTCCAGAGTGAGAGCCGGCTGTGTGAGTAGTCAGCTGTTGTTAAGCGCGTAAGCAACACCTGAAGAAGCGGTGATATTTTCTGCAGGAACGGCGAGTCAGTCTGGCTCGATCCGCGGTGAGGTGTCGTTTGAACTGCTCCCTCTCCGGCATGTATAATGCAGAACCCAGCGGCGTGTGAATGGTCGGCCTCCTGATTTGACGGAGTCTGTCTCTAGGTGTGATGAATTGTTCCCACTCTATTCTTCAGGACAAATAGAATACATTTGTCTTGTGACACTCCTCTGGAGGCTTTTGCATTCGTGCCTCACAGACTCAGAGACAGAAACTCAATATTTAGACTTGAAATGTGGAATTCGGGGCTTTTGAAATGTAAACAGTTGCAGAAAAATGGGAAAGTACTTTCATTTCTGGATTGCTTTGGTGATAAATTTAATGAGAAATCTGACAGCCAGATAGTTCAAAACGACCTCATGATATTAGAAAAACACTGAGCGGATCTTGATAACTTAAAACAGTTCTTCAGCTGCTTCCATTTAGTCTCTCTGAGTTGGCATTTCACAAGTAAATTGCATTTGTGCTTTAATACGGTATGTTTGACATTTGCAAGGCAATTGGAACTGCATGGTGGTCTACGGCATTTTTCAAAGCTGGACTAACTAAAGCTAATCAATGGATATTTGCCCAGAAGGACTTTTGAGTCCCGGGAGTCTTCTTACATGGCCGCTTGGCATGTTAATGTCATAATTATGACTTATTAATAAATGGTGTTTGGAGCGTTTTAATGAACGTCAAGGTTAAGCGCACACCCCAGTGCTCCAAATTAATGATGACTCCTTGGCGTTGAGCCCACTTTTTTAAATAACCTACTTTATGTTTTAACACGTTGATGCATTAAAATCTGAGGCTTCGGAGCATCTGGTGAGATTCTGTGCTTGTTAGCGAGGGCCAAGATGATCGGGATTATGAAAGTGCACTCTATTTGCGATTAGTGCACGCCGCACTGAAACAGCACCGCCACGAACACGAACCTCTTAGACATGAAAATAACATTTTATTGATTTATAGGAAGAAGTAGTCAAAGAAGCTGGTAACTATTCCAGTCCTGCACAAGAAAAAACGAGGGTTGTGCTTAGTTTCTGTCTTTTACGCACGTCACTCCAACTGCTTCCTCTTTTTACACTTCAACTTTTAAACTTTTAAATGCACCATTTAAAAGCCATTACAGGAGTTTAAACCGTTTACATGTCCTATATTTACCAGACAATCAAAAGAATGATTCCATCTCTCCACGGTCACCTCTCAATTACACAGATCCATCATGGACTGGTACGTGAACATTTCTATTTCTAGTTTCATACTTTAATTTACATTTAATTACATTCCTGAGGTCTATTTGCGATCTCATTTCCCCGTACAGAGCTAGCTATAAATACAACTTGTATTAATGGTAGGTGTTGCTATGTGAGAGCACTGCTTTTTAGCTGCATGCTGGAGGAAGTTTCAAAATCAAGTTCAAGTTCATGTTTAATGAAGTATTATATAATATGTATATAATATATCAATATTTGATTTATGTACAAATGTACAAAATAAGCAAACATAACCATATCAGTGATGTATGGTGTATATATCGAGGCTATGTATTTGATTTACCACGTTTGTATATGCAGCTATAATGCATCTAAAACCATTCAGCTGCAGACTCGTGGACCCGAGCCCCTGGCTGGGGAGGCCCCTGGCTGGGGAAACCCCTGGCTGGCGAGGCCCCTGGCTGGGGAGGCCCCTGGCTGGGGAAGCCCCTGGCTGGCGAGGCCCCTGGCTGGGGAGGCCCCTGGCTGGCGAAACCCCTGGCTGGGGAGGCCCCTGGCTGGCCAGGCCCCTGGCTGGGGAGGCCCCTGGCTGGCCAGGCCCCTGGCTGGCGAGGCCCCTGGCTGGGGGAAAATGAAAACAGAAGTTGTTTTTTATTTTTCAAATGTCAGATTTAACGTCAAGCTAATTTCTGGTTCAGCAATTTTGCCTTCAAAATAAATGCACAGAAACTGACACTGAGAATAAGAATTTGAATATGTTTGGGTACACAGCAGTACGGTAACCTTGTGAACACACTCAGGGGAACATATAATAGATCTGTGGACTATATGTTACAATGGTGATGTAACTATGAGTCATTTCAATGGTTTTCTTTCTCCCTCAACACAAAACACCCCCACTGTGTTTATGTGAACAATTATTTTGAAAACAACTATTTTTTCTCGCTGCTTTAATGTGCAAAAATGAGCCAGTATCAGTATCAGTCAACTTCAAAGTAAAAGACGAGGTTCTGGATCACAGTGTGTCTTCTGATCCTCTTCGTTTTTGTTTCATATTGTGCAGAGTTAATGTTGATCTGTCCAGCGTGTCTTCTCTGTCTTTGCCGGCTGCAAAAGCGTAGCATTATTTGCGCCCGGCCCAGCGGGTTTCCACCCAGCAGGAGGCTACAACAGAACCATGGCGGACATAAACAGAGGTCTGGTGTGTGTTGCTGCCTTGTTGCTGACATGCTGCTGACGCGACTATGCAGCGCCCCGTTATTCTTTTAGATTGTCATTGCCCTGACGTTGGACGTTTTGAAGTACCCGTACCTGGAGGCGTGGCTCATACCAGAACAACCCAGCCATCAGGGACACTTAGTATTGATTAGTTTTTTCTTTGCCCCTTAAAAAAAATTGACTGAGCTCGCATGCTCTTTTTTTTTACTCTGACATACATTCAAGCAGTTAGGGGTTAAGTGCCTTGCCCGAGAGCACCTCAGCAGTGCGATTCCAGTCACGAGCCTGGCTCTCTAACCTGCTGCTCTGCTTCTGAGTGAAGCCACAGGCGGTTAACTGAACCTGCATCTAGCCAGCCGGCGCTCCCCACAGAGCCCAGCCAATCTATATGTGCTGAGAGGCGTGATGGAGTTATGAGCCGGGCCGAGGGGAGCGGGTGCTAATGGACGAGGCGCTGACAGCTCAAGGCTGCAGTGATGTGTGTCTCAACCACCCAGTAAATGGAGAGGTACGAGCCCGGGCCCAAAGATCATTTCGTAACCCACGATTGAATCCTATAGGGGAGCAAGTGCAATACATGTGCCACAGCGTTACGGCCTCTGGAAAAATCAGCATCGTTTTTGTGTTGCCAAGTTTCCAAGCTAGCGGTTCAGTTCATGCACAGCTACGACTGATGATAAAGGATGCATGGGGTTGATCAGGAACCCTAGAAAGCCCCAGTCCTGTAGCTGTAATAAAGATTGTTGGGTGCAATCTGTTGGTGCACTAAATCTCTTTTATTTGTTGATTGAGTGCAGAACATTCAAGAAGGGGTTTTGCAGGGCGGTGGTGTGTCACGCTGGCTGAACAGAGCACCGTACTGCAGCACAGAGGCTCTTTCTATTCAACCAGTGACATTAGCTTTATTCTCCTTTTACGCAAATGATGAAGCAGGGCTTAGTCGTGACACCGGGCCTTTTCTTTCTTTTCTTTTCTACCTTTCTCTTGCATCCATTCACATAAGAAAGTTTAATCTCATCAAAACAAACCAAGCATATTAGCTTCAATTACGAAACCCTCCCATTCCAGAGTCAGAGGGGGCCTCCTCCCTCCCTCCCTCCCCCAGCAGAGCTTAGCTAAGAGCAATTATTGAAGGTTCATTACAAATCCCTTCGCTTCAGTAAAGTGTAGACAAATGACGCAACTTCCTTGTTTTTCCGTGTTGCGTAGCTGCAGTGAGACCCTTCATCATGTGGAGAATGAAACTTGATTGGTCTGTCGTGACCATACTGTAACCTCGGCGGGCCCACATTCAATTAACTTAATGTTAGTTCGGAGCGCGGTGGCATTAATCTTAGGAAATAAATGAAAATGATACGGGGCCATAAAACCCTGATGAATATCTTTACACATAATTACCAAATGCGTTTGACTTCTTGTGACGATCATCCAGCCAAAACATCACTGGAACAACACCAGGGAGAAAAATAGACTTTACATCTAAAAATGACCACAGACTGAATGAATTACTGTCCTTTAAAGATGACCATGATCTGTTTGAATTTTGTTGGAGCATTCGTTTTGTAAGTCATGTTCCCTTTTCTCCTTTTCCCTTATTTTGGAACATAGAGATTTACTGTACAATTGACAATAATATATCTGCAGGGGTTGATAGGGATGTTGACCAATCACTCAACGATGTCCAGGCACTCCTCCCCCTTCCACCTAGTTGCATTTTCAACCGCTCACCTGATTCAGAGTGATGAGTGACGGCTAATGAGCCTCGTTTTCAAGCCAAGAAAGCAAAAATGATTATTACATTTCTGTTGGATCTCTACTCTCATTGGCTAGCTTACTTGTCCCTGTTTTGAAAATGTGAAAAGTTAGATTACTTAACGCCATTAACTCTTAAATGTTGGGCAGCAGGGTGGCGTGGTGAGTAGGAGGACCGCCCAGCATCATGCGCTGAACCCCTACCAGCTCCAGGGTGATGTTGTGTTGTGTTGTTCTGTATCTGACCCCTTAAGGCCCTAAGCAGAGAGTTTCCCTACAGGGATCAACACAGCATCACATTGTCACTGTTAACGTCTCCTCTCTCCTCCATCCAGCCCCTGAAGCTGCACTGTGATCTCTGCAGCATCGTGTCCAGCTCCGGCCAGATGCTGGGCCAGGCCGCCGGGCCGCAGATCGACCGCTCCTCCTGCATCTGGAGGATGAACAACGCCCCCACGCGGGGCTTCGAGCAGGACGTGGGCCGGCGCACCACCCTGAGGGTCGTCTCCCACACCAGCGTCCCCCTGCTGCTGCAGAAGCCCCAGTACTTCTTCGGCCAGGCCAACGACACCGTCTACGTGGTGTGGGGGCCGCTGCGCAACATGAGGAAGGACGGCAAGGGCATCGTGTACAACATGCTGCGGCAGGCGGTGGAGAACTACCCGCAGGCGCGCATCTACGTCACCACGGAGGACAGGATGAACTACTGCGACATGGTCTTCAAGAAGGAGACGGGGAAAGACAGGTGAGTCGGCGCCCGGTCACCTTGTCTCTTTGTGTTTGTATTTCACCCGGTTCCACGGCTGACCTCAAGTTTTAGCGTGTTTCCCCTTCAGCAGCCTGACATTCTCTGTTCTGCTCACTGGTGTAATATTGATCCGGGTTGACCTTATCGATGCTGATGGTCTGTCCGACGCTCTTTGCTTTCCGCGCCTCAGAACCTCCCCCTTTCATGAAGTGTTATCAAAGTGAGTTACTTAGCGTTCCCCCCTGAAGAGGCCTCTACTCTTCACTGGAGGCCATTTCCAAAGAGATGCTTTGATGAGAAGCCTCAGGATGCATGCGCCGGTCGGGTTGTAGACATCAGCCAAATGCTGGTCTGGGGAAAATCTGGTTAATGAGGTAGCATGATTCTGGCAGCCTTTCTAAACACCCTAGTTGCAGCTGGCATCACAACTCCACTGACAGCGTCTTGGCACGTTCTCCCACCGCACAAGGAAAATGGGGGAGTTATTCAAGCCACAGATTCACGTAGGATGACTTGGAAAGTTTCAGGAGAATTTGTTTGGCAAAGGATCGTCGTCATAAATTGTTTGTCGGAGACACTTGGCAAGTGAAACGTGTTCAAATCGCACCGTGTAATTTAAAGATTATGTAGCCCCGCCTACATACACTGGCCTATTTTTTAATCCGCCCCCCAAAGAGAGTGGCAGGTTAATGACGATGAGAAGCAGGCTCCAGGCCCGCCATTGTCGAGGATGAACCTCATCTCTCAGCCCCGGCCTCTCCCACATGTCGTCAAGACCTCTCTTAACTTTTTAAGAGGATTAACATGTTCAGTAATAGGCGTCGCATCCATCCCATTTCAGCTCCATTGTCTGGTTCTTATTCACGGCGGCGGGGTTAACACCGAGTTTCATGTTCAGCCTGGCTCGGCTGTTTCTGGAGGCCCGCGAAGCCCAGATAGAGATGTGGGATTAGGAGAGGGACGCTCGGGGAGGAGAATCTCATTACAGGACGTGATGCTCCGGGGTGTGATGCGGCGCTTCAATCACCACTGATTGGTACCAGAGAGCCAGCGCGAGGTGTGACAATGAACCCCGGCTAATGAAAAAGTGATGAGTGCTGAGAGGTCTGTGCTGTCTGTCGCTTTCCTTGTCTGTCATTGTTTGCGTGCGTCCACATCTCGCCTCGTGTGTCGTCCAGTATCGACAGGTAATTCGTGTCCATGGTAACAGTCGTTTAAATCTCACATGGGGGAGGGAGGGAGGGACGGGGGGAGGGGAGGGGAGTTATCGGGATCATTATGTGATTATGTGTGCTTTTTCCAACAACACTACCAATGTCTGTACTTTCAACGATCGGAGTTAAAACACTTTTCCTTGAGTGTGTGTGTTCACCGGGTTACTGTCAGCACTTGCTGCGCGGCGCTGGGGATAATCATCGGCTTTGCCGGGGATGGAACGGTGATCGAACACAGCTCTAATTATCCAGATTGCCGGGAGCAGCGTAGGCGACGTGCTGCCTCAGCTCCTGCCTGCTGATCAGGCGGAACGTCACGCCGGCTGGCTGGCTCACCGGCTCGCCGGTCGGCCGCCTGGCTCTCGCCCAGTAATTTAAAGCGAGGCATAAGGATCTGTCAGGAAACTCATTTCTGCTGCTCAGAAATAGCTTGATTGAATGGGGAGAGGGAGGGGGGGGCAGAGGAGATGAGTCTCTGAGAGGGTTAAGATGATCTAAACAACTCCTACTCCAGACCAAGACCAAAATAGACAATAACTGTACATGTTTTCCCAAAAACAAAAATGCTGCTTGAGGATGAAGAGAGTTGGTCTGTACCCTTCAACATCCAGCTGGTCAATACATAGAAGTATGGGGACATACATACATTTCTACAGGTGAAATCCTTTAAATTTGATGTAGTGCTGGGGGAGAAAATCTCCACTTTTTAATACTTTTAAATCGGCAGGAAAAAGTCGAGTCAACATCCAATAGATGCCGAGACCGAGAGACCGAGAGACCGAGACGAGACCGAGACATCAAAAACCTGGACTGGAGTCCTGCAGCCCTGCAGCCCTGGATCTGACTTCACATGACAGCCACTTAAAAGCGTGACTCAGAGTTTTATGTAATTGCACAACAATGTCTGGAAGTGGTACGGGGCTCAACCTATCCGTTATCAGCGCCGCCTGCTGCGCGGCAGTCATTGGCTGTCGGGCGGTATCGGCGCGGCCCCGTTAGCGGCGCTAGATAACGGGCCTCACGGCGACAGAACACTTAAATCACGCTGTCACATTACAGCACCGCCACCTGGGCCCGCCTGACCCGGGTCCCTGCTTCCCAGCCAGCTACTCCTTCACAGCGGTGTGTGTGTGTGTGTGTGTGTGTGTGTGTGTGTGTGTGTGTGTGTGTGTGTGTGCAGGTATGTGTGTGTGTCTGACACCCTCCCTGTGTTTTTGACAGTGTGCGATAGTGTGGACGTTTCTATTTGTCCCTGTGAGTTCGTGTCTCTTCATTCCTGGGTGTTTTTTTTTTTTTACTTTCCGTCGCTGAGCTGCGGCGTTACTCCCTTCTAACCTTACAAGCTTCCTTACAAACTTCCCTACTGCCTTAATTAAGGCCTTTTCTGATTCCTACTAAGTGACAGACAGAGACAGGGAGCAAAATGGATGTTTCAGCTGCAATTTTTCCATGGCGGGTGAGTCAGTCTAATCATAGATGAGCTTAATAGCAGATGTTCTTCTCACTTGGGCGTCCAAATATGTATGTGAGTTGTTTTTTTTAATCTATTTTTATTCCGGTGAACGTCACGGTTGTGTAATCGTGCTTCATAATCTCCACACGTCCACCTCATATGAGTGTGACTATCCCTGCAGTCCTCCTCCTTAAAATAGCGGTGGTTTAAAGGGGAACACCACTAAATTTACTCCCATGGTCTAAGAGATCCCATTCGCTATCCGACAACTTTCTGACAAAGCCGAGCCTCGGTCTTGTGATGTTGTCAGGTGTAGAAGTGGGAAGAGAGCACCCGGAGGGACTGTCTGGAGATGCGGGTGTATTTTCCAGTGCAAAACTGACAATGCTGCTTCAGAATAAAGTTCACTTGGTATATAAACAATCAATAAAACATTGCGGTTGTCCACAAATTCACTGTCTGTTCTCCGGACGTCCCTCGTGACACAGCGTTTTGAGTGTTGGCTCTCTGGTTTTGGCTTTGGGAGAGAGTCAACTGGACTAACATATATTCTTGAAGCTGCACCAGAGGGCCGGACGCTCTTCTCTGCTGCAGCCCCAGTTTGTGGTCGAGGCTTTAAAGTGAGTGATGTTCCAGACACAGGAGGTACAAATTGCTCCCAGACCCTCCCAAGATTCAAAAGTGTGAATATAACAAAATGTACAATTCACTGAACTTAGTTTGTTGATGCAATCTCCGTCCTGACGTGATCGAGAGCAGCCAGCGGCTTCAATGTCACTCCACCAGCGCCGAGTCTTTTGTTTAGTGTGGTATGTGACTGTATCTGTAATTGCTTTGTGTTTTGGATGTCAAGAGAAGGAGAAACTGTAGATAGCGGGGAGTCGTGTAGCCAGCTTGTTTAGGACACGAGCGAGGCGAGGCTAGCAAGCGGCGCCACAGAACTGTAATTTCATGCTTATCACGACGGGCCGCTAAAGAGGGATGAGAGAACAGTGGGATTCATTGTGTTTCTCACCACATGAAGCTGAGATTCTTCCTTCTGCGGGGCTGTAAGTACGTCGCTCTCAGCCCAAACGGAGGAGTGTGTAATGACATTACATTTCTGTGCTGAATGCTTGTAATTTCTGTGAAATTAACTTATTAAATGAAGCCGGGGGAGAAACCCGACCAAAATAACCCCCGTCGCTCTGGCTCTGCTGTCGGCGGGTCAGAACCGGTCAAATTGGAAGAACAAAGAAGTCGCCAGAGTGTCGCCGGTCAGAGCGAGAGGGGGTCAGCGGCCAGCCATTTCCTGTGTTCTTATGACCCCATCTGAGAGAAATGAGGCGATCGCCGGAGTGGGAGAAGCAAATGTCAGCCGAAGGCGACGTGCAGCGTTCCTTAAAGCACCGTTTGCGTTTGTGCCGTAATGACATAATGACTCTCCGGGGATGTCAGAGAAACTATTAGCAGGGAGGGACGGCGGAGCGGCGGTCGGGTTTCCATTTGGAATGTGGCGAAAATCCTTTTATCCTTCGCTGTTAAATCTGTTGCAACCGGGGATGTGGGGGCTTTTATTCCCAAAGGCTGGATATCCACGTTGCTTCAAATCCATCACTCGGTAGTTCTAGATTACAGACGATCACTAACAGGCAAACATCTTAAAACTGATAATTCATGTTTTTACAAAATTAGTAAATGGACTGTACTTATATTGCGCTTTTCTAGTCTTTTCCGACCACTCAAAGCGCTTTACACTGCATTCACATTCACCCCATTCACACACAGCTTCGGGAGCAATTTGGGGTTCAGTGTCTTGCCCAAGGACACTTCGACATGCGGACTGGAGGAGCCAGGGATCGAACCGCCGATTTTCTGATTAGCGGACGACCCGCTCTACCTCCTGAGCCACAGCCGCCCCTTTCTTTCTTTCATGTCACTGTTTTTCAAATGTCTCGTTTTGAAAGAGAAAGCTCTTTACGTGCAGGGGTCTGGGTCTGTTCTCTATAGCATTTATGAGCAACGTGGCTCTGCAGCAGAGTGGACTCTAATGAAATCACGCCGGGTGGCAGAACTCTCCACCAGCGACACAGGTAGACATGGTGGTCAGCCTGGAGCCACAAAAGTAGTAAATGCATTTTCTGTCCTGCTTTGCTGTGACCAATTGAATAAGCTGGACTGGGCACAGAGCTCCAAACACACACCTGCACCACTACAGACCCATCTCCATCTAATAAGCCTTATTGGATCAAACCCGCTTGAAAAATAAAACTCTAAATAGATGAAATAGCCTCATAACATAAAGCCCCATTGTCTCAGTGTGTAGTATCAGTGTGTCTCTGCACCAGTGACACCAAGACCCTTGTGTATTTATCGTTCTTAACCGATAAGTAAGGAAGGTGAAACTGAGTTGATCCCGATGAGGAAGGTAGGTTACAGCAGGGTTCAGCAGGGAACAAAGAAAACTAGAATAAGACGTACGCAACCCAATTGAATATAAAGTAGGAAAATAAAAAAAAACTGTAGAAACAACAAGAATGGTAAAAATAAAACGATAAAAGCAATGAAATAGAATCGATATAAACAAGGGGTTATGTAAGACAATAAGAGAAAGAGAACATGCAGAAATACACTGAAATGTGTGCAGAGGAAAAAATAGATGTTTCATTTGTGCAGTAAATATAGTAAATATGAGTAGATATAGAAGTATATGTAGGTGTTATATATTTGTATTAATACAGGTTGTGAAATATCCAGTCTGAAATAGTGGGAACCTTATAAATGAATGAACACCAGTGAGGAAGCAGGTCTGCAGATGGCCGCCCACGTGTGCAGAAAGCGCCTCGTGGTGTAGACCGGCCTTGTAAAAAGCGGTAAACGGTAAACGGTACGCCCCGGTGTGTTTGAGCCGGGAGTCGGCGGTGAAAGTGAAATGCCTGAGAGAGCATAAAATGTGGAGCGCTGCTTCACAGGTGTAGCGAACGCTGTAAAGTTTTACCACCTCCTCCTACTCTTCACCGGTCTCGTTCCCCGAGCCGCCGGTTGACATTTTAAGTGCAGCGAGTGCAGAATCTCAAGAGCGTGGACGGGGCGGGGTCAGCCGGCAGGTCTCACCGATCCTCAAACACAAACCGACCGGAATAACCTGCCCTCTGATGTTTGGCTTGGCGAGGGACCGAGTCTGCCAATTACAGCTCTCGGTGCATCACTGTATCAATACGATGCAAGATGAGCGGCGTGGCGGCTGATTCTGAACATTCATTCTCTAATGTGGTGTAATGCACTTTACTGCTGATGGATCCCCCATCAGTGTCCAGAGACAGGAGGAGGTGCAGCTGCGACGCCCCCACGCAGCATCAGCCGTAATGCGTTCTGTCAGCGATGCGCATGTTCTGTTGTGCGTTGAGCTCCAGAGTGGATGTGAACTCGTCACTTCAGATTATAGTCGTAGGACGCCGCGTGAAAAGGGAAGCAATCACCTCTTGGCAGCTGTATTAAAATCCGCTTGTAAAATTGTCAAGCCGTCATCGTCATCTCCGCCCCGCTCTCAAAAACTTTCCCAGCCGGCAACAAATAATAACTCAGTCATCGGCTCCACAAACACGAGCTTTCGGATTTGTTCAAATCAGGAACACGGCTTTTTATTTGATTCATTTCTTAAAACGCGTTGACACACAAATCATAGTAAGCCCAATGAGAATATTGTTGTTGGGTTTTTTCCCCTCTCTCATGCCGCTGCAGGGCTGTTTGAAATGAGATGGTTTACTTTCTGGTCAGCTTCCAGTGCAGCTCCCGAGGATTTGGGGGCTTTCAAGTCTCGGTAATGTGGCTGCTCGCCTCCGGAAAAACAGTTTTACCATCATTTGTATCTGGTATCAGTTACTTGATGCTCATTGCTCGGTATCTAAAACCCACAGATAATTGCATCCTCTGAAATCAGACTGTTTTGTAAATGATGGACTCAAGACATCCAATAATCGAGATATGAACCTCTCCATGTCCATGTATATGTAGAGATGTGTATATATGGTGTTTATATATGGAGACAAAGACTAATATATATCTGGATGCATCACACGTTAAAGAATAATCACTCCATTATTCTGCCTCTCACTCCTTCTAATGGTCTGATTTGTGTGCAGCAGCATCATCTTTCATTTCCGCGTCACGAGCATGAAAATGTGGAAGTGTTCTGCACATTAAGGTCATACCACGTTTTCCTTGTGAGCCTC
Organism: Hoplostethus atlanticus; assembly: GCA_034670405.1. Lineage (NCBI taxonomy): Eukaryota > Metazoa > Chordata > Actinopteri > Trachichthyiformes > Trachichthyidae > Hoplostethus > Hoplostethus atlanticus. Next base: position 2,206,150 of record JAXDDX010000075.1, on the reverse strand, counting down.
CATAAATCTTCTGTACTGTAAGAGGACCTGGCGTGGCTGAAGAGCAGTCGGCAGAGCTTAATGGTTCTATGGTTATTGGACTCCTGCATGGGATTACTCCCTCTTGTTAAGCTCTCCAAGGTGCAGCGCTGGAGGGGGAGGCTCTAAATAATTCAGCACTACAACTGGGATTAATTGATTATTGAGCTTCAAATCGATGGTAATCAGGAGCCCTGTGTGTAATTCTGGATGTTAGGTCTTTGTCTTGAGCCCGGTCCCCAGAGAAATCGCTCATGTTGGTTCTCGTCTGTTTTGCTAATCCTTGGTTTTTACTCCCCGCGGTCTCGGACCGGCGTGCCGCGAGCATGTTGAATAGGCTGCCGAGCTCTGAGTGCCACTCAGCTCAGACTCTTCCTGCTTCCTCTTTGTTCCTCTTTGCACTGCAACATCTTGTAGTTACCAAACCTTTTCAAACTCTCTCCTCTTCAAACTCCCTACTCTGCTGAATGAATCATGAAATGTTTGCGCCCAGCGATGTTGTGTTGGTGCTGCGTTCAGGCCTCGGGACCGCCATACGAATTAGAGTCTCTTCTAGCAAAAAGGACTCTTGTTTACTTTGGTGAAGTTCATCAAGATCTTGGCCTGGTTGGTTGATGATGACGCTTTTATTGGGGCTATTTGTCAACAAGGACAGCTAAAAGTCCACGAAGGCTGTTAATGGATTGATTAGTAGATTGATTAATGGATCACGTATGAAATGTCTCCATGTTATAGTGGATCAATCCAGCCCAACCAGCATGGCTCCAAATTGACGTATATGGTTCCCTCAGGAGCCAGTAGCTGTTATAATAATAATAGAGACCGGTCCAAAGATTCATTGAAGGGACTATATTTGAATTTTGTTTTTATTCTCTTACGTTACTTGTTTTATCAAGTCTGCAGGAGCCTGACGTGAACTGCAGCTGACTTCTGATCAGAGAATCAGGGAGTTGCTCCGAGTTTGAAGGTTAGTTGAAGTCTGAGGCAGAAAACAAATGCAATAGGGGGGAAAATCCAGTCGGACCGTTCAAGATAGCCAGATAACAACAACAGCACGTCGCAAGATTCACATTAACTTCAGGGAATTGGTTTGGTTAATGTACTTTAAACTGAAATAAAGTGGAAAGTTGATGCTGTTATTGACATCTATAGTCAGAAGAGGGAAAGTGAACAGTAAATAACAATCCCAATCCTCAACCAGCATGAGGTGCTTCATGTTGCGTTGTATTGTGTGGAGCAGTCGGGCTTCAGTGGAGCGGGGGAGGCTTTTATTATTTTACTGCTGCTTTATCATGGTAATACAATTTTTTAGAGTAGGTCTGTAAAAACATCAAGCTTGGCCTTTCTGCTGAACAACGGTGCTACTTGACACATCTCTTTTGGCTTTGTCCTCTCTTGTATGATTTCTAGTCAGAGATATTTGAAATGTTTTCTAAGGTCTTTGAGATCGCTCCTGCGGTTGAAGAGCGAGTGGCTTTGATGCTTGGAATGGTTGCACCCAAAAAGAAACCCTCCTCCTGGCCTGGAGATCACCCACTCCTCCCTGCTTTCATGAGGAATGGCTCAATGAAAGGACTGACAATACTGTTGAGGTTTGAAGTGTCTTGAGATCTTGCAATGGCTTACTCCGTTGTCTATTGTTAGCAATAAGTTACGTTCCACAGGTAGTGTCCATAGCTAGCCCAGCTGTACAGTTCAACAAAAATCCACTTCAGAAACGTTGTTGTAATAAAGAAAATATGGGAATCTCCGTTTTATTACTCAGTTTCAAGATTATAATTCGCTTACAAAAAATGTGGCTGGCTAATACACTTGCTGTAACTATTTACTATTCACAGAAAAGAAGGTAAGAAAACCGTTTGCCTCCACAGCTCTCAAGCACTGTTTTCCTGCTCTCCCTGTCCACAGAATATCTAGCGCATGTCTACGGTCTTAAAGGGGAAATACACCTTTTTATCAACATGTACCAAATCATATAAAACATGAATTCTAGTATGCTTTTAACATTTTTAACCATTATATGAACTTCCAAAATGAAATTATATATCTTTTTAACACATTTTAGTCATGTTAACGGTAATTACTATGAACTGTTCTTTCGCCTCTACATACCCGGCCCCTAATTGCTTTCCAGGGTAGAAACAATTACAACTTATCTGAAGAACGTTTTTTCTTAGAATATCTTTCTTCTGAGTAACACTCAGGTAAACAACAGTCCTTCTCATACTGCTTCTTGAAGTAAGCAGAGCTTCGTTATCGGCCTCTCAAGCTCATTAGTCTTTGTCTTGACTCGAACCTTGCGGACCATTCCATGCTCATCCTCCGTAGTCTTGACGATCCTTCCCATCAGCCAGGATCCCCTAGGCGCTGACTCGTCGACAATCAAGACTACATCTCCTGGGATGAAGTTTCGTGATGGATGGTTCCATTTCTGTCTTTTCTGGAGTTGAGGCAGATACTCCTTGGTCCAGCGCTTCCAGAATAGGTCGCCCATATACTGGACTTGCCTCCATCTTCTACGCGCATAGGTGTCATCTTTCCGGAAGAGTCCCGGTGGTAAGTTGGGTTGAGTCTTCAGTAGCAGCAAGTGCTGTGGGGTGAGAGCTTCCAGATCATTCATATCCTTTGAAGGCATGGTAATAGGCCTACTGTTCAGAATGGCCTCACATTCACAGAAGAACGTTTGAAGACCTTCCTCATCCAAGCTTTGTTCTCTCAGCGTAGCAACCATGATCTTTCTGATGGAGCGGATGATTCTCTCCCACACCCCTCCATGGTGTGACCCAGATGGTGGATTAAATATCCATTTGATGTCACATTGGAGCAAGCTGTTCTCGATTTGTGAAGTATTCCACTCCTTTATAGCCTTTCTGAGCTCGCGGTCAGCTCCGACAAAGTTAGTCCCATTATCGGATCGCATTTCCTTCACTTGACCTCTCCTTGCGATGAAGCGACGCAAAGCGTGAATAAAAGAGTCTGTTTCCAGCGATGTTGCCATTTCGATGTGAACCGCACGACTTGCGAGGCAGGTAAATATGACACCATACCTTTTCACAGATGATCTTCCACGTTTTACGTTGAATGGTCCAAACAGATCCACTCCACTTCTGGTGAAAGGTGGTTCGTTCGGTATGACCCTGTTTCTTGGTAAGTCCGCCATCATTTGTGTGCCTGGTGCACCATGTTGTCTTCGACAGGTAATACAGCGAGACAGCATTTTCCTGATTGTTGAGGGAGCGTTGATAATCCAGTATCTTTGACGTACATGAGACAAGACATGATTGCGTCCGCTGTGTCCCAGCCGCTCATGTGCATCCTGAAGAATCAGATCAGCCACGCGATGGTCTTTAGGCAGGAGCATCGGGTGCTTGGCTTCGGCTGGCATGGATGCTCGACCGAGCCTCCCTCCGACGCGAAGGATTCCCTCTTGAAGTCGCGGATTCAGTCTGTAGATTCGACTACTTTTTTTGACAGGCTCTTTTCTCTGAAGAGCAAACATTTCCTCTCTGAACTTCTTTTGACAGTGGCGGATGATATCCAGCTCAGCTTGTCGCATATCGTCCACGGTCAGATAAGTCTGTTTGAGACTCCTCTTGTAGCTTGTCATTTCTTTGTTCACTTGCTCTTGATCCTTGTATAATCCATTCATTTCTCCTCTCTTCTTCGACAGGTTTACCAGGGTTCCTTTGACTCGAGTGAGCCACGCCACGGCTTTCTTTAGCCGTATCCATGAAGAGAAGTATTCTGTTATTTGTTGCATTGCATCGGTGCTTTCTTCTACTGTTGTAGCATTGACAAGTATGCCTTTCTTGACCTCAGGATCTGCTACTGTAAGCTCCTCTAAACGATCAGGCTTGTCTGGCCATTCCCTTTCTGGCTTGCTGAGGAAGGCAGGCCCTGAGATCCATACTTTGTTCTGCGTGAAGACGCTCGCCTTTTGCCCCCTGGAAGCGTGATCCGCTGGATTCAACTGTGTGTTGATGTAGCTCCACTGCTCCACTCTTGATGCTTGTAGGATTGTAGCAACCCTGTTTGCCACAAATGTCTTGAATCTAATGTTCTCGTTTGCTATGTACTTGAGGACGGCGGTGCTGTCCGTCCAGAACTTGGAATCTGACAGTGGCAGCTGTAATTCTTTCTTCAGCATGACGTCCACCTTCACAGCTAAGGTAGCCGCCGTCAGCTCCAACCGTGGGATAGTTGTGGACTTCAGAGGGGCAACCCTTGCTTTTCCCAAGACAAATGAGCAGTGTATTTGATCACTGCTGTTCTTCTGGACTAGGTAAGTGACAGTACCGTAGCCTTTGTTGATCACGTCGTTCATAAAGCTAACGTAGTCTTCCTTGAACATCTGGTTTCTCTGAAGCTTCTTCTTCATGTTGAGCGCTCGTTGCTCTGCTACTGCTCTGTTGTTCGGCATTTTCGCATCCTTGTTCTTCAACGGCAAACCAATAGAGTAGTGACCGTCGACCAGCTTGGCTGATTCAGAGACTCTGTCCATGAACAGCTGGTCTTCCTTGGACATTTCCAGATGCTCTCCTTGAGCGTTCTCAGGAAAATCACACTTGAATTGCTGAGCCCATAATTCTTCCAGTCGAGCCACTGAGATGCGATTCATCTTGCTCTGTGGGTATCCATGTTTTGTCCGGCTTCTGATGTTCTCACGCAGCGGTCCATTTACGGTCCACCCTAGCGCTGTGCGTACTGCATACGGCCCATCTTTGACGCTACGTATTACCTCTTCTGGTTCCAAGGCTTTCGCCACATCAGTTCCAATCAGAAGACCGACATCTGCGTTGATCGAAGGAATTCGTACACCTTGCAGATGTGGCCACTTATCCACGTCTTCTTGAGTTGGAATGTTCTCTTTACTCACAGGGATAACCTTTTGTGAAAAAACCTCTGTGAGCTCGATGAAGTCATTGCCTTCTAAGCTGCTCACTTCTAGGTCTGGTACAGCTTTGCAGGAGACTGCCTTTTGTTCTCCCATGGTGGTAAGTAAGATGTTCACATTTTTTCCTTGCAGGTGAAGCTCATTCGCCAGCTTGTTAGTGCAGAAGGAAGCATTACTCCCTGGATCCAGGAATGCATAACAAGTCAGCACCTTGTTGCCTTTTTTTGCCTTTACTCTCACAGGAACGATGGCGAGGATACTATCTGTACCCCCGGCCCCAGTCTGGGAGCTTGTGTCCCCTGCATCCACGAATCCGCTGACCACAGTTTGCTCTTCCTTCGGAGACTCGTCCTTGGGCTCCCCCTGTGAAGCCTCTTCTTTTGGTGAGTCTTTGGGTTTCTGTTTTATGTGTAGGAGTGTAGGGTGTGTTGCTGAACATATCTGACAGCTCTTCTTTTCTTCACAGAACTTACTCATGTGTCCTGCTGTAAGACAACTGAAGCAAAGTCCTTTGCTCTTGAGGAACTCCAACTTTTCCTTGTGCAACATTTTTTGAAGTTTTTTGCATTGTTCCATGGTATGGTCTCCCTGACAGAAGATACAGGGTTTGTTGAAGGCCTTGTTCACATTTGTTCCCTTCTCCTGAGTTTTCTTGTTTCCGGCACCAGCACCTATCTCGGCTTTCTGTGCTTTTACTTCGGTGGCCAGTGTTGTGATGTTTTTCTTTCCACTTGACTTTTCTGTTTTGCTGTCTGTCTGGCGTTTTGTTTGCCCTGGGATTTCACCGAACACAGGGTGTGATGCCATTTCCGCCTGCGTGTTGACGAACGTTACTACATCTTTGAACTTTGTCCGGCGATCTTGCCTTTTTTGAATGTCTATGGCGACACTCCTGAATCTCTCTCTCAGCCTGTAGGGAAGCTTTGCGATGATCGTGCGCATGTTAGCAGCATTTTCCATCTCATCTAAGTACTCGAGGTCTGACATTGCATTACTGCAACTTGTGAGAAAGAGGGCGTATGATTCGAGTGCCTTGGTGTCATCTGTTTTTATGGTAGGCCAGTTTAAAGCCTTGTCAAGGTAAGCCATGGATATCTTGTATTTATCACCAAAGCGTTCTTTCAGAAGTCTCTTGGCTTCAGGATAGCCCTGTTCTGGGTCCATGTGAAAGCAACTGCGCACTAAGTCATTAGGCTGTCCATTCGTGTGTTGCTCTAAATAGTACAGCCGGTCTTTGCTATTTTCAGTCTTACTCTCTACGCCATGTTCAAACGCCCTCATAAAGAGACGATATTCTACTGGATCTCCCTTGAAAACAGGAATGTTCTGTGGTGGCAATGTAGAGAGCTTCTGTTGCTTTATTAGGCTTTCGGTGATGTCATTTTGGCGTTGCATGACGGTAACAAGGTTATCTGTATTCACAGAATTGTCCACTGAGTATACAGGAGCTTGTATCACATTGTCACCTGCATCTCTTCTTGTGGTGTGGCTATGCTGACCGCCACTGCTGGCTACCTCACTCTTAATGCGGCTGACATCATGCTTCACTGGAGTAGACGTTAGAACATCCACCCTACTTCCTTTGGTTCTGCCTGACGCTTCTGCACCTTCATATTTTCTTAAGACGGCCAATTGCGCATCAGCCGCGGCGAGCCCGGCCTGTAGCTCTAACTCTTCCTTTTCAGCCTTGAGCTGTAGTTCGTGTTCTTCTAAAGCCTGTTTTCTTTTCAACGTAGCTGACTTGGCTAACAGAGCGGCTCTTTCCAACTCTACCTTTAAGCGTTCAGAACGAGCTGACGATGTTGTTGAAGCAGCGCTGACAGACTTAGATTTCTTAAATTTCTTGGATGTGACCGACACACTATCTTCAGGTTGTATCTCATCACTAGCCTTCTTAGCTTCCTCTTGGCGTAGCTTAGCCGCCTGTATCCATACACACACGTCTTGTATAAACTCTATGTGCTCGCTATTTATTGGCTCAAACCAATCCCTTTGATCTGTGTTCATATTCTCTTCACATCCCATCTGGCAGAATAGGTCTCTAACATGCACATTTATTTCACTGAATTCCTTTATCAGTCCTTCATATTTGGTCAACAGTTCCTTTCTTACGTTTTCCACATTTGCATCATCATCCATTAAAGCATGCAATTCGTTCTTTCTCTTAGTGAGTTGGCCCACTATGGCTCTTCTTGAGGTTATTTTCATTTGCAGTTTATGTTCCAATCCTTTAAGTGTTGGTTTAACAACTCTCTTTTCCTTTTCCTCAGTTAGTCCTACCGTCTCTTCTGTTCCTGTCCCCGCCATGATTGCCTTGCAGTCGGTCCTTCCAGTAATTATACGGGTCCCATTTGCTAACCAACAGTCACAAAGCAGCACAGACGAGCCTTGTTGAGATCCCCACTCTCAGTTGCTAGCTAGCACGTAGCTAACTACTCACGAGTCACATGCAGCCTAGGTAGGCTAATTGAGAATATCTATTCAGGTCCCTCGTTGGATCTTGAATACATGCTCCACGTTCCACAAACCTCTCCAAAGGCTCCTTGTCCAATGTCTAGCAGGTTTTCTTACTATGTTGAGGTTTGAAGTGTCTTGAGATCTTGCAATGGCTTACTCCGTTGTCTATTGTTAGCAATAAGTTACGTTCCACAGGTAGTGTCCATAGCTAGCCCAGCTGTACAGTTCAACAAAAATCCACTTCAGAAACGTTGTTGTAATAAAGAAAATATGGGAATCTCCGTTTTATTACTCAGTTTCAAGATTATAATTCGCTTACAAAAAATGTGGCTGGCTAATACACTTGCTGTAACTATTTACTATTCACAGAAAAGAAGGTAAGAAAACCGTTTGCCTCCACAGCTCTCAAGCACTGTTTTCCTGCTCTCCCTGTCCACAGAATATCTAGCGCATGTCTACGGTCTTAAAGGGGAAATACACCTTTTTATCAACATGTACCAAATCATATAAAACATGAATTCTAGTATGCTTTTAACATTTTTAACCATTATATGAACTTCCAAAATGAAATTATATATCTTTTTAACACATTTTAGTCATGTTAACGGTAATTACTATGAACTGTTCTTTCGCCTCTACAAATACAGATGGAGAGCCCATACGGAAATGTAATATATGACATATATGCCCCTTTATCAGCCATATATGTTACATATAAGGCGATTTATTATTACCACATACATACATCCTCTGGATGTATGACGATATAGGTTTTAACATATATGAAATAACCATAGTAAAATTTGTATATGTACATATATTAAAAATTTTTATTGTATGAATTTGTATATGGTATTATATGTTGCAACCATATATGTTCACAATATATGTTTAATTTATATATTTATATATGTTTATTAAAACAACATACAACATATATAACATAAACATATGCCTCTCCTCGTTAGTACGGAGACCAGGGTTCAATTCCCTGACGGGGAGGACTCTCTACTTATATGGGGTGGCTGTGGCTCAGGAGGTAGAGCGGGTAGGCCTCCAATCAGAAGATCATAGGTTCGATCCCCGGCTCCTCCAGTCCACATGTCCCGATGGTCAGACCAGCACCTTGCATGGTAGCTCACTGCCGTGAGTGTGAATGAGAGGCATATACTGTAAAGCGCTATATAAATGCAGTCCATTTACCATATGGGCTAGACATATATGTCACATAATTTGTATGTTATATGTATAAATAATTATATATGTGACATATATGTCACAAAATGCATTATATATATTTGTATGGGCTAGACATATATGTCATATATGAAATTGTTCCAATTTCTAATAGGTTTCATATATAGTTTGTACATACATGTACATATATGTTTTTCCTTCATATGTACATATATTTCATATATGGAAATGTACTATATGTACATATAGTACATTTCCGTATGGGAGAACACGCTTTCATAGGCCTTTCATAGCAGTACGTTTACTAAAATATGGGGTCTGTTCATAAATGATCAAAGAAAATACTGTAAATGTTTAATATATGTATAATGGCTCAATTTGTATTGCTGTTGCATTTTTTAAAAATTATTATTTTGTGAGTTGTTTGTATGAATGTGCACTTTTCATAAATCTTAAATCTTAAAAAAAAATAAAACAACGGTGCTGTGGTTGTTGACAGATGACAGGTGGGTTGTGGGAAGGTTGCTGGTTGACAACACATCCTGGTTAACAGCTGGCCGGCCCACTCATACCTGAATGTGTAGCGGAGAGCCCAGCAGTGCAGACCTGATCACCCTGTATTGATCATCCTGTTAACTATCTGCTGCTTTTTGGCTTTCATTCTGTAAAACCTGACATTTAATTTAGTTATTCCATTATTTTTTTGTGAAATTGATTCTTCATTTAAAGGCCTAATGTGTCTGTTACCCTGCCTAAAGGGCCGCTAACCCAGAAGAACTATTTTATTTGTGTGAGTTTCAATGGAGAGTTTTACTGTCACATGGTCTAAATGCTGTTTCCCACCCTGTCTGAATACTTTGGCATGAAAATGATCAAATTTAAAGATAATAAATATTGGCAACTCCAGTGAGAAAATATTGATATCAGCATCGACCTCCAGAAACCCATATCTAAACCCATATCTGAACCCATATCTAAACCCATGTCTGAACCCATGTCTGAACCCATATCTGAACCCATGTCTGAACCCATGTCTGAACCCATGTCTGAACCCATGTCTAAACCCATATCTAAACCCATGTCTGAACCCATGTCTGAACCCATGTCTGAACCCATATCTAAACCCATGTCTGAACCCATGTCTGAACCCATGTCTGAACCCATATCTGAACCCATGTCTGAACCCATGTCTGAACCCATGTCTGAACCCATGTCTGAACCCATGTCTGAACCCATGTCTAAACCCATGTCTGAACCCATGTCTGAACCCATGTCTGAACCCATGTCTGAACCCATGTCTGAACCCATATCTGAACCCATGTCTGAACCCATGTCTGAACCCATGTCTGAACCCATGTCTGAACCCATGTCTGAACCCATGTCTGAACCCATGTCTGAACCCATGTCTGAACCCATGTCTGAACCCATGTCTAAACCCATGTCTAAACCCATATCTAAACCCATATCTGAACCCATATCTAAACCCATATCTAAACCCATGTCTAAACCCATATCTAAACCCATGTCTGAACCCATATCTGAACCCATGTCTGAACCCATGTCTGTCGAACCCCAGTAGGAATTATTCTCCTGTTGCAGTCAGGATGAGCTAAATCCCTGGAGTGTAAAACAGGCTCAGTGTGGTACAAGGAGCTTCACTGCTGAGCTGTTGTTCACTGATGGGGCTTTGTCTTCTCCAGAGTTAACTCACCACGTTGAGACATCCATCCAGGTGTCACTGGACTGAGTCGGTAGTCGGTAGTGGGTCGTTGGTGAATCAACTATCAGTTTTTGACTTTCACTCTCTTGTGAGTCGTCTGAGAGCCGTCGGTTGAATACATGGAAGTGATATTACAACGTCATACACGTCATTTCCCTCTGGTGAAAGAAGAGGATCTTCTGTTCCCCGGGGCAAAAGAAAATTAGGAATGTCATGTCTTTATTCTGTCAGCCTCAGACGGCGGATGTTTTTGCTAGTTAATGGCAGCAGAGTTTTACAGAGCTCTATTTTTAGAGCTAATGGTGATGAATTATCACAGCTATATCCAGAACTGTAATTAATCTAAGGTATGAGTTATGAATGGTAACAATAAGAACGAGGTACTCTAAATGACATGCTCATACACTCATTTTGGGCGTGGGGGGGGCGACACACAACTAAGGCACATTCCTCTTTTTCATCTCCAAAAAAAAAAAAGGATTAGGACGTAAGCGAGATGTCTTCGCCTCGCGGGCCGCCGCTCACCAGGCTGCTACCAATTTAATGAGTGGTGGGCATGAAGCGTCAGATCCTTCTCCCACTCTGAGGGAATTATTAAAGTGCTGGGTGCCGGGCGGAGACGGGGAGATCAGTGGAGGGCCTCGTGCATATCACCGCGTGGGAAAGGACCGCCATAAGATATAAACCACATACAAGAAGAGGGAGGGGGGGGGGGGATGTTTTTTTGGCTCCCACCATTTAGCGCCATCTGGTCGGGCGTTTGGATGTTTCCGCTTTTTGTGTGAACACGACAGGGGAACAAACGCTGGACTCCTGTCAGAGCGCTGAGTGTGGTGAGTTAGGATGATGGATGTTCTCCACATGCAGAGTGTCAGCGGACACGGCAGCTTGGCTCATGCTACCAGCACAGGGAGGCTTCAGGAGGCAGCAGCATCAGCATCACCCGGCCTGGATTCACTTTCATCTTCATATATTTATTAAAAAAAACCTGAATGTCCAGAATGAGACGAAGACTTGGAGATCTTTCATGTCTGTTTCTCAGTTAAAGCTGCATGAAGCATTTTAACATCAATAACTAATTGCCATAGTAATTTTGAGGCATTAGTATAATAATGGTAAACACACAGACCATCGCTAGCAGCCTGGCAGAAATAATACTATACAAGTAATATTACAAAATATATAATATATAGTACAAAAGGTATTGATGACAGAGTAGCCTGATATCTCATCAGCAGCATGTTGTAGGGGATGCTGCATGACATGTTAGGATCCACCATTTTGCTTTCTCTCTCTCCTCAGTGACCCTTTGCCTCTCTCTCTCCATCCCTCCCATTTTTGGCAGGACTGTGGTATCTTCATCACATCATTACAGCCTCCTCTCCTCCTCCCTCCTCTCCCCATCGTCGGTGAAATGGAGTCCAATTTGACAACAAATGGCAGTAAGCTCACTGTACCCAGGATTAGCTCTTCGTCGGGTACTTCACTGTACAAAATGTCAGATCAATGTCACGACTGGCTCTCGGCTGGGACGCTCAGAGCCTCTTCCTCCCCTAACGCCGACCGCCATCGCTGCTCCGTCCTCATTGACACATGCTTTAAGGGGACAACAAGGCCGTTAGCTCGCAGGAGAGAAGGCAGCGAACAGAGGGACAGTAGAGGGAGTAGGACAACGGGAGGGATGGAGAGAGAGAGAGGCAAAGGGTCACTGAGGAGAGAGAGAAAGCAAAATGGTGGATAGAGGCGGCGTCCTTGTGCAGGTGTGGGAAGTCTGAAAAGGTATTGAAAACCATTTTCTTAATTTCCAGGTCTGAAAAGAAAATGGAGAATATGAGAGAAATGTGATTGAAACTAGTTCCACATGTCTGTGATGAAGAGATGATGATTGGTCGGCTGAGACGGACACACCTGTCCATCCTGACCCGTCAGTCAAGGCTTCACGCTCCCTGTCAGCTCAGTGATGTTTCACCGGGACGAACCAAAACTATCTGCTTATGAAGCTGAAACATGATGCCTCAGTAACATGGTCATTCAATATGTCTTATTGTACATTATTTTCTTTAACATTACTTCTTCAAATGTATTAATTTATGTTTCCCATCGTCTCCCTGTGAAGTCTGGGTGTTAGGGTGAGGGGGGAAGAACCCTGGAGAGGGGATGGAAACAGAGTGAGGATGTGATCAGAGGGAGGTGAGATGAAGAGCTGTGTTTTCCTGAATCAGTGGCGTAGTCCAACACAGCGTGAGCTCACAGGGCGTGGCTTCTGATGCCCGGTCATGTTGTGGCCAGTTGGAGACGGGATGGATGAGGAGGGCCTGGCCTCAGCCGACCAATCACATCACCTCTTTTCCTCCCTTTTAAAAGCAGTGACAGTAACAGAGTCAGTAAACCTTCAATGAAGGTTTGATTAAATTCCCTTTACTGTTCTCCAGGCCTCGTGGTGCTTAGTGATGTTGGATGGATCATTCACACCACAGCCACGTGTTCATAGTTAGTTAAAATGTTGTGTTGTTTTCCTGCTTGATGGATTTATATCCAAGTCAAATTGGGCAACACATCATCCACAGAATGGGTTGGTAAGCTTTTGAACAGGATCCGTTCAGAAATACACCAGAACATGCCTGAGCTTCGGACGTGGTCGGACACAGAACAGACCCCGGTAATCCTTGGCACCAAAATTGCACTGCACCGCTCGATCGTCGCCGACACGCCCCCTACTGCGCCTCTCCTCCCACTACGGTGCAGTCAGGTTCACGGTGAGTCACCAAAATACCAAACTGAGGCTGAGGAGGACAAAAACTCTGTGTGCATCCGATGAAAAGCCCCGGCATCCATTACGACCACCTCGAAAAATACAGCTTTGAAAGAGAGAGAGAGAGAGAGAGAGGGTTCAGACAGATGGTGGACAGAGGAAGACCGATAAGAGGAAGTTACAAAAACCCAAATCTCTCAGAGTTTTGTCGTTGTTTTGTCTCAGGGGCTTCAAGCTGCTTCAGACACAACATGTTGTTCCTCTATGCAGAAGTTGCTCATGGGCAAAGGCAGCAACTCATCTCCTCACCTACTACTGTATGAAGTTAACAAAGACCACGGTCAGAGAGAGAGAGAGAGAGAGAGAGAGCTGTTGTTCATGTTGCAGTAGTCTGGCGGAGGAGCCGTCATTAAAAAGGCATTGTGTTTCCCCAGGACGGCCGCGTGGTGCTTTAGCCAGCCCAACAATACACCACCGAGGCTCTACCTGAGTGGCAATTTCTTTGAGGCAGAAGAGAAAAAGAGAGAGATAAAGAGGGAGATGGATGGTTGATATAATGACGATCCTCCTCCGAGAGAGCCTGATGAAAGGCTGCCTCCAGACTGTCTCTGAAATGACTGACTTGATGGAGAGTGGATGACTGGGATCAGCAGGCCGACCAGAGGGCTTCTGCACGGCTCTGATTGGACGGCCATGTTCTATGTATGAAGTTCAGTATTGATCTGTCATGTTAACGCGGCGTGGTTATACAGCATGCAGGGGGTTAGTTGATTTCCACGCAAGGTTAGTTAGTTGATTTCCCCCCCCCCCCCCCCCGCCGTGAATGTCAAGTGCGAGTTATTGAGCAGAGTAGGAGGTGGAGGAGTCTGAGTGATCCCGGGCAGCTCTCCACCACTCCTTAGCCTCTGGCACTCGGCAGGTAAAGTACAACAAGCTGCAGCTCAGTCAGACTTAGGGGATTATTTACTTAGACCCTGTTCGGAGTGTCTGACTTAATTTCACAGCCTTCATCTCCCGGCGCCGCTAGCGCCGCGGCGCGCTAGCACGTCAGTCCCAATCACTCCTGCCTCGCTTGTCTCAGGTTCGCATCAGAGGAGTTTTTTTTTTTACCTCCACCCAGCCCTCTCCAAGCCTCTACACCGTTTATTATGCTCCATGTTTCAACGAGGAGAGACTCGCCGGCCCTCACCACGTCTTTAAGTAAAGCGCTGTTTAACAAAACAAGCAAATTGCCGTCTCTCTGTCCTCGGGCTCCGGGTGTTGTTTTGCTGTGTGCTAAAGCAGATTCACAACAATGCGCCCTCGTCTTCCACTGAAATTGGCCTCACAATAACAGCAGCTCTGCACTGCTGTCCCTTTACACCACCCGTAGCACGCTGCTGACCTTGAGTCTGTCCATGCCTCTCTCCAGCAGCTCCACTTCCAGACATCTGCTTTGAAATGTTATTTACCAGGCCAGCAGATCCACCCTTATATATTCAGCAAGCCTGTTTTTTGCCCCAGGACATTCAGCATGTGGTGCTTGTGTGTGTGTGTGTGTGTGTGTGTGTGTGTGTGTGTGTGTGTGTGTGTGTGTGTGTGTGTGCTCGGTGTCTGACTGTTAGAGTGGCAAATGGCTAATGAATAATGCAGGATAATGGTGATGTGTTGACAGCTCTGATGGCGGAGAGCTGCCGAGCTGTGTATCAGTGATAATGCGCCGTTTCCCTTCTGTGCCGCTCCGCTCCCTTATTACAACAAATTGCCTTTTTTTTTGGCGGGTTCACCTCGCCACAACCCCGGTGTTTGTGCGAGTGAGTGTGTTGAGCTGCCCACGAGAAGACCCCGCAGGTGTGACCCCTCCTCATTTCACAGTAATAAGATCTGAAATACTTTGGTTGAAGTGTCTTAATCTGCTCTCACTCAGGTTTAGCCTCTTTCTGCCGTTTTGCTCGTCTTTATTGGTGATTGCTAAAACATAACAGTCATCCAACCTCGAGCCAGTTCAGGAAAGATTTAACATTTGCTGTTCTGAACACCCGGTGTCAGGCGGGTCTGCACAGGAAGTGATGCATTTCACATTTCTGGCAGCAGCACTTTTATTTGCAACAAACAGAAAGAAAAACTGGGTAGCTAGCATGAGCAGCGCTAGCATGAGCAGCGCTAGCCACCGTGGCTGAACAGACAAAGAGACTATTTTCTTTGCCACCTACAAGAAACTCAACAGGAAATTCAAGGAAAAAAGATACTGGCCACTCTACTGTTTGATTGACAGGTTGATCAAACACCACATCGAGGAGCGCTGAGCACCAAAGATGATGAACATCAAAAAAAAAGAAAAAGACTCAATAAGCACTTTAAACTACAGAGCTTCCTCTCAGCACCTCCTCCCCAGAGACCTCAACACCTCCTGGTTATCCACCATTATTAGATGCATCCGTCTTATCAGCTGGAGGAGGAAAAGATGAAGCAACACGGCAACAGGCCTAGTGGTGAGAGAGACTGACCAGTTTCATGCTGAAGTGTCCTTGAGCAAGACCCCCCCCCCCCCCCGACCTGCTCACTCTGGATCAGCAGCGTTGAGTAAATGTAAATGCATCGTCTCCGCGTTCGACTTGACCCCCTTGCATATAATGATGCATGTTTTTTGCATAGTATTTGCGGCGGCGTGGGGAAGCGGCGCGGCGGTGCCTGACTATTTCAGTACATGGTTCTGTGTGACTGTACGGTGTGTGTGTGTGTGTGTGTGTGTGTGTGTGTGCGTGTGCTAGTTAATGATGTTGTTGTGATTTCTCTGCCACTCGTTGACCTTGTGTGCTTTGGATGCTGAATATAGTTTGTCGACGTGACGGATATAGATGGTTGTGAAGTGTATGAATGCGATAGCGACCCCCGATGAAGAGGTCGGAGGGATTCTGGTGCCGACTGGCCTGATGGTGGCGCTGTAATTAAAGGGGAAAATGTCAAACTTTGAGAGGCCGTAGCTGCTGCACCACCCGTCTGAGTTCGATGAAACTTGGATGGACGATGCAGCTTGTTACTGACGACATGTTTCCCCGGCGAGCTCTTCAATAATGCAGGATGTGTGTTTTCTTCACCGTCAGCCTTCAAACTTCAAACTCTGTTCTGACGGGTGAATGTTGCACATAACCGGAAAACACACAACCTGTGCTAGTCTTTAACGGGTGATGTCCACAACGCCAAGTCAGTCTTCACATGGTTAGATGGAGAATGAGAAGAAAACTTTAAGAAACGTATCTGAAAACTGCCTTTACATTTATGCATTTACATTCAGATTTCCTCTTTCGATCTCTAGCTGAGGCTCTCATCCAGGCTGACCTATAAAATGTGCATCCGCAGAACCGTCTTAATTCCCAGACCACCGACATTTCAAGAAACGGAGTATAAAGAGCAGGAGGGTCAGCGCCTCGGCTCCCTGAAAATAGACTGTTTATTTTTACTGCAAATGAAATGTGCGACTAGAAAAGAGCTTCTCTTTCTGTGTTTGCAGGATCCAGTCGGGCTCCTACCTCAGCACCGGCTGGTTCACGCTCATCCTCGCCATGGACATGTGCAAAGAGATCCATATCTACGGCATGATAAACGACACCTACTGCAAGTAAGACGACCCGCCATGAAAAATACACACCTTCCCCTCAAAAACGCAGAAAACTAGATTCACATTCACGGGAGCAGCCCAGTCGTTCCCTCCCGCCCTGTTGGAATACACTTTCAATGCCACAGTTTGAATTTAATGGCTGAATTTCTATGCAGAAATCCATATTGGGCTTCCTGTGTCGTGAATACCATTATGCTTTTCCCTGCCTAGAAATCCCAGCAGGCTCTCTGGCGCAGAATCTCTCGTCGCTGCGGGGCGTCTGGACTGCAGCGCCCTATTCCTCCTCTCCTTAAAGTTTTATTTGTACATCGGCCCGGCGGCGTCTCTCCCCTGACTCCGGGGGGAGTGATTACCGTCTGGCTGCGAGGCCGCGGGGGGAGGGGCGACAAAACAAGATGTTGCCGCTCCGGGCAACTCGTTCTCCAGACGTCTCGGCCATCTCTCGCCGTCTTGACCCGAGCTCCCCCAAAAACCAAACACTTTTACCTAACGCGGGGGTGGAAATCCTTCGCCTTTTATCCTTTCTATCCGTGCTCCCCGTGCACAGCGGGAGATAAGAGGGAAGAAAAAAAACGAAGCTCCGGAGAGATCACAGAGAGGAGCGATAATTCAAGCAACATGGGGGGATTTTATGATTCAGGTGGTTAAGGGGAGACGCTCTCTCTCTCTGCGCTTCCTTCCCTCGTTTTATTCCTTCCTGTGAGAGACAACAGGATATTGTGTTTCAGCGAGTTTTTCAGCAGGGTGATTTAGAGTCGTACAAGAAGCTGTAGGCGGCGGAGTGCGTCGGCACAACAAGAGGCCATCTTGTGTACAATATTCCGAGGGTCAGGCAGAGCCGACCCCGGTGGAGGAGATCCAACAGGTGCTGAAATTGAATTTCTTTGTTAACGCCGGCGTGCGACACGGAGACGAGCCGCCGCCGCCACAAGTCTCTTTGTGGCTGGTGGTTGTGACGGCGGCTTCTCCTCCTTTTGTTCGGCCTCCAGATGAAACTGTTACACCGAGTCATCCCCTCGTGAAGCCGTCACGTGTTAGACGATAGCGGAGGAGAGAGGATCTGTTGGGCTGATCTGTCTTCATTGCCGCCTCTCGTTCTCTCAGAGGGTTCAGAGGAGCAAACTGTAAATACGCTGCGACTCGGGTTGATGTGCTTCAACTCAGAACGGCTTCAAGTGAGATGGAGTACGAGATGAATCCTCAGCTCATCCGTGTGTCTGACTTATAGGAGACATATAGGATTTATTGACATGTCGGGTTAAAAAGCGTATATGAGTATATGAATGCCCTCTCCCTCTCTCTCTCTCTCTCTCTCCCTCTCTCTCCCTCCACCAGGACGGAGGGCTACAGGAAGGTTCCCTACCACTACTATGAGGCAGGCAGCCGGGACGAGTGCGCCGAGTACCTCCTCCACGAGAGCGCCCCCTACGGCGGGCACCGCTTCATCACGGAGAAGGCCGTGTTCGCCAAGTGGGCCAAGACTCACGCCATCAAGTTCTTCAACCCCGCCTGGCAGCTGTCGTGACCCCGGCCGGACCAATCAGGAAACGCCGCATCATCATCATCATCCAGGGACTAGCAGAATCTCACACTGACAGAAAGCGCGTCATGTGGTCTGAAAATGTGCAGATGTCTTTCTGCACATTTTCACATCAATATCTGTTCGTTTCTGTTTTTAGCTTGAGGGTTGCTTTGTCCAGTCCTCATTGGTTAACGTCCAGGAAGTACACACTCTCCAGGGCTTTGGAGGTGGAGCCTCCAGCAACCAGGCCAGTTCCTGATTTGACAATGTAGCCGCTCAGTCAAACAAACCTGCCTGTGAAGTTGTGGGCAACCTGGAAGGCAACGAGCAACCTCTAGCTGTCTGAACATCTTGTTTTTCTTCTCCTGAATTCGAGAGCTGAAAAGCACCGTGGCTCAAATTGGCCTCAAATCGACAAATTTATCCATTTGCTGCTCTGTGAGTCTAGCAAAGGACGGCTTGAGGACTAAATACAGAAAGGACAGAACATGAAGAAGTTAATGGTGCGTCAACTTGCAGTGACCTCACCGATCTGCAAGCACTGTTTTTATTGCAAAGGCTAAATGGAAGAGATATAAAAAGCGTTGGATAAAAGAGACACTGAACAGATTGTCGTATCGCTATTGACGCCTGACAAGCTCCCCTGCTCTGTTTGCTCTGCGTGTCTGTCGCCCGTCGAGCTGTAATTAATCTATAATAAGTATCATTCAGGCCTTCATCTTTGACGGAGGGAATATTGGAGGCAGATTCTCTGTCAGTTTCAATTTACTTTCCTCTGTCTATCAAAGCAGCTTCGACAAACAAGGTCGTCTGAAAAGCAGCAGAAGCAGGAGGAGAAATCAGTCAGACGTTTAATCCAAAGGGTTTGTTTTTGTGTCAGAGGTGTAAATCTGAGCGTTCCCACTGCTCCCTTTGTCTTGTTATGCCGTGTGTGGTTATTCACACCATTGGAAGATGTCAGCTTTTTCCTTTTTTTGTTTTAACGCTGTGAAACCGACGAGTGGTAACAGACACACTCTGGTTGATGTCCAGAACGCCTTCTCTGTCCTTTATTACTCTGTACAGAGACAGATAGGTTTTGCTTGACAATGTGAGCATCGCTGCACATCGAGCAATGTGCAATTAGAAACTCCATCCTGGCAGACGGAGCCGAGTCGTTCGTGACCCCGCGGAGAGAGAGATTTATGTTTGCAGTGAAACCGTTTGAAGTTAATTGCGTTCTATTATCATTTGTGCCTGCGATATACTCTGCAGTTCATTGTATATAGATAGAGTGCCCTCTCTCTCTCTCTCTCTCTCCTCTCTCTCTCTCCCCCTCCCCCTCATCTTCTCATTCAGTCTTGTGCCTCTATGTGTAGAATATCACACATCTCCCTGTTCGGACGTGACGTGCATGTTTCCTGGTCCAGACCGTTGCATCCGACTGCAGCGGTTCAGGACGGTGGAGTTCATTGGATGGCAGCCGGCATGGTGGCATGGTGGAGGGCTGAGGCAGACTGTGACTATGACTACTCCCCCCTGAAGCAACGATTAGTGTCCCGGTCAGAGACTCGGCCCAGAGAGGAGGAGGAGTGGAAGGATTCAAAGGCTTCTAATTTGGGGCGACTTGATGCAACGGGGCCCCTGACTGCTGTAATATACTGAAGCTCCCCGCCGCCATGTCGCACTTGAATGTTTGCTGCCGTTCAACAACCTTAAACGCTCCATTTTTAGCGATTGCTCATGTTGCTCATATGCACGGTTTTCATCGCTAGCTCTCTTTTCATGCTGTAATCCATCGGCTGCCTTCACTTCAGGAGCATCTCTCTGTGCTGCAGTGGTTTCAGAGACCGTTCCCCGACCTGACATCTCAGGTTCGGTCCCTGCAACAGTCTGTCAACAGCTGTTTGTCCCGTCGTCACCTGCTCACGTATTGTAATTCAACCTGGATAAGAGCATCAGCAAAATGTAAAAATGTCCTACTTGAAATTCCTCCCCGTGGGTGGAGGATGGCGCTGACACCGGCAGGGTCAGAGGTCTGGTTCCCACAGGAGCGATGCAACGCTAAAGGTGTGTGTGCGCTCCCACTACTGCAAGGAGCTTTGGGATGAAGGCGTCCACCAATCAGGTGTGTTGGAGGAGAAATCTGATTTTCCCTGTTTAGACGTAGAGAAGATGAGATCTGGGTCAGGAAGAGTTAGAAATGAGATTTGTTGTGGTCCTTGGGGAACGCAGCGCAGATACCGAGGCTGATTTGATATAGCATTTTACATGATTAATGTACATTTTTCATGCATTTATACTCAGCCCTCGATTGTGCAATCATCTGGCAGCTCTGTTCCAATCAGTTTTTGCCGCCACCATCCAGCCCCCGTATGATAAAGTAGAGGCATTTATTCCCACTTGATCTGATGATTAGGGTCACTGAGGTCCTTTCTGGGGAAACGTTGAGTGAACTATAAAATAATGCATTGCATATTGGGAAAAAGCACTTTGTACCTCTGAGATTTGTCCTGACTTCTTTCCCCACGGCTGATCTGGCGTCAGGCCTCGCAGGCCTCTGTCCCCGACCAGTCCATCTTCCATTGTTGAGTTTTTACAATATTGGTTGCTTTCTGTTTGTGTTGAGGCAGTTGTTTGTGTGGGGTCGGCATTTTCCTCTACTGCTGGCTGCACGGTGCCAACATTTTCTGCTGCTCCGGGCTGCGTAATCGCTCAATTTTTGTCTCCCAGAATGCACTGGAAAGAATCCCCTAGTTATAGGCTCCCATGAATCACCTGCGGCGGCCCACGCATTCGCTGTGTCAATACTTGACAACTCAATGAATAAAATCTGAACAGGGTGAAATGCAGAACAAACGGGTGCTCCTAATTGTCGGGGACATTTTCATTTTTAAACTCGGAGGCATTCTCTGAACTTTGAAGGGAACGTTTGTCCCCACACTCCCACCGTAGCTCTGTTATCTAGATCCACAGCTTGAACTGATCCGGGGCTTAACTCGTTAAAACTGGGATAATGTGGCGTTCAGGGCACCGCAGTTTCATGTATTTAGACCACCAAAGTGGGTGTTGCGTATATCCGGGTCCGTGCCGCTGTCTGGTCTCCTCGTTTCCTTCCCTCTGACTAATGTAGCCGTAACGGTTTTATTACCACCCTCCAAACTGAAGCAGAGTTTCATCCTGAAGCCGTACACTGTGCTGTGTGTCTGCACAGGGTGAAGCAGTAGCAGCGTTTCGTTGTGTGACGCCGTATAACTACATGAAGAATAAATTCACTTCCCTAAAAACCAGAGCGGGCTGAGAAACACGGTCCTGACTAGGAGGTCTGGATGAGACCAGTGGAACAAAGCTGTGAATTTCAATATCCTCCACCATTAGGATGCTTTCATTATTTTCACCTTTTTTCCTGCTGTGTCAAATGAAATCAGTCGAGGTAATTGCCATCCGTTGTGCAGGTAAAGAGTTCAGGTTGTGTCTAATTTCCTCCCCATCCCTTCAGTTCAGCTTGTAGCATTCGGCCGTCGCCGTCTGACTCGAGTGCTTTCTCAAGGTGTTTCGTTTCCGAGTCCGCGTCTTAATAATTTGTCGTTTTGGTAAATAAAGCACTTTCCTTTTTCATCTTCAAGTGTCCTTGTGAAAAGCGTGTGACCTTGGCGTGGTTGAGGTATGTGGAATGTAATATAGCACTGAGGTTGTTTTTAATGCAGCTAACACACAAACTCCTCCTATCAGTGGTAGAAGAACTTCCAAATGCTGCATGGATCATTGCAGGCTTTTGTTTCCACAGCATGGATTGAATAGTGATTTTCAAAAGTACATTTAGGTTAAAAAACAAGTGCAGTAATTCTACGTAATGTTCTGTTGTTTGCTGTTCACTCTAAGGATTAGACACAGTTTGTATAGTGAATGCTTTTATTTTGTACCAATCCTGAACATGGTCTTTGTTTAAAGAAGATCTCAAACCCTCGTGTGACTGAACAGCTTTTTAAAACCAGAGTAAGGAGTGTCAGAAAGTAAGAAACTTGTTTATGTGGGAAAAGAAAAGCCCGAGCTCAGCTGACCTTTCCAATCTGGGATCTTATGAGATTTTTTAAAAACCTTGATGACGGAGTGGAGATGTGCTGAGTTCAGACAGGTCTGGGGAGAGCGTTGTGGGGAGCCGCGGTGGGCGTAGGAGGCTTTACGCAACCTCTGCATACTAGTACAGGAGTATGAAAGCGTCAAGCCCACATGGTGCGTAATGAATACAGGATCAAGACGTGGTGGTGGAGCCGAGCCGGTCTCGTTTCGTGTCCGGCTGCAGCACCGAGTTACGTTACGGAGGGCCGGTGTTTATTTTAACGGCGTAACACTTCACTCTCATTTAACAAAATGAATCACTAACTGCCGTGCAGTTCCCGGGAGGGTGCCAAGTCCTGCCTTCTGTGGCATTCATCAAAGTGTTTCACAGCCCAGGAGGGGAAAAAAAAACAGTGTGGAAAAAAGGGGGCTGATGGTATTACTTCCCCTTAGCTTCAGTTCAATTAATTGATAGTTTGAGACGTCTGCCTGAGTTGACCACCGTCAGACTGATCCCCCCTCCCCAACGCCTGCAGGGGTGATTCAGTTAACGCCTGCAACATGAACACAGGCTCCATCCTGCTCAGTCAGTCACTCCGGTGCCACTTCCACCTTACTGTATAGTGCGATGAAAACCAAGGTATCATGCATCCACACCGTCAATGTGATAAAGGCAGAGTTACTGAGCTGACCGCGGAGGACCGGCGCCGTATCAAATCATCAGGCTGTTTAGTCTGTTTATGGATGCAGTAGACAACGCAATGACACGGCTGATGAATTAACTAATAACTAAGTAGCCGTGAGCGTGGCTCCCGAGTCCGTCCTCCCTCCACGGCGTGGGGTGGAGGTATGAATCATGTGAGTAATGGACATGATGTAATTTCCACAAGCTCACAACAATAGAGGAGCTAATGAGCCGTTGGCTGAAGGGGAACTGTTCCCTCTGCTTTACCTCGGAGAGAAAGAAGCCTCCTTTTCCTCTCCAGCTACCTTGACTGCATTAGACCTCAATTAGAGTCCGTCTGCCCCGACTACTTACTTTGCTTTTTCATCATTTTTGTGTTGTTGCCGGCAGCTGGCGCGCCGTAGTGTTTCCTGTTACACGCACAGCGTTTTCTGAACAAGGTCAACGAGGCAACCGGAATCCGGCGATTTCAGTGGTGGAAAAGTTGTTCTGGCTGAATGTTCGACCTCCAAGACGTATTTTCAAGGGAATGCGTTCACCGGGGCCAGATGGTGCTGCAATATGTAGCGTTAGCTTAACTGCATGGGACTCACTGTTAACCAGGTGCAATTCAACTGTTGCGTAATGCGCAGACGTGCTGTTGTCGAGCAAAAAGGACGCGTCGTTTTCAGCAAACCTGTCTGAAAGCTGTTTGTGTTACTTTTCAACATGATGATACATGTTGACGCATCATATCTGCTGTTTTGAAAAGTAACGCAATGTGCTTGTGACTGTCAAGGTAATTGAAAGCTCACAAGTTTGATCCCCACAACAGGACTTGGACTCCTATCTGCTCTCTCATTTCAAGCTGCTATTGGATGAGAGCGTCAATAATAAGTAATGAAATAAGTAAATGTCGACACACAGACGTGCTGGAAGTGACGAATCCTTTTTAGTAGAGAAACGTTTTCAAGGTGACCTCTCGGCATGTGAGTCTTCTTACTCTGCACATTCTGTTTTTCTAAAGCCAGTAAGAATGAATCATCTGAAAATGTTTTTGGTTTTTTCTGCCAAACACAGTTACTGAGCAAATGCTTCTGTGGTACCGTTTGTAAGTTATTGCATTACTTGTCGTAGTTTAACGTGAAGCGATGCTTGTTCGTCCTTGTGCTCATGTTTCACTGTAGTTGTGCTGTTCCCTGATTCGTCCTCTTTGCTCTGTAAAGTTTTACTACTATCGCAATCATTTTCTAACCCATAGGCAACGATATCTGTACAAATGTCCGTTTGCATCACATGACTTTTGTACTCTCAATCTGAAAGTTGTTTTTAATAAATGATTGAACCTCGTCGTCCCTCTGTGGCATTTCATTCAGTTTTCCCTCCCTGCTAAATCAACCGTAACAGCCTCAGCACATTCCTCCCATATTTCACTGAGGTTACAGTACTGACAATTCAAAACAACATTTTCCCTGACAGGTGCAACCAATTAGCGAGGTCTGTGTGTGTGTGTGTGGGACGAACGCCGCTTGACGTACATCAAGTCAAAGCACGTCATTATTAAATACCGAGCGGTGTGCAAGATTTACAACGTTTTTGTGTTTGTTCGTGTTTGCCTTTGAATGTTTGAACCACAAACGTAAGGGCTTTACACTTCTTACCCGCTGGCATGATTTATGAGTGCTGTGGCTGAAGCGAGCGCTGACGACATGCTTTTTGGAGTCGGTCCTGTCCGCTTGGCACGTCACTTGCGTTTGTCGCCCCAGATCCTGTTAATTGGGGTATTTGACTGGTTTCAGGGGTTGGCCAGTCCAGAAACGCTGACCCCGGACAATTTCTGGCAGGAGATAACAGAACAGAGTGAGAAAGCTGATGTGGGAAGTTCTTGTTGCCAGAGCGCTACAGTCATTTTTCTTTTCTGTGTACTAACTTCTAATAATGTGTAACATAGTAAAGTAAAGATGGAGGCTCTTTAACTTTGTCTGTCCCTGTAGCAGCTCTGGAGCCTCATTAATGACGTGCAGGCAGCAGACATTTCTTTGATCGCCACGTTTTACATCCATCTCCCTAAAGAAATATGAGCGCTGCACTAATTGCCTCATGTTTTTATTGATTACACCCACCTTCTCCGCTAGTCGCTCATCCCCCCATCTAGGCATATCGAGCCTGTCAGGAATCAGGAGCATTCGCAGGGTAAAGTGGGCTGGCGCTAAATGCCAACACTTTTTTTTAGATTATCTGAAGCAACAGAAAACATTAAACTCTGATCATTGACAAAACACACATCTGTACTGAACAGTTATATTCTTTGCCAGTCTATATTTACACTCCCTGGAACTTTGCTCATATTTTGAAAGCACTTCCCACAATGAGAGAAATGAGTGTTTTGCATCGACCTCAGCAGGGAACAGCGTAATTTATTATCACAAGCTAAATAATGTCTCAGTTAATGTCTCTGTTTACAACGTTTTCTCTTCCCCATCTCCTTTCATCAACCTTGATATAATCAAAGTTTATAACATCTTACATCTTCGGCAGGCCTGATGGTAATTGAATTGCTCTAAAAGTTCTTATCTCCTTAAAGCCTCCTCTGCCCATCTCAATCCATCACTTTATTTATAAGCCTCCAACTACATCAGGCTACGTTCTGTTTGTTATTCATTCATACATTTGTTCGGTTTTATGCTGATGACGCTCTGCTTTGAGTGATAGCAGACAGAGGTGATTGACTGCTCTGTCAAATACAGTGCTGGAGGATGTCAGCTCATTTCAGGGGAGCTAGGGGATCAAGGGGATCTCTCAACATCTGGGAATGCTCTTTCTCAGTTACACCCTGCTTCACATTCACATCTGGGAGCTACCCAGCAAAACCACAGTCTTCTGCTGTCGGTCACTGGGGTTATGGGTCATGCTCAAGGGCACCTCAGCGGTAATTGTTGAAGGACCTTATTTCTTTTCTGCACCTTCATTTCCTCAGCCTGTCTGACTCCACACACCACAAACCTGCTTTGCTAACCCTGACGCTACGGCCACCCTGTAGTGGAATCAGAAAAGCACTGCCTCCGATCGATTTGAGTGATGAGTCATCTTCTTTTAAATCAATTCTTACTATTATTGTAAGGGCTTTCTGTGATATTTGACTTGTATTTATTTTACCCATATTGCCTTTTGTCAGATATGTATTGCTTTTGTTTTATCTGTATGGCTTTTACTGTTTTATGCCTCATTGTTCTTTCTGTCTTTATCCTATTTATCCTATTGATCTTTGTTCCTTGTTCACTTTTATTGTCCTTGGTTGTGAAGCACTTTATAACCTTGTTTTGAAAAGTGCTATACAAATCAAGATTATTAATATTTCTATATATTTTTATTCTATAGGCAGTGAGAGAAGCATTGCGACTGTGCTCTCCAAACTTTGAATCCTCTGACAGCTTTATGAATTCTCTCTAGTGGAAATATGCTACCAACTATACCAGCTTTTAAGCCCTGAAGCAAATGAAAAATGCAGTACAGACCCCACACAACCACACATTACATGAGCAGAGTTATTTTTCCTGCCTTAGAAAGTGAGTACAGTTGAGCAGTTTGCTTGTCTGTCCAATCCTCTGAGGCGGCAATGATCTCTGGGGAATCTCCCACTACAGAGACAGAAGAGTTTTCAAAAGCCTCACAAAAACCTACATCTGTCCAACACAATCACATAACTACTTCCGCAGAAAAATCAAGAAAAAAATGTGCGGAACAATGAAAGGATTCCCGGTTCTTCTTCAGCAAGGCTGTCTATCTGTTTCATTGTACCATTCAGCCGCCTGAAGAGACAAGCGGTAACTCTGTAAGGGAGCTGGTTCCCAATCAGCACCATGATCCTGCAGAACACTGCCTGAGAAGCAAAATGTCTCAGGGTTTTGTTCCAAAATATTATATTAAATAGAGACACTTGTGTACTTCAAGCTGCACTACGCAAGATTTCTATGTAGAAATATACCCGTATTATCCATCTAAATCATGTATTAGACACTGTAGCTTCGCCCTGTTTGCCCAAATGAAATCCAGCTGGCCGTATGGGAGCTGGTGAGATGCACATGCACAGGAAGTGATGAATTGAAATTTAAAAAGCAAAATATAAAACGGTCTCCTAAACAGCAGCGTGTGAGAAAGCAGGACTTACCAATGACAGCTGAACCTACTGCCATCAAGAAGAGGAAATTTAGGTCTGACGAATCTGTAGTTTACTGATGTCAAGTTACATGATTTCTGGGTAATGAAGTCCTTCAAACTGTTATCCTCTCGCTGCCTGTCTGGGCCGCCAAGTGCAAAATTGTGTGTGCAGCTTAAAGTTTCTGGTTGACAAAATTATGATATTGATACAGAGAAGATGCTCCTTTTAGAAATACTTAATGACAAATTTCATGTGGCTATTTTTTCCAGAATGGATATAAAGTGTTTTGGAAATGCACTTTTCAAATACAGCAGTAGGTTTGCTTTTGCACTCTTTTGACTGCATTGCTAAAGTGGTTTCAGATCACCTGTTTTGCGATCCGTCACCCTACCCCCTTATACCTCAGCATACTGCAGTCCCTGGCTGACAGTGAACATGTGGGGGCAGACGAGTGTGTCTCCTTCAGGGCCTGGACGATGAGACGCTGCATTTACATTAGCCTAGCGAAGCGGCAGCAGTGGCGCGCTGCCAACACTGGAACGCAGAGCATGCAGCCAGAGCCAGAGCATATGGTGGGATCCTGCTAACGTCGGGAGAGGCCAGGTCTGCCATCAGACAAACTGGCACACAGTCAGATCACAAAGTCAGATAAACAATCATATTCAGGAAGTTAATTAGCCATTAGTCATTCAGCCAAACCGTTTGTCAGGAAGACAGACTCTGGGCCGCTCGCAGACATCCACTCAGCCAGCTTGTCACTCAGTCAGTCATAACCAGAGAATGGAACGAGACAGAGAGGGGACGGCTTCATTCATGGGAGCCTGGACTCCGGGCTCTTGGCTGGCTGAGTCGGGAGACCAGGTTGTCCCGTTCGCAGGCAAATTGGAGAAGAGAGAAAGTCACTCAGCGTTGAAATTACCTTGGACACAAACTGTAATCTGCCTCCCAACCGCAGACCGCCAGTGGGAGTTTTCTTTGGATTTGTGCACGACTTTCAATAAAGATTCAAATGGAGGGCAAACACTGAGAATGGGACTTTAGAGTGCCACTTTGATAGAAGCACTAAATGTGCATTTCCATTAGTTTGAAGGGAAGATGGACAATTTAATGGCAGCAAAGACAAATCAACATTTTCAGAAGGGTTGCACCACACCTGCATTTAACATAACAATGTAGTACTTCAGTCATCTTCGGTTAAATATGCTTGCACTAAAACTGAAATCAGCATCAGATCATCCCATAATGTCCCCTCTGATATACATCGCAGGCAGAGCGGGAAAAAGGAAAAGGGATGTAGATGACATAGAGCAGCATAAACCATCTATAGTATGTGGACCTTGAGCTGGTTGATGGTGTCGGGGGGGGGCGAGCCAGTGATGCATCACCACAGGGCTGCTTTCCCATTTGGCAAAGTCAGAGTCTGGGAGTGCTTGTCTTGCCTCCAGCAGAGACACGCAACAAAGCCAGGCATTCACAGAGCGCCGGGTCTCCCTCTGTACCCACAGCCCAGTCACCCCTGAAACTAGATTCCCTCTTCCATCATGCCTGAGGGAACAATTTAATTAAAGGCCAACTCAGAGCGTAGGACACCCATCACCCAAGTCCTGACACCTCTACAGTCAACAACTATGGAGAGCAAATCCCCTAGCGGACCCACGTCCTGGCCCCCGCTACGGTAACTGTGAATACACACAGCTCAACAGATTGTTCTGTAACGAGTGGGAGGGATGTTAAAAACTACCATGTAAACCGTGTTTGGGCATCTAGCTATTTTCATGAAAACGGCTGAATGAATGACTGACATTATTAAAAGGAATCCGTAACTGGAAGCCATATCTATTTTCTAATTTATCTTCGGTCCAACCTGAAGGGGCTAATAAGATCCATCCATTCTCTCTAATGGCCTGCCAGCTGTTATTATCACATGTTAACAATGCATTTATCACACAAAACACCAACCCCAAATACACAGATTAGAGGGAGAGCGTCCTGAAGCCAGGCGTCACAGCTTCCTGTCAGACGTGTCCTTGAGTACAAGCGCCTCTGCACTGAAATATGCACCGAGAAGTATTTGCCAAGAAGGATGTACCAAAAAAGAAATTTCCTAATTACATTTTTGTGTAATATAGTGATGGAAGTACTAAAAAACCCTGTGAATGCGTGTCCCATTGACCTGTATGCACCGTTGGCCGTTCACCCCACGCAGGACGGCCAGCGAGCCCGCATTAAAACAGGCCCGCTCATCATTTGTCACCGGGCCCATGGGTAATAACAGGGTGAATTGGATGTACTCTCTAATTATGGAAAGGACAAAAAGCCAGTCAGATCCCCTCGTCAAGGTTCCCCCTCCAGCAGCACCGCGGGGAGCAGCATTCACTCATAAATCAGGAAGGGATACAGATCTGCAGCTTCCAGAGAACATAAAAGAGGAAATATTGGCCCGCGTGGGCGCTAGACAATCAACCATGTAACGGCCAACGACAGGCAATAAGTAGGTGCCTGAGCCCCCTTCGCGTTATAGCCATCGTAAACACCTGCTGATCAGCATCCCGCTACTATCCAAGTGCTCGGCAGCAGCAGCCATCTTTCACAGCACCCTTATCATCAGCCTGGCCCTGGCAGTCGGACCGCAACCTCAGTGTAACGAGGATCATTAACATCGATCAACATGCTCCTGGTGCCGTTGGTGTGAGGTGGCCTGCCTGGTGATTGCACTCTAAATTTGTACCGCTGCATAAAGCTCTATGAGCTGGTAAGTATTTAGTCCTGAACCTCCCACACAGCAGGGGGCCTGCGGCGGTTCACTGGCCCCTGATCGCTGTGAGGAGGTGTTTGAAACTTGTTCTCAAAATGACTGAATTAAAAGTTCATTAAAAAGAACACTTACTGGGAGATTTCTGAGCAGTTTCCAGTTTCCCCCCTCTAGTCTAGTGTCCAAACCTACTCATGTAGTGGTAAATAAAAATGATTCAAGCAGAAGTACAAGCACGAGTACGTAGAAAAGTACATAGCAGCTGCAACTACCGACTTTCCACTTCTAGGTTTATACTAGTTTCCAGTCACTGGCCAAAGGTTACGCTACATGATCCTTTCAGTACTATGCTAGTACTAGTACTAGTACTATGCTGTACTATGCTGTCATGTATAATGTCCAAATACCAGCACAACAATATACTAGCAGTAATAGCAGCTATAGTAGTATAGTATAGTAGTTTTACTATACTGAGCCCAGAGTGGAAAATCCCTTCATCAGTGAAATATGATCAGTGATATAATACACATATAGTAACACAGTAGATCAGTGGCTGCTGGGGAGCTGGGAGGAGGACGGGTCGGGTGCAACTACGCATCGTCTCGCCAAATTTGAACTCTGATCCAAAGATGCTGCAACTGTGTGTTTGTATGTTTTTGCTCCTGTCCAGGGACGTTACTGACTGTGGGGGAGTTAATGTACAGATGCAACCATCGCTGCACTGCTAGTAAACTTTGGCTCCATCCCCAGCAGGGATCCAGCTGAGCTCTCTTCTCTTTGTTTCTGGAAACTAGCTGGTTGAGAGACAGTTTATCATTACAATACACTGTTTGAGATCTACTGTGTAACATTGAATCATCTCCTGTAGATGCTGAATAAATGCACAAAGGAAAGAGAGACAACCTAAAGGGAGACAGCCATTTCATGAATGCATAAAGGCAACCATTGTATAAAAAATGCAATGGTTGCCTCAGCAATCGCCTGTTTGCCTAATTGTCCCAGTCAAATAGAAAATAAATAAAGTACTGTGTTTTATCTCCCAGATGCCCAGGGACACACATACCTTCCATCCTTTCACTGCCCTTCAATATGTGTGTTCTTCAAAGACAGCCTTTGTTTGCAACTGCTTTTAGATGCACTGCCGTCGTCGTTGTTGTTGTTGTTGTTGGGCCTTTCTGCCTTACGGTGAGTTACCTCCCATTATTCCCTGCTGACTGTGATGGTGACATTGATGTGAATTACTGTTTCTAGGAAGTCTCTTTCTCCTCTCTCCCTCAGGAGGACCCATTTTTTTCAAAAGAAGATTATACACAATCACAGCCAATGGGGGGTGAAACATGCAACCGCTCCTGTCTGGATTTAATGCATTGTTATCTGCGCGTCCACAGGGCAGCAGGTTGGCGTGTGGAGGCTGCAGTGATGCAGGAGGTTGCAGGTATGAGGGGACGACCTGCAGATCAGTCAGTCTGCAAGTTAGTTTAGTGAGATTCTTGTTTATTTTGTTTGTGCTCATTACTGTGGTGTTCTTCACTGTGGTGTTCTTCACTGTGGTGTTCTTCACTGTGGTGTTCTTCACTGTAGTGTTCCTCACTGTGGTGTTCCTCACTGTGGTGTTCCTCACTGTGGTGTTCTTCACTGTGGTGTTCTTCACTGTAGTGTTCCTCACTGTGGTGTTCTTCACTGTAGTGTTCCTCACTGTGGTGTTCTTCACTGTGGTGTTCTTCACTGTGGTGTTCCTCACTGTGGTGTTCTTCACTGTAGTGTCCCTCACTGTGGTGTTCCTCACTGTGGTGTTCTTCACTGTGGTGTTCCTCACTGTGGTGTTCCTCACTGTGGTGTTCCTCACTGTGGTGTTCCTCACTGCTCTTCCCAGAGATCACCTGTCAATCAAACAGTGTGTCCAGTACTGTGACGTCTTTCTCCTTGGATTTTCTGTTGATGGAGTTTGAGTTCCTGTAGGTGGCGCTCTTTTCTTTGTCTGTTCAGCCACAGTGGCTATCGCTGCTCATGCTAACTACCCAGTTCTTCTTCTATGATCAACTTTAATAAGTTGTGCAGTTTCTTCCAGTTGAAAGCCATCTCCAAAATAAGGTCTTTTTTTTTTTTTAATCCTTGGGTGACCTTCAAACGGTGATCCATCCATCCATCATTCCTTATACTGCAGTTCTCTTTACCCGTGTCAGTCAGAATTTCCTTCCCTATCTACAGTTCGTACAGAATACAGCAGCAAGGTGTCTAACTCAGTCTAAGAGACGGGACCATATCACCCCTAGGTTAGCCTCACAAATCATTCAGGATTTTACTGATCACCTTCAAGGCTCGTGTTGGACTTGCACCAGCCACATGTCTGACCTTTTAATCCTCTTTTAACCAGATTGTGCTGCTAGTCGTTCCAAAATCCAGGCTGGAAACGAAAGAGAGATCTGGTCTTCTCAGGTAGGGCATCAGTATGATGCTGTCTGAGGAGATCAGGCTCCCTCAGTCTACTTTCAAATCACCATTAAAAGCTTTTAGCTTGATTTTACTTGCTTTTGTGTTTAGATTGATCACAGTCTTCACCTCATTTATTGTTATTTCATTATCTGTTTATTTTACTACTTCTGACAAGGAGGTTATGTTTTGTCTGTCTGTCTGTCTGTCTGTCAACAGGATATCTCAAAAACCTATGAACAGATTGCCATGAACTTTGAACAGATAGGCCGTGGACCAAGGAACAATCAATTTGATTTTGGTGGTAATCCAGATCTGGGACTTGCAGCATTTTTTATTTGCACTTACAATAAAACTAACGGAGACTTGATTCCAAAACCTAAGGGGACGTTTGCAGGGCCAAGATATCAATTTAACTTTGACATCTAAAATTACCTTTTTAAATTGAAGTGATAGGAATTATGTCTTTGGGTGTAACAGCAAGTTGGAGAATTGTTCAGTGTTGGCGGAGGTGTGAACTCTCTGAGTGAGGTTGTTTTTATTGTTTGTTTGTTTCAAAAAGTCATCTATAAATAAAGTTTATAATTATTACTATTATTATTATTATTTCAAGCTGCTGCCAGAAACGTTTCCAAATCTTTTCCAGTGTCGAGAGGATTCTTCCCACCTGACACCTGCTGTTTACTACAGAAAATGTAAAAGCTTTCATGAACTGGGTTGAACCACTATTGTGTTTTATCACCAGAGTAGCAAAAACCTCAAACCGGATTATTACTTTAAATCACACTCACACACAGCATACTGTAGTCACGCAGTCACGCGCACAACATATATGATTGGTGTATAATTCTCGTGCGTCTTAGTTAAGGATATTACACCTCATGTTTTTATGCAGTAGAGGTGATGGGATTGCATGGAGTGGTTTGGTTTATTGGACGCTCGAGTCAATCCGCCGCAGATTTACATCATACATTTTCCTAGCGGGAAATAACTATTAAACACATAATTCTTATCATCCTGTTGCAGGTAGTCGCTTTAATTAACCGCGCTTCAGACCTGAAACACGGGGAGGCTTTAGGACCCGGCGGAGGATACAACAGTCAACATCTGTCGCCTCGGTCTCCGCTGTATGAATTGCGCTCGGGCTCCAGTCTGAAGACACACCGGCAGCAGTCGGTCTGGCACGGGGAGGAGAGCCCAGCGTGGACGGGCCGAAGCGGACCCGGGATGCCAACAGATGATGTTTACCATGAGAGAAAGTGGAGCCACACGCGCCGAGCCGCAGAAATAAGACCGCGAGCCGCAAAATGAAGACACCTATGGTAAAAGGTTTCTGTCATAACCTCTATAGGAAACTGTTGGTCTGACCTGAAGTGAAGCCGCTGTGGGCGCACTGGCGGATCAAGAGATTAGGATGTGGACAATACACATCCAGCTGTGCGCGCTCCTCTCTGAACTGTGTCATTCCAGGGGGTTTTTTCAGGTTAATTCCGATAATTTAAAAAAAAAAACAAAAAAAAAACTATTACATGGAATTTTATTGCTTGGAAAAAATGTTGGCTAGGATATTGAATGCACGTCGCTCAAATCTAGGCAGCTGTGAAATTGAAATTCTCATGAAAAACAATGTGTTTCCTCGCCTCGCTGTGCCGCGGAGCTGCTTGTCCACCTGTAACAGTAATAGTAAAATAGTATGGATTTATATTGTGGAGAAGCTCGCGGTAAATGATGTAAACTTTACAGCTTTTTAAATTCACGGCTGTCAGTTGGGTACGGCGAGGTGTGGCACGCGCCCTACCTTGACCATCATGAGGTATACAGCTAGAAGATCAAGCGGAAATGGAAATGAAAATCCTCAAATGTAAAAAAAATATGTGTGTGTGTGTGTGTGTGTGTGTGTGTGTGTGTGTGCAAGATAGTTTGGAGACCAACTTAATTGGTAATGATTTATCATAATTAATATCTTGTCACTCATCCCTCATTGCTCCCCAGACCTGTAGTCGATATTGTAACCGACTGTATGAGCAGGTTTTTTTAAGTTTTGGTATCAAATGACATCAGATCCAGGTGAGTTTGGCTCCCGCCCCCGTCTGACTAGATGAACCGGACAAGAGGTGATGATGGTCAAACTTCACCGAGCGCAGGGATCTGGTCAAGCCTGCTGGACACGTGGTGGGATGTAGTGAGTCCAGTGCAATAAGGCTAATTTGTCATCATCTGTTTCTGTTTCTGCCTCAGCGCCATGGGGCCGCCGTGGTACTCGTGGTTCTCCTGTGCGCCAGCCTGTTCCTCGTGTACAACGGCAGCTTCAGCGGCGCATCCAGGGACGCCAACGACACGCACGTCGTCCGGCAGCATGAGCAGCAGCAGCTGCAGCGGCCCACTAAAACCTCCGTCAGGGTGGTGGCGAAGCCTCACCCGCCGGTCCTCCAGGGATACAGTGGCATCATCGACCATAAGGTAACCAGATGTGGCAGTGTGCGTCCCTCATAATGTGGAGATGGGCGGGTGAATCACTTCAGATGTGTGGCTAAAGCACTGCAAAGTAGACACCAAGCCTCTTTTCTTTTCTTCCTGCCATTATAAACACATTACTAGACTAGGTCTTTCTTATTGCATTTTCTCTCTCTCTCTCTCTCTGACAACACATGCACTCATGCACACGTGTCACATGCACACGGACGCGCACACACACACACACTTTCCCTCTGTTTAATGATCAGCAGTCGTCTATCTGCTCGGCTCTTTAGAGAGTCTAGCTCTTGTCATTTATCACAATTTTCCCCAGCACAGTGTTGCGCGACACTCAATACCCACCTGTCGTTACTAATAATAGCTTAGAGTACAAATGAAATCCTTGGCTGCACGCGTACGCTCTAATTGATAAGCCCAGGAGACTTGCAGCTAGGTGAACCCTGACGTCACCGTAGGGGTCTATTGACTTCCGCCTATTTACCAAGCCGGGAGAGAACAATCAATGGGGAGCTAAGGCGCTGCAGGTAAACCTAATCACTGTGAAAGATGTTTGCAGGCTACATACGGGACACGTGTTTACTGCTTGTTCACACTGCAGGCGACTTGGCTGACGGGTCGCTCTCTTCTGACCGGTTGCATCTATGTAGTCTTACGCAGCTGCAAAGTTTTGACCAAGAAATATCAGCGATGTATTTATAGAAATGTATTTTTCTGCGGTTTTGATATTTCCTTTCCGTTTCGGTGCGTTAACAGAGCTAGCTAGCAAGTAGCAAGCTAATAAGGCAATCATCAAAAATAAACACAATTTTAATAAAAAATGACTTCAGAGTTTATCATCCATCCCAGTTACGGATCGTTTCTGAGCGATTTTATTCCTGTAGCCTTTCAAATAAAAGAGACCTGGGAAGCTGTGAATGGCTTCTCGTCCGTGTTGCAGATGCCAACCAGTGTTGCCAAGTCTCTTTCAAGGAAAGTAGCTGTTGGCTGCTCAAACAGTCGCTAGAAGTCGCCAGATGAGGACATATGAACATATTTGCTACAGCCCCTCACTCTTAGAGGAGGGACACTACAGATGATCAGACAACTTCAGATTATCCAAGTGGGCATCAGCCACACCGATTTGTTGACAGATGCTTTGGGAGTCAACACTTTAATTGGTCCAAAAAAGCAGCAAGATTTGTTGCCAGTTGCTTTTAGCCACCAGGGGGCCTGAGTTCGCTAGATCGAGCAACAAAATCGCTAAATTGCAACACTAGGTGGAGCTATTGTTCATGAAGCAAAATCACATTCGTAGGGAAATAAGGAAGCACGGAAATCTGACTGACTTGATGGCTGATGCGTGAAACGTTCAGTTGTGTCCGACGTGTCTCTCTGGACGCTCAGCTCTGGAGGAAGTGAATGGACTTCCGGTGACTAGTTGATCATGTCGTGCGGATGCAGACTCACCACTAATCTCTTAGTGTGTAAATCTTCACCTTGTAAATTTGTGTGAGATGTGGATTATAGAGTATCACACGGACGGAAAATTGAACTCCAGTCAATATTTGTCCGCGGTCAGGACGGCATGAGCTGTTTGCCTTGCGGTCCCTCCGACTGAATGGGAATTAATGCAGAGCTTAGAAACGCAGTTCACTCAGCACTTGAGTGGCACACAAATAAATCTGAAATGAGTCAGTCATATTTGGAGACAGCTGACCGGGCGCGCAGAAGCATCTATTTTCCTACTGCCTGAAATGTCAATATTCAGTGACCGCGCACATTTTGATTTGATGAGGATTACTCTGTAATGCGCCAGTAAACACAGCTATGGATAAGAATTGATTTCCCCCCCACTGACGGGAGCGGAGGAGCATCAAAAGTAAACCGCCAATTTATTTCTTCTCTTGGCAATAAACTTATTGACATTTTGGCGACAGAGGACATCAATAAGGGGCCACGGCTCCGCTGAGCATCCCTTACGCTTCTTCAAACCCTCGATCAGATCACCCGCCACAGCAGCATCACTACCGCTGCAATCTGCAATCAATACTTCATGATATGAGATGAATGTAGACTCCTGCTACAGTACTTGGTTAGCGCATTTACAACCTCCAGAGACGCCGAACACATTCGGTTTCCTTTGTGTTCTCGACATGGTCTAGCTCACTTTGTACACTGTGATGAAAAAGTTCCTCGATTTGCCTGCAGCGCTGAATGAACATCGCTTGGAAAAACACGCTGACTTGAACATTTGTCTTCTACGTCTTCACTCGTTGACCTCCCTGTCATATCGATCTTTCCGAGATTAGCTTGCTGGCATGCAGAGAGCAGTGCCAGTCCACCTTCCCTTCATCTCTCACCAGAGTATCGAAATCATCAGACGTTTTGAAGTCCATAAGGCGTCTTTGGACACTGAAACCAAACAGTTAAAATGATGGGTGCAAATGTGCATGGGTACCAGATATGAGCATGTCAGGAAGCAATCACTGGGTGCTCGGCAGTATGGGTACTACCAATTAAAAAGGGTCCAATGCACTCTGTTCAATGGGCCTGAAAATGTATATCATCTAACCTCAAGGACTTGAGTGCTCTTGAATCAAGTATTAAATTCAATTCAGTTTAAAGACCTTGGTGTTCTTCTGTTGAGAGTCTTTATCAGTGTGTGGCCATTTCTCCTACTGACCACAACCAACTGAAACATGTTGGTCAGATTTAACTTTTCATACTGCAAAATGTAAAATGAAGGCTTTTAACAAAGAGCCTCTTTTATTTATTTACCACCATTGGTTGATCTTCAAAGGGCTATGAAGACGATTTTCTATGTTGTATATATCCTGTTAAAAGGTCCGGGCCAAGTCTTCTCTAAAGTAAGAGACT
Source organism: Hoplostethus atlanticus (assembly GCA_034670405.1). Lineage (NCBI taxonomy): Eukaryota > Metazoa > Chordata > Actinopteri > Trachichthyiformes > Trachichthyidae > Hoplostethus > Hoplostethus atlanticus. The sequence continues at coordinate 2,168,618 of JAXDDX010000075.1, read as the reverse complement.
CAGGAAGGAGATGAAAAGTGTAAGAGACTTGAGGACAAAGAGAATGAGAGAAGAGAACGAAACTAGGAAAGGGTTAGGACAGAGAGAATGATAAAAGAGAATGGGACCTGGGAAGGGTTCGGCCTGAGAGAACGAGACAGAAACAGACACAGGAGAGGGAGGGAGAGGGAGCGAGAGAGAGAGAGGGAGAGAGAGGGAGAGAGAGGGAGGGAGAGAGAGAGAGAGAGGGGGAGAGAGAGAGAGAGGGGGAGAGAGAGAGATCCCGAGGGGGTTTCCTTTCTTCTTGCACTACCCTGTTTTATTCTCTCAGTATGGAGGAGGAGGAGTGGAAACCACTGGGCTGTCTCTCCACAGAGACCGGAGGAAGAGAGACGGCGTAGCCATTTCTCTCCAATTGCCTCCCTGACACAGGAATCCTGCAGATATCCAACTGACATAACAGGGAAGGGCAGGAAGGGAAGGAAGGAAGGGAAGGAAGGGAAGGAAGGGAAGGAATAACGGAGGGGAAGAGTACAGAATGAACTTGTCTGTCTAACTAGATGCTAGACGGTTGATTCAAAGTCAAACTGCTGGCTTGTTATCTAACAAAGCGAAGCTGCCTGAAGCTTTATTACAGCTGCAGACAATCTCTGGTGACGCTGAGAGATTTAAATTACAAGGTTTTTCTTGCATCCACAGTCAAACAACGGAAACAAAAACTCACATCTTGTCTAGTAAAGAGCGCCTGACTGCGACCGGTCCAGGTACGCCGTCCCGTTTTGCGACGGCAGACAGCGAAGCCATCTGTGCCGAAAGAGACGCGACGAGGCGGCGCTCTCCCTCGCCACGGCTCCGGTGACAGCTGGAGAAGTGAGATGTTTAATATCTCATCTCAGACAGCCACATCTCGTACGGCTTCCTCTGAGCAACAAAGCCATTTTTCACCGTTCATTAGGATCTCGCTATGCAATCAGCCAGCTGGATAGTGAGACAGAAAACTCCCCAATTAGGCCTTTATGGCCAAGGAGGCTTTTTATGCAGTTTAGCTGTGTTTAGGAAGTGTGTGTGTGTGTGTGTGTGTGGCTTTGGGCTTTTAAATTACAGTGTTTTAACATTGTCAGAATACTAACAGCTCCACAGAGGAGAGAATAGTGGGTTCGTTACGCCACAGCGCTCCCAATTGGGGGATAGTCTTGGATTCCAACTTATCTCCAATGCTTTCTGCTCCCACCAAACATAACACAGCTCCAGGCTCTTTCCATCGCAGGCCTGGAAAGCAATTATGGATGAGGTGGGAGGGGGGTGGGGGGGGCGTTCCCTCTAGATAAGCATTCCCTCTGCAGCGTAATCTCACACTGGGCTGCCTTTTGGCGTTCTCTGGCTAGGGAGTCCCTGCTGAAGTCGTACATCCTCAACATAAAGAAAGAAGTGGAGCGACGAGCTGAATGTTGATTTCACGCCTTTTTCCTACGTTTTAACCTTTCGGCGCTTGTAAGCTGTAACCTGTAGGGCGCTCGCCTTGCTCGCTCACCCGAGAGAAGAGAGAGAGAGCGAGCGAAGGATCTGAAAAGGTTAAACTACGATCAACGGATGACACCCTTCTGGCAAAACACCAAGAGACAGATCAAGGGCTGAGGTCTTTGACGCCTTTGGGAGGGAATGCGAAGGGAAGCTGGGCGGAAAACGTTGCAGTAACTCTTTGTTTCTCCTCCTCTGGTTCCTCCTCTTCCTCTGCAGGCTGCATTACTCAGCTCTTTAGGCGTGATTAATGAGGGTGTGTTTCATGGCGAGGGAGAGGAATGATCAAACTATTATTTGTGTTTGGGCGTAATCTCCTTCTGTATGCCGAGAGCGTTTCCCCCCCAGATTAGTAACGTATTGGATGCCAAGGTTATTAATTATGGAGACCTGGAATCGCCAGATCAATGTGTTCCTGGACAAAAGTAGAGAGGAAAAAGTTGCTCAACCTGAAGCACCGGAGAGCCGCGATGAAACAACAACCTTCGCACACAACAATGTTTTGCTGACGGGTCGTTAAACCGGCGTTCAGTCTGACACCGTCCCAATTACAGAGCAGACTTTGATGTGCCTCCCATCACCCCCCGTCACGGTGGATCGTTGACAGTCCTTTGGTCTCGTACGCACCACGACGAGCCCGCAGGATTACACTTCCAGAGGTGTAAGCGTGTTTCTACTGAGCCGGGGGCGAGTCCACGTCGTTTCAGTTTAGGCAGGATCTCCACGGCAGGGTCTGTCGCAGGACCTCAGGACTCACGATTGTTTCATGTGGAGCTTCTATATCTACAGAAAGGAGGTTTATGTACAGCAGCAGTATGATTTTTATTGACTTGATTTGGTGGGCAGTATGTGGGTCACACTGACACGCAGGTCAGCACTCGGAGTTTCCTTGATAACCGGTACAACTGAAGAGATTGAAGGCAGGGTGGTACATGGTGTGGGTGGCATGTCTGACCCTGATCAGAGGTAGAGACACCAGAGCTCTCACTTTCCTACACTTCAATAAATGTTCATCTTAATGGGTCATTTAGCTTTTAATTTAGTCTTAAAGTAAGAATTTCTACTCCCTGTTCTACTATTGAGAGATAGATTTTCTGTTCGGCTTCAGAAATACTCCTCTGGCTGACAGGAAGTGATGCGTTTTAAGTCTCTGGTGTGTTTCTGCTGGATGTGCGTTCACATGGAACTGGAACCGCAACGTCCTGGGTTCAGATCCAGGATGTGACATCGCTCCTCTCTCCCAATCCTTCCTGTCTCTGTCTAACTGTCCAATAAAGGCACAATATTAAAAATTTCAACTATCAATGGACGCTTGTGGTTTGCGATAATAAGCTCACAAAGAAGCTTGATCCGTTCATTACGAGGCAACTAGCTAGGATACTGTTGGTTGTGTTACCGTTTGAAAAGCCAGTGATCGGAAACAATTCATCAAAATTGAACTGATTTTGTTATTTTCTTGACACCGAGGCGACAACACCGCCCGACGAAAGAGTTTAGCACAACACCAAGGGATCTATGGGGAGTGCAGCAAAAAAAAACACCACCGTAGCAATGACTACTTAGCACCAAAGATGGCGCCAGAGTAAAAAAGTAGTCAGGGTCCAGTGTCATTGGTTTCATCCCATTGTCATTGTTTTCGGTTGTTTAAGAAAAAGCAGATTTGAACAGTGAATACAGGATTAAATGACTTCTGAAGATGAACATGTTTACACTCCAGATGAATTAATACAATTAAAGGATGTGGCGCCCCGTTTCAGAGGAGCAGCATCCATCTGTTGATGATCTGGAGCCGACGCCGTTTCCTCGGCTTGTAATCGCTCCGTTAATTCCGTCTTCCATCATCATCTTATTAATAATGCAGCGGAGGCCTCGGTGATGATAGCATCAGATGCTGAGCTAATAACCTGGAGGAACAGTATCGGCCGCACAATTACTAATATCAATTTGAATCCTCCTAACACTCTATTGAGAACGGCAGACAGCAGCTACACAGCAGACTGCTGCCTGACGCACCTCCATGACGGTGTGTGTGTGTGTGTGTGTGTGTGTGTGTGTGTGTGTGTGTGTGTGTGTGTGTGTGTAGGGAGAATACACCCAGGATTATGGGTAAAAAAATAAAATATACCCAACTATCTACTGATCTGAGTCTGCTCCAGAGCTGCTGGCGAGACTTATTGCTTCCATTGTGTGAATCAACCTGTGTGGGTGTTGCTGCGTTCGGGTGTTCCTAATCACCAGTTATTATCGCATCTCAGGTGCGTATCCATTAAGTAAATGAACAGGCATCTCCTTGGCGATCAGCGTTAGGGCTGTGATTCATTTCATTAGCGGCTCCCTATTAAAAGTGTGTGTCTCGGGGAGCCGGGTGGGAAAAACAAACACAAACAAGTTCTCCTCTAAGTTCCAGTCGGTTGCATCGGAGGTTTTTATTTTGCCATGCCGGGTTAGGGTTATTACTGTGAGTAATTTGGCTTGCACACACACACACACACACACACACACACACACACACACACACACACACATGCAAACATGCACGTCCATAATGCACATGCGCACACACACACACACCCACCCACACACACATAAACACACATACGGAGATGCAAGAAACACACACAAGTTCCGCTTGCCAATATGAAATCTGTCACTTCCCAGGAGATTCTTCCTGCTTAACGACTGTTGTCTTTGGCAGCTGGTGTTTTACACACACACACACACACACACACACACACACACACACACACACACACACACACACACACCCTTTGGTCACTGTCTCTCATTATCCTCTGCACAGCACATAATGGACACACTCCAACTGGAATATTTAGCATGAAAAATGTTGTCGGAGGGAAGTGTAGAACCCCCCCTCCCCCCCCTCCACCCCCCCCGATGTATTATTGATGTCTTTTTTGTTTTTCTTGGGTTTGTTGTTATATTGCAAGAACACAACAGTAATTGCTCCTTTGGGATTTTTGCTCAACGGGATTTATTACTCTCGCACTCCAAGATTTAACAGCCGCATCCAGTCTGGAAGAAGAAGTTTTGCTTTTGGTGTGAAAATTGCCTGTTTGCCCTTGTTCACAACAAACGTGTCATTTTGAGTTTGACGGTTAACGGTTTCCCTTTGGAATCTCCTCACGCCGTCCCTCACCGTGCATATATTGGGTTTCCGTGCTCGGATTTTGCTGCACCTTTTATCTTTCGGCTTCATTTTCAACTGTGTGTAAAAAAGGGACTTTTGCAGTGCAGGCGAGAGGACGTGATGTGAAAATTAAACAGCGGTGTGTACCTTGAGCTCAGAAACCTCCTCTGAGTCGTTACTCTCACCCCAGACGTCTCTAACAAGATCATCTTCTCGTGATCGATTCGGTCCGTTGTTTACCGCAGGCGGGAGCGAGGCAGGCCGCCGTGCCGATCATTCAGACAACTTGATTTGAGAGAATGATCAAATCCACATCAATAAATGGTGGTGGTGATGACTAAGGAGCTGCAGGCTGCCGGAGCTTAGTCACAAATGTGTTGATTTGAAACCCGCTCATCGCCCCAAAACGTGGTCGTCGCTTACTTCGGTTTGCATCACTTTGTCAGGAGCTGAACACTCTTGACGTTTACCACCAAAAGGAAACCTCGCCAGATGTCTGATGACGTTCGCCGTCTCGTGCATGCAGATGTCCTAACTTTCGGCGTGGGCAGCGAAGGCAACGCGCAAACTTTTTCCCATCAAAGGGAGCCACTGAAATCCCTCCATGTCTCTCAAGGCCCTGCCCTACATTTCTTGGTCTCCAAAGTGATTTTTTTTTTTCCTCTGACAGCCTCTCCTCTTTCTTCCTCCTCTTTTTCATCTATCAGATTGCCTTTCATTTTCCTCCCCTCCTCAGCCCGCCTCTGTCTGTCAGGGCACTCTCTCTCTCCCTCTCTCTCTCCATCTCCCTGCCTCGCTCTACCTCTCTCTCTCTCTCCCCATCTCCCTGCCTCGCTCTACCCCTCTCTCTCTCTCTCTCTCTCTCTTTCTAATGCCCCTCTGTCATTTCCTCCTCTGCTCTTCCTCCTCTATCTTCTCTGCTGTATGCCTCCAAGCTGCAATATCAGAGCAAAAAGGGGGAGAGGGAGGGATTTTTCTTTTTTTTCCCCCCGGTAAATTGCACCTCATCCTTTGTATTCATGCCAAGGCAATCGCTCCAACGGGGAAATGTGTTTGTGTGGTTGTCTCGGCAGTAGCCCTCTCTCTCTCTCTCTCTCTCTCTCTCTCTCTCTCTCGGCTGGTGGAGGTGAGGGACGAGCGATCACTGTATCATTGTACGTTCTGTACCGGCTGATATGGAGCCAATTAAGCCAGAGGAGTGTGTGTTGTAATGAGGTGCAACCTGCTCGCCTCCACACTCCCACAGGCTTGACATGCCAGCTTGCCTCTACTTTCCACAACGTATATGAATGCAAACTGGCAGCGAGAGGAGGCGCTTGTTCTATTCTCAGGGTCACCCGCCGGCGAGGTGAGGCGAGAGAGAGAGAGAGAGAGAGAGAGAGGGGAAGGAAACAGGGCGGACCTGTGTTTTTTTCACCTTTCGGTCCAGGAGGTGAGGCGAGTTAAGGTTTAATGACGCGGTGGAAGTGCTGGACTGGAGCTGGAGAGGTGTTTGGTTGTTGAGGAGGGGGAGGAGGGGGGAGGAGGAGGAGGGGGAGGAGGGGAGGGAGGACGGAGGACGAGGGGGGGAGATGAAGAGTGGGTTCCAGACTCGGTTTGATGTCTGTTAAACTGTCGCAGCCTCTCCTTCAGTGGCACTAAATTTTTTGACTTTGATCACAAACGTGCACCCGGGCAAGTGCTTTCACGTGCACACACACGCACGCACACACGCACGCACACACACACGCACGCACACACGCACGCACACACGCACACACACACAGAGTAAAGATCCCCCCTTTTCTCTCCTGCTCGCTTTGAAGATCAGAGCTTCGCCGTAAATCTCTCCTCTTCTTCAGAAGCAGAATGATAGCAGTTCTTGTTTCCACCATCGGCCCCTAACAAGATCATCAGCTGTGCTCGTGTCACTTCTCCAGCCCCCCAGAAAAAACACTCCCCCTTATTTCTTCTTCATGAATTTTCATCTCTTTGTAGGTCAGATGCAGGTTGTTTTTTTTGAAGTCCATAATTGCCTCCATCAAAGTTGACTTCTGTTGAGGAGCTCGGAGAGATCTGCCCTTATTAAGACCATTGTGTCAGGAGGAGCCGTCAACCTGCTTCATCCACTCCCTCCCTCCTCCTCTTCCTCTCCTCCTCCTCCTCCTCCCCTTCTTCTTCATGATGTCTCGGCGTCGCTTCCTCGCCTGAGTTCTTTCTAATGACTGGCCGAACGTGCCGGACCGACGGCTCCACGTAAGCTGTCCTCCATCGACTCTGCCCCGCTAGCGCTCAACCTGCCCGCGGCGCCTGAACGCATCGCCGGCGACACAATGGAGGCCCCTCTTGATTCTCCTCTAAATAACACTTTCAAAGTAAGAGCTGAATTCCCGTCTCTCTGCTATCGCCTCCAGCTGTTGCCATAGACTCTAATTGGTAACTCTCTCGCCTCCTGACCGTCCTCCTCTGGCGCTATTAACCCTAATTGGCATTTGGTTTGTCGATCCATTGTCTCTCTCTCTCTCTCTCTCTCTCTCTCTCTCTCTCTCTCTCTCTCTCTCTCTCTCTCTCTCTATTTCTCTACCATCCATTTCTCCTTCCTCTTTTCCGACTCTCTCCTCCTTTTCTCATCTCATGTGAAAAATTACACAATTGTGGTCTCACAATGATCGTGGATGGAGCTGTCCATCGTCCGTCCATTGCTGGTTTTGTTTTTCTTGGTGCAGTGGTGTGTGTGTGTGTGTGTGTGTGTGTGTGTGTGTGTGTGTGTGTGTGTGTGGCGTCGGCATTTTTCCTCTGCAGCCGGCTGTGTGGCGCCAATATTTTCTACTGCTTCGGGCTGTGTCCTCTGTTGTTTTTGATCAAAAAATCTCTTTGTTCAGAATGGAGACGACCGGCCAGTCAAAGGCTCCCATGACTCCCCCTCGGTGACTCCCCCTCGGTGACTCCCCCTCGGTGACTCCCCCTCGGTGGGGAGGGACAGCAGCTGCTTCCATACATGAACCGACGAGATGTGACCGGGGTGAAATCCAGAACAGACTCCTCGTTATCGGACATTTATTTCCAGGCATTTAATGAACGTTCATGGACGCTTTTGCCCCGAGGCCCGTTATCTTCTGCCCCGGTGGGAACCGTCTCTCTGAAGATGGACTGAGCAGTGGGGGAACCAGAAGGTTTGAGTGTGAAGGTCCGAGCTCAGACCGCTGGACTGAGGCTGTCTCTGGGCGGTGCTGAGAGCCGGACGGCATCCAGCTGGGACGGATGATTGCAGCCTCTCAGCGCCATCGCGTTTACTGGCCATATCCTCCATTTCACATCAGTAGAAGAGCCAGCGTCCTCCCTAAGCCCTCGCTCACCCCCCACCCCCCCCCCTCCCCACCCCCCCACCATCACATTCACCCACACAAAATCAATAACAACACTCCAATGATATTTCTCCGCTCCGAGGGGGTCGGCCGAGCATCAACCGTAATGGTTCATTACAGTTCAAGTTTGTCTTCTCCCCTGAGGGACTGAGCTGGGGGAGGGAGGGGGGGGAGCGGGGGAGGGGGGGGAGGGAGGGGTGGGGGGGGGATAACACCATGTGAGCTTCCACCACCAATTAACGCGTCACCCATGGGTGGGCTCCGAGCTGACCACAACCACATAGTGATGATGTGTAACTACATGAGTCTCCTCTTCTCTGATTCCTCCCTGTTGTTTCATTACTAACTCGTATTAACACCTGAAACACTCAACGCTGAGCTTCTTGTCTATTTGGTACTTGAATTAACACTAGCACACTGTCTAGCACCACACCTCGTCTCCCCCCCATCCCACCTCCCTGTGCTCTCAAGTAGATCTGCCCCAGGTGGTCTGGGATCGAGCTTTCTCCCTTTCATCCCCTTCCCCACCTCTCAAGGTTAATCCCTGTAGCTCTCTGACAGCCATGTTTTCCTCTGCAGATAACAGGGACAGGAAGTCAGGCAGGGTGAGCGGTGGGCCGGCTGTGATGTTCCACGCCGACCGGTGTGAAGGACAGGTTCGGGTGGCAGCCGGGGCGAGGGCTCAGATGCCGGGCGGAATAAGGAAGCAGGAGGAGGAGGAGGAGGAGGAGGAGGAGGCGGCCGGCCCACGTCGTCTGGCCTGTCGCTCCGGCAGACAGGAAGTGACTGACTCCTGTCTGTCAGTATTTACTGGGTCAGTGTGAGGATGAAACCAGGCCGGGTCGCTGTGTCCGAGGTTTCTCTTCCTCCCCCTTCCTCCCCCCTTCTGGGAAGCTCCTGAATGGATGTTAGGCAGGGTTAAGTAGTGAGAATACTTCAAAGTCGTTCTGTAGTTTAAATAATGTTTTCTGTTTGTTACATCAAGAAATAATGTTTTATGATTCCAGATATTTGTTAAAAATTTGAGAATTATTGCTGGAAAAACGTTTTAAGTAAAAGAAAGAAACTCATTCATGTTCTACGTCTTTATAACACAGAAGACAATTAGTGTGCAAACCTGAACTAAATGTCCTCATATATTGCAAAGTAATGTAACTGAAAGTAATCTGAATACTTTGCTGAGTTTTGGATTACAGTACTGATGAGGTAACTAGTAACTAGTAACTAGTAATGGAGACCTGCCCAACTCAGCGGCGCTTTCCCTGTGATCAATGGTGGTTTGTTCAGTTATGAAGAACAAAGTCGGTGTTTTCAAACCCATCAATGATTGATGAGAGTTGAATTATGAATGGTATTTATTACATGACTCGTTGAGCCGAGCAGCAGATCCTCCGCCGTGTAATTCAACTGGAATCAAATATTCTAGTCTTTAGGCTTCGGGAGTCAGGAGTCGCTCGGCGCCCAGGTAAACTGTAAATTACCCCCCTCCTCCCCCCCAGGCCGCCATATTGGATGGGTCACGTAATTCCTGGCTGAAATGGAGAGCCTTGTCCGGACCGTCCAGCCTATTTCTCCGTAATAGCCTGACCGGGCTCCCTGAAGAGACGCAATCTGACCGGCGAGGCCCACTTAAATTCTCCGGGAGACAGAAGAAGAAGAGAACAGCGCCCGTGGACCCACTTAAAAGCCCCTGGGTGAAAATGGGATTTCTGACCTGCTCCAGTGGCGCCGCGGCTCCTCCGCCAGATTGGCTGTCAAGGCTTGCCAGGTGGGACGGGGAAGGGCTGAGGGAGACGGGAGGGATGGATGGATGCTGCTGCTGCTGCTGCTGCAGACTGCCAGGACCTCATTAGCTCAACGTTTCATCAAACACTGTGGCAGCGGGGGTGAGGGAGGGTGAGGGAGGGGGAGTCGGGGGGGAGGCTCTCGCCGCCTTCATACATCTCTCTTTGTCAGTCCCTCATCCCTCCTTTCTTTTTCCTTGTTCTGTCACTGTCCTTTCTTACTCTCTCTCTCTCTCACTCCACTTCCTTTACACCTCTTTCTTCTCTCCTCTCCCTCTTCCTCCCCCTCTCTCACTCCCTCCTCCCTGAGGTCCCATTAACTAGATGAGCAAGTTCTGCTGGTGATCAGGTACTAAGTCAAAGTCAGACTAGAGCCAGTCTGCTATAGTGACGTGTTCCTGTTCAGCCGACAGCAACATGAGTGTGTTGAGGCTCTGAGGACGTAAATAAGGATCATGTTGCTGAGAGATGCTGAGATGCTGAGATGTTGAGATGTCGAGGTCCGCCGGCCCGGTTGGAGTAGCATCGATTTTCAGAGGACTGGAAACACTGGAAATAGAAAACCTCCAGAGGGAAGACCTGGACACACACACACACACACACACACACACACACAGAGTACATGTACAGCAGCCTTACACCCCCACACACACCTACAAACACATAGCACATACACACACATACATATTCACACACACACACACTCAAATCCATACACTCCTATGAATCAGAGAGGCTAAAATCGGGCTCATGCATGTGTGGAATGGTGTGTTCTGCATGCACACGCATCAGAAGTGTGTGTTCAGGGAAGTAAAAGCACATCGATGTGATGAGATGTGATGCGTGTGTGTGTGTGTGTGTGTGTGTGTGTGTGTGTGTGTGTGTGTGTGTGTGAGCTGGAGGAAGGTTTAAAGCAAATCCCCTGTAAGACCCAAAGGTTTCCACCAATCGCGCGGCGGTACGACGAGCCACAACCCCCCCGAGCCTCCGCCGCTACCCGTTTGTCAACAAAGCGTTTTCCTCCTCAAACACATCGAGGAGCTTTTCACTAAAGTTCCCCAGGTGTGTTTCTGTCTGCTCTGCATATCGCTGGTGAACCGAGGCTGAGCGCTTCAGAGACAAGACCGGAGAATAACAAATACTGAGAATACTGAGAATACTGAGAGGTGAGAATCCTGCTGGTGATGCTGCTGGTGCATTCTGGGAGGAGGAGACCAAGTGGTGACATGGAGGACATGTTGGAGACAGGAAGTCTGCTCACTTCACTCTGCTTTCTTTCCTTCCCTCCTCCCATCTATCTATCTATCTATCATCTATCTATTATCTATCTATCTATCTATCTCTCTATCTCTCTATCTATCTATCTATCTATCTATCTATCTATCTATCTATCTATCATCTATCTATTATCTATCTATCTATCTATCTCTCTATCTCTCTATCTATCTCTCTATCTATCTATCTATCTATCATCTATCTATTATCTATCTATCTATCTATCTCTCTATCTATCTATCTATCTATCTATCTATCTATCTATCTATCTATCTATCATCTATCTATTATCTATCTATCTCTCTATCTCTCTATCTCTCTATCTATCTCTCTATCTATCATCTATCATCTATCTATCATCTATCTATCTATCTATCTATCTCTCTCTCTCTCTCTCTCTCTCTCTCTCTCTCTCTCTCTCTCTCTCTCAGCCTCTCAAGATGCACTGTCAGACCTGCTCCCTGGTGACCAGCTCGGGTCACCTGATCGGAGGCGGCCGCGGCGACGAGATCGACCGGGCCGAGTGCGTCATCCGCATGAACGACGCCCCCACCGCCCGGGGCTACGCCCACGACGCCGGCCGCCGCACCTCGCTGCGCGTCATCGCCCACTCCAGCATGCAGCGGGTCCTGCGGAGCCGCCACGAGCTGCTCAACGCCAGCCAGGACACGGTGTTCATCTTCTGGGGCCCCAGCAGCTACATGAGGCGCGACGGGAAGGGCCTGGTGTACAACAACCTGAGGCTGATGAACCAGGTGCTGCCCAAGCTCAGGGTCTACATCATCTCCTGGCAGAAGATGCTGCAGTTCGACGAGCTCTTCAAGAAGGAGACCGGCAAGGACAGGTGAGGGGAAGATGAGCTCAATGTACTCGCCATGCACGACACATGTACACAACCTCCTGAACATTACAGTTTTTCTCAGTCGCTTTGGTCGCTTTCTCAGATCAGAATTGAAATTCTCAAAACTCCTTGTTCAACCTCCACATCATCTAGTCACTTGTTCACATCATAAAAACAGCTTCTCATTCTTTTGAACAAATTGCAAATGATTTGGCACATTCATGCAAATGGTCATGTCCAACTGTCTGCTGTTTCCTACATTATCAATAGTTTATGTCATGTTGATCAAAATGTATTATATTGGTTCTCTGTTGAATAGTCTCACCCCCCAGAACATCTAGGCACTAGTTCATTGCATAAAGTCATTACATGCAAAATGGTTGAACCAGTTGTCATAATCTGTCAAGCATATCAAGCATTTCTATTAGACTTTTTTTGTAAATGTGTCCTGAATTGATGAATCTTTTCACTACAGTTTTTCTCAGTTGCTTTGGCTCAATTCTCAAATGACAGTTGAAGTTGTCAAGACAACATTTTGTTACCTGAGCAAACAGAAAGAGCATTTCTCTTTGTTACCATTTGCAAATGTTTTAGCACATTTAGGAAAATGACAATTATGACTGACAATTTGAACAATTATTGGTTGTAAATGTATTTTGAAATTGATATATGCCAGACAGAAAAAGTGCATTTTCAATCATTTGCCATAGTTTCCATCAGTACAATGTTATATTGACAACATGGCTAAGCATTCTGACTATCTTGTTTGTACTCAATGACACAAGGACTTGTCATTCTGATGGACTGACATGTTCATTGACGTAAAGATTTACTTTTGAGAGATGAACTAAGGATTATGAACAAGTTACAGGCTTTTGCAGGTAATCCAAGGTGTGGTGCTGTTTGTACCAATTGTTTCCAGAAGTGCGTTTACTGTTTTACATATCTTAAGGATGATTCGAGAAATGTACCAAAGCGACTGAGAAAAACTGTAATAGAACATGGTGAAGAAAGTGATTTTTGATTGCGAGATGTGTGAAGCTTAGTTATTAACTTTAATTGAGCTTATGCTCAGCGGGGTTAATAACTGTGGAACCACATCCACCCACGCTGACGTAGGACTGAGATCACACCGAGCATGTTGGGAGTGAATTATCTGAGCGCTGCAGAGTTTACTAACTAAAAAAAAACACCAAGATGACCTGAAATGGTCTCAGTCCTCTTCCGGGTGAACTGTGGTGCGGTTCGTTAGGAGTAAGAACATAATCCAAACCCATTACAGGAAACAACCCCAAAAGGGATTATGGGTAAGGAGAGGGATGTTGACGTCTGACAGTCAGCAGTTGCTCATGCTTGGAAAATGAAGCGAGGACTGATGCTCCTGTTCACATGTTTCTTCATGTGTTCTGACCTGGTATGAACACCAGAGAAGAAGTCCATCATGGTGGATCAAGTTCCAGACTGGAACCAGGTTGGTCTGGACTCGCTAACCTGGCGACAGGTTGATGTAAATACAAAATACCTAAATACAAAAATGCAATAAAATATAAATCCTCTACAGTTTGGAGAGAAAAGCTGCAGGTGTGATCGCACCACCACACCTGACAGATCAGATTCACATCGTCCCAATAAAGAGAATCTACTGAGCAGAGTGAAGCATTCTGTCTGAAGTCCTTTATAAAAAATAAAACCACTGATGAGACAGAATTTGGTTCATCTCTATTTAGCTGATCTGTCAATCAATGATGGGATGTATGAAGGTAGTCGGTGACTTTGACAGGCGCCACTCAGTACTCAGTTCTGATTGGCTGGAAGGTGCCCCCTAACTTTACTTAACGTACATGTTACATCACTATAGGAGGAACGATTTCCTCATCAACATTTTTGTCTCTTTCAGTTTCTCCTGAGTTGCGCAACACTTTGTCTCAGGTTGAACAGGAGGACTCTAATTTACTGAGCCATTAAAGCTTAATGAACACACTCCGATACACCCCTCTCTCTCTCTCTCTCTCTCTCTCTCTCTCTCTCTCCCTCCCTGTCTGACTCTGACTCTTCGTCTGGATGTCAGTGGAGATTGAAACTGACTTCATCTTCAGACAGCTGTCAAGGGGAAATGACTGAGCGGAGGACTGAGTGGTGGTGTGTGATGCTTTTCTTCTTCCTGTATCATCATCCCTTCATAGTATTAGAGGCATTAGCATTTGTGAAGCCTATTTTAGGGCATCTCTGCTTTATTAGACGCTTGGCAGCGGAGAGGGAGAGGGATGATGGGCCGGCGAGAGAGAAAAGCTACGAGCGTTAGAAGTCGAAAGCATCAGCGGCTCCATTTTTCTTCATCTGCGTGTTGAATGAGAAACCATCAGTATGCAATACGCACCACACCTCTTCACCAGGACAGGATGATATTCTGACCTACATCATGAAACTAATCCTGTTGTCTTCGGAGACTCGGACCGGTAGCAGCAGAGTATCTGGGCAATCAGCGATCAACACTGCAAGCCTGTAATTGCCGATTATGGGTGGAGCCGTTCCAGTGAAGCTAATTGAGACGGTGCGTTTGTGTCCATACTCTGATAATACCAACAGAAGAGCGATGGAAAACAAGCGACCGCAGCGTCCACTGTGCTTAATTGCCGAGCCGGGATGAACCTCACCCGGTGATTAAAGGGAAATTAGCTTTTGAAATAACTTGTTATTTTTTCCCATCGAGTCTTTATGTTCCCATAATGCAGCATTGTAATCGCTAACAGCCCCAGTGTGTTGCACTGTTAACTTCCTACTGGGCCCATATTGAGCTGTAACGCTTTACTGGAACAAAAAATGTGCGGGTGGCGGTTAGAGAGACCGTCCAGTAACAAAAAGGTCACAGGTCGGATGCTTCAGCAGCCAACCTATCCATCAGCAGCAGCATGTAATGCTTCCTCTCTGCAGTCACTCTGGGTGAGAGCAGGTAAAAGCCTAAAATGTAAAGTGGACTTTTCTGCTGCAGTAATGGAAGAGCCAGGGACTCAAACTGGACGACTTCTGGCAATAAAAGCATTTATTTTCTAACCTTCTCCAACCAGTTATAGAGACAGTTCAACTGTCCTGAAATAATCACATGTGGTATCAAACCTTAATGATAACACACACGCTCCATATGGTCCAATAAGACCTGGGAACAGAACAATTCTACTGAGTCCAATAATCTTATTTTTCTTTCTTTTCTTTACAGTTTAATAACAAGTAGAAAAAAACATTTCACTTGTTTCCTTGGCTATCAACTTGTTTGAATCATTTTCTTGACTCATCTCTGTTATTAGATATTAGCAGGGAAGGGAAACTGCATTGGGTAAAATTATCTCACTACATTGGCAGATTTAAAATAAATATATAAATAAATAAAATTAATAAAACCTGATCTTTCCTGTCTCTCTCTACTGACTATAAAGGCAAAATGGCAAAAAATGATTCTTTAAAGATAAAAAGACTCAACCAGTTGTTGAGATTTGACGGTTGTTGTGAGTTATTTCTTCCAAACCCAGCGAACAACAACAACACAACACTTTCCCAGTGATAAATCTCGGTCCCTCTTCCTGCTCACAGCTTGCTTCCTGTCCTCGTCGGCGGGAGCTTGACATTTTACACCACATTATTCATCAGCATGTTCATAAACAAGGAAATGAGGAAGAGTTCTTAAGTGAGATTAGCTGCACGCCTCCCGACTAAGACCTCCCCGCGTCCAGCAGACGGCTTGATGACACAATGTTGTGCTTTGATCTTTGAAAGTTTTCCAATTTGCAAAAGAGTGTGTGTGTGTGTGTGTGTGTGTGTGTGTGTGTGTGTGTGTGTGTGTGTGTGTGTGTGTGTGTGTGTGTGTGTGTGTGTGTGTGTGTGTGTGTGTGTGTGTGTGTGTTGGGGGACGGTGGGTCTGCACATCACAACAAATCAACATGTTCCAGACAACCTGGGTCCTTTCTTAATTAAATGAAAACTAGAAGTTTGTGTTTCCGCCGCGATAGCGTCGGGTCGGGTCGACCCCGCTGTGTGTCGCGTGGACGGACTTTAATAAGGCCGGATGTCGGAGAGAGAAAAAACACCGCATTGTCACTATCTATCCAACTGTGCCCGGCCGATGTGGGCTGATTCAGTGTGGGTCTAAAAATAAGCGCCGGTTTCGGGGCTCCTCTTTGCTCCTCGGTGAAGCTCAGCAGGAGGATGACACTGATCATGTTTAGCAGCCGTGTGGAAACAAGGCGGAGAGATTAAGGAGGAAGACGATGCTCAGACGTGATGCACCGACGGGAACAAACAAACTCAGAGGTGCAGACGAAGCCTCGCGCAACAGCTAACCTCAGACAGCTCAGGGGTCAGCATCCCCGCCACTGCTTTCAACACGCTGGGAACATTCCCTCCTCCCCCAAGGCTTTTTGTATCTGCTCCCTCACCCCCCAAGGAGGGCAAGGATTGAAAATACATACCTTTTATTTCAGACAGTTATCCTCCATCTACACTGAGAGAGGGAGAAAGAGTGAGCGCCTGTCCAGACGACCAGGTAAACCCTCCGGTCCAAGTGTGTCGTCCCTCTCAGATGGAGCTGAGGAGCATGGCGGCTCTCGTCAAGGCTTTTCTATCAGCCTTGAGCTTCTTTCTCTTCGGCTCCTACCGTTGATCTGTGTGGCCATGCAGTAACAAGGTGACGGTATACTCAGAGATGAAACAATAAACGCAAACATGTCCCTGAACATGCCCGTGGTATTGTTATTGCTCGTGTTTCTCAACTTCAAGACCATATTTCCCATAAGCCCTGTTGCTTCCTGTCATAAAGAGGATGCTGCTTCTTTAGTCGAAGGTTTTCTCTTTCGCTTTACTGAAGAAGTTGGAAGTGATTTTTCCATCGACTTTTCACTCCGTCCACCATCTCTTAAAGCGTCGGCCCTGGAAGAACGGCGCCCTCCTCCTGCTTTGTGCCATAAAGCAGTACAGAAGCAAAATCTACGGAGCCCCTTAAAGGACCTGCACAGAAAACAAAAATGAAGAGTAATAAGTGGGGTGGGAAAAAAAACTGCTGGGTGAAAAAAAAAAAATCTGCGGAGTGAAAAAAAAAACTGCTGGGTGAAAAAGAACTGCCAGGGTTTTTTTTCGCATATGGCATGTAGCTAACGATTAGCCAGCTAGCTAACGTGAACATTGTCCTTTTGGAGGTTAATATTCTCTTATGTGAAAACCATGTTAGCCTGACAATGACTTGATTTGTTTATATTTGAGGCCAAGCTCAAAGTAGAACTCAACGAATCGCTCCATGTCGTTCCGTTGATCTCTTGTTTGTGGGAGAAAAGTTTAAAAAAAGGCATATCTCACAAAACATTTGCAGTTTTTTTTTCTCAACGCAGTTT
Organism: Hoplostethus atlanticus; assembly: GCA_034670405.1. NCBI lineage: Eukaryota > Metazoa > Chordata > Actinopteri > Trachichthyiformes > Trachichthyidae > Hoplostethus > Hoplostethus atlanticus. The sequence goes on along the minus strand of JAXDDX010000075.1, from coordinate 2,151,354 downwards.
TTTTTTTCACCCAGAATTTTTTTTTTCCACTTCACAGATTTTTCTTTTCACCCCGCTTTTTTTTTTTCCTCTTCGTTTTTTTTCTATGCCCTTAAAGCGCTCCATAAAAATCTGACCCGGTGGTGCACAATGTAAAACACAGTAGGTAGATGCCGGCATCATGGTGGAGAATCACAGCTGTGCCTATTTCCGTTGTGGGATTCATTTGTTATCACTACTGTATTTCTCCTTGGAAACCGATGATTTTAAGCAAGTGTTGAAATGAAATGTTCCCCGTGGTGTGAGGGGGAACTGGAGGGAGGCTGGAAAGGTTAGGAGAGTAACACGTCTCTCCTCTTTGGACCCCAACATGGCCGAGCTGGAGGCGTTGTGAAGCGTTGTGAAGTTCTTTGTCACTGTTGTTGTGGAAAAACCTGAAAAATCAATCTGAAAATGAGATTGATTCTTTATTTGAAGTCCTCATAGACTGTTAGATACAAGGTTTTCATCTCATAGTAGCCCTTATTTTATTTATTTTTCATCACTGCATTCTTCAGTCAATTTCCATTAGTGTTCATTTATTTTCTGGCCAAAGCCTCAGAAATCCACATTTATGATATCAATACATGGTGGTGCAAATTTCATGACTGTAGCTCATGAAACCATCAAAACCCTTGTGAACGTTTCAGAAATGCTTGTTGGTCAAATTGAAAATAATAAGGTTTTCATCCGCCAGCATCCCTGAGAAAGACGAGACAAATCTGAGGAGCGTTTAGATTTTCATGTAGCATAAATATCACTGGTTTTTCATTACTGCTCATTTCACTCAACTTTCTTTAGTGCTCATTTATTTTGCTGGCAAGACAAAAAAAAAAGTGCAGCATTAAAAACGGGGAGCTCGTTCCACCGCTGAGGCTAACTGCTCACTATCTGCAGACTGTGGCTGGTTTCTGATGAAGGGTTTGATTATTTGATAGGGTTCGTTTGTATCCGTCGATAAGCAGGATGGATCTGTGTTTTAATGAAGCCGAGCCGAACTTCAACGATCCCGCAGTCAGAAGAAATCGACCTCTGGATCTAAATAAATCTTTATTCTGCCATATTACACCGACGTGGGATTTTCTGATGATCTCAGTTAATCACGTTCCAGAAATCAAATATGCTTCGTTTTCTCCGAGCAGAACTCCCACGCATCAAATCCCTCTCTAACTTTTCCTCTCTCTCCCTCCCCCCCCCCCTCTCTCTCTCTCCCTCTCCCCCCCTCTGCAGAAGGATATCCAACTCCTGGTTGAGTACCGGCTGGTTCACCATGACCATAGCCCTGGAGCTGTGTGATAGGATCAATGTCTATGGCATGGTCGCCCCTGACTTCTGCAGGTGAGACGCTGGAGCTGAATATAAAACTCTGTCATCATCGCCAACAAGCGCTATCACGAGGAGTTATCGAGCAGAGCTGTCTAGGCAATCCCTGCAAATGTATACACAGGAACAGGAAGCCGCCCGATACCAGAGATTAACACCGCGAGTGTATGCAGACAACTGATAAATAAAATGTCAGTAGAGCTGGAGATGTTTTTGAAGCGCTGAAATTGCCTCAGTATTAGTGGAAATGTTAGACTGAGTGTCAGGAAACCAGCTGGCTGATATTCTAGATTTCACAATGATGTACATTTTTTATTTGTGTCAGGCATGAGACGAGGAAAAAAGTTTAAAAAAAAAAAGTAGAGAGCTCGAGCTGCTCTCCTTATTTCCAGGTACTGAAAACCTCATTGCAGAGGATTGCAGTCTGCCCACAGTGAATTGATGTTGAGGGAAATAGATACCTGCAGATACCGTCTGATAGACCACGTTACTCACTCAGTGAAGTATCAGGAACATCCAGAACTAAAAGTTACGTTTCTGTAATATTGTGTTTCTGAGGAAAACAGCTTTGTTTCAGGTGTGTGTCAGGTCGGTTGCTATGGTAACGGCTGTAGGAGAGTGAAGGCTATCCTCCGCTTTTGCAGACCAGAAGGCAGGTCAGAGTTTTACTACTGAGCGGTGCCTCCTCCTAAATATATGATCTTTGGTGAGGCTAATTGAGTCGCAGGCGTCATCAAGTCCTACAACACACTCAGGAACCTGCACTGATACCTGATGCACTGAGAGACGATTGGATGGGCTCCTGAAATGTTCTTCCTCTGTCAGGCACGATGAAAGCTGCTGCCCCCTACAGGTGGTTAGGGTGAACAACACTTTATTGGCACAGATAATTGTTAACATTAGCGGCAACGATTGGAGTGAAACCACGTTGACCGGTAACACCAAAGTCCTGGAACCACGAGAACAGCTGAACAAAATATTGAATCCGTGTGTCGACTTAGCCACTAGAGTTTTATTATATTAATAGTTAGTATTAGTTAGTAATATTATTATTATCTATAGATATTATTATTATAGTTCTGCCATGTACACTGGGAACGGCCATTTTGCAGGTGGCAGTGATTGAAATCAGCCTCTACTAACCAAACACAAAGGGCCCTAGGTACCTCCAGCTGGATCGAGGTCCCTGTAGTGGACGTCTTCTGCAGACATGGCAGGATGCGTAGCGAGTCCTGACCCCTCCTTGGTTTTCAGCCTCGTTAGTGGAGTGTTACAGTTTGATTTCCAGCCCACGTTTCATCCTTCCCCCGCCAGCACTTTAATTGGGGAATGTTATTGGATGAAGTACAAATCTTATTGGATTTTTCAATAAAATGAGCAAATTGTATAAGGTTCAGTACATCTTTGTTCCTGGCTCAAATTGATTAGAGAATTATTTTTTATTTACGATTTATGCACAAATTGAACGGTGGATGATATGAAGAGGGAATACAGTTTGTTTATCCTCATCCTCATACCAGGCCAGGTCTGTAGATGTTACTGGACGTCTAATTCAAAAACCCTCTCTCTCTAATGTCAAGTCAATTATGCTTTATTGGCATGACAGGAAAAAACACCATGCAGCCAATAACCAATAAATATCATCAGCTGTAATAATACAATTTTCATGCTTTCCCCTCTCTTTTGAACAACAAGGCAACAGTAAACATGTTCTCCCCCAGGAGTGATGCAGTCCCTTTGTGGACTAATCAGTAACAGACATGTCACCTTGTTCTGACCTGTAAACGCAGCACCTCCCCGTGGCCCAGTTAAAAAAAGCCAGAATGCAGCGGTGAGATGCATCATTCAGTCAGAGATCATGCAAGATGCTTAAAGTCTCCAGCCTCAGGTAGCCGTGTTCTGTCGAGTGTTTTTCCAGCTTTAGATTGAATCCCACCTGGCATCAAAAAGGTCCAAAAAAGTTAAATTTGTCTTGTGAGACCAGAAACCCTGCAGATAACAAACAAACCCAAGTGACTCGTTAAACATCACATGTCTCTCTGATCCCCCCCCCAGGGAGCCCCAGCACCACTCCGTCCCCTACCACTACTACGAGCCCCACGGCCCGGACGAGTGCGCCATGTACATCAGCCACGAGCGCGGCCGGCGGGGCAGCCACCACCGCTTCATCACGGAGAAGCGGGTCTTCGCCAACTGGGCGCGGACGTTCGACATCCACTTCTACCAGCCCGACTGGAGCCCCCCGCCCCTCCCGGCCAACCGGACACTGGAGGGCACGGTCACGGCGGCGCCCCCGCTACCCCAGAAGACGTGACTGGTGTGTGGGGGGTGGGGCGGGGCAGATTCATCTCAGAGGGGCTGGGTCTGACTGCTGACTGACCTCCTTCAGATACAGGATAGGACACATGAAGTAGATAGACGGACACGGATAGAGGTCGAGTCGTGTTTTTTCCCGCCGGAAATTTGCTACGAACCTTTCTACCGACTCCCGAGGCGGAACCGGTTCCACGTTGTTCATCCCTTCGGGCGGCTTGTACATCACACACTCCACTGTCAATGCATGCAACGTTTTCCTGTGGATCTGGTTTTTGTGTGTTTGCGTGTGCATGCATGCGAGTGTGTGTGTGTGTTTACCAGAGGGATCACAGAGCTTTCACAGAGCACACACACACACAAACTTGAGTTGAGCCTGTTTGACTGTGAAGGATTTGCTGCTCTCTGATCATTGAAATATACCACTAAGACGCCTCTCGCCTCACAACAGAGATGACACTGGACACACAGAAGATGCTGAATACGGTCATGTGATCCAGACATGGTCCGATATGACCTCCTCTCTCTGAGGATGTGTGAATTATCCCCGTTTAGATAGTACATCGGTTTGCAGTTTGCAGGACGTCAAGAGGGATGAGATGAAATAAAGAGACAGTACGAATCATTCCTCCGACCTTCACACACACACACACACACACACACGAGTGTCGGCCAAGTCAAACTTTGCAACGCAGCACTCGGGGTGAATGACAGGTGTGTATCACTCACTGGGACGTTTTTTCTTGTGTGTGTGTGCTTTTGTCTGCACCTTGCATCACCAGGCTCTGTCGGCTCCTGTCTCCAGTTAATAAGGCAATTTATAAAGCTGCACGCCGGATCTCCATGTCAACGCACAGCCATGTCAGACACGCAGGAGATGAAGATGGAGAGCGGGGACGTGGCGGCGGCATCCATCCTACTAGATCCATCTGCTGCCACGTCCGTGATCCTGAACGCCTCGCAGGAGAGCGGCACCATTTGGAAGAAGATTGGAATTTTTTTCCCCCTAGATTAATGAGTGTGATCTGTGCGATCTGTGCACTGTCTCTCTCTCTCTCACACACACACACACATAATGAGTATATTACATGCAGGTTCTCGCTCTTCTCTCTCTCTACCGGAGACCCTCGTTCTCTCCGTTTCATTGTATAAGAGTCAGGTGTCCGTCAGGAGAAGCGTTGTCGTCGTCATCGATTTTACCTTCATCTCCGTGATGAGCGTGACGAGAGGGGTTGATGTTTCGGGTCGGATACGTCGTTTGCTTACACAAAGGGAAACGTGTTTCACATCACGTCTCCTCGGTGGAGATGCGACGGCTGCTCGTACATCACCGAGAGCGGTGGCAGCGGCGCTAATGTGTGAGGCCTGTCTCTGTTTCCCAGAGAGGCTGAGACGCCTCAGTCACTCTGTACAGGGTCTCAGTGTTGTTCAGATGTTTATTTCTTCTCTTTTTGCACATTGTCATTCCAGCCAATAAAATACTTTTTGTCAAACGGAGTCCCGCGTTCAGCAGCATCTCTACATTGTTTTAAAAATAGATTGAAAAAATGTGGATTTAGAAAAATAAAATAACAATTGTGTATTTGGAAGTTGAAGCTCCATGTCAAATGGACATTATGCCTACAGATTTCAGACGGGAGGCCAGTGACTCACCCTCACCCTAAATTGATGGCAGCACCTCCTGCCTCTCTCCTGTCTCTCCTTGTCTGGTTGTGCCATCAGGCTGCCTCATACTGAAATAATAATGAAAGACAGGCCGGGCTACAAGGTCTTCTCATTAGCCCCCCCCCCCACCCCCAGCTAAAAATAGACCCCCTGATGGTGCTTGCAATTGAATGAGTGTTCAAGCACCCCTTGTATTTGCCAGAGGTAGTGCCTCATCAGAGAGGAGGAACATAAAATAAGGTAACAATATAGATGGAGGATGAAGGGAAACTCTGAGCTCGTTACGCTTCAATCAGAAAGCCGTTTGAGGTTTTGCCAGATGAATAAAAAGCATTAAGACTGGTGATGACTCAATAAACAGGCGAACGTCAAGCTTGTCAGTGTCTATGTCAGGTGCTGCAAGTCTGTGTAAAATGCACTTTATACAATAAAGACCAGACAGACATGAGAAAGCTTCTGTGCACTTCAGTCAATGCGATTTTCATATTTATTGTCTAAGCAACCTTCATCAGTGTGCAGAAGTTTTCTCCTTTGTGTTTTCAGTTTTTAAAAACAAACAAACAAACAAACAAAAGCCCCATTTCAATTCAAAAAACGCAACAAGCACTACCAAGCTTGATTTGAGCCACAACCAAGTCGCTGCCTGTGACTGCTGAAATCACCATTATCATTACAAAGGATGACTGGCATAACAAAGGCTCACTGACAAGCAAGCAGATGGAAATTCAGTTTCCATGGAAATTGGACAACCTGTCATGCGCTTTTACTTCGTCCCCAAACAGGATGTGACCGGCGCCGTGTTTGTCTAAACCATCACATTTTGCAGGCTAGTGTAAATGCATTTCCAAGCAACAACTGTGCCTGTGTGCTGCTGAATACGACGCCACACTTTGCCGCTTGAAAAACATACGTGACATATTGAGAGCATCCTCCCTGACTCCTAAGCCTGAAATCTCTCCCGTCTCCTTTGAGAGAGCTGCTCTAATATTGCACCCCACCCAGTCAGGTGTGAAAGGAGACAGACACTGATCTTTATTAGCATGGGGGGAAACCAGATTGACGGGAAGAGACGGGAGAGCACATCACACCGCCCGAGAAGCCCTGTGCAAATTCAATTCCGTCTTCTGTGCGCTGAAGTAGGAATGAGAGGCGCCGAGGAGATGGAGTCAATTTTGAAGGGGGTTTCACAACAAACAGATCCATCTCGGAGAGGGCGGCTTTAATTTTTTAGTGCATCTGCTGCCAGCTAGTTATAAGATGAATGTATGTAGACGAGGATCCAATTGCTCTGCTCCGCCACGGAAATTGCAAGATGGAAACAGATAGAGTGCATTAAAAACCACTAGACGGGGTTGAAACATCCAATAAAACAACAACACAACAAGAACTCCAGCAGCAGCGATTTCAAGGCGGTTTTTGTGGTGTAAAATAAGTGCATCAGCTCGGCCAGGCCCAGTACCTTCAAAGGTTTGTAAGAGCAAAAGCAGCCTCGGTATCTTCAAACAGCATTACAGTAATTAATGAAACTGTTTCAAAAAGAAGATAAAAACAGAAAGACACAAATACATTCGTTAGATCAAATCTTTCATCTTTAATCAGGGCATCAAAACCGTATCAATTAAAAGAGGCACAAAAAACAAAAACAACAGTGCGCGCAGGAGGAATATGATTACAGGAAGTAAAAAAAAAAAACAGGGAGAAGAAGAAATAAGCATTAATAATGTATAAGAGAAGGAGCATGGCGGCTGACGCAGCAGCTGCCCTCCCTCCCCGGTACGTACGGTTTCATTTCCCACTCCATCCATTCTCCCACTTCAGCCGCGAGGGAGAGTGGCAGTAGGTACCTGATGGGCGGGAACCCTCGCGCCAAGGAGCAAAGATAAACTACCGCGGGTTCAACCCATACCTGCGACCATCAGTCACTCCCCCAACAATGGGGCTAATGCAGTACGGGGGGAAAAGGGAGAGAAAACGGGGGAAAAACACATTGAACGTATGAGAGATTCATTTGGGGCGGCCAGCGGCTTACCGGGTTATCACTCACTTATCACTCGCTACAGCGCGAGAGACGGAAGGGCCGGGAAAACCAGCTGTCCATCACCCGGAGTACAATCGGCGGCCAGGCAGCTAATGGATGTTTCCACAGTGAGGGCAATTTGGTGAATGGGGAAAGTGGAGGGGATCCATCACGCGAGATGAGATCATGTATGACTGTTATCCATCACAGGCGTGACGCGGAGGACATGCGGGGTAAATCTATACGGACGAGGGAGACGTTAGCTGGTAATCTCGACACAACCCGCCCACAGCCAATCAGCACAGCCCTCCTCCCACGTCTCCTCCTCTGACCCAGCGGTCGGTCTCAGTGGCTCTTAAATAAAAAAGGCTCGTGCTGAAATATGCAGAGCGGCGTGCGCTCCAATAAATGAAACTCTTATCTGCAGACTCAATTCAGTGCGTTTTCAGGCAAATCAATGCAATTATGGAACGGGGCTGACAAAACAGAACTTTTGATAGAATAAAATAAATATATGGCAAAGTCCTTGACAGAAGAACATATAAACTGTTACCATAATAAAGGCGCAGCGCTAATGGTCTCATATGGAGCAGCAACCTTCAAATACTCTCTGCTCTTTTATCCCTTTCTTCAACACAACCAAGCAAGGTAAAAAATACTTACAAATGAGAGAGGAAAAAAAAGACGTTTACTATTAGTCAGTAGTTAGCAATCACTCCCTCCAAAATGGCATCAATAACAGTATCTGGACATCCTTACACCTCGTTTCCATTTCCAGAAAACAAAAAAACAAAAACATGTCTAATGCCAAAATTGTGTGGAAGTGAAACACAAGCAGATCTTCACCTCCGCAGACGTAAACTGAACATTCCTTCTAATGTCCGTCCATTAAAAGGCTCCTGGTCTTTGTCTGTCTTAGTCCTCAGAAGATGTGCTTCAGGTGCTTGACGCCGTACGTCTTGAAGAAAACCAGCAGGATGAGGGTCCACAGGCCCAGGATGAAGCCGTCCGGGGGATGCCAGTCCTTCTGCTTGGGTTTCTGAAGGGGGAGGGAGGGGAGGAAAGGGGGAGAGATTGCAGGTTAGTAAAAGTGTGTATATTTCTGCTGTTGAGGCCACTGCTGATTGTTCTGTCATTCACACCGGCAGGGACAGAGTTTCACACACACACTCACTTTACCTTTAATTTGACGGTGCACACTTATGTACACTGTCACACACACACACACACACACACACACACTCACACACAAGTGGGTGGTGCAGCTCATCAGTACATCTCCCATGTCTTTTGTTTGTCCCATTCACTGCCACATCATCACTTTGTGTGTGATTATACTTTTAAATCTCTCCGGTATTAAAAACATCTCACAAGGAACGCATTTATATGGTAATGTCTCCGGAATATTCCAGGAGAGATGAGATTTAACCTCTAAAAAACCTCCCCAACTCCTCCGCCGGCGGCTAAGCTATAGATAGGCTGTGAGGACACACAAGAGATCTCTGTTATCCCTCGCTATACAAGCTGCAATTATGCCCACCCCCCCATCCCTCCCCCATCCCTCCCCCCCAAAACCTCACAACTCGGCAAAGAGGGGGAGCATATACTGTCCTGTCACCGACTGTACACACAAGATTAGAGACACCGAACAGTAAAGCTGATACACAAATACTTCTACAGTACCCAACCTACTCACTCACACACACACACACACACACACACACACACACACACACACACACACACACACACACACACACCGTGGTCTGCCTCATACTGTCAATAGACAGATACAGTAGAAACACAGCGTTCAAACAGATTAACTCAACGTGTTGATTACAGACAGATCAATATTTAATATCATGCTGATGGATCGTTGCAGTCGTCTTTAATTAAGACACAAATTGATCTGTGCACTGAAGCGATCATCACCTACTTTTCTGAATCACGTATTACATTTGGGCAAATACAAATGAGAGGTAGGTACATAGTGTGTGTGTGTGTGTGTGTGTGTGTGTGTGTGTGTGTGTGTGTGTGCAGCTCAACAGTGTCTTCTCCATCCAAACTCCAGGTTACGTGAGGACGCTGCCAATTTATAATGTACAAAGACCGAGGCCAGCGCTAAAATTGGATTACGTCTGACGCCAAATTTATTTAACAGCTCAATCAAGTCAAATCAATAGAGCGCCGCCGCCACGCTGAATGCTAAAGCAGGGAGGCGTTTGCCAAGGAAGCAGCTCAGGGCTGCAGCTGGAGGTGTGACTCAAACAGCTTCAGGTCTAAATGACTTTTTTTGTGACTGTGGGGGAGGGAGGGGGGGGGGGGGGGGGGGGGGAGACAAGGACAGGGACAGAGGGCTTGACGCCTGGGGGGGGAGAGAGAGAGGCTGACCGCAAAGCCTCCCGAGACGAATGGTCATGTGTGGCTGTCGAGGACGGTTGACCTCCGTGACAATGGAGTGTGTGTGTGTGTGTGTGTGTGTGTGTGTGTGTGTGTGTGTGTGCGAGCCCCCTGGGTGAGGAAGAGCAGAGGGAGATGGATCGGCTGTGACAGGAGGCCATGTCAGCACACCGAGCAGAGAAAGAAGCATATGGAGGGGGGGAGAGGGAGAGGGAGAGGGGGAGAGGGGGAGAGAGGGAGAGAGAGAGAGAGAGAGAGAGAGAGAGAGAGAGAGAGAGAGAGAGAGAGAAGACATGACACTAGGGAAGAAGACAAAAGGCAGGGTTGGTTTCTCTCCCCACTACTGATCACCTTGTTTCTGTGTTGTGGTGAACAGAAGATTTAAAAGGCTGAACGATCACTTGAGACCTACAATCCTACAATTCAAGATTATTGGTAATTATTAATGTAGAATATCTTCTGGAATAACTGGAAATTGAAACAACTTCCGGTCTTCAAACGTTCATTTATCGTTTTACAGCACATGATCAAACAATAAGAATAAACGTGATGTTTTAGTGATCTGCTTCCCTGGTGAAGAGAGAAGAGCTGCCTGAGTGTCAGAGTGTCTCCAGAGACCTTGGTGTTCCTGTTTCCTCAGTTCACAGTGTTATGAAGAGCTTTGCTGTTCAAGAGGTCGCTGAAGGTTGAAGGTTGGTGAGAGCCATTGAAAAAACACCTTGCATGACATCCAAAGATCTCAAGGTTGACCTGGAGAGGCCTGGAGTAATTGCTTCATACTCTGGACACTGAACCAAGAAGGGCTTTACCGTCGAAGGCCATGGAAGACCCCACTGCTGAGAGAGAAACACAAGAAGGCCTGATGGATCTCTGAAGACCCACCTGGACAAACCTGCATCTGAATTTTCAAACCTGAAAATGTTCTGTGGACCGACAAAACCAAATTAGAGCTGTTTGGCAACGCAGATCAGTTTATAGACGACAAAATGAAGCTACAGAAAAGAACACCCTACAGTCAAATACAGTGGAGGTCCCATGATGCTGTGGGGCTGCTTTGCTGCCTCGGGTACTGGATGTACTTGAATGTATTAAGGGCATCATGAAATCAGGAGATTACCAAGACATGTTGGAGCGAAATGTGCTACCCAGGGTCAAAGAACTGGGTTTCAATGGAAGGTCATGGGTCCTCCAGCAGGACGACGACCCAAAACACATCCGAAAGGACCCAGGAATGGTTCAAGAGAAAACTTCGGTCTGTTCTGCCCAGCGACGAGTCCTGATATCAATCCCCCTGAGAGCCGATGGCGAGACCTGAAATGTGCAGTTGGTCAAAGGAATCCTTCAAACGCCGAGGAACTGGAGGGTTGCGATTGAAGAGTGGGAGAAACCGCCAGTTTATTGACGTCTGGAAGCGTCCATCACTGCCAAAGGCTGTGCTGTGAAGAGGGTGCCAATAATCATGACCATAGCCGCTTTGATTTCGAAGCCATTTTTTTATATTTGTATGCTTACGGTTTCATCATGTGCTGTTAAATAAAACAGATGAATGTGTGAAGAACAACATTTGTTTCAATTTCCAATTATTTCAGAAGATATCAGTATAAAACGCAAGGGTGCCAATAATCATGACGAGGACATTTCTAATTCAGGTTATGAATTCCAAAACATCTTGGATTTTCGTTCCTAGGCCTGTAAAATCAGAAGAGAGAAACAGTTGGGAGAAGCAGAAAAGAAGTGACTGCTCACTGACCTTCACTTTCACTGTTCACATAGTATTGCCAAGGACAGAGACCTCGAGTGAAGCAGCCTCCCGCCATTACATTCGCTTTGTGTTGCGTATTCAATTCACCAGCAAAATCAATTAACGGCTACCCATCTGATTGATCGAGGCTAATTAACACGGCCATGCTGGATGCTAATGGTCGTTGAGGGAGGTCTGAAACGCCCTGCCAAACACTCGCACTCCAAGGTCAAAACCACAGCCATTTATGTTGTGGCAAGCCGGATGACAGAGCAGCCAAGGTGCAGTGCCAGGACAATACGCCGCACAGCCTTGACATTTAAGCCCTCGGCAAGTGCCGGGAGAGTCGAGGTAGCGGTGCTTTATTCCCCCATAAAGGATGTTTTCTTCCCTAATGGTGATCATTTGTAATTAACGATCGCAAGCAACGCAGTGAAGCAAATCCTAATTGACCTTTGATAGAAGAGGGGTGCTTGTCGGAGTGGGTTTGGCCTGCGAACCGCAACCTCTCAACATCAAGCCCCTTTCACACATGCAGTGCAACCCTGAACTTATCTAGACATCACTCGGGTTGTGTGAACGCAAACGTCCGAATCAGTTGGTCTGGAAGTCAAAGCGTGTTGATGATGTATTTATCGATCGACTGGAGCGAAACCGGGATAATACAAACATCCAGGGTGAGGAAGAAGACAACACCACCGCGGATACGTCTAACTACATTCAGTATTGACATCAACGCAAAAACGCCCACTGAGAGCGAGTCGGTCACTTCGTCCGCTATCTTCGTGCTGTAAACAAAACACCGGGACTCCTGTCTCTCTAAAAGGGTGAGGGTTGCCAAAAACTAACCGGAGTACTTTCTGTTGTTGTGAACGCATCCGAAACGGACATTCTCCGGCGGTGTGCTGTATGTGTGGAAGGGCGGACCTGATTCTCTGGAAAACAACCGAAGTGTATGTCTGAGAGAAGTGTCACTGCTGCAGCCTGAGTGAGGGAAGGGGGAGTGGGGGAGTCAGGGTGGGGGAGGCATTAATTTTCTCTGTTTCCATTTTCAATTCTCCGGAGCCATATGGTGTGGCGTCAAGCTGGCAAAAGAACAAATGACAATTTGACGCCAAAGACCAGGAATCACAGCAGCGAGGGAAAAAAAACAAACAACAACAGCAGAATACACAAGAGAGGGAAAAAAAGAAAAGAGCAATTTTTTCCCTCAAAGCGAAACATATTGTGATGAGGTGTTGGCGATGCGATGTGAAGTGTAGGGTTGGGACAAAGAGGTGGCAGGATGAGGGGGCTCACCCTGTCTCCACTACCGAGACAGCTGCCAAGGGTGACAGGGCATTAATCAAGTCCTCACACACACACACACTCTCTCACACACACACACACTCTCACACTCACACACACACACACAGTAAAGGCAAGTTTGTATACAGATGCCATGCAGCACAGCCTATATATTCGCTGTCAGTCAGTCCGATGCCTTTTCAATTACGGGCTATCGCCTGGTGTTCACCGCCGGCATATTGAAAAACAAACCGGATGGCTTAGAGGATTAACAACGGGAGAATGTGTTTGTTGTGGCGCCACTGAAATCAGCCAGACAACTGGAGGATACTGCAGACGTCAGAACTGAGGAGTTTCAATCGCACGTCTGGTTCTCCAAATCATTTGATCAACAGCGAAAACACAAAAAAAACAAAGAGATGTATCGAGCGCCGCACACACACACACACACACACACACACACACACACACACACACACACACACACCATATGACAGTTAATCAAAAGGAGGAGAGCTGTCAATAGGCCTGATGGACATTGGTCATTCTGCTGTTGTGCAGATGGACTGAGGAGTGAGAAATGAGTCAGTCCGTCAAGACTCCCATCTTCCACCCAGCAGGACTACGAGCCGATAATCGAAATCTCTGACAGGGGTCGCCGGGTTGACAAGTGTGTTTTGTGTGTTGTATGTGCGGGTGTATTTGAGGGGGGAGAGGGGGAGGAACGAGAACGAGAGAACCGAGAAATCACACCAAGCAGCAGGTGGAGGACGCTTGGTAGGATGTGACTGAGTGTGTATTGACAATTATGGTCACATGCAGTGGGCAGGAGATCTGAAACAGGCTTATGTTGGCAAGGCCTTTGAGGCACTCCACTGCTAATTTCCCAGAGTGCTTCTGGGTGTGGAGACCCCTCCTGTTTCCGTCACAATACCAAGTAGGCTTCTGACAGGCCTGTGGTCAGCCTCACTTCTGACTGGGACTCCTCCGCTCAGCCAACCATGTTCTGAACCACTTCCAGTTCAGGTGAATCTGACTTCTGGTATTAGCACCATTGGCTACCTTGTTTTAGTCCCTCTATGTAGGTGACACCAACCCAAACATCAGCATCTCCATCTCTAGTCATGTATCTCCCTGCCATCCATGAAACAGATCAATGTGACCCATGTGCAGGTGAAACTCTGGTACAACCACTGACCTCAACGCACTAGAAGCACTACAACTAGAAGACTCGTTTCATTGAAATATCCTAATGTGACACCTCATTTGAAACAGCGGCAGTGCAGGAACCTGCATGTCTACACCACAAAGGGTCCAGTTACTATATCGTATTTTACAGCTAGACTATACAGAGTTCACATTTTGTCAATACATCTGCAGAATTGCATGCGACAAGCTGAATTACCCACTCAGATTACAGTCTTCTGCATTTCAAGATGTTTGTGATAATTATCTGTTCCTCGTCCATGTCTTGGCTTCCTATAGTCAACTTCTCAATGAGAACAAAGATTCATGATATCCTCTGGCTTCAAAATAGGTCAGAGGTCACTGTGGTTCCGGAAACCACACAAAACAGCAACCATTGTCAAATTGTCCTCAGTCAGAAATCATTATACTGAGTACTCTAGATGAGTATTCATTGGCTTAGTTTCAACCGCTAGGAGGGACTACAAGGTGTACCCATACATTTACACAGGCCACACTTTCACTTAAAGTAGCTTAAGATTTACTTATGAACCCTGTTGATGATTTTAAATGTGCATTATGATTTGATCCATATCCCTTGTTGTGGACTGACATCTTACCATGCTTTGTGTCCCTGTGAAGCCAAAGACCTTCGTAGTGTGGACATCAAAGTTATCTCTTCTATTGCAAATCACAATTGATCAAAAATGTGTTTGTCCTGATTTAGTATTAGTATTAGGCACCACGTCACCTGGCTACAGTGAAGGCTAAGATGAGGGTTAGATTGAAATGTTTACTATTTTGCAATTTGGCTGATGCTGCCTTAGAGTGCCTTAGAGTACCGTCAGTGCACAGCAGGTGTCAGGACCACCAACGTAAGCACCAATAATGCCTGCTCCTGCACGTGGCAAAGATTCATCCTCACTCTTCTGGGCAAGGGCAACAGGAAGCGCGTTATTTTTGATATGCCAAGACCTCCTATTTGAATGCGCATCACACGTACCGAGGTGGAACGAGGAGGCGTGGGCGTTTGGTTTGCGATGGTTGTTCTGATGGAAAGCCCCAGTACGTTTGGGTATGTGTCGAACGCACAATTCCTCGCCACACTCCTACTGATCCATTCTAGTGGATTTCACGGTGGCCCTTCCACGCCGAGAACAGGAGGCCTTCGCATTTCACACTCGCGGTCGTCTCCGTGGAAACGGCACAAACACATCTGTTGGTGGATGTCGCGCGTAACTTCTGTTCCGCCTCCAGAAGAAACTTCAATAAAAATGAATTAGAGCGGGACGCATGAGGCTTCCCACGCAGAGGCATGCACGCCGACATGCACGCCGAGCCGACTTACATGAAATCACTATTTTTCATTACAAAGAAAACGAAGAAGATGGCGGAAATGTCTTGATTATGTCTAAATGTGTAGTCCTGAGCGGTGGTGTTAATCAGGGAAGTCATCCACTGCTGACCCTGGTGTGTGTGTGTGTGTGTGTGTGTGTGTGTGTGTGTGTGTGTGTGTGTGTGTGTGTCCTTTACCTGATGGATGATCTCCGACACTGGCAGCTGGTCCACATACGACTGTCTCTCTTTTTGTAGCTCTCCATGCACAGGCCTGACAAGACACACACACACACACACACACACACACACACACACACACACACACACACACACACACACACACACACACACACACACACACACACACACACACACACACACACACACACACACACACACACACTCTTTAGTAAGAAAGTAAGTGAATTACGCATCCATCAGGTTTTTGCGATGTGGGACACCATTATTCAGTTCTAAAGAAAAGAGCTGTCAGGGAGAAGACTCGGGTGTTTCTGTTGGCAGGTAGCGTAGCCGTGGCGTGTGATTGGCACTTCATTTCAGAGCCGAGTCGGTGATATGCGCTGCAAATTGCGGTAAATTAACCCACTTTCTCCCCCTCGATAAATGGAAAACAAATACATCCTGAGAAACCGCCGTAGAGACAAAATTAGCTTGATAAGAGCGTGAGAGATGAGAATGGATTGTGTGTGTGTACAGAGATACACACCGATGGGATTAAGCGGAAAAACAACATGTTAGCGGGTGCACACGTCTTAAACACACAGTTGAGGATCGTCAGCGAACCACCTCTCAACATTATTTCGTATTTTTTGTCTCGGCCTGTCAAGATGTTATTCATGGTAACTTTTAGTATGTCTGCCCCTTGAAATCAAAACAGTAAGAATTAATAACTTTGTGACGCTAAAAAGGCATAAAAATAGACTGGTAGCATCGCTAGCAAGTACCCAGCAGTAGGAACCAAGCACTTCCAAGGCCCAATCCCAATGTCCACACTCACAGGACTCACAGGGGTCCGCGACGGGTCTAGGGCTGTCCCACTGTCAAGTCCACATTTCTGCAGATTTTGCCTTAGGGAATTACCCACAGTTCATAGCGTTGTGACGTTGAATACGGGGTTACCAGGGGAAGCCCGGAAGTGTTACCAAAAAAAACGGTAAACAAATGGAAGGACAAATGTTTATTCATCAACCATTTCTTTTCATTTTTGCTTAATGATGCTGTTTTGACAAAAACGAGTAAACTGATTATTTGACAATCACCCTCTCGTCTACTCTGTAAGGCAAGAGCCAAATCAGGCAGTCGGCCCCTTAAGTGCCTTGGCCGTGAAGAAGTAAAAAACAGAAAAAATAAAAAGTCCCAAACCCACAATTGTACATGTTTTGCTGTCGTCAAGGTAACACAAAGTGCTGTCCCATTCCTATTTATACAATTTGGAGCCCTTGCAGCCTCTCGCACTCAAGCACTTACCAGGTGACGTCAATTAAGTCTGTGAGGGTTCAGGGTTTAGGCCTTAGGGGGGACATTGGGATTGGGCCCTGAGTGTATATCTCTACCGGACTTTACAGGGGGCAGACAGAATAACGAAAAAGGGACTTTACTTTGCAGTAACCTAAATCCCAATTATAAAAGGCAGCTACAGCCAAGCCATATTAAGTTGAATGCCAATTAGCGGTATGTGTCAGATTTAACTGTCTGACAATTATCACTTTTATACGTGAGGCAGCAGCTCCAGAGAGGCCAATTAGTCATAAAAACATGCTAAATTACCGCGGCAGGAGGGACGGTCCTGAAGATCATGATAACATATGTCCAACTGCATCAAGAAAGAGGCATGGTGGACATAAGTTGAAGTTCATTGATTGGGACAGGCGGACGCTGTACGTCGAGAGTATGGTATTTATAGCAAGGCTGCTATTTGGAAAGCATGTGTATCCAAGGCAAAATGACGCATAGCCTGAAAATAATAAAATGGTCTTCTTCTACATTCAGAGGGGTTTACATTTGCAGAAAGCCAAAGGCATGCCTTCAACCCAACATGTCTGCTGCCAAATATCAGACATGGCGGTGGACCTATAATGGTCTCGGGGGAGTCGTTTGGTCCAGTGATCGTTCTGCATGGTCGTTCCCATATTCCATAATGATAATGCCCCCATACACACCGCTCAACAAATTCAAGACCAGGATGAAGTCAACGGTCTCCCATGGCCTCCCCAATCACCAGACCTAAACATCGCTGAACCTTTATGGGAAGACGTTTTCCACCTCCTTCATCCCTCAAAGACCCCGGGGGCTTTCCATCTAGGAAAATGGTCCGATATCCCAGGAGACACAGTAAGGGGAGCGACTTCTTATCAGGTACTTGATATCCATATATTGTTAAGTGTTTCCGTTACTGTCCACCACCTGCATGTCTGGTGTGTGTCAATGTGTCTGTAGCCGATAGGTCGTTGTTGAATGGAGGTTGACTGAAATGTCTCGGCCTGTAAACTGATGGTTCTGATATTTGGCAGCCATGGACTAAAAACAAACTAGTTTTTTTAGAGGCTTATTTATTTCAATGCTTATCCATAAAAGTCCTTAAAAAATTAACTAGTGCTTTCAAACATTTTAGGCATTTAGCACAAACCAGGGACCTTTCAGACGTACAGACTATCGAACCACGAGGCCACCCTGCTAGCTGAGGGCTTAAAGCTGCACTAGAGAGATTCTTACATAAAAAAACACCTGTCTTATCAGCCCAAATCACAAAGTGGGGCTGCAGTAGAGAAAAGACCTCGTAGATTTCCCTATTTGCCCAAATGAAGTTCTTCGCCCACAGGAAGCGACAAACCAAAAATCCAAACTGTCTCCTGAACAACGGACAGCGAGCGCTACGTCCAGAGAAAGCTGGCCTCGCCAACGTTAGATCTCCTGCCTCTCTCATCCCTTTGGTGTCCTTCGGTATGAAGCATCACAGACCGGCCGGGTTGGTAAACATGCTTACTGCCGTAACATTACACGGTTTCTGGGTTATTGAAGTTCAAACAGTTGCTTCCCGCTACCAATTCGAGGCGGCAATGTGCGAAGTTGCATACCAGTGCAGCTTTTAAAATATTAGTATACTTCCACACGTCTTTCTACGGGACTACAGCACCCTGGGACATCAGTTTGAGGTTCCTCAGCCTGTAGGTCACAGCCGAGTGCAGGACCGAGTTGACCAGCTGGCTGACTTGAACTTTCTCTGATGAGCCAAAGTGGGCCACAACCCCCCGGCGGGTTGCTGCACAACTGACCACCGTGGCTCTTCTCCAACCATTTGCTGGGTGAAGCAGACTCGGCTTTCTCTCTCTCTCTCATTGTCTGCCACTCTTTCTCTTCCTCCCTCTACTGTGACAGACAGGAAGAGAGACAAAGTGGCAGACTGAGCCGGCAGGCAGGGAGACAACCTCCCGCTGAGCTCTCCACATACTCTAAGCTCTTTCTGCTGTTGGGAACGTGAGAACCCAAGAGAGCAGCAACACTTTCACTAAGCACAGGACATGAACAATTCAAACCACTTCCACTTGATTTTCCATTAAGAGATTTTCTGAGAATTTGTCAATTTCTAATGAATTCAGCTATAACTTTAAATAACTTTAATAATTAATAATTTCTTCAACTCTATTGTAATTATCACAGGATGACGCTCTTCGGTCAGCAGCCTCCTATGGTTCCTACACACTCTCATTACAATGGTAAGCCTCCATATAATGACGGGGGACTGAGGGGGTCCATTGAAATGTCTCCATCGAGTGTAATTCACTTCACGGAAGGACCGACGATCACCGAGACAAACGGCTGTTAGGAAACGGGCGAGAGGGGAAAAGAGAAAGAGAGAGAGAAAGATGAGAGTGAGAGAGTATGAGTAACACACACACACACACACACACACACACACAGACACCTTCTCGAAATCTCTTCCTCCACTTGTCTGAGTGGCCGGCTGAGCTGGCGAAAGTGGATTAAAGCAGCACTATATTTAATAACAGCTTGTTTCAGAGGTCATCTGCAATCCTGGCGGTATACCGACGCGGCTCGCAACAGCCCATTGTCAGCTCTTATGAAACACGGTTAACTTTACCGTCGGACAGGCGCCTCCACAGGGCTGCTGTCTCTGTCACCTCTCAGTCATTGTTTGGCTGCAAATAATCGGTCTGAAAAAACAACCGGACGTCTTGGGTTCACGCGAGCACAGCACCGATCCTGATGGACGGAGACACTTTACGGTACGACGTCTAAGCACTGTGAACCTTCACGATAGTGTTTTTATCCCTCCTAGTCGACGGTACTAGTTGTTTCAGCAAACCGAGGCTCATCAAACATCAAATGAATCAGGGGATTGCCAGTTTCTTAAATCAGTATGAAAGATAAAACGTCTCTCTCTCTCTCTAGGACTGAATTAGGGCAACAGCCAACTCAATTTCATTATTGGCATCTTTTTGTGTTTGGTCTGTCTGGGCTGACCTAATGCCTTGGTGCTAATCAATAATAAAGTAATAGGGGAAGTTGTGTGTAATGGCTAACTAGCCGGAGGCAAAAACAGCAAAGTGAGCAGCCGATAACTGGGATCGGTACGGCAATTACCTCTAATTACTAATTAGCAGCCAGCCACACCAGAGTCTCTGACTAGAACCACCCAGCGGTTCAATTAAAAGCCTGCTTAATGGGTTTAATAGAAGTGGGGGGAGCATAATTGTGGATAAAGTTTTAATTTGCCTCACATCTGTTTGCGGAGCACAGCAATCTATTCCCAACCCAAGGCCCGATGACTCAACCTGTGATTGACTGTTTGCATTTTGGTACATTAGCTATGGTTTCCTAAAACTCAAAGCGATTGTCCTTATTAAGGGATTAGTGCATCTGGGGACAAGCTAATATGAGTAAGCAAACAACATATAACCAACCAGGGAGGATGTTGTGCAGATAAACAACAGCTTGATGGCATGGAAGGACTTGGACAGCTCTCTACAGCCATCTAGTGGCCGAGCCCGGTCATTACACCTTGTGAGTGCTGCATTGCTTCAATAGGAAAACGCACGTCAGGGTAGCGCCACACATATTTCATTTGATATAACACTGCTAACACCAATGGCACTTATTAGAAGTGACAAATCTAAATTATAAACTGTGAAGCACAAAATTATAGAGAGGAGAAAACATGACTTATCATCCTCACTATGGTATGAAATACTACAGTATCTGCAGACTCTGATTATACACAGTTGTAAATACCAACGTGCTTTATTTATATTTATTTATCAGGCTCAACAATAATCCTATTGGTCGCTGGTCTTATATCACCTGTGTACGGACTCCTCTCCCCAAAGCAGGCCACTCAATACATCATTAGTAGAGGAATCAATATCATTATTGAGACATCAAGGAATTTGGCCAGCGGCGCTTCAATTAAGACCGAAACAGGACGAGATCAATCAGGCCGACCGCAATCGAGCACAAACTCACTCAACTCACTTAGACTAATACATGAAGAGGTTTTCCTGGAAGAGTCTAGGTAAACACTAACTGTTCTCTGGTCTGTCGTTATTATTTGTATTGTTAAGATAATATTACTGTCACATAGTCACACATAGCAACACTTCCTCCACTATAGCTGATGTTATTTGTAATATAGTTGCTCTGTAGTTACTATGTGACTTTGTTAAGAAAGGCGCTATGTTAGTTATTATTTATAGCGGCATTAGAAATATCGCCAAGTTGAGGAAAAACAAAAAACTGAAATGAGCTTACTTCTCCTCCACTTGCTCAACGGGGTTGGTCAAGTTGATGGTTTCCATGGTGATCTCCACCTTGCGGACGCTACCGAAGAAGTCTGTGATGAGGACAGTCCCCGGGTCCCTCAGGAACAGGTCGGTACGGTGGCCCGGAGTGGACACACACTGGCTCTTGGGACACACTTTGAACTGGGGGACAAACAACACACAGGATATCAGGAATATGCTACCAACCGCTTGGTCAAAACAAAACCATGTATTGTATGCACTTATAGGACTGTAAGGCTTTGGATAGAAGTGTGTATCACAGGGTTTATGTCATTTCTTTCAAAACTGACATTGTAGCTGCTAACGAGGACCACAGGATGTGAATACCCAGCCAGTAGAGGGCAGTTTGTGTCTCCTCCTATTCATATTCCTGATTGCAAACAGCATCAAACATTGCTGGAGCTGCAGTGGGAGGTGTTGAAAGTGTTGGAGACCAGAGGGGGGGGAGGACGCTAGTTGAAATGACAACAAGCTAATTGTCCTGGGCGATGTGTGGAGAAGATCACAGGCCTGACATTTGTGCATGCCATCTTCGATGATAAATCTATCACAGCCTGGGGCGTTACCGCTCTCGGGCTAATCCTCTCCGGTGTATGATCAGTGTGTTGTCGGACCAAACGCCCCAGAAAGAATAAAATCATTAAACCAAGAGCGAATCTCATCTCGATCACTTGAAAAACACCGGGAACAGATTTGGTGGAGGGTTTGGTGAGGAAGGTGGACACTATTTCAATTTCATCAAAGCGCAAGCCTCTGCAGCTCAAATGAAGAAAAAAAAAGAAAAAAAAACAGCTTTGTGGCCCGACAGGGAAATCCATAGTATTGATCCTTAATGCTACAAAATAGCCCGAGAACAGAGAGCACATCTTCAGAAACAGGAAAATTGGAAAGAATAATATGCATTAGTCAGAGCACATCGACCGGCGAGTTTGGACTGCCACACCGAGCAGCAACCGAGTTAGGGTTTGAAGTGTTTGATTGTAGCCCCTGGTGTAGCGGGGGGGTCAACCCAGGGGCCAGTCTGTCTCTGCAGGAGCAGGAGAGATGAAAGGGGGGGGGGATGCTGCTGAGACTAAGCCGTGGCCCGGAGCAGCCTGAACCCCAACCCCTCCCAACCTCCTGTCAAAGGCCAACAACCTCAGCGTGGAATTAGCCATTCTATTTCAAGTGCCGAGTCCGGTGAGGACGCGGTGTGACGGGGGCAGGCGGCCCCGGCGCTTTCATCTGGTCACTAACTTTTTAACAGCGGATAAATTGGGTGGGCAGAGCGAGAAGGAGAGCGGTTCGAGGTGCATGAAGACCCAAACAGTTTCACGGGAACCAAGTCGCTCTGCTGCAGCCACAAGCTGCAAAGAACAACGTGAATACTGGAGAGAGAAAGGATGAAACTAGTCTTAGTGAATTCTCTAACAATAAAAGATACAATTACATACATAAACACAAACATACACACCCTCACTTGTGTGTATTTAGCACAGACCTCTATGTGCAAGTGCATGTATACACACACACACACACACCACATTCTGCACCTGGAGGCAGAGGTCACACACACACAGAGCATACATTTAACAGTGTTCGTACACTTGCAGGTATAACTTTGCAACTGGGTAGAGGGCATGCACACACACACACACACACACACACACACACACACACACACACACACACACACACACACACACACACACACACACACACACACACACACACACACACACACACACACACACACACACACACACACACACACACACACACACACACACGCACGCCCCTCACCAGGTCGTTCATGTTGGCTGTGCTGGCGGGGTGGATGTCTTCCAGGAACTCCAGCAGGTAGAAGGTGTAGCGGTCCATCAGGTGGACTCCGATGGCCAAATCCGGCTGGTGCTGGAGACGGACAGAGGGATTACTCGTTACTCAGATTACTCGTTACTCAGATTACTCAGATTACTCGTTACTCAGATTACTCGTTACTCAGATTACTCGTTTCCCCTGCAATTAATGCAGCGGAGGTCCATCCCTGTTTTAGACCCAGTTTCTAACGGATGCTGCTTTACTGAAAATATTTTTCTATGGATTCTGTATCATAACAAGGTAAAAGTAAACACGGCGTTCCCCACGAATGCAGCCCCTCTTGGTCACAATTGTCACCTTGTTTTGACCCATAATTGTTGCGCCCCCTTTGGGTCAAGGAGTGTAATTTTGAAAATAACATCACAGTGGTGAGATGCATCATTTCCCCAAGTTTCATCAAAATCCAATTCGTGATGTCGAGAGTCATCGTGTGTGACGGACAGAAGAACAAACAAATGAACGAACTGATTGATAAAATAATAATAATAAAACATTGATTGTGAACATCATGGTGGTGTCAGGGTGGCAAGGTGAGTAGAGGCCGTCCTTCACCCACCCTTCGCCCTCGTGTTGGCAAGCATCCGCCCTGCTGTGTCCGTGAGCGAGACACTATCGCTGCCAGCTCCATCACTACAGTATTATTATTAAACTATACTGTGATTTTATTTCCCGTGCTTTCCAGACGCGGTGCTAATTTCCTTTTGCCGACACCACTTCTGAATTGAACACAACAGAAACACTGTTCCTCAACGCAACACAAATTGGTAGACAATGACATCAAATGACATCAAAGTATTTTGACAACGTGTCTTTAAATTCTGACACTTTTGCCTTGACACTAACTGGTGACATAGCGTGCGTAATGACAAGTGACACAGGAGTCATTCTGTAATACAGGAACAGGAAACAGTCAAATATGTTTCTGCTGATCATGTCGAGAACCACGTGGACATCTGAGCAGTAAGGTAAACCTTCATCTAAACCTTTACGATGTATTCTCATTCACAGTTTAACAACTGAAACATTCAGATGACTAACCGGAGGTCCAACACACCTACAGTTACAATTCAAATCTTGAAGTGTGAAGGTCTTTTATCGATGACTGAACTCAAGATCAAAATCCTCCCTCAAATACTCTTCTTCTTCTTCAATGCATTCCAGGAGTTATTTTGCGATGTGAAGTGCTTATTTCCGTATCCACTTTACCTCAACCAGCCTCGTCTACTTCTACTTCACTTAGTGATTTCCTACGTTTCCCAGAATGCCTTTCAACAACCCGCGGAGAACAGGTGTGAACCTTTTGCTTTCAATCAAAGGCATATAAATATAGCTAGCTAGCCGACTAGTTCATGAACATCGGGGCGTATCTGTGATCGGCCATGCCCTTTGCCTAAACTGCAACATGCCTGGTGACTGCATTGCATTCTGGTCTATTGAGGCTTTCTCTGCCTCTTGGATGGATAGTTGACTCAATTCAAATGTTAATGCCTTGATAATGTTAACGACTTTGAAATTGAAACGTCAAATGGCTTTTGTCATCAACATTTTAATACAGTCGGCCAATGTGCTTAAAAGTACATCAAAGTTAAAATGGAAATCAGATTATTGCATTTAGATTTTCATATTGACTCCACTTTGCATTAACATTTTAATGAAGTTAACTACGCTTCCTTGCTCTTTGATTCTGAGGGAAAATCTGATGTTAGATCTGCTATCAAACTCAACCGGAGCTGCACTGGAAATACCTCAACGTCATGCCATCTACGTTTGGCCTCTTAGCCACAGGGGATAAGAATACATTTCTCCTTTAAGTCTTAACTTAAAGTGAGCCCCCTGACATGCTTGAAACCAACAATGCTTACGTGGTTGAAGAGACCATCTATGGGTTGAAAGCAGGTAACTCACAGACAGGGAGTCCTCTCCAACCTGGCTGCTGGCCAGGGCCATGAGGTTGGGAGAGTAGAACCTCTCGTACATGGAGGCTCCCTGGCAGGTATCGATGATGAACAGCAGCTCGTTGTACCTGGGTGCACACACACACACACACACACACACGCACACACACACACACACACACACACACACACACACACACACACACACACACACACACACACACACACACACACACACACACACGATCAGATGTATGTCAAAACAAGAAGGCTAAGGTAACACACATCCACTTGTTTCAATAAGCCATTGTATAACACTCTATAACCTTCTACCTATCTTTCATACTGCAGTTGCTATGGTGACCAAGAAAAAACAGTCAGTTCCCTCCAACACACCCACCCACACACGTCCTCCCTCCCTCAACGCTGCTTCCTCAATCAAAATGGGAATTTCACTGCAACTTCCATCCCATGTTTAGCTAAACATCAGAGGGCTCTTATGTCCACTGAATCGAAGAAGGGGTGGGGGGGGGCACCTCCCTAATGAAGGGAGGTGGCAAAGTCACCAAGGCAGCCGTAATTTGGCAGTTCAAGCCTGCAATTATCGCATCACCGTCAAGGCTGGCGTCACCAAGCTTTTATCTGGCGTCCCGGGGCCCGGCCACCCAGACACGCTCTATTGATAGGTCTGGAGGACAATAGGGACGCTGCTGGCGGACGGCCATCCCAGCTTGTTTAGCCTCTTGCCATTCATGAATTAACCACCACAGCACCTTGAAACGTAGCGCGGGCCCATTCATGAAGAGTCCATTAAACACAGGGGCTGTGTCAGGCTCCATCTAACAGAGACAGGCTCTCTCCTTACTGTAGGTGTGCAGTAATTCCCTGGTCATCACAACGGCACATGATACGTTACATAGGGTCACAGTGTGTTAGTCAGGTCAGGTGTCACGTGGAACAAGTGATGGAAGATGTCTTAATGGTTTGTTGTTGTTTTAATGGGCTGTATTTACGTTATTGTTACTATAATAATACTTTGATCATTTAGGTTCATGCCATTACAGGGATGTTGTGCTAACAGCTAATTGCCCTTCAGGGAAAAGAAAGACCAAATGAAGTGAACTAGCGAAGGGAGAAACAACACAATATTCGGTCTCCCTTTGCATTGCTCTCCTCTATTTACATCTGCTTTATTATTTACCTTCTCTTCTGCCACATCTGCTCAAAAGGCGTCGGCCAGTTCCACGTTGCTAATCTCCTCAGAGTCCTGGAACTTCAGGAAGCCGTTCCCCCCGTGGCCTGAGCATAAACACAAACACAAAAAACACATCTGTGTGTTAATAGTTTTTAGCTCCCGAGGGGAAACTTTCATGGTACACACCGAGACACACCAGGCACCTCTTACAGCTACACGTATTAAACGCTCATGGTCATGGCTTGAGGCACAGTGCTCAGCGCTGTCAGAAACAAGCTTTCCAATGACATGGGGGTGAGTAGATTCATTGTCCTCTGAGGTGGGAGGACATGAGGAGGACATGACGTACCCGTCAGGTATATGAGGATGTTGCTGCGGTCGTCAGAGAGGAGGCGTTTGGAGCGCGGCGTGCTGGGCGGCAACCTGCCGGTCAAAACACGCAAGAAGTTCTCCACCGTCACCTGAAACACAGACAGCGGTATTCATTCATAACCTGAAAACAGGAAGTATAGCTCCTCTATTTTTTTTAATTAAAAGTAAGCAGATTGTTTTTAGAGAATAAACATTATTACATGAAGATCATTTTTATCAATTAAACACTGATAAACGTTAAATTGAAAGTGTTTTAGTATTACAGTAGTGTCACCAGGTAATAGAAAAACACGTTTTGTTCTGCTCTACTTATCTTTTAATTACAACGTGAAAATCAATTAGGGGTTTTTTTTCTACTCTTCCCCTCAACTGTTTTTTTTTCTTACACATCACTGACGGCTCGACGGCCGACAGCTCAAAGCAGGGTAAACAATCTAAAACAAACTGTGATAAAAAAGTGGATAAGCCACACAGGTCCACAACAAACAAAGCACTTGCTCCTCTATTTGAAGATGTGTGTGATATCAAGTCATTTCCTGTTAAACAGACGTGTTGAATCAGTGGACAATCAGTGTGAGAGGACAGCATCCCCCAGTGGGATGCACTGCAAAAGATATCTACCTGAACAAGTGATTTAATCTAGCATTCAACATCTTATTTCTCTTAAAACAAATGGAAGAAAAACAAAATCAGCCAATAGAGTGGGATAAGTCTGCTGGTTTCCAATGCCAAAAAGTGTCTTTGTTTTGATACCAGTGGAGTGATCTGCCTTATGTTACGCAAACAGAACATGAGACTAAATTACTTGTTAAAATTGACATTTTTTGCAGTGTGCACTGTGTGCGTAACTGTGTGAGTGCCTGACGATGCAAGCCAACCTCGTATCCACGGTAGTCCACCTCCACATCGTCGCCGTACACATTCAGCTCCATGTTCTTGTGGCTAAACACTGTGGCAGGCTTTGGGTTTCTATGGTTACAAGCCATGTCGTCCGCCAGCATCAGCACTATGTGGCTGAGAGCACAGAGATACAGAATTATCCGATGATTACCAAATGGAAATAAGTGAAAGGAATATTGCTGTTGCTGTGTAGTCAAGACACAAGTCAAGTACTAAATCATGTAGTTAAATAAATAGACTGACACTTAGTGACAGCGGTCTAAAGAGAACAGCAGGGCGGCTTTGGAGAGTTTTGTGTATCAAGGCTCTTATGGCTGATACAATGAACCTACTGTATCATGCATCATCATAAATCATAACCTGAAATACTTAATTTGCTGAGTACAATCAATCCACCCATTTGTCCTGGTGACACTGGTGCAGAAACATATCAACATCATAGGTAGTAACACAATACACTGATATTTGGCACAAGGACAACAGGACCTCACAATAAGTGCAAGGACAGTGAAAGCCATACAACATACAGTAACGGGGTTTGACCGATGTGGGTGGGTTTCTGAAGGGGAGATCCATCTCAATATTTATGTCTTGAAGCTGCTGATATTTTGTGCAATTTGTTTAGATTTTTCCATTTTCATGTTGAAAAAAGGACTCAGTGTTTCTGAGAGAAACTAATTATTGTCAGGGTGGAAAAGCCACTGAAACAGCATTTGAATCATGAGGCACTAAAACTCTCCATGGTAACTAATGGAATTATTTTATTTGGGCTCACAGCTCTTTGAAGCAGAGTGACCCGCCTCACCATGCACCATTCAATGGTGGGTGAAACTCTGGGAAACATTAAATACAAAAATAATTTACAAAAATCTTTATTGAACAATGAAGTGAATAAATAAAATGTGCAAGGAAAACACAACTTCATTGCAGGTGTTATAGACTGGAATCACATCAGCAGTAGACAACATTTGATATTTAATGCAATACCAGTTTCAGTCTAAAAGACTAACACATATCACTCCACATATATTATCATCATTCAACATCTAAAACTGACACAATGAATGTGAAATACCTGTCTGGGATGCCCAGTCTCTTGACACTTCTGTAGACAGACAGAGTATTGGCCACATGACGGTAGTTGAACCAGAATCTGGATGTACACACCTATAAAACACACAGGACACAAGGGAAAAGGCCAGTTGATCAGCCACGAATAACACAGTATGTTTGACATTAATGTGTTTCATATAGTGGTAATTGTAACTGCATCTACAATCTGACTGAAGGGACAAATGTTCATGTGCTCAGCCTCTTTTAATGATTTGTGGTCAGTGAGTACTCACCAGCACCGCCCAGTTGTTAGTATGGCCACTGCTGAAGAACTGTCCTGCTTTATCCTGAATTGAATAACAGAGGAGGAATAAAATGAGCTTTTACCAGGATGCTATTAATCTAGTTCCGTACTGTACGTTCCTCTGTGTAAAAGCTAGGGGGGTAAGCATCACATAGCAAATCAAAACATACAGTAATAGAGGTTAGCTAGCTTCCTGACAGCACAATATGCTAACATGACAGTGATAATCCAGCCAAAATACAACGTAAAAAACGCAGACTGGGTATATATTCAGAGGTGTGTAATAATAATCTGCACTCACCTCGATATTATTACTGTCCACTAATACGTACGTAGAAAATAAACTCAATAAAACCAGTATTTTCATCGTGCAGCGCCTAGCCATATTGATCAAGGAAGTGAGACGAGCTGGCGCCGCCCAGTGAGGTCGAGTACTTCCTGATAAAGACATTTCAAAATAAAAGTGAGGAAGCTGTGACTACTCCCTGTTTGTCCTTTGTGGCCCGAGGCATTTTTGACACCATTAACACTCTGGTCTAGATTTACATGGATGTCAATGTATTCTCCACTGAAAACAAAAACTAGCATATTGTGTTTCCTTTTGTCCAAAATAGTGTTTTATGATGATAATAATAACAATAGAAGGCATTTAGGAAATAAAGAGGGCATTTTACAAATACCTTTTAGTTCATTTTATCTCAATAGGTCAATGGTAATACAGAGAAGAGAGGAGTATCAGGTTAACAGATCTTTGGAACAATGCAGCATATGCATGCATGTGTGGCTTATCTTTATATGGACAGAGAGAGACACAGTCACATTTAGACCACATACAATAAATGTACAGGACAAAACTGTGACATTGTAAATATTGTGTTGGTTTATTGTAAATAGTGTGAACCTGTTATTTTGCACATTTCTGCTGAGCATTGCCACTTTGCATTTCACTACACACCTCGTGTGTGTATGTGACAATTAAAATTCTTGAATCTTGAATCTTGACTTTGTTTTGCCGACAGCAATATGATGCAACACAGTCTGCCACGTGGTAAAAGGACAACAGGACCTCACACAACATGCAAAAGGAAAGTGCAATTGGTAACAGACTATGCACATCACTTTACATACGGTATTTACATTCACCATTTTATTACTGCATGCAATCGATTGGTGATGGCAATGGTGAGCAGTGCATTGGACTGGTGTACCATGATGTAGTTATAGTGAAAAGGATGACACATGAGATGTTATGAAGATTATAGAACATGGACTTTCTTCAGGAAATTGCCCATTGCGTCAAACATCACATCAAATCACTGTTCTGCAGCAAAGTGATTGCTACAGAATTATTGTAGTATATTGTATGTATCTTTTAAAAGCAGTGTGTCTTATGAACATGTAGGTCTGGACTAATGCATGATCAATACAGGCTGGTTTTGCTTTGGTGCTGATGCTACTGAAAAGGTTGTAGCTCACAGTGATGAATAAGAATGGAGGACAACTGAGGAACAACTGCCCACTGCAGACAGTCTTACTTAAGCTTAATTCAATTACAGTTGTAACTGTGGAGGCAGCATTTGTTTGTGTCCTCTGCCCAGATATTCCTGGATTTGAACCGCCTTCCATTCACAGATTCCTTAACCTTAAAGGGAAAATCAAACCCTAAAAGAGAATTCAGTGAAAATTGCAGTTTGATCAATTTCATGAACACAAACAAAGCTAGTCTCCACAGAACCAACATTATATCTGATGTCATCAAGTGGCATTACCAAGAAATGCTCACACAATGGAAGATTTACTTTATGATTTTTAGACCGTTTTTACACACAAATGAGCCTTATTTCATCTTCCTAACTGCTCTCAACCAGGGAATGTGTCCCCCCAAAATCACCTTGGTACTACCATCATATCCACAAAGTCACTCCACTATTCCCTGTCAAAGGAGCAGCTCAAGGTCCCTCCTGATTACATTACAAATCAATATTTCTAACCTTTTGAGAGTGTTTTTGTTCAGGCTTTTCCCAGTATACTTCACTGCAGTGTTACAAAGACTTTTGTATGACATTTCTGGCCACAGTAGCTTCTGAGAGGACACTTTTGACAGGTTCTGTGTGCATCGGGTGGCAACTCATTCTTAAATATGAGGAGAGGTTCTCTGATTCTCCATGCAATTCTAATTCAATATGTGTTCTCCTATGTCCAGGTTTGACTGGTACAAGAGAGAGATAGGGAGAAGACCAGAGTGATCAAATTACGAGCGCCCTCAGGCTATGACAACTTTGCCTTCCCACTAACTGGTAATGACATGTGACATGGATATCATTTCTTACTATGGGGACAGGAAGCAGATGTCGAACCCATGTCTTGAGACGCCCTGTGGACATCCGGGTAGTAAAGGTGAAGCTATGAAAAATGAAAGCATGTGGTTATGGGGTAAGATAGGATCTCTTCATGCAGTTCTAACTCTATGACATGGCAGCACAGCGGTTCAAGGACTGCAAATGCAACATCAGTGCCGTGCAGTAGGGCCTTTAAATAGAACGTATTTGCCTATACGTCTGCCAACCACTTAATCCTCCGGCGTGCTTCCTGCTTCTGCTGCTCTATGACTTGTGGCATCAGACACTTCGGCACCACAGAGCAATGATTTCCTCAAAATGTATGACACTGGAAAATAAAAATGCAATGCAGAGGTTCCTGTCAGAACGGTTCCTAGCTGCATGAATCGAAACATCATTCCATTTTCAATACATAAATTAGCATCTACACTTAGGCTCTTCTGCCCTCAGCAGTGAGCTGTGATGTGACTGTTGGTCATGAATGCATGTTGTTCTGCCAGATGGACTGATGCTCATGATATTAAGACACTGATGGCTTATCTAACATGGTCTGTGATATTGCCTACAGGGAGCACACATAGTCAGCACGTCCAGCCGTCAAGAGGATTAGTGGCCTAAGGATCAAATGCTATGGGACATACTGAGAAGTGGGATTGGGCCTTGGACAGACACACAAATCCTGGATTGCCTTGTGTGCCTTGTGTGACCCGATCTGAGTAAACGTTTGTTACTCCGTTTATCTTCATGCATGACCACAAAATAAAGATGTCCAGCCATGTAGGTTGTTTTAACTAATACAGCGTTGAGGTGTTTTTCTGGGCTGAATTACATGTTTTATTAACTTAATTTAAAATACATGATGCACCACATGAGCTTTAAATCAAAGCACCTCTGCTTATATGTGGCTGCGTTTATCCTTGAAGTAAATTGTAACCCTAATCAATTTCCTTTTAAGCCAGCCAGCCAGGGGAGACTCACCTACATTACATTACATTACATTACATTACATTACATTACATTACAGTCATTTAGCAGACGCTTTTATCCAAAGCGACTTACAATAAGTGCATTCAACATAGGTAGTCAAGAGAACTAAACCTAAACCCAGTTTATTACACTTTACCACCTTTTAAGGCTAACAGAAATATTTAGGACATGTATTTATAGTATACATCATGGTGAGTAGAGTCAAAATGATGAAAGAAAATGATGTTCATTATTTTCTGAAATGGATTTCCTTATGATGAAGACCGACTGCAGGTCATAGTTCGCCCACCTTTTTATTTACCGCTACATCACCGATGCATTACCGGTTCAAAATCACAAGGTTGCGTTGCCTCTGAACGTGTGAAAAACACAAGTAGACGCCGAGGTACGCGGTGCGTCTTTTGGCACAGCGCGCAAACTCGGTGCCAACGTCAAGACACACATGGTTTGTGTCGGCTCCAAGAGAGGCAGGAGGCTCTGGGAGGGAAGACAGACGAGCCACGCATCAGGAGGGTGGCACAGTGGCACTGCCTGCAGGAATCCACTCCTGAAGTCCAGACGGGGGGAAATGCACTGAGGGATTTTTAACACATCGGAGATTGTTTGGCGCTCAGTTGTTACCAAAGACTACCTACAGTATTGAGGCTGCCGAAGAAGACACTCTGGACAAGTTGTGATTTCACAAGACATTGGAGGAGATGAATACCAGCGATGCCAAGGAGTATCTCGCAAGACGGGAGATACCTCAACTATTTGAGGTGAGACAGCGCGCGCTTTGTAGGAAAAAAAAAAACAAGCCACGGGCAGATGTCGTTGTATGAATCTACAAAACGATTTATTACAGGAAGAAATATGAAACGCATGACAGGATCGATTATCTCTGATGTGTAATGCGCCTCTTATGGAAGATATAGTGGGGTGCGACTTAAAGAAAAAATACCACAGATTAATTAATATTTTGGCATATTATTTCTTGCAATGCTAAATCGCGTGTTAACGGTAATAAATAGGCTAGGTCATGATGTGTATGTCAAAACAAACAGCAATCAAACCCAAGATCAAACCCAAGCCCCCCCCCCCCCCCAACACACACACACACGCACGCACACGCAAACACACCCACACACACCTGTACATATGCATTTAAACTGACATTATGGGATAGTTGAAGGGTACAGAGACATACCACGAAAACAAACTAGCCATCCTATAATAAAGTTACTATAAAGATACTATACAATTATCGCAGCAGAACTATAATATCATAATAACAACTATATGAGTATTATAGGATATTATGACTCACTATTGAGTTGCAGATCAATAAGAAGCAACTACAGGAATGTTATAGGAGTATGACAGCGATGTCTCCTCGGGGTATTGTGACTTTCTAACCACCTAGTTAGAATGAGTCCTAAGTGCAAAGCGATTGATGCAAGCAATTACTGTGTCTGCGTATTAATTTACACGCAATTCAAATTACAGTGAGAAATGAAGTGACAACATCATAATTACTGCAGCGTAATTTGAGTGCCAGCGATTGCCCCTGAAATGAAAACCTAATAATTAATTATCAATCAGCTGAAGGAGTGTATCAGACTGTGTTGTGTTGGGGGGAAGCGATCCCCAGGCTGTAGGAGCTGTCACGGAAGAGGGTGGATATGTTATTGGAAGGAAGTCCCGGAGGAGAGCGTTGTTTTAAACCGTTCAGGGTCAAGGGGATAACCCGCACACAAACACACACTTCATTTCTCCTGTGGCGCGCCAGCAGTTCTCTCATTTATCGTCATTGGTTTTTCCTTTTCTACTAAACGGGTCATCAGGGTTCTGTGTTTATTTGCTCGGCTGACTTAATTTCACAGGCGTCTGACAAAATGGGATGTTTTGCCCCCCTGTGGAGCGAAGCCAGGGCAAAAAAGAAAACTTCAAAACTTGAGCTTGTTATGACAGGGTTGTACCAGAACAATACATCATAACAGAGATGAAGTGATGCCAGGACTCTCCTCTGTCTGTACCTCATGCCCTTCTCCACTGTTTCCTCCAGAGCCTGCTGACAGGTTTGATGTACTACCGGCCTGATGACCCCATCGACTACTTGGAATGCTGTCTGAAGAAAGTGAGGGAGCTGGGCGGACCAGACAAGGTGCGGTGGGACACCTTTGTGGGTCAGGAGAAGAAGTCCCTGCCCCCCCTCAACGGGGGCCAATCCCGCAGGTCCCTCTTCAGGAACGGTGAGCAGTGAGTGCTGGGTGGATGAAATGTGTCTTTGTACCATGCCTTATCTATCCTGGCGTTGTGTTGTTTTCCATTATGTTCAGTAGGGCTACACAAGAAACTGTTGGCAAGGAAACTAAATAAGGCCAAAGGACACTTGTTCACTTTCAAAGGATGCCAGCAGCATTGCTGAACTCCTCCTCCTCCTCCTCCTCCTCCTGCACACCTTTAGGGTGATCACCTGAGAGGCTTTTTTCTCCCACTCAAATGCAAAGCGCTGTAGTGACTATCGCTGGAAACAAGAGAGAGCAAGAGCTCAGAGGGTGCAAGGAGCGTTACATCATTCTGGTTGCTAGGCAGCACAAAGCTCGACAACAACTCTGGAGCGATCTAATTAGTGTTAGCTAGCTAACCTGAAGTAAGGAAGAGGATAACATTGTTGAAAATAAAAATGGATCAGAGAAAGTCAGTCCATTCTGAAGTATGTGGGTACATGACGTCCTCCTAGCGAGAACAGAGAGATTCATCATCTTGTCCTGCCAAGTCAGTGCCCGTTTCAAGGTCAACTGCATTGACATAAGGCGCAGCATGACTAAAGTTGAGACATGTTCAACTTGCAGTGGCCAGTGGCAGCGCCCCCAGACCCCGGGGCAGCCGCCAAAACACCAGACACGCCCCCGCCATAACCAAACCATTGAAGAAAACTAAAAAAAAGGTTTAGGTGCGTTCAAAAAAGCGTCCAGTGTGATCACAGCCTGTGCAGCCTATACTGACCTGTAGATTTGTTGTCCGCCGGTTCCTGTACAGTACACGACTGTTGATGCAAAGCAGCTCTCTAACTTTATTTATAATTTGCAAAACAAAGTTTGTTTTATTAGGTCTGTTTCATGGTTAAACATTTCATTTGTTTGATGATGCACATGAAGCACAGGCAATGTAACTGAAGGATCAAATCAGATTCATGTGTGTGCATGTATGAATAGAGTAGAGTAGAGTAGAGTAGAGTAGAGTAGAGTAGAGTAGAGTAGAGGAGAGTTCATAACGCTGGCTTGAAGGGAGCGCTGCCTGTCTTTGTGCTCGCACTTACTAAATTGTTCCTTTCTTGGTCGGTACAGGACAGCAGGAAAAAGAGACGGCTGTAATGTACAACCTTGTGTTTTCCTTTTGACCGGTACAACTTGTGTTTTTTTCTGAATTGCAGGGATAACATAGCAGTCCTGTTCTCTTCAAGTTCAACAAAATGCCAATTTCTATCTCTTGGATATGTTTTGTCATTGTTCAACAGTATAATCAAGAATTGTCATTAATAGTATAATATAAAGAGACAACATTGGCTCTAAATTGTCTGTATACTATATCAGCTCTGGACCGTTAAATTGAATACAATGATTATAGGAGTATAATCAATACTACCAAGACAGCAGTGTGATTAAGACTCTCGTCAGGAGAGACAAACAAAACAAACCAAGCTGTTCATTTTCTTTGATTTCCACACGCTGCCAATTTCCATCTCTAATTTAATGTGTTGTGATAGTTGGAACATTATGACAGAGGAGCTTTGTTCGGAATTGGATTGACACCATTTGAAATAAAATTACACCTACTCTTATAAAATGATTCAGAGCCAACATTAGAAGGGAGAGGCAGGACTCTCTGAGGGATGAAGATGAGGTTATTCTGCAGTGGAACTCTGCATCAGCGCCATAGACAAAAGAGACTGCTGGCTTTAATTTGCACCTATCTGTGTGTGTTTCTGTGTGTGTGTCTTCATGCTGTGTTTCCACAGTGTTGCCAGACAGTCCCAATTTCCCCTACAGACGATATGACCGCCTCCCCCCCATCAGCCAGTTCTCCATCGAGAGCGACTCGGACCTGTCGGAGACCGCGGAGCTCATAGAGGAGTACGAGGTGTTCGATCCGTCCAGGCCGCGACCCAAAGTCATCCTCGTCATCGGTAAAAAGCCAAAACCCTCCCGGAGCTGTAGCCTGAGAGTGTGTACACTGTGCATGGTGTTCTGCCAGTCCTTTCTTTGCAGCATGGAGTAGACTGCTCTCCTGTATTACACAACAACTAAGTGAACTCTGAGGCAAACGAAGAGCTTTCTATTTGCTGTTTTATCATCTGATATTTTATTGATTTGAAGCACCCTTCTGCTTTATTTAGGATTCATGTTTTCTGAAAGAGCCAACAGAAAAGATCCTTTTGTACAGATACATACAAGCCATCTGCTTACTTGCAGGCTAACAAGCTCTGCGACCAGTGTCACTTCATTAGCCCTGATGAGAGCAGACACAGTCAAATATGTAAAAGGTCAACACGGCCAACAGAAATACAAAATACATGTTTGGATGGTCTAAAAATACATGGCTTAGATGGTAATCTCCAAGTGGGGGATGAGTGTGTATACTACTAATGTGTTTCCCTGGTATTTTCCACTTAGCCCCGCCCCCTCTGTGTGTATCAGCAGAAAAGATCTCGTTGCATGTCGCTCACGATGTTAGACTCTTACCCTCGCTGATCTGATTTCCTTGACGGGCCCGCGTTAACCTGTCAAATAAATTAATCTGCTAAATGTAGCACGACAGCTGTACAATATGAATGATGATCCCGGCTCAGCCTGACTGGAAAAAACTCTTCCATACTAACCTCCTTAAAAAAAAGAGTTTATTTTGTGTTTCTCTGAAGCAAAAAAAAAAAATGACCTTCTGTGAAAAGTGTTTTAAAACCTTCTGAGTTTCGTCATGGGAAAAAAAAAATAGTGCGACAGTTTGTTCCACCTTTTGATGTGAACTTGTGAGGTTCACCTTGCCTGTCTGTCTGTCTGTCTGGATGATAGGTATTGGTCCTCACAGCACAACGCCGGTTCCTATCGTGTCTTTATGAGCACATTGTGCCCTATTTTAAATGGGAAAACAGGACGGCTGCAGCTGTCGTCTCTTTGGTGGATGATGGCAAACCTTTAGCCAGATAAGAGTCGTGTGGTGGGGGAGGGCCGGGCAGCATGTGAGCACATCCTCAGATTTAAGATAAAGCGTACTTTTGCTATATGCATGTTAGGGCGCCTTTCTCCTTCACGCTGTCTGCAGCCAAACTAACCCTGCCGTGATTGAGGAATGGATAAATCTGCTAAATGCTTAATATAAAGTATTTACCAAACTACCCAGCATGCATCCAACAGCACTATACTCTTGTTGTTGCACCCCCCCCCGCCCCAACCTAAGTGTAAAAAAACCAAAACAAGAGAGAGGTTTTGTTTGTGAGTGTAGGAGGTTCACACATAACTGTTTCTCTCATCTGCCTCCCCCCTCCCCCACATACGCTTGCATAATACACACAAGCAATAACATACAGTCACGCAGTTACAAACACACACACACACACACACACACACACACACACACACACACACACACACTTGCAGAGTCATACACACAAACACACACAAAGTCTCATCCACAGTCTGGTTTTCTCTCTCACATACACATGGGCCCACACAAACACACCCACACACCCTGTTTCACACACACACACACACACACACACACACACACCCTTCCCCAAAACATCAACAGCTCTCCCCCCTGTCCCCCAGGCGGCCCTGGCAGCGGTAAGGGAACGCAGAGCCTCAAGATAGCGGAGCGCTACGGCTTCCAGTACGTGTCCGTGGGTGAGCTACTGAGGAAGAAGATGATCCACAATGCCACCAGCAACAGGAAGTGGAGCCTGATCGCTAAAATCATCACCAACGGGGAATTGGCACCACAGGTAGTAGAGAGAGAGAGAGAGAGAGAGAGACATAAGGAGTGTGTGTGTGTGTGTGTGTGTGGGTGTGTGAGAGAGAGAGAGAGAAAACGAGAGTGAGAAAGGAAGGATGAGGCCTGTCCACTCGCTCACAGGTCGTTATCACAGCGTTGATGTAACAAGGGACTAATTAGCAGTGTCCATTTCACAAGCTTGCTGGAGGAAGGATGCTTATCCATCTTATCAGCATCCTCCTGCACTACATAATGACTCTGCCTGGGAGGAAAATGAGGGCAGACCCCCCCCGGTTGTTTTCACTGCACTCATTCAGACATTGTACAGAAAAAGAAGCATGTTATGTGCTTAAGCTCCCCAGTTCAATGTGTGTATGTAATTAAGATCTTATCCTCGATTTCGGTTTAAAAAAATCTTCGTGTCCGAGCGGAGAGGAAGGGCACGCCACCACACAATCACATTTAACGTAATGACTCTATTTTATCACTCGACCCATCCATCCTGTTCATAATGCCATCAAGTAAATCTATTGTAATCCTCTTTTGGCGATGGTGCAGCGGTTTGTTTTAATGCACCGTGTCATGCGTGGTAGAGTACGACACTAATGCTACTGTTAGGGGTTTGATTTCCATGGGGACCACACATGCTAAAGCTGCATGCACTCACAGTTCTATAATGCTCTCTGGAATAAAGCATCAAAACGGTATATGTTAAATATGGCATGTTATACAATCGCCTGAGTGAACGCCTGATTCTGACTGGCTCGGTGAGTCCTGATTAACAATAATACCTGTTTTATACTGTCATCATGGGTACCATGGTGATGCAGCTAGGTACGAGGCTCAGCCATGCACAACGAACCCCTTTCTGATTCCTGACTGGCGGTTATAAGCCATCATCTCTTATTGTCCCCTACTTGCATACCTTGCACATCAACATGTCCTCGCCAGTGAGACGACGAGTCCCTCCGCCTGACAAAGAGAAGAGTATGCAGAGCAGCAGGGGTATTAGCTGTGATAAGATTAGATATGATAGTTGACTTGCTGCTGTGTTTCATAAGGTGTGTAATTCCAGGCCACCGTCTAGCACAGCAGATTCTTTTCTTTGTGATCCTGATATTTAATAGTGAGAAGAACTGGGAAGTTACAAGATGCTGGCAGCAACTGCTTCTGATTCAGGTCTTGTGTTACTTCCCCTTGGTGGGAAATGGAGACGATAACATGACAACCAAAGAATTATTAGGAGTCAGAGTAGAAGTGAAAATTAAAGTGATTTATTTGTGGCTCAGCTCGATACTGGCAAGCAAAGGTTCTCAAATGTGGGGGAGGACGGGACAAAGTGGTTGGGCCAAACAAATAGAAATCAATATAACAGAACTGGGCCTGGCTAACCCCTACCCCTGAAAACCAAAACAAACAAAAGACCTAACCTGCTAATCTAAAACAAGAACTTCCCCAAAACAAATACAGAGGTGGCACCAACCAATAAACCTAGTGTTTCTAGACAACAGTTACCTACATACAGTGTGTGAAAGTGTAAAGGGGTACCCCAACTCACCTACTGTCCTCAATCTCCCACCACAAACCCTTTTATACTAGTCTTGACACGTTATCTCAAACAATACAACAGCTCAGGCAGGCTAGGAGCAGCGAACAAAGAGGGCCCAATGAGCATGTCTGGACTGAACAGGTGAAAACAGGTTGTTAGTACCTAAAGAGAAAACAAGGGAGGGGGAGAGAAAGAAAAAAAACGTCTTTAATGCTTTAATTAAAACTGCAGAATTTTGCTTTGTATGAAGTCACTGTAACCAAAGCGATTTCAATCTCAGCATTCAAAATGTTTTTGAAAAGCGTTCCACTACCTGATTTGGTGTTACTGTAGTTATGAACCATGGTCTAGGGGACCACACTAACAGAAAGTTGGTGATGCATGTTCCTCTCACACTTGCGGTGTGCCACAAGGTTTGATCCTAGGGCCACTGATGTTTTCTTTAAAAATGCATCCAGTTTCAATGTTAATGCAGATGATACAGTTATACTTTTGAAACCAATTGACCCAAATATCCTTATCACTCTAAATAATTGCCTTGTAGACAAGTGTTAGATAGCAGTAAATCAGAAATAGTATATTTGGTAAACTAAGCTTTGTAGACTCATTTTGCAATAAACTTGGCAATTTGTCAGCAAATGGTTGGCCCATGCTAGAAACCGTTTTCTTTGACTGTCTCTAGGTTTTGAACAGCAGGTCAGAAGAGGTATCTCTTAAAGGAAATCCTTATTTTTAGTGTTTCACTTCTTCTAGAGTGGACTGCTGTAACTCGTTGTATAGTTGCATCAGTTGTAAAGCCCTTGACGCTGCATGTGATTTAAAATGCAACGGCTAGGCTTCTGACAGGTGAAAAAAGAGGAACCATATGTTTCCTCTCCTGGCGTTCCTTTACTGGCTCCCTGTCAGCTGTAGACTTGACTCTACATTCTTGCTGTTTGGTTACAAAGCTTTGCATGGTCATACATCTCAGTGTGTTTCTGAACTTTGGTGCCCTTTCAACACCCCAGGTCCCTTAGTTCTTCTGGTCCGGTCCACAGTCCAGGCTGAAATGAAAGTGATCACTCTTTTGCTATTACGGCCCCTAGAC
Source organism: Hoplostethus atlanticus (assembly GCA_034670405.1). NCBI lineage: Eukaryota > Metazoa > Chordata > Actinopteri > Trachichthyiformes > Trachichthyidae > Hoplostethus > Hoplostethus atlanticus. Next base: position 2,110,737 of record JAXDDX010000075.1, on the reverse strand, counting down.
TGTGGAGCAATCCTTCTGAAAGTATTAGGTCAGGTAAAAACACTGCCATTAAAACAATTATTAAAGACCCACTTATGTTTAACCTGCTTGTCACCTACATGTGTTTGGCCTTTTTTGTCTGTTTTCTTTTAATCTTGTGAAGCACTTTGTAAAAGTGTTTTGGTTTTTAAGGTGTTATATAAATAAAGTTGACCTGACTAGACAAGTAGACTTAAAGGTTTATTTGGGAAAGCGGGTGGTTGGTTCGGTCCCTGGGCAGGAGTTACTCATGCTTCCCTCAGGCTGCTCGTCTGCTTTACGTTATGCGGTATCGTAGTTTGTGGGAGGAAGTGATTGATGGCTGGCATTCCAACAAGGGTGCAGACATCGAGCCATGCAGCGGATCAAAGGTTGTTTTTTTTTATCTTAGCTTATCTTATCTTATTTTACAGGCATATATCTATCTCTCTGGATGATGTTTAATCTGCGTCTGGTCTGTCAGCCTGCTGCCCACCAATGGAACATTTTGTTTTAGGAGGAAAATTAAAACTGTCACAGTCAAAGTGGTTATTTTTAGTTGAGAGCATTGCTCATGTTTCTCTGCCATACCGTATGATGCATTGTGCCTCAAGAAATACACTTGAACATGTTGACCTCCCCCGGCCATGAGGAAGTAAGTGATGCTGAAAGATGCTGGCACTCTCCGGCCCCAGATGGACCCCTGGGAGTAGTTTTACTGCATTCATAAATCATATTAGTCCAAGTTATATTGGCTGAACAGATGAAATATACTATGGAGTCCTCTAGTGTGCTGCCATATTTTTTTCCATTCGTCTCAATTACAGGTCCAAATCCGCCATTACGTCAAAAGACTTGATTTCATTATTGACTTAAAGGGACATTCATTTCATTTCATTTCATTTATTTATTTATTGAATTGGGACAGTGCACATTAATCAACATATCAGCATTACACATCAATGTAAATGTGCCGGAATTAGCGCAATTGCTAAATTTCATCTGTAGTCCCAAGGCAGGTACTCACAAAAACACGAAACAAACCTCACAATTACAAAAGACAAATTACAAACAGTATTACAATAAAAAGTTACATACAGTAAAAAAGATAAAGTGCACAATGAACCGAAAGCCCCCGGGATCGGGCACCAGAGGAGGAAACAGATATTATGTGTGGGTACATAACTGGTTTGTTTTTAACCAATGTCTGAGATTTTTTTTAAAATGTTAAATAGTTGTCGCAGTCCCTGATGTGTACTGGTAACTTGTTCCAGGAATGTGTGCCTCTTACAGACACCACCATTTGACTGAATTTAGTCCTACGCCTAGGTACATTACAGTCTCCCCTAGTTAGCGCTCTGGTATTTGTCCCATTATTGTTTTTTTTCTGAATGAAATCATTTAACGGTGGGGGGGCAAGCCCATTTAAAACTTTAAAAACAAGACATCATCAATGTCCTTTATTAACCTCTATTGGTGACAAGTAGGAATTGCAATAACATTGATAAAGGCAGGGGGGGTTGTTCTAAAACAGAGTACAGGCCAGAAAGTGAAAAGTGAAGTAATAATTGAGTCATTGGTATTGATCAATAACCCTATCCACCAGATATACTGTCTGACGCTCCAAACAATGACCATGTTGCTGTCGCTATTGGTTTCTAGGAGACCACCATCACTGAGATCAAGCAGAAGATTATGAAGATCCCAGACGCTAACGGCATCGTCATCGATGGCTTCCCTCGCGACGTCGGCCAGGCCTTGTCTTTTGAGGACCAGGTGAGTTTCTATCAGGCTTTTTCGGTTAAGGTTGCTTCTAAACGGAGGCTGGAGATGTGAAACTCAACAAAGTGAATGGTACAAAAGGCTCAAAGACTTGCTAACTAGAGGAATAGCCACTCTCATAAAACTAAGGGCTGTTTGTTTTGTTGCTACTTTATGTTTGACCTGTTATGAGTTATTGTTATCTTGAACTACCATCTGACATATTAGATATAAACCAGCTCATGTGCTTGCGTGTTAGGCTGCTTGTTTGTTTGACCTAGTCTCCAGTGTCATACTTTACGTCAGCGCTGACCTCAAGTCTGCTCCGTGAGCATTCACATGGCCTTGAGTTGCCTTGTTTCAAATGCTGCTGCTGCTGCTGCTGAGCTATTCGAGAGTAAAGCGCTTGTTTTCCATCTCGCTGCCCAGTCATTGTATGTAACAGGCATCAGGGTGGGGTAGCGAGCTGGACGACCTCGGTTCAATCCCCTGTGTCGTCAAGCATCTGCCCCACTGAAGGGTTCTCGACCAAGATGTGAAATCCCAACCATGCTGCTGGTCCAGGGCTGCTGTTAGCGGTGCTTCGACCTCCCTGTGAAGTTTCCCTTTATCGATCAACAGAGCATTACATTAAGTCAGACAATAAAAAACCCTTATTGTTGTTTTGGAGTTTTTCCTTGTCCCCTGCGAGGGTCCAAGGTTGTTGTTGTGCTGCCATTTATTGTTTTCATAATGTGGGCGCTGCGAAGCCCTTCGGGACTGTAATCATGATTAAGGGTTATACAAATAAACTTGACTTGACTTATCTGTAAAAAAGCTTATCTATAAAAAGCACATTTTTCTGGGATGAAGAAAGGAATGTGTATTTTCTCATTGGTATCCAAGTAATGGGTTTTTTAAGAAGTTACGAAGGTCCCAAGGGCCACGAGACCCACTGACACCCACACAGAAAACTGGCAATACAAGTAAGAAAAAGAAAAATACCTATAATTGTAGGAACAGGAGTGGTGTGTAATAGCAGCAGAGCAGGGTTGGGTTGTCTGAGCTGGAGCCAGCTAATGGAAATCCATGCTTTACAGTTGAGTGGCCAATTGTTTGACTCGACGGTCGATTGCCTTTACATGGATTGATGCTCATTATCACAGTTTAACTCACTTAGCATTTATCATTGGGATGGGTGGGGATGGGGTGGGGTCTAACTGGGTCAGCGTGAGTAAAGACCGACCTTACAATGTTGGTGTTTTCAGCTGCCTGAGGGGGAAGAGGTTCAGAGTGAGGTTCAGAGTGAGGTTCAGAGTGAGGTTCAGAGTGAGGTTCAGAGGGTCAACACTCCTGCAGTTTGTTGTCCAAACCGTAATGGAAAAGTTCACTTTGTTGAGTTTTTCTATTTGGTTCATTTGGGTTCACACTGGCCAATTACAACAGGACCTTAAACAAACAGAGATGGATGGAGTTTTGGTGGCTTCATCTAACATGATGCGTGTCTGTGCTCTTTGTCCTAATTCTTCTCTGGTGTTCACAACAAGAACACATGAAGAAACATCTGAACATGAGCATCATTTTGTTACGCTAGGCTTTCCAAGCACGAGGAACTGCAGGCTATCAGATGTCAACATCCGTCTCCTGCTACCCATAAACCCTTGCAATTTGAGGTCGTTTCCATTAGTTGGATAACATTCTCGTTCTCTCTACCGAGACTCGCAATTTCAGGTTTCTCTGTGCGGTTACCTGCCTAAACAAACTGTAATGAAGGAGTAAACGCTCCAAATAAGCTTGTTGTGAGCGGGCCCTGCAATGTTAGTTGGTTTTTGAGTTGCTGTTTACATTTTGGTTCTGGTACCTGAACTTTCACTGCATGATATTCTCTCAGCAGATGAATCATATGGTTGCATGAATTGAGAATATCTAGTTTTTGAAGTGAAGAGGTTAATTCTAAAATGAGACGTCCACCTTGTGACTTCTAAAACTCAATATTGAGTATCACTGATTGGTTAACCTTAAGGGCTTTACCTCCAAAATAGTAATCAGTGGATACAATTACTTTTTAAATATTGACACAAGAGCATTATGTGCAACAATTCTTCTCCAAAGTGGATATATAGTGTTCTCTCTTTTGGTTCTTGTTTACCTCGGTAAATTGGCAGTGATCTCAAATGATGTCCTCCCCATCCTCTGAAGTATTTCCCTACAGACAGATTCTTCTCCATTTCAGTGATTGCCTGCGGATTGAGGCACTAACAGAAAGGTCACAGGTTCGATCCCTGCCGTAGCCAATTCAGTGTTTCCCATGCAATGTTAACCTGGTCCATCCAGGTCAATAAGCAGCCTCCCAGATCAATTTTGGTTTTGGATTGGTTTCGGTTGCCATAATGTGTGGCGATCCTCTCTGATTTGATGCTGCCAAGCACCATGTTCGTGTTCGTGTTCGAACCACAATGAATGAAGCATCACGTCATAGATAGATAGATAGATATATACTTTATTGATCCCCGGGGGGAAATTCAGTTTTTTTTTTTTTATCAGGCAGGACACATAACTCACGCGCTCCACACCAGCTCATCGTCTAGGCTGATTCAAACAAACACCAATCACGTTCGCCGTGTCAAACAGGGCGGTCCATTTAACCTGTCAGCTCCTCAATGGTATATTTGGCTTGTCTCTTCCATATCTCAGTGATCTGCGTCTGCCGGGTTCTGCTCTGCAGGAAGCAGCCTAGACAGCACGACCTGTACTCCCAAGTACAACTCTATAACCATTTGTGAAATAGACTTCATGAGGAGAGAGTTCCTGACTGACCCATAATTCACTGCACCTATGACGCAGTGCATCTGTGCTCCGTCGAGTCACGGTGTGTCTCTGCCAACGCAAACTGAATGGAGAGACAGTCTGAGACGTAGCCTCCAGAGACTTTAGTGCCTGAAAAAAATGATTGGCCTCGCTAAATGAAACGTCAATATCAGGTCGGTAACTACCTGTGGGAAACACTGAAGCACATCCACCAACAGCCACGTGTCTGCCTGAACCTGAATGGAAACACCATACAGGGTTCCTCTGGCGTTTCCATTGAAACATGGCTTGGCGCTCTACCATCATCATCCTCCGAGTCACAACTAAATGTCTGACCCGGTGATGCGGCCGGCCGTGTCCAATCCGATGGCTCAATTGAGTCCGTGCGCTCCAGTCATGAGAGTGGCAACAATGGCAATCTCTCTTTCCCATCACGCTGCCCCCTTCCTTATTTCACACCAATTACTCGGAGTGTATCACACACACACACACGCCCACACACCCACACACACACACACCTGCATTCAACACAGCTGCCCATGTTATGAGGGTTTTCACACACACTTATACACAGACACATACACACACGCTCACACATATACACACATTTATTTACACACAGACACAAACAAACACAACTATGCACAAGTGCACACGTAAACACTCAGTCTCAGGGTCGTGGGTTCGATCCCCACATAGTGTCAATTATCACCTTAGTAAGTCACTTTGGATAAAAGCGTCTGCTAGATGACTGTAATGTAATGCATATACAAGCACAAGGTCACACACAATTGCACACATACACAAAAACAAGCGCATGCTCACACACATATACACAGACTCCATACATACACAAAAACAAAGTGCACACACACACACAGAACATCCATGTTGAGCTCTCTGCTGTGTGGGACCAGCTGGGCAAATAACAGAATGGATGTTGTTAAGAAAGACCAGCTGCCTTCATCCTGCTCGCCCGTCGTCACGGAGATCTTATTTTTGTTCATTTCATTATTTAATAATGTGAATTAATTCTTGGTTTAAAGGACCATTGTTTTCAATTATCTAGGGCCTAGATAATAGACTCAAGGATCTGTTCTGCAGCACACTGTGTGAGATGTTGCATCGGTATTGTGTGAGCTGGCCCATCATAATATCCTCTAGACCTCAAACCTCCTGCAGGTCTTCTTCAACTTCTCTTGTCTCTCTGCTCATTTACTTTCTCGGTGCTGCCGCGGGATGAGGCGAAGCCTTGGCACCATGACAGTCGTGGTTCCTGCTGTCTTCCTTCTACATCGTCCTCCCCGCCTGACAGCCGATCCCGCTCGGTTTACATTCCCCCTCTGAAAGCCGTCCAAGGAAACAAAACAAACACAGAAAAGAGATGATATGTGGCTAGCCTGGAAGAACATAAGGCTCATAGTGAAAGGAGGCAGAGGGGAAACGTCCCGGCCCCTGTGGTTCGCTCCTCTAAATGGCATGGCTTTCAACCAGACAATCCCGTCTTTGATAGCGCTGACAATTGAGCTATCACTATGGTTATTATCAGCAATTCCAGCAGTTTCAAATATGGAGGAGATTAGATGTGATTAAACGTTCTTTCCATCCAGGGAACATCAGATGAGGCTGTTCACAGGGAAGAAACACAGCTAACTAACTGGCTCGTATCTGTGGAGAAACGTTTCCACTGTCAGAGGGATTAAGAAGCATTTCCACATTCAGGGACGCTGGAAATCTTATAATCTAAACGCTGTCAGTCAGTTTATAATTTGTTAAATGAAATTTCATAACACATAATCCCTGCAATTTGATTCCACTAATTCAATTTATTTTATTGTCACCTTTTTTATAAAAGGATGTTGCTATGGTTTTGTAAATGAGGCTTGCATGAAGACCTCACTGGATGTCACTGAGATGAAATCATGTATCTAGTATTTCGTTTTTTAGGCCTTTTGTTTTTTGTATTTTGTTCCTTCTTGTGATACTGTCATGCTGCTGCAACCTCAGAATTCCCCCCCGGGGATCAATAATAATCTATCTATCTACGATAACACATGCTGGGTTATGTATGTGTCCAGGCAACCACTTGAAACAGCTCATAAAGAGTTGTTGATGCTTGGATAGGAGCTGGTGACCTCTCCCAGTAACAAAGAGTTGCAGCATCCTTGGGATTTACAACCTAATGAGGTGACAACTGGTTCTCAAAAGGGAGCAACAGTGGCACGCCGTGACAAATGAGCTGGGGAAACCTGGACGGCGAGGTTAAGCCCACTTGGTTTGCAGGACATGTCAGTCCATATCTCAAAATAGTCTCGGTATGGAAAAGGTCACACACAGAACGGTCATGTGCAGGAGACCAGAACGTTTTTATTCCCACTTTTCCCGTTTTACTTTGCCTCTTAGGTGTGCGTTCACACCTCGGTCCTCTTCCAAGCAAACTGCAGTTCGTTAGAAATGAGAATGTAATCTGTATGTAATGTAATCAACTACAAGAAATAGTCCCAAAACACAAGGGATTATGGGTATAGGGATCGTAACATCTGATAGCCAGCAGTTGTTCATGCTTGGAAAGCCTAGCATGACAAAATGAAGTGAGGGCAAACCTCAGTCTGGACCGATGCTCATGTCCAGATGTTTCTTCATGTGTGTTGTTCATGTGAAGAGCAGACGAGTCCATCATGGTAGATCAAGTTACAGACTGGAACCAGGTTGGTTTGGACTCTCTAACCTGGTGGGACGACAGGTTACCAAAACTCAACCAATCAACCAGCTGCTGGGGAGTCATGTGCCTTTTGTTTCCCTTGTAATTGGGCAGAGTGAACCTAAAAGTTTTCCACTATGGTACCAAAGAAAGTTCCTTCAGTTTTGAGTCACTGGGCCACTGAAGACTCGACTCAAAACTCTTCCCTCCATCACAGCAGCAGACATCATTAGCAGCAGCATAACACTTCTCGGGAAGAGAGGGAGAGGCTGAGACAATACAAGAGAGACTGTTGTGATGGGAGGCGAAGGGAAGCGACAGATGGAGGGTGTCACACATTGATTGCAGCTACAAGTAATGGAGTGTCTGGAAGCTTCATCTGAAGTCTGGTGAAAGTGCAGGAGTTTGCTGATGTAGATTTCTGATATTTCAGGCTGATGTTGGCCTTGCAGTAAGAATCCGATATCGGCCAGTCAGGGTCGCCCACCGCCGATATGATGCAGACTATGATTTTACTCCACCAGCTTCAGGGCTGGCAGTCTGTGAAACCTGCCGTGAACGCTGCCTCACCCTGCCTGAGGAGCTGCTAACCCGCGTAGGTGTTAGTTGAGAGTTTTCCCATGAGGGTCTCAATGCTGTTGCAGAGGCTTTTCCACCCTGCAAACAAAACCTATTCTGGGGGGAAACACTGAATGTTGTAATTTGGGGGAATTTATTTTAACTTTTTGGTGTGGTCAAATTAAAAACACAGAATATCAGCAGAGAATCTTCAATCCAAAAATATCGGTATTAGTATCTTTTCAAAAACCCACATTGGTCAAACTCTAATTGAGCAGTTGAGCGGCTGGCTTACTAATTGACTTTGAAGCAGACACAGCAGCGATGCTCTGAGCAGCAAGTAACAGGACATGGATAACCCCCTCCATGGTGCAGCACTAGATCTGCAGGAGGTTTAACGGCATGGAGCGTCCCCCGGTCAGGAGGCACGTACCGCCGTCAGGGCGTGGGGGGCATCTGAGCGATTCTCCGAGGACCTGCAGCATCCATTTTCATTAGAGGCTCAAACCCCATGCTGCTGCGTTGCCCTTTACAACATCACAGCAGCCATTTATGAGCCCCCCCCCTCCCCCCTCCTCACCCCCCCTGGGCCTCCAGAACAGTCCTGTCCTATCTTTATAGACGCCCAGGGATCCAGTCTATCCCGTCATCCCCCCCATCAAGCCTTTTTACCTCTACTTTCACTTTCACTGTCTGTCTACCTGTATGGCTGTCTCTCTTTCAGTTTATCTGTCTGCCTGCGGGTGTGTTGGACATACAAGCATACAACACACACACACACACACTTCTTATAAAACCATGACTGAATGATGCCAGTTGGCCCAGTCATGTGTTTGACTGGATTAAAAGTGCATGTCAGAGACCCTTTACTGGAATGGTGAGTGCAGGCAAATTGCATTAGCTTCATCCTCCTCCATGACTAACTCTTCCAGCCCCGTAGGCCCGTTTTAAATGTCCCTGCTCATGAGTAGAAAGGATTGTCTACTCCGGTGTTTTTATTGTTCTAAAAATAGAGTCTGCCATAACTTTGCTGGCCACAGCTGTCCTCCGCTAATTCCTCATGCATGATGAAAGTTTGGTTTTGAAAGCGGGAAGTTAATTAGAAGAGACAGAGACTCACGTCAGCATCTACTCTGCTGCATGGCGATGTTCTGCAGCATGCACGTCACTGTAACTCTGCTGCATATCCGTCTCTCTCATATCAGTACTTCTACTCACTTTGAGTAGAAGTAATTACTGCGTTATTTACTAGAGCTGGTCTCGTTCCTCCTGGGAGGCGGAGCGCTGTAGATTCATGTTGCGTGTCTTATTTCAGCTTTCATGAACAGTGACTTATCCTTATGTATGCAATCCTTGTTTTAGCAAGCAACTCTCTCGCATCACCAGAAACAAGAGAGAGGAGTTTGCCCCACCCCTTTTTCTGACTCCTCCCCTCTGCCAAAATCTCAACTTCCTGGGATGACAGGTTACCAAAACCCGAGCTACTTGTGAGTCCATGTGACTTTTGTTTACATGGTTCACTTGTAATTGGGCAGTGTGAACCTAAACGAACCAAATACATAAATGCAGTAAAGTAAAGATAAACTTTTCCACTTTTCCAGGCTGTAGGCGTCATCACACCATAAGTCAGATAAGAGTGTCAGATAAATTCCTCAAATGTAAAAAAAAAAAAATCTTTCTTGAGTGGTTGTACCGAACTTCATGAGGGCTGCTAACCTTCCTCTGAACCACATCAGGAAGAAACAGCAACACTGTTCGACTTCAGTTTCTATTCCTCAAGTCTGTTGTTTCTTGAGAGAGAGCAGCAGTCTTGCTTGGCACCCTGGTCGGGTCAACATCTGGCTGCCTATGTGACATATTTAGGATTGAATTGTGTGTGTGTGTGTGTGTGTGTGTGTGTGTGTGTGTGTCTGTGCTGGGGGGAGGCATTCCACACACTTCCTGGCCTTTAAGCAGCAGATACTATCACTGAATCTATGCCAGCACTAAAACTGTCGCGCCTTTTCTGAGAATCATTACCATTTCGGTCCGATCCGACGTGAACATTCGTCTCTAGAGACATTTGAGAACGATGTATGTCATAATGATGCATTCAGAGAAATGGCAATGGTTCTCCGATTCACAACAATGCATTAATAGCACTACCTGAGAGAATGAGGGCAGAAGTTTGGTCGCCATGGCAACGTAAACTTTGATCTGCGAGATGCGAGAAAAAACAACAACCCTGAGTCCCGTTGCCAGAGCCTCAATAAGCAACTCTATTCAGGCTATTTTTGGCTGTTGGAGTACGTCAAATCAGATGCAGACTCAGGAGTGTTCATCGTGTCGGCTCCCTCCTAATGAAACACAGAGGAGGGAAACAAGAGGAGTGAATAGTATTAAACCACTCTGGTACTTTTTATAGACCAGCGTTCCCAGTGGTGAAACAGACGGCAGTGTGGATGGTGGATTAGCTCAAGCCGAACCCGCTGGTCGTTCCAGGGAAGGATTGAGCCGTATGACGCCTGACCTTATATGGTATAAGCAACACTTCCTCCTTTGCAGAACCGTAGAAACCAAATGACTGTGCGTCGGTCGGATGGCGGCGTCCTTCATTGTTCTTGAAATACACAGTGCAAATGTTGTTCCTTTCAGTTCACTGTACTCACTTGGCGTCCATGAGGGACACACTGACTCAGGGGTCAGTCGGCGGCGGTGGCTGACCGCTTCCTCCAAACCAGACTAGTTCATGTTTATTTGCCTACTCTTTTACCCTGGCAGCAGACAGGCAAATAACCTCCTAGTGTTAGTTTTAGTCGGTGTGGCGTGCTAAATGATTCATGTCAGGCACGTTATCAATCACAAAACAATTTGCTGAATTTGACTTTGAAATACTTTTCTGACCTTCCTGGTACCCGTTCTGCCATCCGGTGAGTCAGAAAAACACCCATGTAGCATCTACAGTCAGGCTAAGACAAAGCAGGAAAAAAGGTGTTTGGAAACAGTATGTGATGCAGGTCTGCCTGGCAGTCAATCCTTTCATCTCCAGTGGTAAGAGTCCAGCGACAGCCTGCATGACTGGCGATCCCATCCTGGTTTAAAATGACAGTCAGTGCAGCAGCTGCAGGCTCTTCTCCATTTTCTCTTCTCTATTTCTAGTTATAAATTGAACTCCAAGTCAAGGCTATTCTCTGGATTCTACAAAATTCAATTCATCTTTTGCTGTGAAATTATTCTTATATCCAGTACATGAATGTGAAGGCTGTATTATCATGTGAACTTCAGTTTTGAGTGAATTGAATTGAAAGGTGGACCAGCAGCAGCCCTGGTTCAGAGTCTTTTTTTGATCGTACCTTTTAACGTTTCTGTCGCCCCCGATAGATCTGCACCCCCGACCTGGTGGTGTTCCTGGCCTGCGCCAACCACCGCTTGAAGGAGCGTCTGGAGAAGCGAGCCGAGCAGCAGGGACGGCCGGACGACAACCCCAAGGCCACCGAGCGCCGCCTGACCAACTTCAAGCAAAACACCATCCCCCTGGTGAAATACTTCCAGGAGAGGGGCCTTATCGTCACGGTAACGCTGGTGGAATAGGAGTGGAGGAGAGAGAGAGTGTGTGTGTGTGTGTGTGTGTGTGTGTGTGTGTGGATGGATGGGGGTGAGATATGAGATTTAAAGGTCCCATGTAATTCATTTACCATCATTGATTTTTCATATATATTACGTCTCTGGATGAGAAGAATGAAAATCAAAATGAGGTCAACCCGCTGAGTGGAGGCTTTCCAGTTCAGGTGCTGCAAACTGGCCTGATTGGACGGATTTCAGGAAGTCTTTCGTGAGGGGGGCCAATCAGGACCAAGTCCAGTTGTGATGTGTTTACTGGAGTTGGTCTGAAAACTGCCTGGAAGTATTTTTGTATATAAATAAAACATAATAACTTTAAACTTTAAACTCAAACAAAATCCAATTTTAACGACGACGTCATGAAACAGAGGAAACATGTAATTACTATAATATGGGACCTTTAATAAGTGAGAATGTATGTCCTTTTCTTCTTTCTTGTTTGGCTGCATGTTTACAAGTTACACACACACACACACACACACACACACACACACACACACACACACATCACAATCTCCCCCACCACTGAAAACCGATCAGGCAGAAAGAAAGAGGCAGACAAAGTCACACAGTCTCCTGATCTCTCTCTCTCCGTCAGGCTGCTGGGGATGTGAATGTTGTGACGGGTGTTAATTGGAGGCCGTTGGGCTCCTCGTTAGATGGTGCGTTCGGGTGCAGAGGGACATCCGGTTATCCTCTGAATGTGTGAGCCGGATGCTAACTCCAGCCAACATGAGCACTCGCCTGCTCTTCTGGTGGTAATCCTATCGATCGGTCTCGGCGCAGCACTGACTTCCACACATCAAAACAACTACTTACGTATCAGTGCAGGGTGGATATTTCTAAGCGTTTGAGTTTTTCTGATTGTTATCTGGCAGCATCTTAAAATCAAAAGTTCAAGATTATCGCCGGAGGATTTCCCATTAACATTATAAACACGTTGAAGACGCAGCCAGATGTCCCTCAGACGTCTGCGCCTGCTGCTTTACTTTCATGTCTGTGCAGGCTGGCTGACATTGCTTCCCCCTCTCTTCTGCTATCCAGTTCAACGTGCTGTAGTTAACGTCAGAGGAGAAATAGTGGAAATGGGAAATGACAGAGAAGTAAACAACACATCATCACTCAGGGGCTCTGCTCACGTCGGAGTGTAATATCCCTCCTTATGGCTATTGTAAAAAAGAAAAAGAGATATGTGTGAGATATTTCATCCAGTTTCTTTTAGAATCGGTGCTTTTCTCCGAGTGTTTTTCTTTTCCTGCCTGCCTCTCTCTCCCTCTTACTCACTCTCGCTTCTCCACATCTCCCACTTCTTGAATCTGTGTATTTATTTATGTGTTGCAACCGTCTCCTGCTGCACGTCCAAGGTCCGCCGGTCCTCATGAAACTTCCATGTGGTTCTTGCCGTCCTCCTGTGAGAGATTTCCTCGCCGGGGTTGGTTGTAAAACAGTGCAAGACTGGTAATGTGCTTGGAGCAGGAGAATCAATAGGCCAAGCTGCTTCTGGATGGATGCTGAACATTAAAGGAAAAAAAAACAAAAAAAAACTCAGATGCTCTTCATCAGTTTGTGATGTTCGATGTGTTTCAGGAGTTATTTTGTGAAGTGTAATTTCGTTTTCTGGTGAATCCATTTCCTCAGCCTGCCCCCGTCTGCTTCTACTTCAGTTAGTGATTTCCTACGTTTCCCAGAATGACTTTTGACAGGCGGAGAACAGACATTGCTTTCAATCAACGCTCAGCAAGTGTACGGGCATACAGATATATAACAAGCTAGCCAGATAGTTCATCCGGAATATCTCGACATGAAATCACATTGTCTCTGTCTGCCCAGTTATCTGCAGGAATAAGAAAAATACGACAACAAAAACGGGCCCAGAGACGCAAGGCAATAGCTGCTTTAAAGTGTTCAGGGGTGCATTTCTCCTTTAATGTTGGCATGAATGGCTGAACCGCAGACTGAGTGATAGCTTTTACTGTGCACAAATAAATGCAGCATTTACTCTCGGCTGCTCGCAGGAAATGATGTACGCTCCCGAGTCCACGTTAATTCAAATTGTTTCTTTTTACAGTTTGTGGACGGTGTGCAGAGGCGGTATTCCCTGATGCTTCCAGCCACTCAGACAGTTCACTTCACAGCCACTCTGCCTGAGAAAAGAGCTGCTCGGTTTGTGTGAGGCGTGCGACGCTACCCTGCATATTGATATCCATATTTATCCTCTACGACGCCGTCAGGAAGTTCATCGGGCGCTGGAGCAGAGGAGCGCTCCACGTCAGTCCTCCTTTTGGGCAGAGGAGCGAATAACCCTTCTGTTTCTGCTTCAACCCAACGCCCTTTAAAGTCAGTGGAGGTGAAGGCAGGGGCATGGAGGGAGCTTTTATCATTCTCCAATGTTTTATCTTCCACCTAGCAATGTGCGGGTCGTTCTATTAGCGGTTTGAGTGGCTTGACACAGTCGCAGACACTCAAACAGCCTGCTCCTCCAAACAGCCAATCACGTGGCTGCAACTCATCATATAAAGCTTTCAGACGTGGTGAAGTGGTTTAGTTTTTTGTTCCACCAAACATCAGAACGTGCGAGATGCTGATCCAAGAGACTTTGACCGTGGTGTGGTTGTTGGTTCAGCATCTCAGAACCAGCTGATCCCTACTTGGGTTTTCACTACTACAGTCTCTATGGTGGAGGAACAGAAACACCTTGTTGATGAGAGAGGTCAGAGGTCAGAGGAGGAGGATGGGCGGACTGGTTCAAGATACTCCAGTAACATCTTTACAACAGAGGATGGTGTGCAGAAGAGAGCTTGTTGAATCCATGCCACCAAGAATTCAGGCTGTTCCGGAGGCAGAAGAGATGGGTGTACCTAATAAAGTGGCCAGTGGATGTGTGTTGTGTTGATCGGGTATTTTAGCTTTTGAACATAAGTACAGCAGATCGGAACTGATGAACTGATGAAATTGAACTGGATTAAAGTTTCAACAAGCTGCTGGCAGTTCGTCAGGCTTCTTGTAGCTTGCTGCCTTTTGCAAACCTCTCCACAGCCTCCCTGCTTTTTCCCAGTGGAGCTTAATAAAGACACACTGAAGCTCTGCTGTACGTGCTCATCTGAAGTGTTTTTACTGTAAAAGCCTCTCAAACGTCTCAAACGTCTCAAACGTCTCAAACGTCTCAAACGTCTCAAACGTGAAACTCTTTGAGCCCATGTTGTGATTTTACAACTCTTGATGTTGGATATCAGTTACTTGTATTTTGAAGTGACTTCCTGTATCCAGGGGATCTGTGGACTGATGTGTTGTGAAATATCATTCAGAAGATGCCAGGAATATACAGTCGTCACTTGACTACATCGGCCTTTTAAGGTCTTGAATGTCATGGAAGTGATTTACGAATTTTCAATTTCTTTCAAGATTTGCAAAAACAACTGCCACGTATCATGTGTTTCAGACTAGGAGAACATTTCCAAATGGATCTTGTAGTTCTTCAGAACGAAAATACATATTTTAAGACCATTACTGGCTATTTTTGGACCCTAAAAATGCAGCCAATCTATTAGTCTAAAACTTTCAACTAGATGAGGCATCTAAACCTCCTACATGGATCTAAAATAGCCACAGTCCTGATCCTGTAACAGGGACAATAACCGAGGTGTTTGTGAGCAAGGCTCTCAGCAATGTCTTGTTACATCTATTATCAGGCCAGAGGAAAGAAACACTGATATGTGATATGTCTGGATATGTGGTTCATTTAGGACACCACAGTCCAGGTCTTGAAGAGGTTTCTCCTCTGGGTCACTATGACTTTCTATTGGTTTCTTTTAATGTAAGTAATATATGAATTCATGTCTATTCTAAGGTTGCACTCATTGGATAAGAGCATCAGCTAAATGCCTTAAATGTAAATATGATGTACATTTTATTTAATTGAAACTTTCCCATGTTGACCGTTTTTAAGATGTTTGTTGCAGATGTAATAAGACAACTAAGAAATTAAAACAATATATTACTTTATATTGATCATGAGCCACTTTTAAATACCACATCTACAACTCCCACCTCAGAGTTATATCGTCCCGACACAATTTGAGATGTTAAATGTGAAAAAAATCTTGCCAGTAACCAATTTCCTTTCCCCACGCTTGTGAATGAGAAAAGTCCTCACCCGAGTGACTTGAACATTTTGAAAGCCTATCGATGGATTGCTTTTCCTGTGAATTGCCGTTGCCACTTTCCTCCACTTTCCACCGCTACCGTCCCTCTTCGTTGTGAGTACGTCTCTTGCTTGTCAAATGGTCCCTGCAATCACACAACTTGACGTCTTGAAAATCAAAGGTTGGCTCATTCTGAAGCACCCTTGAAAAAAACCCTCTGTGTGACGAATGACATCTTCATCGTAAGCCCGTAAAAAAACATGGAGTTTAAATGGTGGGAGGATTCTCAGTGAGTGCTGCTACGCTGAGAGGATTGTCTTCAATTGACACTTGACACTGGGGTCCTCGTCTGGATAGCAGAAGAAAATGTCTTTTTCACACCTTCAGCTCTTGAATTGCTGCAGCTAGATTTGTATTAGGCATCTAATCCCACTTGGCACGTGTGTGTGTGTGTGTATGTGTGTGTGTGTGTGTGTGTGTGTGTGTGCATGAATGTGTGTGTGTGTGTGTGTGTGTGTGTGTGTGTGTGTGTGTGTGTGTGTGTGTGTGCACTGCAATCATATGGGCATCAGGCACGTCCTGGACTATTTATGTATTGTCTCCATACCCCTATAACTCTTGTATTGAAGTGGACATACAGTAAATGACTTGTGTGTGTGTGTGTGTGTGTGTGTGTGTGTGTGTGTGTGACGCTGCTATTAAAACATGCAAAATTAAATGAAAGCATGCATCATTAAACCAATCACAGATTTCAGATTTCAGATTAAGAGCCCTTTTGTTGAAGATTTGCTCAAAAGTGAGACTGAGCTCTGTGTCGGGGAGCTGCAAGTAAATCATTTTGAAAACTGTGACAGTTTATGACATCGAAAAGCCACTTTTGTCCTGGTGAAGTTCTAGTATCTGTATCTGAAGCCAATGAAAAAATGATTGACCATTATCAGTTCTGAATAGACAAAGAAACACCTGAATGTAAAACACCTAAAGCCCTATGAAATCAATAGAGGTGAAGGTAGCTCCAGATTTAAAAAGGTAAAATGTGTATATATATATATATATATATATATGAAGTATATATGAAGTATATTGCTTTCTTGGACACGTTTCCAGAATGATTCATGTTCACCCCAGGACCGAGCAGACGTCTGCCACCAGTACAGGGAGTTCACAAACGGCCAACACGTCGGGTTGTGATTCATGAATTAATATTTAATGGCTGTGTGAAGACAAAGACGTTGAGGTGCTGACGCAGACCATGAATCCTGGAGCAGAGGACGGATTAGGACAGTCATTAAAGGATAAAACCATTTCAGCAGCGCTGTGGGCTTTTAGCTAAACCCCCCCCCTCTCCCCGAGGTCTATTAGTGTCTCGGTTTTCAGCTGTCGTGTGCTTTCACATTGGGGTATTTTTATATTAACTGTTAATTGATATTTGATATTTGTTCATCATTATTGTCCCCTACGTGCTGAAAATGGGCTGTGTCCGTCTGTCTGTCCCTCAAATGTGATATCTCAGGTGATACTTCAGACATCGCTGGTCAGTTTTGACAAAACGTACTTGTTTTATAATGGACTTGTTAACATCTTACTGACTTGGTCAAATAGTATTTGAAAACCATCTTTAACCTGTTTGTAGCACCAGACGGGACAGTTTAGGAGGTGTTAGTTAACTTTTCAATCACTTTCAAACACCTTCCTGTGATTATATAAACTTTCTTTCACTTGGTTGTATTGTCCAGTTGTCCAGACCAGAAACATCAACACTATTTGGCCCTGGTCTCATCTGAACACACAGATGCAGGTATTAAACCTCAGATTGTGATTGGATTCTGTCCTCCTGTTCTCCAGTGGAAGGACTCAACGCTTTCTTGACTAATGAATGCAATAACTTCTGCTGCTTAATTGCTTTTTCTCAGTAAAAGGCTGAGAGTGAAAGTCACCCGTTCATTTCAAATGTCCGGTCCAATAGTGGAAAGCAAGAGTCTCAAAGAACAATCACAATGAGTCATTGACTCAAAATGGTAAAAACGTTGAATTGGATTGACTGCATTGTCAATACTCGTGTCTACCAGTCTATTCATGCAGCTTTTCATTGAATTAGCTTGTCCTATTTCTGTCATCTGAAAATAGTTTTGGCATCTTTGACGTACAGTCGTTCTATTGAATCTGAACTGATTGTTCGGCTTTCCGTAGCCGAGACATTTTCAGGCCGTTCATTGTTGAGGAATATTTAGAAGGTTTTGTGTTAAGTCGTCTTTTGTCATGTTTGTCTTCAATTCTTAATTGTGAGATTTGGATATTTGTGTTTGAAGATGATAAAGGCCTGTTTCTTGGAGGACTGATTAGACACGTGCACACGCACATGCACACGCACACGCACACGCACACGCAGAAGCGCTGCAGGAAATTGCAGCAGAGAGAGAGATAATTGTTTGTTGTGGCCCCAATTGAAGTCATCCTGTCGTTGTAGGAGCGAGGACCAATCTAATGAAGTTAGTATTCCCTCAGCGGGTTCAGGCCAAGCGTCCTGGCCACACGGTGCTCGATGCCACGCCGATAAAAACAAACCAAAACAGCTTCTAGTTTCTGATTTAATACTTCAATGGATTCGTTTCATTATTCACCATCAGAAATGAACCACTGGTGCCGTAGACGATACTCGATGGAAGATGAAATAAAGACGTGAATAACTTTCTCCACGTCAAAAACAATAGAAATGCCCCAATCAAGATATCTCCCACACTAGAAATGAGTAGCCCCTCCCTCTCTGAGTAGCCCCTCCCTCTCTGAGTAGCCCCTCCTTCTCTGAGTAGCCCCTCCCTCTCTGAGTAGCCCCTCCCAAGGTTTCTTCCATTTTTTCCTAAAAGGTTTTGTGGGAGTTTTTCCTTCCTCTGTGAGGGTCCAAGGCTGGGGGTGTCGTGTACTAACCATGTATTGTTTCACAGCCCTTAGAGACTGTAACGGTGATGAAGGGCTGTACAAATAAATGTAATTTGATTTGATTTGTCAAAATGCATACAGACGTGTGCGCTGGTCTTTACATGTATCTTAAGGGCCCAGTCGCAGGCTGCTGCTCCTGTTGAAACAGATGTAGCTTTGTTTACATGGTGATTTATGGGATTTATTGAGCTCGTCTTCTCTTTTGTCTGAGCTTCTGAGAGTATGTGGCATTTTGAGGCTGTTTGCTCACATTTGTAATGATTGTTTTTAGTTGTGATGGGATGAGGAACTTCTAAAAAAAAGCTGATTTCCCGATCTACAATTCAAAGAACTTCAAGAACTCGAAGTGATATGATACATGATAAAATAAACTAGTAATACATTTATGAGAGATAATTCAATTTAATTTAATTTACTGAGAGATTGTTAAATAAAAGATTTTAATGAAGACACAGTGACATCGACTGTAAAGGCCTCTGATGGTGTGATGGTCGAGCTTCCTCCTCCCTGAAGGGTGAAGCTGCTGATTTGTCCCTGAACAACCTCCAGCAGCTCCTTGTTGTGTGACTGGATCATACAGAGCCCTTACATTACGGTCGAGTCTTTGTCCTGGAGAGACTGTCAGACGACAACAGCAGCCTCCTGTGATACCAGACAGGGATGATGGGTTTTCGGATGCCGCGCTCTCCGGGGGATTCCTCAAATTGATCCCATCCGCTCCGTCTCAGGTAGACTTGCCGGGCCCCGGGGCTCGGGGGACTCCCACGCAGCCGACATCAGACGCCGGTCCCCTTTTCTTTTTTTTTCTTTTTTAGCTTGTTACCGTGGCAACCGCCTGAGGAAGCGGTGGTTGTGGGTTATCCTTCATCCACGTCTGCCTGACCTCCACTCCCACTCCCACCCTAGCCGCCTGACCGCCGCCGAATTCACTTTTGTCTTACTTGTCGATCAAATAGCGCTACATAACGGAGAGAATGAGAGCAATTATCGACCGTGTGTTTTCATCTTCATTCATTTTCATCTATTCTTATACGTGTGGTCGCCCTCGCCTTTCAGCCTGCTTGTTAGTTGATAGTGTGATCGCCAAAGAGCGGATCAATCAACTTCCATCCCGTTTTGCACGGTCCGTTGGGGAGCGTGTGCAAAGGACGGCAGGCGGCGGCTGAGGAGAATGAACCAGACACCAGTTGACACAGAGGGGAAACTAATTGGTCCGGTAGTATCGAAGCTCCCGGCGTGCCTTGAATCCCAAACAGCCCCGGTGTGTCTCCCTGTCAGCCCTCCATCCACATGTATGGCGGTATGATGAATTCCCGTGAGGGCGTCATGGCGGCTTAAGAGACCTGGGCAATATGTCATGTGCATGTAATGTCATAGGTTCCAGTCTCTGGCTCATGACCTTTGGTCGCAGGTCAAACCTTCTCTCTCTCTCTCTCTCTCTCTCTCGCTCTCTCTCTGTCCATCCTGTCAACGCCACTGAGTGCTATCTGATAAAAAAGCAAGACATGTTGAAAGTTTGGATGTGTAGAATAACACGTTTCCTCCTTTCAGCTGGACGCCGACCGAGACGAGGAGGAGGTCTTCTGTGACATTAGCATGACTCTGGACAACAAGCTGTTTCCCTCCAGAGAGCCGGTCGCAGGTGAGATGAAAAGAATAAGAAAGGAAGAGAAGTTTCACGGTCAGACGTTTTTAGATGAACAAGAACAAAGAATAAAAAAAGAGCTGAGTATGGCAGTCTAAACTGTTACCATCTGAAGAGGAGCCATGTTTAATTGAATCACTGCAGTCAGGCTTGCCAGCAGAATGAAGGTGCAATGTTTTTCAGTCGTTTGGAAATCCAAAGTTTGCCAAATGTTTCTCTGTTGCAATGGAACGCAACCTACGCAACTCAACCTACGCAACTCAACCTACGCAACTCAACCTACACAACTCAACGCAGTTTCTAGACACGTATTCAAGTTATCAAATCACTGAAACTCGACTTGAAGCAAGCAATACAAAACTTGGGAGTGAGCGGGATTTGGCAGGATGATACTCTGTGTGTGTGTGTGTGTGTGTCTGTGTGTGTGTGTGTGTGTCCGTGTGTGTGTGTGTATGTGTGTGTGGTAGAGGAATGTAATCAAAGCACAGCTACAGTCTAAGAAAAATTGCATTGCAAAAGCCTGCAGACCAAAGCAGCTTTGAACATGATCCAGGGTATTACAGCAGATACCCATGGCAGACCTTTGAGGTCTACACACTAATAGGCTGCAGAAGATTGGGATATTCATTTATATATGGGGGGGGGGGGGCGGGGGGGGGGGGGGGGTGTTATAGTTACTATGGGCAGAGTGATGCAATGTGATGCAGGAGATACGCTGTTCTCAGCACCAACATACCATGGTCACAAAGAGCGTCTTCAGGGTATTATGGTTTGATACTAGCACATGTTTACTGACTGAAACGCTTTCATACATCAGAACAACCAGAAAGCTCAACTACCAGCTCCCTGGTTACCACTGGAGTTGGCATGGCAACCAAACCATAGCTATCCATGGATCATGGGAAGTACAGTATCAACAAGGTTAGAATCTATCTCTCATGTTGCTCGATTCAAACTACCAGTTATAAGATAAACCTGTAATATACCTGTTGTAGGAAATGGTCCCCATGTGATTGATGACCTTCATCACAGGACTAAACCAGGAGATCAGTCAGGTTTCAGAGTGTGATTTCAACTGACAGTGATGATAAACATTTTGAGGTAAATGAAGAAATGTTAGCGGTAGCAGAGACAACAATTGAAAACAACCTGCCTAGTTTTGGTCACGTTGGTCAATATGTTTTTCACTGCATCCAAAGACAGAGAGCTACTGCAATACTGTTAGCTATTCTACCGTCACCACTGCTGGAATAAAGGAGGTCAGATGGAGGATGGAGACATGATGCGGGGCTTCGGCAGCCTCTGTACATGTTGCTGAGACATAAACTAAAAGCCAAACGTCAGTACATTTACTGATTTTCAGTCAATCACTGCGAAGACCTTTAACATCCTTAAAGCAAATCACACACGTAATGACAGATTTCAGATTCGTCTCCGTTATAAAACAGCTCTCATAAGACGATTAGTCACACTTAACAATGTGAGATTATCCTGCTGACTCCTGAAGCATCACCTCTAATCCTGCCAGAATACGTGCAATCCAACGTGAACATGCATTAATATGCACTGAGAAAAAAAAACAGATGGAAGAGAAAAAACAAGGGAACTGGGTTAGAGCTGTGTCTGGAGAAACGTAGTAGTTGGTATTGTAATATAACCTTTTAATGTAACTCTCCTGCTCTCATTGGCTGTTGGCGATGAGAGCAAATTGAAATTGAAAAAGAAAAAACGTGTAGTCAAAGGAGAATTACTCAACCCACTGAGCTCACAGACAATATGGACGTTTTCAAACCAGCCTTGCAGGTAAATCGTCGGTTTACAGGACAAAGTAGGAACTAACAAAAGGACACAGCTGATTGGCCTCGCTCTGGCACACCTGAGCCTTGTTACGACCGGGACTGTGATTGGTGGAAATCAGCACTTTTTTTATTTTATTTTTTTTTTAAACTCTTTATTTATGAACATTTTTCACATTTTAGGGACAGCAAGCAATACGTAAACAGGAAACAAAAAAAACCCAAAACATGAGGTCATGGGATAATCAGTAAATCAAGGCAAGATTGCCTAATTTAAAATAAAAAAATCACATGTGATACATACAATAATTATGAAAGATCTGTCTCATTGGCTAAATAAACACACCATTTTTCCCACCGTTTTTTCTCCCAGCTCTTTTTGGAGCTGGAGTAGGTCATCTGTTCTAGTAGATGTAAGTGTTTAACAATATTGACAAAGAGCACAGCAGTAGGACAGTTTTTCTAAAGCCAGTATTTTGTAATGGCCTTTTGAAATCAGCACTTTTTGAAATGGTTTCGAAATTTGAACGGGGTGAAACTGGAGGAACTCTTAGAAGAATCCCAAACCTGCTGTGAGAAGTTTGAGTTCAGGCAATAGGCCACTAAAGCTCTCCTCCGACCTCATCCGTCCTCCAG
Organism: Hoplostethus atlanticus; assembly: GCA_034670405.1. Classification (NCBI taxonomy): domain Eukaryota; kingdom Metazoa; phylum Chordata; class Actinopteri; order Trachichthyiformes; family Trachichthyidae; genus Hoplostethus; species Hoplostethus atlanticus. Next base: position 2,088,177 of record JAXDDX010000075.1, on the reverse strand, counting down.
CCGTGATTATCGCGACACATTTCCCAAACTGCAGCCTGACGACCATCGACGACACGTTGTTGAATCAGCCTCGTTTGTCTCTCTGGATCACACACACTGCCACGTCCCGAGGCTTTTTAACATCATACATCTGTGGGATTCACAGCTGCCTTGCTTTCTGGTATCTGCAACAATTTTTTTTTTTGAAATCGTGTTCTAGCACTTTCTAACCCAGTTCTCTAATCAGGAAGCCATGGCGCACAGGCAGGCTCTGCCATGGGGGCGTATTACTCACGACCCATTTACACCGAGGAGGAGGATGAAGACGCGTTAGATGTGTTAGAATCCACCACATTCTCCACATTCTCTCTTTTTCACAGCAGGAATTTATGCTTTTTGATTCACGGCTCAGTTTCTGAGTTGAAGTGCACAGGAGTTGAACAATGCTTGTGGCTTTTGTTTGTATTGTGTTGCTTAGATTGAACACAACTTATCTACTTCCTGGCTGTAATACTGCATGTTGTTGTCTTTCAAAACTAAACCGTGATCAGTATCTTTTATCATATCTCACTCCCTCTTCCTGAGTTTTGTATAATTTTATTTATTTATTGGTTTTTATTATTACTATTATTATTATTATTATTATTAATATTATTTATTTATTTATTTATTTATTATTTTCTTTTACTTTACGGTGATGGAGATTTTAAATCTTATAACAAAAAAAGGGGAGTGCATTTTTATGTATTTGTTACTTTTGATTATATTCATTCAATTTTCATATACTTATATTTGGCATAACACTTTGTACGGCGCATGAAAACACATTTACTGTGTAACAGATGATATTTGTATTTTCTTGATGTTCAATAAAAAAATAATTAAAAAAATAATAATAATAATTTGGAGAGGCGAGTAAAAAAAAAAAAAAATTTAACAAAACTAAACCGCAGTAGATACAGGAGTACCAACTCAACTGGCACAGGGGCAATACCAGGCATCCATTCCACATTAGCCATACATCTACTGTGATTTACTGTTGAAAGGTAACAGCTTGTATATTAACAGCATTACATTATTCTATCAAGCAGCTCAGAAACCGATCAGCTAAACACACGAGCAGAAAGAAATGTGTTTTTCTGCTTCTTGTCACAAAGGACGCAATCACGTCCCTAATTACATTTTCGGTAATAAGCTGCGTCTTTTCATAATTGTGACTCACAGGGAAACATTTCAATAAAAGGGAAATGGCTTTAATCAAAACTCAAAGCGGTCACAGCACCGTGCAATCTGCTGCACTTGAAGCCCCTCAACTAAATCAAGTGCAAGTCTTTGATTAAAGACAATTCAAGATGAATATTGCTGAAATGGAGCTTTTGAAATGTAGAAACACAAAATTCCAGCTCTAAAAAACGACAAAGGCACAAATGTTTCAAAAGGTTTCATTACATAACAGAGAAGGGTAGCGGTTATAATTCAACATGGCTGGTTTGGTGGTGATTTGCTGTGACCTGTTGCTCCCTCGGCCCCAGGGCAGCCCAACTCCATTTGATTTGTGTGTTTTTCTGTGTGCAGGTCCCAGTGAGCTGGATCTCAGTCTACTGGGTGAAACCAGCAGCCTGGCAGATGTGGCTTGCAAGTACGATGAGCAGGTAAGATTGGGATTGCTGTTGTGAAGTGTACTGAAGGTCTGGTGGACTGTGGGGACCCTGTATTGACTTTGGTTAGAAAGACCACTCTGGAAGGTCACAGGTTTGATCCCCACAGCTTCCTGAGCTGAACGCTGAATCCCACACCTGCTCGTTCTGTTAGATAAACGTCTAAAGCGTCTGAAATGCCGCCCGTCTCTCCACATCATGAGTATTGTCCTCTGCAATAACCTGATAGGAATCTCCTTGTCTTTTCCACGTTTTCATCCCGCGCCCATTACAGCAATCACATTTTGAATCGGCGTCGTTTACCGAGCGAAAACACTCTTTCCCCCTCGGTTCCTCATCCTCCACTTCCATCTCCACCTGCTTTTTTATTTGCGACAAATGAATACAAATCTGCAAATTGCCTTTTTTTTGAAAAAGAGTGAAGAGTGAAGCCGTTTGAAAAGGCCAGATGAATCAGCGGGGCTCGTGTCCAGAGAGCCAGAGAGACGTTGCGTAATGCATTCAGGGGCTGGCATCCATCCTCCGCACTACTCTTAGACGATGGCGCTGGAGTGAAGCATCACTCTGACCCCGGTTTCATCTTCCCCAAATAGCTGCACTCTCTTCGTTTCATCTTCCTTTCCTCCACTTCCATTTTTCTAACTTTGTTTTTTTGGGGAGAGGTTTTAATATTTTACTTTTAGTTTTTCATCCATGCATGGTTCGCTGAGCACCTTTTTTTTCAGCAACGCACTCTTTCACATTACACCGTTACACAAATCCACGCTGCTTTGCTCGAGGATAATTCAACGGCGGCGGTGCGTGACGCAACAGGAAGAAAAACACACTTTCCTCCCCTTCTCCAAATCTCTGGTGCCTTCTTTTTGGCGCCCTTCCATCCTTCCATCTCTCCTTCTTTCATTCCTCGTTTCCCATTTCTGTCTCCTTCTCTTTCGTCTGCATCCATTTGTAGCCGTTCAGCCTTTCGACCTTGAACTGAATCCTTGGGAGTCTTTCAAGCTGTGAGTCATTACTGCACTGATAAGTTTCTTGTTTGTTTTCGGGGATGGGTTTGTCCGGTGATTGGATGCTAACTATTTCTGTTGCTGAAGTGTGCATGCGCCCTGGACATCTGCAGGGTTGGTGTACGTGCACTAGTTTTGTGTATACTGGCAGACAGTTAGTTGGACTGAAAGGAGCTCAGTACAGATAACCTGCTCAAGGATCAACAGGAAACTTCAACAGGAAGCAGGAAACACGCTGGGATTAAACCTGTCACCTTTTGGTTGCTATCCCATCAAGCCTATCAAAGTGCCTCAGTGGTGGTGTGTTCAGGACCCTACGGTTCTCTCCAGCACTCTTATCCTCTCTCTCTATGTTGTTATCTTGTTACCTACCAGCCGGCCTCCTGCTGGGTGTCGCTTGCACTTCATTCAAGACGGCTCAGTGTGATTTCCCTGCTTCCATTTTGGGAAGTGTACTTGTCATGAGACTGATCAATACGTATCGAGTGATGTCACCTACTCGTTAGCGTTCATTCAGACACAGAAAGAAGCGCAGCGTGGATTCTCTGTTGTCAGGCCTCTGTCGGTCCGGATGTGGACTAACGCAGCACAAAGACCCTGAGAATCCTTGCAGAGACAGTGAGGCAGCGTCTCGGTGACAGAGAGGATTCAAACAACAAAGCCAGCCAGCGCACTGAAGAGACTCTTTCCCGCGGTGCACAGCGATGCTCGTCTTTGCTTTTTGAAGTGGGAAGAAGACACTGTGCAAACTTGTTATCTTAGTATCTCACTTATGAGACGGAGAGGTTCTGGAGGAGGAGGGAGATGGAGGGCCGGTGCTCAGATTTCGTCCCTGACCTCTTGTTCACACTGCACAGCGACATGATTGACGAGTCTCCAGAAGTCTGTTCATTCCCTGTAGAACTGAGTGACGAGGGAAACTCCGCCAACGTGCCAACGGTCAACGAGCTTGTTGGCAGGAAGAAGTCGGCCACAGCTGAACTTCATGTGGTGTTCGCCTGTCAACGGCTTCCTTGTTTCCCGACCGATGTGATTTTCTTTGGGGTGTTTGCATGGGAGTGTGTGTGTGTGTGGTTGTACACGTGTTACTGTATGTGTCTATGTGTCGTATAGGACATACACTCACCGGCCACTTTATTAGGTACTCCTGCTCGTTAGCGCTCCTCCAAAGGAGCGAATCGTGTCTGCAACGTGGTGAAGTGGTTTAGTTTTTTGTTCCACCAAACATCAGAACGTGTGAGATGCTGATCCAAGAGACTTTGACCGTGGTGTGGTTGTTGGTTCCAGCATCTCAGAACCAGCTGAACCCTACTTGGGTTTTCACCACTACAGTCTCTATGGTGGAGGAACAGAAACACCTTGTTGATGAGAGAGGTCAGAGGATGGGCAGACTGGTTCAAGATAACAGAAAGGCCACAGATGCTCCAATAACGTCTTTATAACAGTGGTGTGCAGAAGAGACCTTGTTGAATCCATGCTGGAAGAATTCAGGCTGTTCTGGAGGCAAAAGAGGTCCTACCCTACTAGATAGGTGTACCTAATAAAGTGGCCGTTGAGTGTATAACTCACTGTGTGTGTGTGTGTGTGTGTGTGTGTGTGTGTGTGTGTGTGTACATTTCTTGCCACCATCATGTGTAAGCAATGCATTCTATTGTCCATGTGTTCCAACATTTGTCTGTCGATAATCCCTGCTGTGTTTTCCAATTGGTTCTCTCTGCCTCTGCCTGTCTCTCTCTCTCTCTCTCTCTCTCTCTCTCTCTCTCTCTCTCTCTCTTTCTCTCTCTCTCTGTGAGTCATCAGACCGGTTGGTGTACCCACATGCCAAGCTGGCTCATCGTTGGCACTCCCGTCAGTGGCAGCTCTCGCCCACACTGACTTCATTTAGTGAGCGCTAATAGAGCTCTGCTTCGCCGCTACTTCTTCTTCTTCTTCTTCTACCGTTCCCCTTGTAACTGCACCTGTAACTCTACATTGACCCCTCTGAATCAGATCAATCTGTATCAGAGCAACACAGAGGAGACAAGCCGGCAACAGAACAGTCTGCGGTTCATGCCGTGAATCTTCCACCGTGATGCTGAGTTGTTTCTGTCAGTCCGCTACCTCTGGAGTATCAATTCAATCTCAACAGAAACAGAAAGTCGATTGCTTCTGCGGTACCGGTCCGCGGAAGCACACTGACTGAACCGATCCAATATCAATTACAGGAGACAGAAGACGCTATCAGGATGGATGAATTGCATTCCCACATCGTTTGTTGTTAGTTTCCCCACACAGGAAACACAACGAGTGGGAGGAAGTTCAGACTGTGTGAAAGCCAACGTACAACTTATCTGCATTGATTGATTTCATGTTATAAGCCCCGCCCATTTGGTTCGCCGCTCGGAGAAAGCGAAACAAACGCTACGTATTGATGGCGGCGGTCATCCCTGTCAATCAACCCTCCCACCCCCGGTCTCTCCCTGTTCACAACACAGAAGCAACAGACACTGACAAAGGCGGTGACGCATCCACATCAGGGGGCGTTCAGTTGTTTCTATGAACACTGTTAATGACCAGTCGGGGGTAAATTGGTCAAAAGGATGTTGCCTTTTACGCTGAATGGGCCCCGGTCTGGCGCCGTCGGGGAAATGAACACCGGCCACCAGACAAAACATATCGACTAAAGAACGAGCCTCCTGCCCCGGACGTAAGAGCAATTTCTGCTCTCTAACACCACTCAGATAAAAAAAACCAGCTGTGTGACGACAGGTGCATGCTGGTTACATTCCATGTCCAGTGTTGGTCGGTGGGTCACATACAGCGTAATCTGACATGTTGTTGTCACCCATGTAACCACTGATAAAGATGGCGCGGCCGTGTCTAGACGCCGTCGTGGTAGCTCCGCGGAGATTGTGCGTTTTTTTTAGTTTTTGTGTTTGTTTTTAATATCTTTTTTTGCTCAAACACATCGGCACTAACATCCTACGAACGCAGCACACTTTTGGACATAAACTTTTGCGCAAAACAAAGGTTTTTGTCCACTTTTCCCATCGACCCAGCGTGGCCGGCAGAGATAGTACGAGCGAGCCACAACAACAACAGTGGAGACTCACCTACGGGGAGACGAAGGAGGAAACATCGGGGAAAACGGAGCGGAATTCGGAACAGACTGAGAGTTCAAGCCCACCGTCCACCTCTGCCCAGCATCCTTCTTGCTAACGTCCAGTCTCTGGATAATAAGTTGGATGATGTTAGGGCGAGGATTAGATTCCAACGGGACATGAGGGATTGTAACGTCTTTTGTCTGACGGAAACATGGCTGACCCCGCTGGTGCCGGATCGAGCCATATGCCCAACCGAGTCCTTCTCTGTTTTCCGTGCGGATAGAACGGAAGAGTCTGGCAAATCTAAGGGTGGAGGGGTTTGCTTCATGACCAACAACAAGTGGTGCAACCCCAAGGGCATTAAGACTCTTTCTCGTTCCTGCTCGTCGAACCTGGAACATCTGACTATCTCATGCCGTCCATTCTACCTTCCCCGGGAGTTCAGCTCGGTCATCACCACAGCCGTCTACATACCACCACAAGCGGACACCGACGTAGCACTATCGGACCTACATGATGTGTTATGTCGGCATCAGAACAAGCATCCCGACGCGGCTATGGTGGTGGCTGGGGACTTTAATAGGGCAAACCTAAAAAAAGTCATGCCGAACTTTCATCAGCACATTACGTGTGCTACCAGAGGGGAAAGAACGTTGGACCACTGCTATACGCCGTTCAAGAGAGGCTACAAGGCTGTCTCTCTCCCTCCGTTCGGCAAATCAGACCATGCCGCCATTTTCCTGCTACCGGAGTATAAACAAAGGATAGCACGGGAAGCGGTAGTGACGGGGGACTTTTAAAGCGGGGGTCTGACCCAATAAAGAGGCTGAGTTTACGGGGCGCTCTGCGGGGAACGTCGACTGGGACATTTTCCCAAACCCGGGCCAGGGACCAGCGATTTTAGGGAAGTATTAACGATTCATAGAAATTGCTATGGAAAAACCATGGGTCCCTGGGGTGAAAGTTAGGCCCCTTTTCCAAACCCAAAAAAACCTTGGGTTGAAAACCCACCCCGCGACGTTTTTGAAGCCCCCCCCCTGCTGCCATAACTCCGGTTTGAATCCGGCAACAGGCGAGCACAAGGAAAGGTCCTATGGACTGGGGGAAGGGGGGGGAAGGAGGCCAAGAGGAGGTATGGGGGACGGGAATTTGGAGTCGCAAATGGAGCAGCGCGGACCCCCAGAGGGCCTTTTGGCGGGGGGCAAGGGGAACTATAACGGAACCCGGGGGCAGACCCCCCCCCCAAATTTGTGATTTGGACGCACCCCTTTAGCGGGGGAAAACCTGAATTAAATTCTATGAAGGTTTTTGAGGTTTACAACAACGCCCCTAGCTCGCCCGGCAACAAAAATCCCCGGGTTACGAAACCCGGGGGATTTCAAACCGCTGGGGATAAAACACACACTCCTGGGGCCCGAGCACATTGTGAGGGGGGCTTGCCCAAGGGGTAAAACACCCGGAAAGCTCTGGCCCCAGGTGGAAAATCTGGCCCGAGTACGGAAGACCTGTCTAATCACTAGCCCCAAAGTTTTTTCACCCATATATTCAACATCTCCCTGGCTAGATCTTGGCCCCCCCGCCTGCTTAAAAGGAGACCCCTATTGCCCCTGTGCCCAAGAATGGGCTTCCCCAGCAGGGTTTAAATTGACCCCCCGGGGGGGGGGAAAAAAGGGCCCTCCCCTTTCGGTGGCCCATGAAATGCTTCGAGAGGCTGATTAAGGACTACTTTTTCCCCTTTCCCCTCCCTTGCTCCAGGGGAAACCCGTTTGCATTTTTGCTTATCGCCCCAAAAAGATCCCGGAGGGATGCGGGTCCCCCCCCAAGGTACTGCAAAACCACATCTCTCATCTGGAAAACCCGGGAAGGGGGGCTATGTGAACGGGGCTGTTCATTGACTATTTTTCAGCTTTCAATCCATAGTCCCCCCAGACTGGCTGGAAAAGTTGTTTGACTAAAAACTAAAACACCCCCCTGGGGCCTGGATCCTGGATTTCCCTGACCCCCGGGGCCCCAGGGGTCGGGGTTTGGGTTTGACACCCCTCTAGCCCCCTCACCCTGAACACGGGGTTTCCCCCAAAGGGTTGCGTTTTCACCCCCCTTTACGGTACTCCCTGAAACACACTTTTACGTGGGGCCCCGGGTTTCCCCGCTCCAACCCCATCTTAATTTTGCGGATAAACACAGTGGTGGGGGGGCCTAAATCCCAAAAAACGGAGAAGGCCTACCTGGGGGAAGTTGCTGATCTGCCCATTTCTGGTCCCAAGGACAACAGCCCCCTCCTGAATTTTACCAAAAAAAGGGAAAGGCTGATTGTGGATTTGGGAGGACAAACAACGGGGAACTTTATCACCACTGGGGATTAAGGGGAAAAATACTGTGGAGAGGGGAAGCAGGTATAAAAAACCCGGATTTCAACATCACCGAAGACCCTGACATGGTCCAACCACTAAACACTTTTGGTGAAAAAAAGGCAAGGCAGCGCCTTTCCACCTCAGGCAGCTGAGGAAATTAAAAGGGCCCCCGGAGGATCCTTCATTCCTTCTACTTTTGGAGCGGGAAGAAAGCATCCTGACAGGAAGCCCCACGGGCCGGTTTTTCCCAACCCAGCCCCCTCAGGACGGGAAGGCCCCTGCAGAAGTAGTTGCGTTCGGCCGGAGCGCACTTTTGGGAAAATTACACCCCCCCACCCTGAAAGGAAACCCCTTTTTAAAACCGGGGGGGAAAGGGGCAGAACCAGAGCCTGAAGGCATGAAGGATCTCACCCCCCCAACAACGGGCCCGGTTTCAGCTGCTGCGGTCAGGCAAGCGCCTCCGTAGTCACGCTGCAAAAACAGAGAGACTGAGACGGAGTTTCTTTCCTCAGGCCATCAGGACTGTGAACTCCGACCTCACCAGGGCCCCCACCAAGACACACACACTGCCCCTCTTATGCACACACACACACTTAGGTAAAGACTACACATAATTTATAATTTATATTACACATACAATTTTCCCTTTTTTACTATATTTTTTATAAAGTGCTCTTATTGTAAATATTGTGTTGTTTTTTTATATAGAGCTCTTAATAACTGTGACATTGTAAATATTGTGTTGGTTTATTGTAAATAGTGTGAACCTGTTATTTTGCACATTTCTGCTGAGCATTGCCACTGTTGGGAATTGTATATTTGGCCGAGGCAAGATTGTCTTGTCTCGGCAAGACACTAAAATACAATACACTAAGGCCGTCTGGAGGCCTCTTCTACAATACAATACAGGCCTTTTGGTTGCCTTTAATCAATTGGAAATTAGCACAGGAGACATGGTGTTCACAGGACTAGAGGAAGGTGAGACAGAACTACTTCCACTCTACTCAATTAACATAGGGACGACAGACAGAGGCTGAGGGGGATGAAAGGGTCTATGTGAAATATCACATGGATGTCTGTATAAAGGAACTGTATCTGCTTGGTGTTCTTTAGATTATCCTCGTAGGCAGAGATGCTGCCGGATATTTCTCCCTTTCAGCGCTGAACTGTATTAAATACTCATAGAATCCTGAGACGTAGTTTGTTGTTGCTTTCTTCTTACGTTCATCACCACGACCAAGAAATAATTCCTAACATATGGCGTTGTCGGCAGGATGTGCAATATCTTCCGGACTAGAGAACCTAAACTGAGGTGAGTGACTTTCATATTAAATATTTCATTGTTCAGTTGATGAGTAATGAAATAGAAAGCACTATCGCCTCAGTAACAGGAGTAAGCTGTCCTGGTTGTGACCACATCAGTTAATTGATAAAGAACAAATTAAGTATTAAATGAATTCTTGTTGTGATTGAGTGTGAGAACATAGCGCGACACGAGAGTGCACGTCAAGGATTGTGAGTTTGGGTGTTGCAACAGGGCAAGTAACCCAGGGGTTTATGTTCCTATAGTGAGTGGAACCATGTTTGGATTTATGTTCCTATGTAGAGAAATCACATGGTGATGTTCCTAACTATACGGTTTATGTTCCTATAGTGAGTGGAACCATGTTTGGATTTAGGTTCCTAGGTAGAGAAATCACATGGTGATGTTTCTGGCTATTAGTGAAGTAATCCTACCCTCCGTGGTTGTGTGAATGAGAGCTCTGGTATGATTGAGAAGGTTGTTCTGAAACGTAATAGTCTATGTTGGTGTGATTGTGCCGGCAGTGTGATATATAGGTTATGTGTTCCTAACCTATATTATGTGTTGTCGGTTTTGTTTATGTGTTGAGTAAATCACCAAAGTTTTGAACAGTACACTCCATTGTTCGTGCCGTCTAACAGGAGTGACTAGTTCATTGCCAAGGTTATTGCTTATGTCATAGTATTGTGTGGGCCCGATACTCTAGATATACATATATTTATATTATAGATACATATAAATATATAAGATGCATCCAATTTAAATGCCTCATTTGATAATAGGAATTGAAACTATTCATCAAAACTAGAAATATATTAGGGATCGATTTAGAGTAGGTATAGATAGATTACATACAAGGGTGGTCTAGACAAAAGGACAGCTATACTAAGATAAATCACTCAACAGAGCCTACCAATATGGGAGAGCCTAAGCCATATAAGGTAACTGTGTTTAAACAGTTGAAGACTGGAGAATATCTTAGTGATGAGTTGAGAATGCATGCTACCAACAGTCTTGATGTAATCAAATCTGAAGCCATCAAATATGGATGGAATCCTAGTGGGAGTCCAGGGGAGTGGTCGCAATGGTGGAAGAATGTAACAAAGAAAAAATATAAGACCAAGTTTGCATACATGTTGATGATTTTAGAGGCAGAACGCAATTGATGTGATGCATTGAAACAAAAGATCAACCAGCTACAGGCTGAATTAGCCCATAAACCAGAAACAAAGGTTTATGTGGCTGCTATAGACACACCGATGGGGGGAAATTGTAACAACCCACCCCCCTATAGTAGTCAAGGTAAGGGAACTTTCCCATGTCCCAGTACAGAGCAGAAGCCAGACCAGGTAGCCGCAATACCAGTGGCCCCAGTAAAACTTGTTAATGTGCCCACAGGTCTAACCGGTGAGAATGAACCTAGAACCAGAATACAACTCCAACACTCCCCCCTGTCTGGAACTGATCTGCGAAACCTTGTGAAGGAATTGCCAGACATGAAATTGATGGACCCGATTCTTGATTTTTGGGAAAAGCTAAATGAATACTGCATAGTTAGTAATCTCCATCCTTATGATGTGTTCCTGTTGACTAAAGCCAAGTGTCCAGCAACAGCTTGGAGTTCCATCACTGATGAGTATAACAAGGATGCATGGGCTGTAACGGTATTCAACAGTACAGAGGAGACTGAGAGAGCTATTGATACCTTTAGAAATAAAGTGTCTGAAGCAGTAGGAACCGGTGAAAATTTGTACCAATTGTTTATAGGAAGAATGCAAAAGCCTAAGGAAACCTTTGGAAATTATGTTGAAACTAAATTTCAGCTCTATCGCAGGTATGGGAAGTTGACTGGAACTCGAGATGATCCAGCGTTTATAACAGCAGTCATAACAGGAGCACATCAGAAATATAGAACTGCAGTTAATAACTCAGGCTATCAACCACAGAAACATACAGAAATGATGTCATGGGCAGACCGTATAGGTAGTACTGACTGTGACAATACCCACGGTAGCAAGAGACCCAGGAGACAGGATCAGGAGGTAGCAGCAATCAGTGCATATCAGAAGTCAGCTGTCTGCCACAATTGCGGGAGACGTGGGCATGATAAAGCACATTGCAGGAAAACGGGTGGAGGTCAGGAAGCGACAAAAGATGAGTGTTTAATATGTGGGAAAATGGGACACTGGGCAAAACAGTGCCCAGAACGTCAACCGATCCCCACACAGTCACAAACGTCAAAAGACAAGTCAGAGAGTTTACATGCACTAAGCAAGGATGAGTTAATTTGCATACTCCAGAACTTGAAAAACGAATAGGATTTTCGCCCCTATAGCGTCTGGTGTAAGCTCCAACCAACATCCATATCTTAAGACTTGAATACTGATGGGACATTGTGTTACATTGATGGTGCAAGGAAAACAGGCTGGACTGGTATCGAAGCTGATGGCTAATTGATTGCTGAGGGCGGAGTATGAGGGTCTGCCTAAGTTGCAGAAGTGTTTAGGCATTTAGGAGTTTCCTGACTAGTGCAGGAACTCCCATTCAAAAAAGGGGGGGTAGTAGTGCATGGTAATGCATGATCTCCATGATGCTATTTACTGCTCAGAACTGTCTACATTCAACAGGATGAAGGCTAGGCTTAGGTCTGGCAGTTAAAAACAAATAGACCACTTCACACAAAGGGGTGAGGTTTTTCTTTCATGTACAACAGACATTGTGGTCACTTAGATTATTCTAAAGGTATAGGTTACCATGTTTCATGTTACGGGAAAATTAGGAAAACAGTATGAAAAGCTTTGGGAATTAATCAGTAATTCCATTGTACCTATCATGAAACGGTCAGTGGGTTTGTGGACAGAGCAAAAAAAAAAAGTTTAAAAACTAAACTAACTAAATGTATGTGCTCTATTCCAGAAAAAGAAGGGATGACGCAATTGCTGAGTGTTTTGATGCCCATGCACGCTAATCCTAACAACTGACAACTAACAAACTAACAACTAACAACCAACAATGTCATTTATGTCATTGTGTGGCCCATGAGGGTTCCTGGGGCTCGGTGCCTAGGAAGAGGAGAGCTACATGTCATCAAGTAGTGAAGTACAGCCTGGAGACCAGGCATTGGTGAAAGAAGACTACATCCAGTTCTTCAGCCCAACATGGTCCGGACTGCACACAGTGCTCCTTGTCACCAGTACTGCAGCTTGAGTGACGGGAATTCCAGTTTGGGTGCATCTGAGATACACAAATCCATGAACGCATCTGAAGAGACACCAGCCCAGGCCTCCCAAGCCAAGGATGACTCCAGGATCCCCGGCACTCTTGAACATACGCAGGGTCCAAGGGCTGTACACCACAGCAGTGGACCATGGACCTCACTGATAATTCAAAGCGCCATGTGCACTTCCTTGCCCATGTTCTGACCATTACTGTTTAATCCAGAATATTATGTATGTTATTATTTAGGACAAGCCAAGTGTATATACTGAAGATCAGAGTACCACTATAGGGGGACAATTTAAGCTAGTCTGAGGGTAAAATCTACGAGACTATGTAATGTAATGCTAAAATATTAATGTTATAAACAACTGGATGGCCAGAGAGGTCATGGATGGGTCTGGAACAGAACATGGGAAACTATTGTCATATTTAGCTCCAGCGAACACACAGATGGACAGTGTAACTAAGGACAGTTATTTTATATGATGCAAACATAAAGATATGTGGATTATGTTATGTTGATATGTATGATGACTAGCCAGTACACCACTGCACACCAGTTTTATGAATAATAACTGAGTTATTATTATGGAAATAGTAGATTTGAAATACCCAATAGTGTGATTGTAATGTGCCATTGTATTTACACCACGTACTGTTATCATGTGTGACCTGCCTTGATTTTTGTTTCCTCTATACAAGGGGTTTTGTTTTTCAAGAATGGTCACTTCTGCTCACAACTTCTGTTGAGTCTTTTTGCCTCCCTGACAGACAAGATCCGGGAAGTCTTTTGGCCCAACATGAAGACTCTAGACCTCGGAATACCAAAATTCTTGTAATGTGAGGATAAATTGTAACATTTATCCTCAAGTCAAAAAGTAGGGAATGTTGGGAATTGTATATTTGGCCGAGGCAAGATTGTCTTGTCTCGGCAAGACACTAAAATACAATACACTAAGGCCGTCTGGAGGCCTCTTCTACAATACAATACAGGCCTTTTGGTTGCCTTTAATCAATTGGAAATTAGCACAGGAGACATGGTGTTCACAGGACTAGAGGAAGGTGAGACAGAACTACTTCCACTCTACTCAATTAACATAGGGACGACAGACAGAGGCTGAGGGGGATGAAAGGGTCTATGTGAAATATCACATGGATGTCTGTATAAAGGAACTGTATCTGCTTGGTGTTCTTTAGATTATCCTCGTAGGCAGAGATGCTGCCGGATATTTCTCCCTTTCAGCGCTGAACTGTATTAAATACTCATAGAATCCTGAGACGTAGTTTGTTGTTGCTTTCTTCTTACGTTCATCACCACGACCAAGAAATAATTCCTAACACCACATTGCATTTCACTACACACCTCGTGTGTGTATGTGACAATTAAAATTCTTGAATCTTGAATCTTGAATCTTGTTGGCTAAAGCAGCTTCGTCACAAACCAGCCTATTCGTGTGCCATCTGGAGTCCAGACGTTTGAGCGGTACCTTCTCGCGGGGAAGTCGTATATCCTATAATCCCGACAGCACTTGAATGTATCGTCTGATCCGTTTTCCCTCCATTCCTTCCCACAGCTTGGTCCTTGCATCTTGACCAATCACTTTCTGTGTCCCATGTTAGGCAATGACATCAACCCCTGAACTTTGACCCCTGCCCTGGACTGTGATTGGTTGAAGAAATGCAAAACAATCTCTGGATTTCATTTCTGCTTTTATTCCCGCTTGATACCATCTTCAGCCCGACTTTTCCACTGCACACAGATAAAACATGAACAAGACTAAAAACATTCCTGATTTATCTCCTTATCCTCCTCTGTACACACACACACACACACACACACCGGCAGGGCTAAGAGGCAAAATTACATTCCCCTCCAAACTATGTGTTTCTAGACCGTCAGCGATCTAAATCTTGTATTTTTCTTGGCCTTTTATGTTCTTATCTACGGCAGCTTCTAGGTTCCTGTCTGTCTGTGACTGTAAAACCGTGAGAATGAACGACTCTGTGATGCTATCAGGTATGAAGAGAGCCTGATAGCATCATTAGCATCATTAGCAAGCCATTTGCACCAGAGGAACACTGATGAACCATGGGTATCGATGCCTGAACTGGAGGTAGAGAGCCATGGAAACTGACGGGTGAAAAGATATTTGGTGTATTTGAAGTGACGTGTGCCTGGTGACACGTCTGCTCTTTCAGATGTTTCAAACATATTATTATCACGTTTGGCTCTGACATTTGTTATGACATTGCCAAGTAGATTTCTGTTGTCTCTGCCTGTCAATCAAATTATATTGAATTTTAAGATGCTTGTTGGCATAAATGTAAAAAATCAAATGACATCATCATCATAGGATGATAACGATGGTATAAACACAATGTCTCAAATACTCTTTTCTCTTTGTTCTATTTATTTGTTTATTTACTCTCAAATCATCTTGGTGTGTCTTTGTTCTCTATAACACATTCTCTCTTTCTATCCATCACCCTCTACTTCTGTTTCCTCCTCTCTCTCTCTCTCTCTCTCTCTCTCTCTCTCTCTCTCTCTCTCTTTCTCTCTGTACAGGTTGAAGAAGAGGAAGAAATTGGGATTGGGTATGCTGAAGGAACTGCAGAAAGTGAGTGCATGAATCTACTGATTTCCTCCTGTGTGTGTGTGTGTGTGTGTGAGGGTGGAAACAAGCTGCTCTCAGTGACAGGTTGTGACTCTACCTTCCACCTGACTCCATTCAACATTTCATAACATTTGCATTGAGCCCTCTCAGTAAATGGCAACGTGTGATTGGCGACGTGTAATTCTAGACCTGATCTTTATCTCATCAGCTAGCTGTCGCTACGCTAACGCCGCCCTGCAACAGGCATTTAAAACAGACAGAGACCAGGGGGAGGCTCAGCCCCGTCTGCTGAAGGTGACGGGGAAAGAAAAGTCCTGCTGGTAGTCGAGGAGGCTTGTTACTTAGAGGACTACATCGACTTTCTGGGAGTTTGGCCCGTCGGTCAGCTTACCGACCGACATGTGACCAGGGGGTTGGCACCAAAATCATCTCTGTGTGTCTCCGGTAGATAGCATGCTAAAGCGTTAGCATGCTATCTACCAGTTAGTTGAGTTTAATGACACACATCTAAACCTGCCAGACGTGTTCAGGCTGTTGGTCACATATACATGACATTTGACAAACAAATGCACTTTGGATAGTTTGTGACACTGATTGACATGATGGTGGCGCTGTGATTAAAGGTCAAAATGATATCTCAGAACCACTAGTCCAATTTTTACGAAACCTGGGGGGATGATTGGAGGCGCTGTATTCTGGCCAACGTGTGCATGGTTGCATGCACCTGTGTGTGTGTGTGTGTGTTGACATTCCCCATGTGTTAAGCCTTGACTCCTCTCCTCTGACAGGTTATTGTACAGAACAGAAGAAACCAAAGGTCATCTTCATGATGGGTATGTACATGTAGCGAAGTACACACACACACACACACACACACACACACACACACACACACACACACACACACACACACACACACACACACACACAACCTCCCACTGGGACAGCTGACCTCATTAGGATGTGCAAGAGACACAGGCGCACACACACAAATATGCATTCACAACTTCCACCGAAGGAGCTCACCTCATTAGGATGAGCTGAAAACAGATGCACACACACACACACACACACACACACACACACGTATACACTGGAGGATAGTAATGAGCGCCTGGGAACATGTAGTGTGGTTGGTGCCAGTCATCCAGGTTGCTCCTCTCCTGCAGTCTGCTCAGGATCAGACCAGTTGGAGACGTCAGGACTCGTTTTCCTCCTTCAGAAGACATTAAAACAAATAACAGCTAGATGATCCATCACAGGGAACACAAAGCCTTAATTGGTGTTGTCAAAGTTTTCTGTTTTATGGTTATTTCTCTGCTTACTGTCAGTCACCTTAAAAACACGTTGCCTTACAGACTCATTGTCACGTCCACGTCTTCCCATTTAGCGCGTCTTTGTTAGCCGGTGACAGCAGTTAGCGTCCAGCTAGGTTTGACGCTGTAACGTTTGTGCTTTAAAAGCAGTGAAAACAAGAAAACTGAAAGCTAATCACAAACAGCGTGCACGCTAAACAGCAGTAAGTGGGCGATAACTCAAAGTCAGAATGGACGGACCTGAAGCACACAGTATTCACCCTGCACAGGTCACACACAGTTCACAGATCCCACCGGGTCTCAAAATAACCTGACCACTTCACCACTCAACTAATCCATAACACGTAGCTTGTTGGTCGGTTGGATTCAGTCAGTTGTCTGTGTTCGCCTCACTGACAGAGACCAAATAGACCAAATAATCACTGACTCATACCCGCTGAGTCTCAAGCCCCGCCCCCCCTGCCGCAAACTCTATGACACCAGTGTTGTCCTTTAAGAAAATAGAGAGAGTGTGTGTGTGTGTGTGTTTGTGTATGGGTGTGTGTATTTTGAGAGAGAAGGATCAATTAGCCGTCCTCCCTGGCTGCTGACGGTAGAAAGGACAGAGAGATGAAGGTTAATGGGAGGACTGGGACACCCAGCGCCTCCATTAGCCGCCACACAGTTCACCACCGTGGAAAAACACCGAAGACTTCAGTCAATAAAAGATTCATGCAGTGCTGCTAGATTCAGTCGATGCCTGTAGCTGCCTTGAGTGTGTGTGTGTGTGTGCTGTCAATGTGTGTGTGTGTGCTGTCAATGTGTGTGTGTCTTCCTACAAACCTGTTTTTCATCACGTGGGTCAGCCCAGTGTATCATGTTAAAACAACCTTCCACAGGGAAACAAACATGGCAGATCCCAAATCGATCTGAACTAGCTGACTCTGGATCAGATTTTAGTTACAGTTTTTTTCTCAATTGATTCGACATTATTCTCCGAAGTAACGTTCATGTTTTCGAAGCAGACTCTCATTTCTAGTTCCACTGTGAGATAAAGTGCCGGTTTCTTTTCAGATGAGAGATTATGAAACTAAATCGTCATCTGTGGATTAGATCATATTCTGGAATATTTATCAGAAAGTTCCACAATCCCTTTTTCCATAATCTGATTTTATGGATTTTTTGTTTTATGAAATATTTTTATAAGACGTTTAGACGGCTGTGTGAACTATTTGAGATCATGGACGGTTGGAGAGTTTTGTGTGTACCGTCTGGAAAAATGATGTATTTCGTTAGTTATGTCCAACTTTGTGGAAGGCCCTTCGCTGTTCCAGCATGACTGAGCCCCTGTGTACAAAGCCAGGTCCATAAATGGTAAATGGACTGTACTTATATAGCGCTTTTCTAGTCTTTTCCGACCACTCAAAGCATTTTACACTACATTCACCCCATTCATACACTGATGGCAGGGCGCTACCATGTAAGGTGCCAACCTGCACATCAGGGGAATCTAACCATTCATACACATTCACACACCGAAGGCGCAGCTTCGGGAGCAATTTGGGGTTCAGTGTCTTGCCCAAGGACACTTCGACATGTGAACTGGAGAAGCCTGGGATCGAACCACCGATCTTCTGATTAGCGGACGACCCGCTCTACTGCCTGAGCCACAGCCGCCCGTAGGGTGAAAGTATGGTTAGACCAGTTAGACCAGTTTGGTGTGGAGGAACTGGATTGGCCTGCACAGAGCCCTGACCTCAACCCCACTGAACCTTTGGGAGGAATCAGGATGCCGATGGCGAGCCAGGCCTTCTCTCCAACATCACTGCCTGACCTCACTAATGCTCTTTTGGCTGAATGGGCACAAATTCCCACAGACACTCCAACAGCTTGTGGAAAGCCTCCCAGAAGAGTGGGGGGGTCCAACTCCATATTAATGCCCATGGTTTTAGAATGGGATGTCCAGCAAGCTCATATAGGTGTGATGGTCAGGTGTCCACTGACTTTTGGCCATATAGTGTAGATAGATAGATAAAAGTAAAAGAGTGTAACTGAACCTCTTTACTCCTCTGCTTTATTTACCCATGAGTCAGTGGGGGAGCGAGCGGGGAGCTGTAGCTAATAAAGTGAACGCCGGGTGTCGCCTCAAAGGACAGCTTCTCTTTCTAACCACTTCAAAAGTCACACTGACTTTGACGCTGTCTCAAGACTCCCTGACACAGCATTTCCTCGCTTCACTTCCACATGAAATGTCCATGCCCCCCCACCCCCCCTCCCTGTACCCGCTGCCTCTGTGTGAACCATCACAGTCACATCACAGACTCAGCTTTTTTAATCGGGGGGAGGTAGAGTCCAGTTTTCACCTGCTGCTCATCTGCCTGCCCTCTGAAATGCTGCTGACGGTGGAAACGGAGCGGTAATGTTGGAGGCAAAAGTCAGTGTAGTGTCCTGGGTGTTGAAGAGACCTGCAATCAAAATGTCAGAGTGCAGAACTTGGATGAGAGAGAAAGTTTTCATTGCCATTGGATAGAAAGTCAAATTCTTTATGTATGAGCATCGATCCATAGAGGGAGCCAGCAAACCTTTTGACGTTGAATCGATGTTGGATACGACCGCCTGCACCGACACCGAAAACCCTGGTAAAGATAGTGCTAGAATGAAAGCTGTGAGTCGTCTGTAGTCGTCCGTGAGTTACCGCGGTGGTCCGTCGAGGTGTTCAAGGGAAAGGGAGAGATAACGTCTCAGGTTTCTCTGTGCTTTCACCCTCTTTTATCTTCCTGTATCAATTCTCTCACCTCTCCGTTGTCACGTTCTCCTTAATGTTCTCTTACACCTCCTCTTCTCTCTCTATCTCCCTTCTGCAAAAACAAAGTCCATCGTACACAAGTGAGTTAAAATTATGTTCCAGAAAACTGTGAAACTGCGATTTCTTTTGTTTCAACTGCAACTTTTCTTAAATCAAGTGATAGCGTCGCGTTCCAAGACGATTCTTCAGTCAAGTGAAACTTCATTGGAAACAGGTTAAATCATCTCCACCCAGAGTTCACTTGTAAAGCTGGACGAGGCAACTTCGCACTTTGGCGGCCCCAAGTGGCAGCCAGACGTAACTGTTTGAATTTTTGAAAGTTTGAAGGACTTCATTACCCAGACATCATGTAACTTGACGTCAGTAAATCCTCCTTGGACCTAATTTTCTTCTTCTTTGTGGCCAGTCGAGGTTTAGATTCAACCATCGTTGGTGAGTCCAGCTTTTCTTTGGACGGAGCGCTCTCAGTTTTGTATTCTGGTCTCACAGTTCGATTCCTTACTTCCTGTGCACGAAGATTTCTCGCTACCCGACACCAGAATGAGGCAAAACTACAGTCTCAATTGGTCTTAATGGGACTCTTGTGATTTAGTCTGATAAAATGTGTTTATATTCACATACACACCTTGCCTAGAGCTTTAAGGAAAATAGTATTATAAAAGTGGATTTTTTTGCTCTTCTCTGTACCTCGTTCCTTGGCTCATCTCTCATCTGTCTCTTGCTCCATCTCTCTATAATACATCCCATCTGTCACTTTGGCTCTTGTCAAGGACGAGGCTGTGACAGAGTTCTTCACACATGGTGGGTTGGTTTGGCTTGTCAGCAGGCCCTCCTCTACGTCACTGCCCCCGTCAAACCTTCAGCTCAGCCAGTGAAGCATAGACCCCCACCCACCCGAGGAGGAAACAAGCTCATTTGTTATCCTTGATCATTTGTAGATTTGTACTTGCAAGACGTCTTCTAACTGAGGCCCGGCGCTTCCTCAACGTCCTGGATTGAGTGATTGAGCCCCATCCAATGGAAAGAGTGCAGAAACACATCGCTCAAGTAGAAGTATTGTTGCTTCAGTCAAATATTTCTCATGTTAAAGTAAATAAGTCATTTTGATCAAGTGGGGATCTGTCAGGCAGATTACAGATCAGAGGAGTTGTAATTAGATCACTTCCTGTCTGATATTCAGCTGCTGTTCAAGGCCTGGAGATCTTGAAGAGTGAGAAGTGTCTTTACACAGCCGGTTTCTACAGACAGACTTGACTGAGTGGCTCCACTAACAAGCTTCTCTTTCTGAGCCCTAGTTGGTCTTTTATTTCCTGGTGGTAGGTGTTACCCAGCGAGGAGTGCTGTAGTTCAAAAGGGGAAGGAGTGCAGCATTCTGAGCCCAGAAAAGTAAATTCATTGAGTGAAAATGTGCTGAATGTACAATGAATGAATCCATCACCCCGGGAATCCTTAAGGAGCTTGTCCCGGCGTCACGGTCATGCCCAGGGTGAGTGGCAGGATTACAAAGTGAGCCCTGCTCGTATCTGGCCCTCGCTCTCTGAGGAAACGGTGATGAGGACATTTGTTTTGGCGCCCGTTGCCTCGCCTGATCCTGCGGTGGGAGGCTGGCGGGAGGCTGGCGGAGGGCAGCGACACGCCGACTCAAGGAGAATAGTGATGAATATGGAGAATACCTTGAGTTTTATTACCGGGCTCCAGGCTGGTTATGAAAAAGCACCACTTCCCACTGAAGCTACCACAGCTTCATGGCTACAGAATGAAATCAACTCGCAATAAAACACCCACAACGCAGCAGTCGGCCAGTTAGCCGCCAAATATCCTCCATTATTTAGAAGTGAAATCAACGAGTTTAAAATCCAAGGGTGAAAATTGTCCGGAGAACTGTGGGGTTTCTGCATGCCTGTGTTTGTGTGGTTGCACACGTGTGGTTTTGTGCATGTGGGTGCGCATGTGTGTCTGTGTGTGTGTGTGTGTGTGTGTGTGTGTGTGTGTGTGTGTGTGTGGTGTTAGACAGTGGTGGCAGGGCACGTAGATTCTGCTGGAGGAGATGATAACCATCTGTGAAAACCTGGCTCTGAGCCTCTGGCAATACATCACAGACCTGTGATGCACACACACACACACACACACACACACACACACACACACACACACACACACACACACACACACACACACACACACACACACACACCTTCACCCACCCACCTGCTTTGCGCTTTCCCTCGTCCTTCTTCCTTAACTCTTCCCCATCATCACTTTTCTCATAAATTCTCACATTTAGAGACTGAGCTCTTTCTCCTTCACACCCTCCCTCCCTCCTCCCGTCTTCCATCTTCTCCCTGTTGCTCTTCCTTCCTCTCCGTTTCCTCATCATCATCCTCCTCTGTCACTCTGTGTTTTCTGTCTGACTGATTGCCTCTGTCTGTGAGGATGCACTCCCTCTCACTTGTTATTTTCTGCCTCTTCTTCTGTGTGTGTGTGTGTGTGTGTGTGTGTGTGTGTGTGTGTGTGTGTGTGTGTGTGTGTGTGTGTGTGCGTGCGCTGCCAGGTGGTCCAGGCTCAGGGAAGGCTCTCCAGTGTGAGAGGATGGAGGAGAGGTTTGGCCTGCGTCGAGTCACCCTGGGGGACCTGCTGTGTAACGAGCTGCAGTTGCACAGCGACAGGGGGCGCCGCCTACGGGACGTCCTGGAGCGAGGGGAGCAGCTGCCCGAGGTCAGTGTTACTCCTGCCCTACGTTCACCTCCTCTTTAGCTTTTGAATGGTATTTCTGATAGGTAGTAGTGGTGCAGGGGAGACTGACAGAAAAGACAGGAGAGAAGATGATGTGTAACAACGGTCACAAGCTGGATTCAAAACCACGACATTGCGAGAACATGGCATGCCACCAGAACACCCACAGTTCAGCTTTGTTTGGAATAACTAGAAGAAGAACTGGGTAGTTAGCATGAGCAGCGATAGCCACCGTGGCTGAACAGACAAACAAAAGAGCGCCACCTACAGGAACTCAAACTCCATCAACAGAAAATCCAAGGAGGAAGACGTCACAGTACTGGACACACTGTTTGATTGACAGGTGATCTCTGGGAGAGCAGAACAGACAAAGAAAAGGAGCGCCCCTACAGGAACTCAAACTCCATCAACAGAAAATACCAAGGAGGAAGACGTCACAGTACTGGACACACTGTTTGATTGACACAGGTGATCTCTGGGGAAGAGCAGTGAGGAACACCACAGTGAGGAACACCACAGTGAAGAACACCACAGTGAGGAACACCACAGTGAGGAACACTACAGTGAAGAACACCACAGTGAGGAACACCACAGTGAGGAACACTACAGTGAGGAACACCACAATGAGGAACACCACAGTGAGGAACACCACAGTGAGGAACACCACAGTGAGGAACACCACGGTGAGGAACACCACAGTGAGGAACACCACGGTGAAGAACACCACGGTGAGGAACACCACAGTGAAGAACACCACAGTGAAGAACACCACAGTGAAGAACACCACAGGTGAGGAACACCACAGTGAAGAACACTACAGTGAAGAACACCACAGTGAAGAACACCACAGTGAGGAACACCACAGTGAAGAACACTACAGTGAAGAACACCACAGTGAAGAACACCACAGTGAGGAACACCACAGTGAAGAACACCACAGTGAAGAACACCTACAGTGAAGAACACCACAGTGAGGAACACCACAGTGAGGCTGAGAGACAAAGATGGAGACTCAATAATAAAAAGGATTACCTCTTTAGAAACAGTTGAAGGTGACAAAGTTCAGTTACAAAACACTGAGACACACACCTCATCGTCCCTGAAAGGTGAAACACACAAATCATATCGACACACAAATTCCTTTCACGACTAACTCACACATCTTCCTCGCAGCAGGATTCCATTACACTTAACATCTCTCCGGGTAAAACAAGTCTGCTAGACCGTATAACATGTTGTCCTGCAAAATGGCCTCAGGAAATAAATAGAAAGGGGAGCCAGAGCTGAAATACACAACAGTAAGCTGTCAGGAGCGTTCATGATGACTTCCACACAGATAACACATCCATAAACACCGTCCCAGATAGAGCTGGCGTGGCTGTCAGAGCGGCGCTGCGGCTGGAATCCGCTACACGCTTCGCTAACAGAGAAAACCAGATAAATGATCTGTGACTCCAAACACACCGAGAGGAAAAAAACACTCGCTGAGAGCAAGTAAACACGTTGGTCAGGGCAGGAAGCCAACGCCGTCCAGCGGCCAGAGGCGGCGACGCTTCAGGCTTGGTGGCGGTCACGTTTCTCCACCAGACACTTGGCAAGTGTTTCTGATGATTATGATTATGACTAGAGAGAGAATTGTGGGTAATAAAATAACATGTTTCCTGTCCCGCCACTATCAGCTTTTACCAAAACAAATTGCAGCCATGATTCTGCACTACCATGTCTTTGTAGCTCTGCAGCCTTCAGTGCTTTCCAGTTGGGTTGTTCTGATAAACCCACCCTCCAGGTGACAGGTGAAGTATTTGTATTCTTTGGCCGGTAGAAAACACCAAATCATTATTTCCCTCCCACCTGTTCAGCGTCCTATCTCCACGTTGCAGCAGCAGAGGTTATAAATAGTGATGCATTACTACTGGTGATTATTAAGCCCCGGTTGTTAGGGCCGCCTGATAGCGTTCATCAGACGAGGTGCTGCTGCTGCTTTTTAATTGAAATGGTCTGTGACATTTCACATCAAAACACCCCCCACCTATCAGTCACACCGGCCTCACCGCCCCGCATGTTCAAAAGCCTCTTTGTGTGTGTGTGTGTGTGTGTGTGTGTGTGTGTGTGTGTCGTGCGCATGCAATCCTTTATTTGAATGAATCAGAAATATTGATTCATCCGCGCACATTAAGAACTGAGATGAATTTAGTCGTGCGCCGTGTCTGTTCACTCCGCCTGACAAATTGCTGTTTGCTCACCATTTGTCAAAACCCTCGGGGGAAGTTTTTCTTAACCTTTATTTTTCTGGGGATGATTTACTGAGCGTGCATGCTCTCTTCAGCAGCGCCCTGCTTCACATTCTTCACAACAGCATCTCATTTTGAACGACAAGAATATTGGGAGTTAATTTCCTCGCTTAAAGGTGCAGTGAGTCATTTTACTGCCTGTAGCATATTACCTCTTTACTAGACGGTTCTGTTGGATCTCTGCTCTAATTCGCTAGCTTACTTGTCTCTTTTTCATTATTTGTGTCAGTTACAGGCCACCGTAAGCTGTGTCACACCTGCCGATGTTGTAATTCCTACGCTGGCCAATAGAGGTCACTAAAGGTCATAGATTAGTTCATAACTTCTCCTCTGATGAAACGAATCGCGTTGGCCTTTGAAATACGACTGGCCAGTTAGAATTCAATGATTTTTTGGAGCGCTTCGGATTTTCCTTTTTTGCTATATTACTTAATGCCTCTTTAAGGGCACCTTGGTTGTTGGGAGGAAAACGCCACTCGTTCCTGCTCACTTTTACCCAGCTGCTCGGTGGGAATTGGAACTGGCAACTTTCTAGCTCCAAGTCTGCTTCTCTAACCTCGACACTGCCACCACCTTATATTGACTCAACTGCACACACACACACACACACACACACAGAGACTTGAAAAGAAGCTTTCTGGCAGCGTCTCCATTCTGGTTGTCTCTCTGTAAACTCACAAAGTTGTTAGTAAACTCCCAAACTCGTTAGTGAGTTCGATCGAAGCGAAACCTCCCGGAGCGATGTGGACCCAGCTGGCAGCTCTCCAGCAGCTCAGCCTCCAAACGGTTTGCTGGATAAATAGGTCCACGCAGCGATGTGCTCTCTCCACCGCTGGACTGAGTTCGGTTGTCAGTTTTACAGGCAGAGCAAGACGAGGCTAACATCTCTGAGAGAGCCGTCCATGACTTAGACAGACGGACGGACGGGTGAATCGGTTTTAGCTGTCGGAGGACTTCTCTCCCACGCTGAGCCTGCAGAGATGGAGCTGAAATCCATCTCCTATCAAAGTGTGTGTCAAGCAGCGGAGTGAAGACATGTAGGAAGACGAAAGAGCGAACTGTCTGCAATCCATTACATCATGTGACATTATAGTTTCACACAAGTTGTATTTCAAGATAAAAAATATACAGTATACTTATTAGTTCTCACTGGATGTTTTCTCACTGTTGAGTCGTTAGAAACTATCAAGGGAAAGTGATATAGTGAGGAGTACAATATTGCATATATGTTTTTTCTTTGAAGTAAATGAAGTCATCCAATGCACACGCACACATTTATAACTGCCTTGATCATTTTGAATGATCGGTGTGGAAGTGGAGAAACGGCGCGGCGAGGCAGAGATGAAATGTTACAGTATTGTTGCCTGGCAACGCCGCCGCGAGGTGCGACATTAATGTTCTCTGTGTACCGTAATCGTTCTGCAGACAGTCGGCTTCCTGTCTGGCCGTGGTGGTGGATGTCTATAGGTCTATTTCTACACAGCATGGTCAGCGGTAGGACTTCCCTCTTGGGCCACTCGAGGTGGAAAGTTTTACTGAGGTAGAAATTCTGTGTCGGCATCAGCCATGAACGCTCAGTTGGGAGAACATCGGCTCGGCTTGGTGTATGATAATATTCCTGCTACGCTCCCCTGATATGATTCACAGTGGAATGAGAAACATCACTAAGACTTTCTGTATCTGTAATATTGGGAATTTTACTTTTATTATCAGGGAAAAGTGGATCGGTTTCATGCTAGCACTGAACCAAGTTGGATTTCAAGTGGAAATGTAAAAACAACGTCACATAAAAACAAAAGACTGAGAGGCATCACAAACAACACACAGTCAGTCGCCAATGCAAGGCGTTGCAGGCAAGAAGGCAAATCATCATCATCATCATCATCATCATCACCAACATCATGACTGACAAATCATCATGGCCTTCCTCCTCCCTCTACCTCAGGCAGCAGGGATGAAGGAGTCCTCATACCTGATTTCCTTGGCAGTAGCGATAGTGAAGGATCGTACCTTCAACACAGAATGGAAAAGACAGTCAGAGAGGATTTCATTTGTTTTGTTTTCCATCCGACTGGACTCTACTGGACTCTACTGGTACTCTACTGCTGCTCCTCTCTCTAATGCCAAGATTACCACACCAACAAGTACTTGAAGAAGTCAGTACCAACTAAAACAAGCTTTATGGACCAGGGTCATCGAAGCACTGCTGTCCAACATTTCAGTGTTACAGTCAAACGTCAGTCAACTGTCAGTCACGGTGCCTAGCATCTGCCGCCTGGCCCTTAGTGATAGGACTCTGAGGGAAAGGGCTTGGACACCTGAAATCAATACACATGACTTTAGTTTGGGATTTATTCAGTTGTAGAAAAGCACCGTCACGCCAATGTACAAAATCATCTTCATACAGAATAGACACGAGAGGTGGGAGGATACAGCTGCCCACATAGACCCCCAGTCACCATCACCCTCTGGGGGTTTGTTCGTGGAAACCAAAGATACTGATAAGCTTCTCTATAAGAAGATAGGAGATCAACACAGAGCAGCTTGGTGTGGTTCTTCCTGCCCTCCAGCTGATATGAGATCAGTCCATCAGTAGTGTTGTATGCAAGGGGCTGAGGAGATGCTGCGTTTTGGCCAGCTCTTCCTCAGCCAGTCTCTCAGACGGCTTCATCCCTGGAGACGTCAAGGCAACCAGCCTGGACCGTTTCCACAGAGATGACACTCTCTGCTGTATAAATGCCAGCTGAAAGATTAAGGTTAAAAATGGGACGCCGTTGCTGAGGTGAGCAGACAGATGTCTTCCATCAGACCTGGAGAGGAGGTACCCAGCCTGGAAGGGTTAGGGACAGGAGGCTCTTCCTGTTTCTCACTTAAATCTCCAATCCAAAGGAATCACTGTGGCAGTTTCACAGTTACACACATTCACATCAGGGCTGCTACTTCTAACTGATTTTTTTGGCGCTTCCTCTTTTCCTATATTACTTAATGCCGCTTTAAGGGCACCTTGGTTGTTGGGGAGAGAGGAAAACGTTCCTCATTCACTTCCCCCACCCACTTTTTCCACAGCTGGACCTGGGATTCAAACCAGTGACCTTACAGTCACAAGCTCTACATACATATATACATACATACACTACTGTATATATGTATCTATATATGTATGTATGTATGTATGTATGTACCCACCGAGCAATTTCCCATTGATTCATCGTCTAAAAGACGTCTAAGTGGTTTATATGTAATAATGTATTTACTGCTTGATCTAAAAGTGTGAAATACACAGCCAGAGAGATCCGGGGCGCTATAAGACGCCTAGTGCTCAGTGGGTTTATATCGTTGTTGTCATGTGAAAACCTTGTATGTTCATGTTTTACCTTCAGTTGAAGGATTACATGGCTTTCCACGGGTTTCTGAAACCTTTCAAAGCCCATTGGATAAACTCTAATATGCATGGTAGACAAGCTAAAAGCTGCTTTTCTTAGCTCCTGTAAAGTTAACATTTTGGAGATACAAGGTTTTTACCCGATGGCCACGATATAACAGGGTAGGAAATAAACCTTAGGATCTTGAAAGGTCTCGTGTGTGTATAAGCGTTACAAATACGAATGGGTACCTATACTGTCTTTTGCTGTGGATCTAGATTGAATTGTATATGTAGTATCTATTAGGGTTCATACTGTGTGTGTGTGTGTGTGTGTGTGTGTGTGTGGTCTTCAGGACACCCTGCTGGAGCTGCTGTGTGAGGCGGTGGCGTCGTCGGTACGGCAGGGAAAGGGTCTCGTGGTCAGCGGCTTCCCCAGAGACCTGAGACAGGCTGAGGAGTACCAGGCCAAGGTCAGACCACTGAGAGCAGGGGTGTGTTCAGGGACTCAGAAACGCAGGAAAAATAAGCTACCGTTAGAGATGAATAGGACTTGTGTCTCCAAAGAAATGTGAGGAAGTGAGTGCAAAGAAAAGAAAAGACCAGCTACATCAAATATGACTCTGTATGATCGTACTGTAAATGTAGAAATGTGACTAGATCAACGAAAAAGTCAGGGAATCATGGGAGAAAAGGATGTCAAGACCAAGACGAATGAATGAGTGTTCAGAATGAGAATAACTTCATGTAACTGTAGGTACAATAAACATACCAGAAGTCGTCTCTGCATGTAGAGACAAAGACAGAACTCAGATCAGTCATTAGACATTCGGTAAATATGCTACCACGGGAATGATGCACACACATTGACAACTTTTCCCTTTCTGCATGTGTCAGATGGGGGAGCCTAGCGCCGTGCTACTGCTGGACTGCTCCTCTGACACCATGTCCAGCCGCCTGCAGTGTTGCGGACGAGCCTCCTCCGGCGTCCATCTCGACCGAGACAGCGCCTCGGACAGGAGGGCCGAGAGCTTCTGCAGCGACAGCCAGCCTGCGGTAGCTCACTATGAACGTACAAGGCTTCTGCACAGGGTAAGGTTTGTGTGTGTGTGTGTGTGTGTGTGTGTGTGTGAGGGCACATGAGACGTGCATGCATGCCTGCCTGAATAAGGTAGAGCACTGCACCAACACAGCCAGGAGTGCTTAAAGGAGTAGTTCAGCCCAAAATGAAAATTCACTCATTGGATTTCTTCATTGAATTTCTTAGGAAAACCAAACACACAGTGAGGTAGACCTGCAGTTCCATCTCAGCCCTACCAGACTATTTAAGTTAACAGGGACATCTTTTTACAGCTCCAAAACAACCCTAAAATATCCATTGAAACTCTCCAAACAGCTTCATGCAGTATAATGCAGTGTGTTCTGCTGTCCAAAAGTCCAATATTTACCTCATACCTCATTATCTCCTATATGTTCCTCACTGACAATGCTGTGGTCGTGTAACTGTATCATCAGTGAGGAAAATATAGGAGATAATGAGGTAAATCGTTTGGCTGCAAAACACTTTATACTGCATGAAGCTGTTTGGAGAGTTTCAATGGATATTTTCTGCTTTCTTTGGAGCTGTTAAAAGATGACCCAGTTACCTTTGATAGGAGGAGGCTGAGAGGGAACCACAGGGGCTAGCTAGCTCGCTGTGTGCTTGGTGATCGTACAAACCTCAATGGATTTTTGACTGACATGGGGGTGAGTGGATGACAGAAATGTCATTTTGGGGTAAAGTATTGCTTTGAAATGAGTGTGTGTGTGTGAGTTCATCAGTCTGGCATGAACTTGCAGAGGTTGCACTGCAGAGGACTACTGACCTAGACAGTTTGTTAGACAGGACTTGTCTCAGACGGTTTGCCTTTGTCTCCAGATTGATGTTGAAGGGTCGCCGGAGGAAGTGTTCGCTCAGATCTGCCAGGCCGTGGAGTCCTGTTCCACGTTCTGAATCCTACCACCACCTCCCCACCGCTCCCCGCTGTCCAGGAGGTCCAACGCCCACTTATGAAGACCTTCACTCACTCACTCACTCCGCCATATCCAAGTCAAAGGAGACTCACTCACACACACACACACACACAACCTCACACTTGCAGCAGACACATGCTCGTTGAACTCCAGTGGTGTGCATGTCTCATTCAGTGTCTTGAAACGCCCCCCAGCATCCATCCATCAGTGAAACCTACTTCTGCTTGTAACACTGAAGCGCCTGGTTGTCATACGGCTTCATCTACTTACACACTGTCTCTTACGTTGATCTCAGTATATTACGCTGCCGACGGCCTGACCGCGGTAGATAACTGTACTGAGGAAATAGCACTGCCTGCTGTGACTGAGAGCATGTAGTTGAATCCTGAAGCTCTCAGAATGAAGTGCTCTGTGTTCCCCAAGGCATTGAAAGAGGGTTCCCACCGTGCTAGCAAGCAAAATGTCAAATAGCATCTGGGCATAAAGTATGTGTGTCCATGCTCTCAGGCACAGCACGCTTTATACTGTAACAAGCATGCAAGGATTACAATCAAGCTTACTGGCTTTCGTGCATTTAATAAAAAGTATTAAGAGTATTGCATTTCTATGGCTGTTTCCAGGCTCCTCATACAGGACGATGTTACATTCAAGTGCTTCAGTCAGATATTTAACATTCAATAAAGCCAGTTCATTTGCTAAATGGAGTATTTTGGAGCGTGTGTTTTGATGTTTTGTGTATGTGAGGTTCAGTGAATGAGCACAGCTGATCTGATAGCGCCCTCTGCTGGCGGGTAGCTCACAACAACGGTCCTGCAATGGTGGAGGAGGTAACGGAGGGAGTGGGCAACAGGCAGGAGAGGGTCAGTCATATGTTCACTCTAAAGCTGAACAAATATTTGAACATGAAGCAGCAGCACATACATGTTTAAACAGAGGGAACGCCTGGTCACAAGGGGCGGACATGTTGGAGGACTGATATTAAAGTGAGGATTTCAACATTTTTGCGTCTTCTTGACACCTGGTGGCTCACTGTTCTATTAAACCCATCCTGTTTTGACAACTGGTGATCGTGTTGCAACCTTGTCTGCTGTTGCTCTTCCGGTGGTGCAGCACTAACCAGGTAACCTGTCTCTAAGCATTCTGGGATAGCACATTTCTACATGTTTAAGATATGGGAACATGAAATAGTTCATCCTGTGACAGGGCAATTCCTTTTGATCCAGGGAAGACCTGAATCAAACAAGATCAACTGCCTGGTTATTGCTAAATGATAACTATTTTATAACTGTGATCACAAGTAGATTTTAGTCTTGGTGATTTGTTATATCAACATGTTCTACTACAGTAGGTACACTAAATTAAATGTGAAATGAAAATGTGATTACACACCAGCAGACTGACATCCCCCCGTCAACCTCATATCAGACTAGAAGTGACCCAGAAGAACAATACAGGAACCACAGGTGTAGAAACACTATTTTCACATACTTTTATTTCCACGGTTCTCCTCTAGCATTGTTTTTTTTGTTGTTGTTTTTTTACATTATTATTTTTTTTACATAAGAACAGACTGTTATACACAGATATTGAAGCAGGGCAAAGGGGGTGAGGGAAGGAGACGAAACGAAAACCATACAAAATGGTGTCTACTCAAGCACAACAAAATCTATGTGTATAAAATTGCGTGGGTCGTTCCACTGTGGAGGCAGAACCACTACCTCGATTCTTCTTTTTAAATAGATTAATAAAAATACAATCTTTTTTTTTAATGGACCTTTAAGTGAACTGCGAAATTAAAGAGGATCTAGAGGCTTGATGATCGGGTCAGTTTAATGGAGGTCAATGGCGCCACGCAGGAAGGGAGAAGTTGTGGCCAGGTTCAGTTCAGGTGACATTTCCCCAGATTTTTTATTTGTTTTATTTTTAAAAATGGCACACAGCAACTAGCGCTGGCTACTTTTCACCATATACTTGTATACGCCACATGATCAACAACAGCACACATTAGGGGGGAAAAACAAAACAAAACAAAAACAGTCTTCTACATTTTTCCATACGTTCCCATTCGCCTGCAAGTCTGCCTATGAACACATTTGCTCTTCATGCTGTAGTGCTTCTTTGTCAGAAACTGAACACGTTTCAGTGGAGAGAGCGAGGGGGGGGTGGGGGGGTGAAACACTTAAAAAAGGAAACAGACATGTGAGTGTGAGAGGGGTGGTGAAAGGTGAGGGGGTAGAGAGCAGCAATGAGTGACAGTGGTAGGGGTAGCCCCATGCTGACATGGTGGCGTGGCCCGTCGAACACAAACAGGTTTTGTCTTGTGGATCCGCAAAGCTCCTGTGATTGATCTCCTACTAGGTCTGTAACCAGTCACCAAGTTCCTTTTGCCCCGAAACGCCGCCACAAAATCCTTTCACTCCCGCTGAGGAAGCCTGACTCATAAATACTCAATCTACGGATACCTAGCTAGGACTTTTTTCACTGTTGCATAACACAGAGACCACACACACACACACACACACATACATACACGCACACACACACTAACCACTCGTGTATCTCAGGTGATGAGTTAAGGTCCACTATGACACACTGGTCAGCCACACATTTCCATCAGGTGGCGCTCCACCAGACTGACCGTCAGTTCGGGGAGGTACCGGGACAAGACGCCCTCCTGGAGTCACAGAGCTCGGGAATGTTGGTGTGCCTTCGGGTTGTTTTTGTTTTTAAAAATAGTGTATCATTTTAAAGATCCATTGATTAGCCTGGCCATGGTGGAACGGGCCCCTCCCCCCCCCTCTGGTGAACCAACATGGCTGACCCTCGCTGGAGTCAGGGAGGCCAGTTAACCAACAGCCCCCCACCACCAGCACTGCGGTCTGCTCTGAGGCCCCCGGCTGCCTGCCTGCCTGCTGGCCTTGCTGCCTGGCGGCGGGTTAAGCGGTTATCTTGGACTTGGAGGATGGAGCCATGCACAGAGTGGCCTGTGGGATATGTGGAGAGAGCCCAGAGCTAGGGGCGCCTGGGACCCTGTCATCTGTTGGCCGGGAAGTAGTTGGGGTCCAGGTAGTTGTAGCCTGCGCTCTGCGGCAGGCAGTAGTCCCTGTCCAGGAAGCTTTCCGACTGGTACACCGGTTCCAAGTGGTGGTTAGGCTTGTGGGTCTCGGTCTTGAACAAGCTGGCAGAACAGGGGAAACAAAATGAGAATATAAGAACCGGTGGATCTTTAATGGTCCTGCAGTTAAGGAAAGGATTAAGTGATGAGTGTCAGAGAACAGAGCAGTTAAGTCCTTTTGCATTCAATGATACTTTGGGTTGGGGGTTGAAAAACGATACCTACTGGCAGCCTACCAAGTGCTGCTCTTTTTTTTATGTTACTGAAACTTTTTCAGCATGATAAATCAGTTCTAATAGAAATGGGGGGGTGGGTGGGGGGGTCCTCACCAGTCGGAGCAGTTGGAGCAGAAATCAACCGAGTTGTCCTGGGGACAGTCCTGGCAGTGCCACCTCAACCCCTGGATGGGCTCCATGCGGCACACGTCACACTGCACACAAACACACACGTTAGTCAGATGGCGGTAAAATCAAATCAATAAGGGTCACCGCCTCACCGGCCACAAACATTTTGACACAATAACATTTGATTGCCTCGGTTATATAGTCTTTGCCTGTTCTTAAACTGAAAGCCAATCAAATCAAAAGCAAAACAATGACTCTTTATCAAACAGCCTCCTGATTGGCTGGCTGCTACGCTGCTCTACACAAAGCAGTAGCTTCAATTTACCTTGAAAAAGGCACATTTAAAGTTTACCAGCTTCTGGCAGGTGAGCCAAAAGGTTTCAAACAAAAATACACATGAGGAAGCAAAACTGTGTCTCTAGTCAGAATCATGTGGTTTTATCATGTCAACAGAAAGAGTGTTGGTTTCTGTGGCGAGCAACTCAGTTTAGTAATGCACCAGTACACATCCTGCTGCCTACTTCATGCACACACACACACACACACACGTTATAGCCTCGCACCGATTCAATGTGAGGTACATGTGGCAGATCTCATCTCTTCATTTATTTATTTCACCAATAAACAGGATGTGACGTCACTACCCCTCATGTTGATGAAACAGGGTGAGCGAAGTCGACACCTGGCTTAAATGTTTGAGGCGGGTCGGTGACAGCGTGACATGTGGTCGTCATATCAGCTGATGGTTAGTGTATGAACGTGTTGTTTGGAGGCGTGCGGGGCGTCACCTTGTAGCCGACGTGCTGCATCATGGCGCTCTCCTCCTGGATCTCCCGTAGCTTCTGCTTCTTCAGCCGCTTCAGCTCCAGAAGCTCCTTGTACTCCGGCAAGTGTCTCAGCTCGACAGGTACACCCTCCTCATCCTGGACGGACACACACACACACACACACACACACACACACGAGGAAACAAGTGAGAGGGATCAGTGCATCCACACACAAAACATCTCTAAACCACTCTGGGATCCATTTTGACAAGACTGTTCTCTAGAGGTCTTACAGCTCACAGACAAACTGCTGCTATTGATCGGTCAAATCTTATCTGAAGCAGGCCAACGTGTCCATAAAGATAAATCGTAGTGAGTAGGGAGACCGTCCTACAGCCCCTGTGCCCTGCTGAAGTGCCCTTAAGCAAGATACTGAACCCCTACCAGCTCCAGGGATGCAGTTGACCTCTGACCTCCCTGTGGAGGGGGAAACCAACAGGGAAATCCCTCCAGAGATCAACAAGGTGTATCACATTTACAACGAAACTCTCCATCACACCTCGAGTCATGAAAGTGAAAGTCTCGGTGGAGTGCCGATCCTGAAATGAGTCCATCCCCGTCTCTCATGCCGTCCTGCCATCATGCCCAGAGTGAAGGACAACGTGGCTGAACTGAAAATCCTCGCAGCCCATGCTGGCAACACCTTGGTGAGCTTGCTCCTTACCGGCGGTGCTGGAGGTTTTGTGAGCGTGCTGGTGGCAGCCGGTGTTAGCCGGTGTTCTCAGCAGGGCAGAGCGACCTGGTTTCAGTTAAAGGTTACCGCCATCAGAGGGAGAGGGAGAAAATGTCAGCGCTTGGGTAACGGCAGGCATCGGGAGTCACGCGGTTCAGATGTAAGGAAAGGTTAGGCCGGGTCCGAGCCAGACAGTTTAGTCATTTTCAACTGCAGACACTGCACTGGGCGGGGGGGGGGGGGGGGGAAAGTACAAACGTGTATGATCAAGGGCCAACTGCTTCGTTTCATCCAAAGGTGTTAAAGAGGAGACAGGAAGTCTACCACAGGAAAGTGGACATAAGGGACAAGGCAGGGAGCTTTCCCCAGGGAGTGCCGACACCGCCGCTCACTTCCTCTGGTCTGAACCGGATTCAAATGAACTAGACGAGGATAAGACGGTTTGTGTCACTGCACACAGAGAAGACGACTGTGGATAGTGTGGGCTTGTGATTAGCTGAGTTAGTAGTACCACAGTCGGGGATGTGATCAGGGACATGGAAAGGTCAGTGTATAATAAAATAGTGGACTAAAGAGGAAGCAAGAGCAGGGTGTCTGGAAGTTTCATCAACTTAAATTAAAGACTTTCAAGACCTTTTTAATGGCAGAATGAAATATAAGACCAATTTCACATTTGGAAAAACGTGACAATGAAAACCACCATAGACCTATCAGAAGAGAGTCTGCATGACTGGACTCATTTCTCATCAGAAGAAAATTTGTTGTTAAAATGCCACATTTAACTGTATTCAAAACCATTTAAGGCTTTGAATTTAAGACATTTCAAGACTTTTTCAGGACCTGCAGGCACCCTGAGGAGAGCTGAAGACCCGTTTGTGGCATTCAACAGTGTCTTGAGTAAGAAGATTGGCTGCTGAAACACAGAAAAGTCACGGAGAGAGAGAGAGATACGTGACTTGTGACTGACCGAGTCGTCTGCAGAGGGGTCCTGCATGCCGCCGTAGAACGCCGAGCGCTCGTCTTCTTCATCCATGTAGACCGGAGGCTCGTAGGAGGTCAGGAACGTCGACGGCCGGTAGAGATGCTTGTTAAGGTGGTGCTGCCGCTTATTGGATGCCTGGGTAGCCAACAGGACCGGTGATGTTCACAGGGCAGGCATGCATTGGTGACAGACTCCTTATACACTTACTATTATTATTACTATATTATTACTGTTGTGGACACTTTATGTTGGTCAAGAAAGCTTTCGTTTTGATTGGTATTTGGATTGGTAAAAGAGTGATGCTCACCTTTTTAGTGTACATGCACATGTTGGGTGTCCTTCCAGGCACAGGGATACCAGCTTTAGTTAGTTTGATGAAGTACTTTTGAACCCTACTGGCAACCTGGAAAGTGAAAACAGGAAGACGGTCACGTTAAAGATTTCTGAAGGGTGCCGTCAACACAGCGGCGATGCCACCGGTCTCTCAACGCCTTGTGGCAACGTGATTTCAGTCTGTTGACAGTGAAGATAGCCAGATTTGGAAAAGTCAACATGGCTGACATCATGAAAATACAAAACTGATGTTCACATTTGGTTCACTGACAGTTGAAAGACAAAGAGGTTGGATGGCGAACATACATCTCTTCTTTGTCATCTTTTTTATTTCTTTTGACTTGAGTTGTTCTCTGATTTCAATGCTGTGTTTTATTTTTTTAAATAAAGACACTAAGCTGAATCAAGCGGGGAACGAGTGTGCGTCAGTACAGGAACAGGAAGTCACCTGTTTTGCCGTTCTGTTGCCCAGCTCATCAGCAATCTTCTGCCATCTTCTGGACTCGATTTCCTCAGGAGGGAACTTTAAGAGAAGCTGCTCCAGTTTTTTCTATGTGAGACATAAAACATCAGGTGAAAAATCAACAGACTTCTTCACTGCATGAATGCAAATACTCTCGGTTGGTACGTCAAGGTTGGATGTATAAATAAAGCTTATGCATTCAAAACAAGTTGGTAAACAAATTCTGCTACTTTTCAAACAACTTCACTTTTATCCTGAATATTTTGAGATTTATTCTTTACAATCAAAATTGATATATAGTGCTTTTCATATGTTGAGTCATATGTTGACAATATGTTTGTATACATGTATTGTGCTTGGCGAGTAAAGTGATATACTCTAGTGCATCCTCCACCAGTTACCTGTTCCTCCACCGTCCACAGCTGGTTAAACGTGTCAGGCTTGCTCGAGTGACATAACCTCCCCCTGATCATCTGTCGAGACACGAGTGAAAGACACGTTAAAAAGACAAGACCACACACATAACGGGCACTCCTCCACTTGAAGAGATCTTGAGCGCGTGAACCGCCGGGCTGCCGTACGCGACCGGAGACGTGCCGTTGGGAAGGCGGGAAACGCGGCGACTCTTTTGACTGACAAACAAAAAGAAAATCCCTTTAGGATTCAGAGAGCGTAGCGCTCGCACAATGGGGCCGCGGAGAGCAAAGGAAATAAATCGAGGCGGCGTTAGCTGGGTGCTACGTCCTTGGGATCAATTCAACTGAACCCGTACCGTCCACACAATGAGGGACACACACACACACACACACACACACACACACACACACACACAAGGAAAGAGCGGCGACAGGAGTCGAGGAGCGGGAGGGGTGGGCTCCTCATGTTTCCATAGATACCATCTTTTGTGCTCACATGTGCTGCTTGCTTAACTCTGTGGTGGCGGTAGGAGGGAGAGTGGGGGAGGTCGGGATGGGAGGAGGCCGGCGCGCAGTAAAAAAACAGCAATAACCTGGTGATTTGTAGGGCACCTTGCAGGAGCCCGGTGACTCACCAGCTGGGAAAGAATGTAACTGCACCGGAGCATCGGTTAATCCAATAATAACACACTGAAAGACAATCGCTTTCTCTCTCTGTTGTGATGACAGCAGTGGCTTATGGGAGCTGCAGAGATTACTGGAGCAGCGAGCGGAGGTGTACCTGCGACTGCCTGGCATTCTCCAGAGCGTCGCTGGTGGGCAGAGAGGAGTACATGGTGGAGGACTCGCCTTCCTTCTTGGGCTCCACGGGACTTTTGGGTCGAACGGGCAACCCTGAGGGGGAGATGGCAGAATTATGATGATTATTATTTCTTCCTGAAAAATTGTATGAGCAACAAGAGACACATAACTTCATATTTCAAATGAGATTCTTAATTTCTACATGCCCTGGTCGAAGATCAGCTTCAGCCGCCTGGTTTTGCGTTTCTTGTCACAGAACTCTCTCTCGAAGTCGCCCAGGCCGGAGGTGTACTGGTCCCACGCGATGTCGGGGAGCTGGACCACCCGCTGGGGGCAGGGCAAGGCCAGGTTCACCTGAGGGCCACCAGAGTCAGGGGTCAGACACTACCAAGAAACTACCTCTATTAACCTCACTAGTAAGGTCAAGGACGTGAAGGCAGGAGAGAACCAACCACTACCTTTATGTTCCTGATGCTGCTGTTTTTAACACTTCAATTATTTGTTGATTTTTTTTATAGAGCACTTTGGACAGCAGGGCTCTAAAAGCAGAGATTACAATCATTGAATCATTGATCTTAATTGAAATCAAATGGCCAGACACTAGTGAGAGGTTTGGCTCCCAGTTATCTCTCTGACCTCTTGACCCCGTCAGCACAACCTCACATCCCTGAGCAGGGGCTTTTTTGGTTATTCCTATATGAAAACTTAAAAAGGAAAACTCTGTTGTGTATCTTTGGTCTTCTGAGTTGTTTTGTGATCAAATGTTGTACTTCACCTTTTTGTTGTATCCCCTCAACCTTCCTCAGCTACTCCTACCTCAGTTAGAAGGCACATCGCCAACAGTCCTCTATAACGGTCCTCCCATAAGAGTTCAGGGTGTGGCCCTTTAATGACTTCTTAATGGGAAAACCCTCCTCGGATACTATTACACTGTTATATATATCATCAGTCTGTGACGTTCAATGTGTGTAATTTACTGTTCTGATGTACCCACTTTCCTTCAACCTTCCCAGAATGACTTTCAACAACCTCCAGGATATGGGCGTTGTGGCATTCAGCTGTCGGTTATACACGTAAGAGTAATAGTGACAGCGGGGCGAGAGGTTTCCCAGCCGAGAAAAGGCGATAAAACATCATGTGGCTGCAATGCATTTTGGTCTATTGAGGCTACTGTCGGTGGTACCTCTACCTCTTCTACGATGGGTTTCTCCCTGTACGATTGGTGAGCATCAGTGCAAAATAGTGAGTCTAGAAAGAAGCAGTTTCCCTTCGATTCTTTACCAGGTTTTAGATGGTTGAACACTTTTCTGCTATCAAACTATCGTAGCGGCACTGAAAATATCTAGACATGACATCACATTGTCTACATTTGGCCAGTTACCCACAGGAATAAGAAAGATACACCACCAAACAACCAAATAGCCCCTAGGTACTTTGCCAATAGCTGTTTTTAACAGAAGCTAAGTGTTTTTAGGATGGATTTTTCTCTAGAGGTGCTTCAATGCAACAATGGTTCTTTCCCCACTATTGCTTCTTTGTTTTTGTTGCTGTCCTCTCCTTTCCTTCTGTGTCTTGATTGTGAAGCATTTTGTGAACTTGTTATACAACTATTATTATTATGATGATGTTACTTTGTGGTGTAACAAGGAGAAGAGTGTATTGTTGTTACCTGTTTCTGCAGCTGCTCCACAAAGCTGATGGGGTCGGCGAGGGCCTCTCTCTGGTGGCGCGCCAGGGTCTCCAGGTCCAGGATGGCCTGCGTGCGCTGGGCCTCAAGCACTCCGATGGTCTGCAGCAGCTTCTGGTAACTGACACGGAGGGG
Organism: Hoplostethus atlanticus; assembly: GCA_034670405.1. Taxonomy (NCBI): domain Eukaryota; kingdom Metazoa; phylum Chordata; class Actinopteri; order Trachichthyiformes; family Trachichthyidae; genus Hoplostethus; species Hoplostethus atlanticus. Next base: position 2,048,690 of record JAXDDX010000075.1, on the reverse strand, counting down.
AGGGAGGTTAGACAAGACCGGGAGGGAAGGGACCACGTACATTATTTAAGCTGACACAAGCCATGCAGCAGCGCATCAAACTTTCAGACCCCAGACGATGTATAATTCAACCGTGGCCGCTGAGGAACTAAACACGTGTAGAGGGTCAGAGTTGTGTGCCGCAATCAGTTTCCAGACATTTCTTCCGAGGAATGTGTTGAGAGGTGTTAAGTGAGGCTTAAGTGAAATTACCACCAGCCACCTGACAAGTGCTGGTACATTTTGGCAGCAAACTTTACTCATTTTGAGGTCCTTTTCTATTAGAGAAAGCAATTACCTGATATATTTGTGAAAGCGTAACCCACTGGACACTGTGGCTGCTGAATAACATGTTCATTTCCTGCCCTGCTAATAGAAGACAAATGAAACACGGGCCTGATCTGTAAGTGCGCACATCTGCAGTCAGATTTCACAGCAAATATGAAAATCCTCACGTGCCACACTAGAGCATCGCAGTGCTCAAGGAGACTTCGGCGCTGGAGAAATCTGACCTTTCCCACTCACGCCCCCCAGGGCAATAGAGGAACTGCAAACTGAGCTCTGAATGACTAAGTGTGGTATTGACTCAGAGGCCGTACAGCGTGAGCCGTGGTTGGAGGAATCAACGGGAGTGTTACAACAGTCCACATTGCTATAAACTAACGCCGGTGCTCAGTGAGGTGGAGTGGATCAATCTCCCTTAACGGGACATGAATGAAAATCAATGCACAGGGCACAATTCATCAGTAGCTGCCAGTGGCTCTAAAATCGTACATGATGAAGCCCGACGTTCAGACGCGTCGGCTGTGTTTAACCTCATATCCCTTCATTGGCATTCTGACACCGTGCCTTTTCACCGTGAGGCCCCTGCAGACCGAGTACCATGTCTCAGTATGTTACTGTGTTACAGTGCAAGTTGATCTCTGCACCAATGCAACCACAACAACATTCCTGTGCATTTACTGTATTGCAGATCATTGCAGTCAAATAGAAACTGAAACTTGCCGACTCTCTCTGACAAATAGACGATCTGTACGTTGGCATCAGAAGGACTTGCTATGCGGCTCTGGCATCCTTCCAGGTGTCCAGGGACATGCCTGGTGTTCCATTGCCACCTACTGGGCCCAAGGTCCACTGACAAACAACGGTGCCAAATTGAAAAGCTAGCCAGTATCAGAGAGCTGCAATGTTAAAGCCTATTCATAAAGGGATTGGGGCTCGCTTTTTTTTTTTTAAAGCTTTTAGTGATCGAGCCAGAGGGAACCGTGTGGAGATCCATAAAGCTGGTAAGACGCAAACATAAGCCCTCGTCTACACACAGCATCAATCAAGTCAGTGTCAATTCACCATATCCAGCAAACCTAAAACGCCCAGTCATGCTTCTGTACAGAGGATTCCTCACTGTATTGATTTAAGCCTTCAGAAATCTTCTTGCTCAGCACAACCGAGCCTTGGCATGGCACAAAAACTTCAACTGATCAAATTACCAGGTAATATGATAGTAGTGCAATCCTCTTCTAAAGCCATTTACCAAATCAGAACCACTGACAGTTATACAGGCATCAAATGGATGAAAAAGGGGTCTCGACCGGAGACGTCTGTAAGGACACACACACACACACACACACACACACACACACACCCACACACGGTTCAGCTGACCTGCCACAGTGCAGTTGGCGGAGCCTGATTGAGCGCGGCATGGGACAACCTGTCCGCTTGCATAAGCCGACACACACCCAGTCCTGTGTGACAAGTCCAGAAAACCCTGAACACAACCTGACACTGAGAAACCCATTTCTGTACAAGGGGTGGAGACGAGAACAACGAGGCAACCGGCACAATCATTCTAAACATCTAATCCCCCTCTCTCGGGTTTTGGGAAATCCGAAAATTGGCAGCCGAATCACACAAACGCAGCACCAGATTGGAGGTGGAAATGAAAAGCTGAACTACATATAAAACCTCATTATCAACTGAGATAATGGCGACATTTACACCAATATTCCCTTAATAACTGAGCTAGTCAAACAGTCTGTTTATGGGTTGGTGCGTTGTAAATTCCCATAGTTACAAAACCCCAGATAAGCTCAAATCCCAATGCAGTGTTTTCCTGGGACAGGATCAGTTTTATAAGGTGTTGCAGTTTAAAGAATGCATCATTTATATCACCTTTTTCTAGCTCTATGTGTGTGTGTGTGTGTGTGTGTGTGTGTGTGTGTGTGTGTGTGTGGTGGAGGTGGGGGGGCACCACAGGTTAATGAAGGTAAAGAAAACATTGTCCAATTATAAGAAACCCTAATGTGATAGTTGGGATGTGCCAATGTAATGCTGGGGCATGTAAACATCATATGCTGTTGTCAGTTGTTTTTCCTCCATCAGTGCATCGGTTTCCGTGATCATAAATCCAGATTATTGTAAGCATGGAAACGTAATAATGCGTTGGCCACAATAAACATTTTCTCTGTATCAAACACTGACGAAAGAGTGAACTGAAAAAAAAATCTTCTGCACTTGCAAAATATGCTTAGTACATAACAAATCCTCATCGACAGCGACTCTCCTTGCAGACCGCAATTACCACGATGATCACAGAATAAACTGATCAGTTCGTGTTCAAAGACCGAGAGCTACATCAACAGAAGGAGAGAACAGGATCCCTGGGGGGATCCCACATACTCTTTGTTGTGTTTAAGAGCCAGGTGGTCCGACTCAAAGTAATACACGTCTGGTTCCTCGTCCTCCTCGTCCTCCTCTGCGACCTGGTCTCGCGGCGGCTCCTTGCTGCTCCCGGCCTCCTTGCCCTCTGCGGGGCCAATGTCCTCACCGCCTGCCCTGCCGCCAGGATCCACAGAGGCCGGCTCCTCGCTGAAGGGGCCCGCGCAGTCCGAGGGAGCGGGCTCCTCCAGCGTGGGGCAGTCCTCCTCGAACCCTACCACCACCTCCCCCTCTTCCCTCAGGGGACCATTGTCTCTAGGAGGGGAGCTGGGCTTGGGGGAGGAGGCTTTGCCACCAGTGGCAGCCCTCCTGGGTGAAGTCCGCAGGGTGTATCTGTGTTCATGGGGCTCTGTGAAAGAGGGGGGTGTGCCGGATACTGAGGGGTTGCATCCTGGCTCTGTGGGGGAGGGGGTTGGTACTAGTGGGGGTGTGGTTTCTCCTGAGTTGCTGTTGAGTGGGTTATTGTTCATGTTAGTGGTGGTGGTGGTGGAGGAGGTGGAAGCAGCAGCTTCCTGCACCGGTGTTAGCGGTCGGCCGTTGGCACTGCTCTCAACCTCTGTCACCTGCTCCTCGTGAGCCAGACACATGGACTCACCCACCACATCCACCTCCACCTCCACCTCCTCCACCTCCTGCTCCTTGGCCACTATCAACTCAGGGACAGGATCCTCTGGAACAGCCTCCAATGTTGCCACAGGTGAGGCCGGTGATTCCCCTGAGCCACTGACCTCCGTCTGCCCAGGGACAGAGTTTCTACAAGGCACAATGGGGTCAGGGGATGAGGGAGCCCCCGCCTGGCTACCGTTGAGCAGCGAAGGGCAATTGGTAGCCGGGGTGGGATTTGCACTAGGCTCTTCAGTGGGTGTGTTAGGTTCTTTATCCTCTGCTTTAGTCTCACTGAGTCCATTAGAGGCCTTGTGAGCATTTGGGGGCTCGGCTGCCCCGTCGCACTCCACATGACTATTCTCTGCCTTGCCCTCCTCCCCCTCACCTTCCTCTTTACTGAGGACAGGTGAGGTGGGAGCTGTGTTCACAGAGTTTTGGCTGGGTAAATCCTCACTGCTGTTGTCCTTGCTTGGCTCTGGGACAGAGACGGGACTTTCGGGTTTCAGAGGCTGAGGGTCCTCCTCAGGTCCCTGAGACTCTCCAGAGCGGGAGCACCGCTTCGCCCTTTTGACTTGAGGAGAGGCATCCCGCGCCCCTTTCCCTCTCTCACAGTTCTCTGGACCAGTGTCCTTTTCTGAACAGGACACGCCCCGCTTCCTGGAGCTGGTCCATTGCTCCCCCTCAGCTGAAGATGCCTTAGAGTCAGCTACCTTTCCCTGCAACGAGGCCTGCTGCTGGCTGTCCTGCTTGGCGTCCTGCTTGGCGTCCTGCTTGGCGTCCTGCTTGGCGTCCTGCTTGGCATCTGGCTTTGTGTCCTGCTTCTTCTTGGGTGAGCGGGCCCTGGGCAGCGGAGACACCGAGGTCTCCTCTGGCTGGGCAATGCTGCGGTTCCTGAGGGTTCGACCACAAAAGTTCTCATCCAATCCATTGAGCCCCACTGATGACCTTGTGACACGCGAGGAACGGGACGCGGCCATACTACGGCGGGTGCCTACAGTCTCCTCATCCTGGTGCTCTCTCCTCGGCGGCAGAATGTGGGCACCTGCAAAACATGCAGACAGACACACACACACACTTTATTATGACTAAATGCTGTGGTCCTGTACAGCACAATGCCGGGGTTAGGGGTAGTTTGATTCCCACTGTGGCCACCCAAGCTAAAAATGTGTGCAGCCAATGTACGCTAAGGCACTTTAGATACAACCGAACCACCGAACAGCATATTTTAAAGGTCACACACAAGGTGCATTGATTTCTCAGGTCATTGTAGCTAGGGAACACATTTTGTCCACAGGCAAAAACTAGAGGGCCTATACAGAGTGAATACATTCAGAGGTGTGAGATGCTACATTGACAGAAGATGATATAATAGGGTCAACTCTTTCATCTTGCCTAAATGCTTGTTCATGGAATCTCTTTGGACAGCTTTGACTAAAGGGGGTGAGAGAGCAATGTGCATTTTCACTGACAAAACGCCCAGAAACAATATGTTTTCTAGCCCTGTCTGTGGATACTACAGATGGAGATGATCTCTAAATCAAAATGAGCCAAGACCTAATCGAACTCTGACCTGTGGGTGGCTATTAGAAAGCTGTACTACCTCACAACCAAAAATAGCCAAATAAACTGTGTCATCATACAGAATATGTATGCAGGCAGTTATTTCCTGCCTGAGAAAAATACCAGTTATTCTAAAAGGGGAAATGTGGTTTACTAGACAGTCATTCTCACATCCAATACATTGAAGATAATACTATAGACTTTGTCATCACACACAGCAGGCTGTTTATCTCTGTAGAACAGGTGTGCCAATGGACCAACAGGCCGCTGTCCTTTTTCAACTTATCACAGTGAAGCAAAATTGAAATACTCATAGAACAAGAATCTTCCGGTGGCTTACAGGCTTACAGCGTGAGCCACCATACGAGCTTAGGACATGACGATCCATTTCCTGATATATTTTATAAGCACAACAAACCTCCCCGAATGTGTCCTGGGTGTTGCTGAGGTCAATGAACTGTATTACTGTGTATTAAAACAAGAATTTGGGCTTATAACGGCAAATGCTACGTAGACTTAGGACCAAGGTTGGAAATTAACACCACCACCACCCAAAGCGTGTCCCTGGTTGGGAAGTTAGTCTACTGTATCAGCCACTTTGGCAGGTAACCAACGATCATTTGGAGGTCTTATTCTATTCTTAGTAATCTATTTGTGAGATAAGACAGTGAAAGTGGCTGGTAAATTTGATGTACCCATCCATTGTGGCTGAGGGAAGTTATTTCCGTGCCCTGCTCAGGACATAACGATTAACTTCCTGGCACCATCTCAGTCGCAAAGACAACCCTCCCCCAAACATGCTCTGTGGGCAGCTGAAGTATCCCGCAGATGACAAAAAGTCATGCCTCCACCTCATAAATCTGACAGAAGAGGAAAATAAAATTGAGCGGGTATCAAAGTGACATTCAGGGGAAGAATGAGCTCATTGTTGTCCTTTTGCAGAAGATGAGACAAGGCAGTCCATTCTAGAGGACAGACGTTCCAGCATCAATTAGCATTGTGGGTGTAATTCCTGCTACCTGAATCTGTGGACCTGCATCTGTCAAAACTGATTTAAAAGCCCTCAGTTGCATTTCCTGGAGCAGTCCCTCCATTTTCCTACATGGCGCTGCCACAGTTACATCAAAGCCAGAGGCTACCCTAGCCATGAATACATCTTGATAATATCCTTACTGGGAGCTGAGATAATGGTCACCTGGAACAAGCACTACCACATGCACACATTACTCACACTCCACTAAAGACTCCAGCTGAGAAAGCTAATGTGATCTGACCATGCATAAAATAAGGGAGAGAAAGAAAAACAGAAAGGGTGGGGTTGGGGGGGGCAGTTATTCAGACTGAGCACTCATCCCTAGACTCAACATGACAAAACTAATTAGGCATACTCATCTGAGGTGCTCTCAAAAACTAGAAACCTAATCACTACTTGACTATTCGGAAAGCGATCGGGGTAAGTTAAGTTGAATAACGATATTAAAAAAAGAGCCTGGGTTTCCTTATACAGGTCTTGGATTTGTTCAAATATATACTCATTCACTTCCTCCTCACAATAATCGGCGTATAGGTGGCATGGCTGACTGACAGTGCCTCATAATTTGTAAACAGCAGCCTGTGTGACTGGCTGTTTAGGGGTGTGGCAAGTATTTTCCAAATCTATCACAGCTCAAGCTCAGGCCAAATAAATAGCAAATTCATAAAGATTACTGGGATCTCCTCATACATCTTTGGAGCATTGGTGAGGAGTGACAAACCAAACCTTAGAGCATGGACCCCCATACAGATACGCTTTATACACACAGACACCCATTTGTTGAAGGATTTGTCCCAGGGACCCCGCCCCCCCCATCTAAGATTTCTGTTGTCTTTACTGTAGATGGAAATATAACAGTGGGCAGAGCAGAATTACTGATCAAAAGAGTAATTCAAAACATTGACTCATTGTGCTAACTTGTAATGAATAAGAGGGAAATGTAACTTAAGTTGAATTTTAGGGACCCCCAACAAGGACCCCTGGACCTCTGTTAGAGTAACGCATTACTGCACAAGTCTTCACTTCTGTGCTGCATAACAGACCCTTCTTCTGGTCTACTTGTGTGGCAACTGGGCCTGGCAAGTTGTTTGAGTTGAGGACGGCATTATGCTCAGAGGCAGGAATTCAACTTTAAACAAAATGTCAAAGCCCAAAACGAAGTGTCAAAGCAAGTATAAGTTACCAATCAAAGCAGCTAACTGTGTAAACCCTGCAAGGTGTGACAGTGATTCTCAATCAAGCAACTTCCTGTCCTCTAATGCGCGTGTTTAGTTGTGAACTTGTGTTAACACGTGCTGGTAACATTAACATTAGCCCGCCTAGCAATCACAGTTTGGCAACATGAACGAAGACAAATTTGGAACTGTTAGCTCTATGCAGAAGTAAATACACACCCAACAACCTCAAGTGTGTAGGCTATTGTTGCAGACTTGGAAAGTCAAGTGGCAAACTAGCTAAGCTAACGTCTGTAGTGGATAAGTTCGACATCATAAATTGAGCAAATTATTTCAACCAACGAATGATAAACAAGTTAAGTGGCTTCACCATCGCGCCAGACTGCTCGTCTCTATTGCTGATCTGTAGTTAAATACTTCCACTGGGCCTACTGGCAACACAAAATCCACGAAGTGGTGTTGATGCACATACCGGTGAGAAATGCTCAAATCCCAAACTCCCAGCTAACCAGCTGCCGCGAGCCCAACACCGACAAAGTTGGAGGCACGAGGATGCAGTCAAACTAACAAGACTGTGTAGTGTTGCAGCCGTACGTGCCGTTCACTAAGTTAACGTTACTTTTCAGCAGGTGAACCCCCGAAGTTAACTATAAAACTCTAGCGAGATCTTGGAGGAAAACAACCCTAATATGCACATGAGCTGGTGAGCAGGCAAAGTGCTAGCATGGACCAACTTCCAGCTGAACATTACTTGACCTAGCTTGCTGGTTAGCACGCTAACGTTAGCAAATTGGCTAAACTTAGCCGAATAGCTAAATATATAATGTTAACGCTTAAGACGCCAAGCTGCAGACTGTTGCACCCACTTACATGCTTTGCTTCAAATGACATATAACGCAAGAGTACACCAGCGTGTTAGCTAGCTCTTTTCCCCCTGTGAACGATTAAGTTGGTTAGCTTAGCTACTCAATGATGGCTAGTTTGCACGTTAGCTGCATCGAGGGAAAAAGAATCGTGGCGATCTGCGATGTAACGTTATCACATTTAGTTAACGTTATAACGTCAGTAACATTTGAGTACAAGCTAGCTAGCTAGACAACTAACACTAACGTTACGTCTAATAATATTTCGTTATGTGGAGAGCGGATGAATAGCAACTAATGCTATGTTTCGCCGACGTTTATATCTGAAGTGTTGCGTACAGAAACAACTAGCATAGTTGTCAACCAAGCAGTATAACGGAGACAGGGTAGCTAGGGAGCTGCAGCTAGTCGCAGAAGGCTAACGTTAGCTAGCCTGCTAGCTGATTGTTCCGCGCACAACTTTGCCGATGCATTTGCGTACTGCAAATATGCCGGTCATAGACATTTTTGCTGCTCAAATAAACTCAGGTTTTATCAATGACTGTATTGTAAACAACGAACTCTAGGTTCACTGTTAAAATGGCTTTTGAAGCTCAAGAATTACACATACCTCACTTCCGTAAATTCGCTACACATTCGGCAGCAGCCATGTTTTCAATCCAGTCAACTAGTCGGGGTGTGTGAGCCGATTCAGCCGCGCTCATCAAAATGCAACACTGTACTGTACATTTTTGCCCCTGCCAAGAGTGCAGTATGTCGGGGTCATCTCGTTTAGCCGGTGGTTATAGTCTATCACTTTTAAAGATAGCACATTGTATAATAGGTGTTTGGTGTCTAATTTGCCCCTTGTTTATTATTTTACAACCATTCATGACATGACCAAAATAAGTATGGGTGACAAAATCAAACTATGACCACAATGTTCAACGTATTTTCATCAAGTTTTAATAGTGCCAGCCATCAAAAATCATCACAGATTTTTCGTCAGGAGACATCCATATGCAATATGGAATTACAGTGCAGCATTCTTTGTTTACCCCCAATCAGTCAACACATTAAGCAACACCATGCCCATACACAGAAATTAATGCCTTCCATTAGATAGCTGCTGCTGATTACATACCTCATTATGTATTCTGTACATCTACGATTTAGTGAAGACAGTCAGATTTTTGCTATTGTGTGCACATTTTATGAGCAGCTTTGCATTTACATGCAATTAAATGTGATGTTCAGCTGAGTTTTAGTTTGCTTGTGTGAAGTGTCATCAAAGCATGCATTCTTAACAGACTTTTCCTGCCACATGTTTTCTACAAAAAAACCTATTAACATCATAGTAAATCACACCCTTCAGGGATAAATAACCAAGTGAGACTCTTGACCCACATACTATCAGAACTGGTACATTCAAATACAAACCAGACATTTGTATGAGCATGCCACTTTTGCCATTCTACAGAACAGTGCAAAACACAAAATCCTTTCCTGAGACTACTTAGTAATTAGTCCCTTGATAATCGTATGATTTGTCGCTTAAAGAAAGTGTCAAAGTTTGCTGTTCTTACCGTCCACTGGACAATGTTCTCTTACAACAGGAAAATCATGTCAATATCTACAGCAAGATGCATTGTGATTCATCACTATTAGCAACACAAGACACATGGACATATTTGCTCATTTGGTCAAGAGCATTCAATGGAAACTTAGCTGCACATAAATTTAAATGCTTGGTTCTGGAAACGTCCCGACACAAATTCTACAGTGCTAATAGAAATTTAATAGATCTTTATACAGATATGTACAACATGACAAACCTTTGCAGACATGTTTATTCCCTCTGTCAGTTGTCAAAGGTTGTCATGTAGTAGTAAAGATGAGGTTCTTTGCTCGAATGCGTTTGAAATAAAAGTCAAGTGCAAAATAAAAGGCTTTTCATTTCTTAAGTGTTTTTTGTTTTCTCTTGGGCGTTTTGCTAAACTGAGCGTGTCTCCACCTCTATCTTCTCCTCTGACTGTGACGTTTCTGCTTCCTGGTGGCTGATGTTGGGCCGAACCGTCACCACTGGACCTCCTCCGTGGATGGAGTGGAGGAAGTTCCACGTCTCCTCTGAGATCTGCCCTGAGTCAGCTCCTGCAGGGTCAGTGCAAGCACAACACACTTAAGTATCACTACTATATACACAATTCACAGAGATTCAGCATGATTCGTTCTAACAGGGATGCAATTTCTTTAGGCGTTTTTTGTTTCTTTTTTCAGTATGTTAGCTTTTCATTTTAATGTATATTCCATTTTTCCTAGTTTCCTTTCATCATTTCCTGTTTTTTGTGTTGTCTCAATCAAAATCCCTGAACAAAGACTTGAAACTATATCTTTCCAGAACGGTGGAGCAGAGAAATAATGAAAAATCCATGTACCTTGTTTGAGTGTTAAATGGCCGTTCTTGTTTATTGCAATCTTGGAGTTATCGATTGGCCCTGGTGGATCTTCAGAAGGATGAAAGATAAGAAATTGTCATCATTACATACTGCAGTAATATGCACACCTAATATATTCAAAGTGATATTCTCAATGCTTATTGTTTCTGAGTGCCATTATCCTTAATGTCAAATGTTTTAGTCATTATGAAAGCAATTTCTGCTCCCTGAGTCCCTACACTGGGAAAACAAATATTGAAGGAGCAGAAGTTATAGAAAAAAGATGTTTGTAGATCTAAGCTTTTATAGATATGACAATCCAAAGCAAGAGAAGCAAAGAAATGAGGACAAGTGAAAGAAAATGGAATATATTTTGACGCTTCATTTTGCAGTAGCAGCAGGAAACTTGACTCGGGGGACTAAGGCACACTCTTTGAAGATAAATCAAGAGAGGGAAGGGGACATTTACAATTCTCAGCATTAGCATCATTTGATGACTGTAGAAAAATGTACTTATGTTTTCTCATACATAAAAAAAATAGAATATATATATATATATGACTGCTATTTGTTTTAAAATGTGACTTGAATGAAAATATCTTTCCCACAATAAATGATCACCGACCACCAGGTATCAGATGAAGGCACTACTGTCAAGTAGGGAACATTTAGCCCTTTAAACAGCCATTTAGGCAGGATTAGGGGCGGAGAGGCAAGACCTCTGTCCACTCACCATTATCCTTTCCTTTGACAAAGCCCTCCCACTCACGAAACCACTGCATGCTGATGCAGTATATGACCACTGGAGACTCCTCCTCCTGGAACGCCTTGTTCAGCTACAGGGAGGGAGCAGGGGGAGGAGATGGAGAGAAAGGAAATGGGGGAGGAGTGATTGGAAGAGAAAAGAGGGAGGAGAGAAGCAGGAGGAGACGGGGAGGAGAAACAGGAGGAGGGAGATGGAAAAAAAAAAATGATGTAGTGAGGATGGATGAAAGGATTGAGGAGAGAGGAGATGGAAAACCTAATCAATTCTCTCCGGTAGTTATTACAATTAGAAGGCAGTCTAGCACCACGCTTCGCCACTTTCATCCTTTCTGGAAATCACACAATCCTTACTCCTCTTGTTACCCTACACACACACACACACAGACACACACAGACACACACAGACACACACACACACACACACACACACACACACACTTTCCATTGTGTGAGTGGGCACACTGGACAGACAATCCCAGCTGCATCTGTCCCTATGCATTAATGATAAGGCTTTCATCAGGCTCACACCTCTCATCTCCTGCCGGGGTGAAGAGCGGCAACACAAGCAGCCTATCAACTGGTTAAATAGACTGGAGAATAGGCCTATACACACCCATGAGTACTGCCTGCCTGCACACAGACTCTCAGACACACAATACATTTTTATTCACACCCGTCTTCCTCACCTCTCAGGCAGTCAGTCATTCTCATAGCTGTGCTGGTAGATTTCTACGCATGGAGAAAGGGCTTACCCGGACGAACATGTCAAGCTCTGTTTTGCGTCGTTTCTCCAGTTTCTCGATCTCAATCTGGCATGTGTGGCAAACGTAGAGGTGGTTGACGGCTGGTCCACCGCCATACCTACAGAGAGAAGTCCACTTTTACTCACTTTTACAGCTCAGTTCACAACTACAAGGAAATGGAAGTAACTATAGGAATAACAAGTAAGGGGAGATCTGATGGAAAATGGAGTATTTATTAAATTATGATGTTTACTCAGGTGGATATTAGAAGAGAAATGATGGTAAAACGCCACGAGCCCCACGCAAATCTCACAGTCGGCTTGGCTAGCTACCTGCTGTACAGGTGATCCCACACATTCTGCGGCAGCATTACTACCAGGTCATCGATGATCGCTGCCTTGTTGGGTGGCACACCTGACAAAACACATTACAGAATTCATCCATAAGCCATAAGACATCAACGGTTTCACCACACACTGCAACCTTTCTAAGATACCAAATACAAGCCTGTTCTGGATAGTGAGTCAGATGTCGAAATGACTTTGAGATATGACCCAATCTTGGAAAAATTGTTATTATGTTGAAAAGGCTGTGAAGCTGCCAAAGGCCCACCTCCTCCTCCCCCATCACTCAAATCCTGTCCAGTATCCAAACCTCACCACAAAATTTCATGTCATTTCAAATCACTGTAATCAGAGGATGGTGAAATTAAGTCGAGTTAAAAATACTTGTCATCTTATTTAATGTTTTATCATCCCCTACCACTTGCAGATTTGAGGACAGAACAATGCAAACGTCTGTATTCTGCTTCTAATCAATCACGCCTTCACTGCACTGACATGGTTTTCAATTTATCTACTTGTTCAGGCAGTTATTATGTGCCAGTAGGTGCACAGGAGGAAACAATCTGTAGGTGCTCATTTGCACTAGATGAGACAATGTGCTCTACTGAAGTCTATCTGACAGCTGTAACATAAATTAACGGTTTGTTTTTTAAAATTCTGAATCACGTTTCATGGCGCTGTGAATTGGAGCCTGAAAAGAAATAGAGTGGGATTGGCACAAAAAACCTGTTAGAATCCTTCCCCCTCCTCTGTTGAGAGTACCATCCACGCAAAGAGAAGTCAAAACCCTTTTGAAGTCTCCTATCTTCTGCAGGGAATACGCTGCAGCCTTTGTCAAAGTCACAAATCCCTAGCAAAGATCAAAAGCAAAAATTGTACTGAGGGATGGGATGTCGTACAATTTCTCCACTAATTGTTAGGGGCAAACAACCGGGAAAGTCATCCCTCATCAGAGGCGTCTTGACCTCTGCGTGGTTTCAGTGTGAAGAGGACTCGGTCTGCCTGGCATATGTACCTCCATGGGAACAGAGGAAGTCGTCATTGGAGATGGGCCCCGGTTCAGCAAAGGTCTTGAACTTGTTGAGCCACTGGCGGGAGACGTAGAACTGCAGCAGGCTGGGCTCCATCATGTTGATCAGCCCCGACACCCTCCTGCGCTCCTTCAGTGCGTCCTCGTTGCTCTTCCTGTGACGGGACAGAGCAGATGAATCAACGATCAATTCCTGCTGAGACCGAGCGCTCAAACGTAAGCTTCCAGTTCAGAATATCAAAGGTGAACAACTTCCAAGCAGCTCGATGCATTCTGAAATGTTGGAGGGTTCAATGAGTTATGATGGCTTACTTATAGAAGAGCACATAAGCCTCAGCGTTCTGGACACAGGACTCTGAGACCTCGGTCACACTTTGGTCATCAAACTCATACCACAGATTGTTGAGGTCGTTCCTGCAGTAGGCTATGTAGTGGCCACCTGGGATCAGACAGGGGAAGGAGTCAGACCAGCATTCATTCGCCTAACAAGCGCATGTGAAATCTTTCTAGAGGCTGGTGAATGCAGAATAGTGGCCGTGCCCACTCACTGCTGGCGGTGCCGTGGTGACAGATGACGGACAGCAGGTCATAGCTGGTGGTCTGGGCGGAGCTGTCTTTAGCCAGGAAAGGCTGCAGGTCCAGGCCCTCGAGGGGGAAGGAGACATGGGTTCCTATCTTGGTGGAAAACATCAGCTCATGTCTGAACCGCTTCAAGTGGACACAAAGGATCTGGAGCAGAGGAACACACATACAGAAGCTTCATTTCAGGAAGGCCCAGTCTGAAGAGAGAGGATTAGGATTGCAGACATGAAATGCAATTCAGTGCTGGAGTCAGCTGTATACCTCTGGCAAACTCTGTACTTTGCAGAATTTGACTCCATTTCGTAATCTAAAAAAAAGAATATGAGCAGTTATTACAGAACCTGTCAACCTGTCATGGTTCAATATTCAGCAGAGACACTAAAGATTAGATACTCACTTCTTGCATCTTTCACAGCTATACATGTTGTCCCCTGAAATACACAAAACAAAAAAGTCAAACACTTAATCATCAGTCATCATATTAAACAGACATGAATGTCTATGGCGGTAGAACAAAGAGACATCCACTTGCTCACCTTTTAGTTCGTCCCTGGCAAAAAAGGCTGCAAGACAGTCTTGTAGCGTAACCACGGGACCCCAGAACCAGCTAGAAATAGGAAGACACACATGAATAAGCTTTGGACATGAAGAGCATAGTAATGTAAGTGGTGGAAGTTGTCATAAGCAACAGATAAATACGGGGTGGCTGGGTGGCCTGGGGGTTAAAATGACCATCCATAACTGAAAGGTCACAGATTCAATCTAAGCTAAATGGCTAAAATGTGAAAATGTAGATCAACAATGTCATGAAAATATTATTAGCACACCTCTTGATGTATTCCATGACGAAGGCAATCCAACCCTGCGGTGCATAAGCCTCCCCACACGAGCCAGCTTTTACCAGGGAGGTCTGGTGGGTGGAGGAGTGGAGCTTGGCCAGGTCCTCCTTCCCTGGGATGGGCAGCGAGATATCCTGGAAGTTCTCCAGGGTCACAGACACCTGGCGACCACAGGACACACAGACAGCAGGCATTCAGCTTTGTGGAAAGCATCTACTGAACGGTCACATTTCAGTATTCCCTCATATGCTGCAATTTAAAATTCTGTATTGTTCCCATAATTTAAAGGGCAACATGACAATCAACTTTCCAGCTGAAGATTATTCTTCACAACATAAATATCACATTATTTTTCTATACTTGTGTAAATCCCAAATGTATCAAGACATGGAAATGGCTTAGGACAGAATGCCTCCTTCTCTTGTGTGTGCTGCTCTACTAGTGTCCCTCTCATCTTTCCTATTGACTCAATGAAAAAAATGTACACTCACCCGATCACAGGTGAGGCACTGAACTGAGCTGACGATGGTCCCATCGAACACGTCTGAGATGACACTGCGGTATTTCTTCTGACGCTTGTTCTTTGGTGGGGTGAAGGTGGTGACTGCTGTGTGTAGAGAGAGAGAGAGAGAGAGAGAGAGAGAGAGAGAGAGAGAGAGAGAGAGAGAGAGAGAGAGAGAGAGAGACTTAAATCTAGGCTTTGTGTTTTGTGCTCCAGGTATGTAAGCTTCACACTGGATGAGACTACCTTGATATAACCCTGACCTTTAAAGCCTTCAGTCTGGATATGACCACTTCTCCTATGCCAACCAATGATTAGTACCTTTCTTGTGTGAGCTGAGGCTGGGCCAGCCACAGGCAGCTTTAGGAGGGCTGCTGGACATTCTGGGAAAGTGTCCATCCATGGGGACAGGACTCTGTGGTCTTGTGGTGCTGGACACCTGGACGTCTGTGAAGGAATCTGGTGGAGAGTGGGCTAGGCTTTAGTGTGTTTCAAGGTCAAAGATATGATAATATCAAAAAGTAATTTGCTTACATCTTTTTATAAGTTATAAATATATATAAGTTGTCATTCATCCAACACTAAACATATGGATGAATGGATGGAAGAGTATGTTCTGAATGTGAGCCGACATGTCTTCTCCATATTTACCCATTGTTCTGCCCTGGACCTTGATGGCTCCTTGGCTACTGATAATGGGTGTGGTCTCATTGGCGGTGTCAACATCTTTGTCTAGGTCTGCTCCAGGGCCTCCAACACCACCAGTACCCCTGCAGCGGTACAGGTCATTAATCATGTTCTTCTCCTTCTGCCACTCCCGGTTGGCCTGGATCTCAGCTTGCTCAGGAATCAGCATCTCGGCCTCATTGGTGTGGTCCATCACCTGCCCGCCCCCACGCCTGCCCTGGGGCTCATTCTCAGCTCGGTCGCTGCTGCCGCAGGACTCACACGACTGGAAGTCGTTGTCTGACTGACTGCGGTTGTCTTCGTCTGGGCCGTCGTCCACAGTGATGCCATTCAATTGGTCGTCGGGTTCAGGCTGCAGCTCCTTGAGCTCTTCGTGAAGCTGGTCCATTAGGCAGCGCAGAAACTCCTGGGAGTCCTGGAGGCGTGGGGGGAAACCACAGCAACATTAATTTTTATTATCCATCATTTATAGATGGGACAGAAAATAAACTCTAGCTGGTAACCTTTGACAGTGACTGGCCAAAGTGACTGGTAGAGTAGAGAAACCACTGTGGCCTGTGGACAGAAATGTTTATTGCCCTGTTTATGACATTAAAATAGAATTACCTTACCAGATACAATCAAACACAGCTGAGCTTTGCCAAAGCTGTTTCCTTCCAAATCACAAAGAACAACCACTTTACCTCCTTGTTTATCCCAATTCTACATCCTACAATCTGAAACCAAATGCTAATGAATGTGTCATCAAATTTAATGAACCTCAAACATCCAATCTTCCATTCTGGCCAAATAAACTCTCCTCTCCCAGGACCCTGAATGTTACTCCATTGATGACGATGCTAATTCCAAGGCTGCGTAGCCCGGCATGGCGTGACGAATGAATATTCCCCAGCTAACTCCTCTGAACAAACACTGGCAAGCCAAGAGGAAACAGCCCTCTTTATCATATCTTCATTCAGGCTCGTAAAGCCCTGATTTACAGACAGGAGGAAGACAAGGCCTGCTTCAGTAAAACATCCCTTATATTCACAATACATAGAACATTGCTTTCCAACTGGAATCAAATCAAGCAATTTACCTTTAAGTTTGGTGTGTGCATTCATGTGTGTGTGAAAGAAATTCTGCAAGAGTCAGTGGCTGTGAGTAAGGAATTACCACGCAGAGGATTCCCCTTATCTGGGTGAGTGATTTGAGCTGGAGCTAATGTAATTTCTGTATAGGAAGGAGCTTGGAGGGATATGGAGTGGAAGAGAAAAAGGAACGACAGTATAAGCTCTGGGACAACTTTATAGGCTGGTTTGCAAACCCAAGAATAAGTCTAGCTCAACACCAATTCATTCTCAGAGGAAAAAGAGAGAAAGCTTAGGGACAGACACATGCTCCTTACATGCCTATTACATCCCAGTCATCCACTTGGGCTATTATAAAAAGCAAATTAAAAGTTAATCCACCGACCACATATTTCTGAACACATTTTGGAGACATTTCCTTCGCTCAGGATGTCTCCAGCCGTGACGAATGTCTCCATGTTTTGTTTACATATTGCAAAGCGACATCTGGGAGGACCCACCTGCTGGGAATATCCTCTAAACATGGGGTTTACTGCCTTGATCCCCTGGAACAAGTTGGTTGGGACCACATAGGAGTTCCTGCAACACCACACAACACAGTCTGATTAACAAAGTATTATAAACACAGTACCAATTCCTAGGATAGAGCCTCATATGAACCCCAGGATGTTAAGACTACGTCCACACTAAGCCATTTCAATTTGAAAACCACCAAAAGCGCACACTTCCTTCCATGGGCATGGGCAGACCACTTTTCAAATTTCACGTTTTCTAATTTTTCCACTTGGGAGAGAGCGTTTTCAGAAAGCTCCGTTTTGGGGGGTTAAATACTAAGTTTGACTACTGCCCCAGCTACTTTGGCAGGTAAACAGCCATCATTCTGGGGTCAATTTCTATAAATCAAAATTGGCTGAGATGAAAATGACCAGTGAGTTTTGGAAATAACCCGTAGCTGGATGACAATTTTTGTTTGCCCTTGCCCTGATCACCCCTTTAACTTATGTTCTCAATTCAAAGAGGTTTGAGCCAATGAATAAAGGGAGAAGGTGAGAAATGCCAACCTGTTCTTGTGCCACAGGTCGGACACTAGTTTCTGGTAGCTTTTGCAGAGTGCAGGCTTCTTGTCCGTCCTCACCAGGCCACCACATTCAAGGAAGAACTGTGTCAAGGGCGGGCTGTACCGGATAGAGAGATAAATATATCACACCTGGGCCCCAAACAAGCTTTTACTGAACAGTTGCCCTCAACACTTGATTTGAACTTTGATTAGAACCACCTTGTGATGCAGTGGCTATTCTGAAACACTGTGCATGTAAAACTGGTCAAAACAATGACAAAGACGTTTTATATTATCTTTTATAACTACGTATCTATCTATTATATTATCTAACTCATTCAAAGACATTAAGATAAATGTTTAGCATGTTGGCACCTGGCTGTTTTCTACCTTTTTTTCTACCTTTTGCAATAACAGTTCTAGAGGTCGCAGAAAGCAGGCAAGGAAAAGTGGAAGGGTTCACATTCTGACCGCTATATCTTTTTGTTTTGTTTAATTTCATTAAATAAAGTTCATATTTCAATGACAAAGCAAAATCACAACTTCACACAGAGGGACTGGCTAATGCAAGAATAACTCCATTCACGGCACAATTGAAGGACTTAGCAAAGAACTGAAAAGAGAAACCGCTGAAGGGGATTTCATTTATAATAATACCGCATGGATACTGAGTGGAAACAAATGTACAAGAAAAAGACAAAGAAAGAGTTTTTCCTTCCCTTGGTGAAAAAAAAAATCCTTCTAAGTGAATAATGACCCAACAGTAACGAAAAGAAGCGCCACTCAAACAAACAGACATCAAAACAAGGTTCCAGAAAAGGTCCCTCCTTCTGCAGCACTATGACTCAGTCCCTCCTATTTTTGGAACTTGATTTAGATTGCAAATTTTGACCCACATCTTTTCCCATTTTATCTTATAGCCACACTGCATATTGTTGGTTTATTGGAAGATAGTCATATAAAGGAAGACTGAGACTTGCAAAAAAAAAAAGAGTAGATAACAGCAGGCACAGGCTTAAGTAATAACATAAATAGAGTGGAGCCCCAATTAAAGTGACCACAGCAACAGTCCAATCATGAAGCATGAATCAGAGGCATTCTAATAGGCAATCTAATAAACAATAAAACCAGTGGCAGCCAGGAATAGAAACAGTAGAAACAGGGGAGATGGAGGAAGAGCCGGAGTTCAGGTGGAACAGAATGGGACTACAAAAGGCCATTACTGCCATCTCAAATGGTGCACTGCAGCAATTTTCACTCAGCCGTCGCTCTCTCAAATGAGCACGGCCGCGGTCATTTTTCACAGTAAACGAGAACAAGGAAAAACTGCAAACGGCCTCTGAAATGAAGCCTGTTGAAAGAGTGGGTAACGGGTAGAAAGTAGTGGATGTAGAAAATGTGAGGGAGCAAATGGGAAGAGGCAGAGAGGTGACACAAGGCAGAGGGGGAGAAGGCAGATAACTCACCAGTTGGACAGGGCCTGCAGGGCAGCGTTCATGTAGCAGGTGTTGCCGATGTTCTTCAGTCCTGTCAAGCCTGGGGAGAACAGAACAGATACACACCAGCGTGGACAATTAAAACAAACCACCGGTCAAATGCTTGTGCATTTTGATTGCAGCTGTAAAGTGTCTACTCTACATGCCAACCATTGTTCAGAGGTCCTTTTCTAGTCGAAAACAAATCACATTTTACAGGTAAAACAGAAAAAGTGGCTGGCTGGTAAATTGTGAAATCAGCCACTGTAGCCGGTGGACAAAAAAAAGTTAGTTTCCTGATCTGATACTAACACAGCATCAGAGTGCATGTGTGCTGCTATGTAAGGACAGTTGATTCATCCTAGATGACCAACCTATTCCCTCCTGAAAGACGCAAGTCCAGGGACACTCGTTTACTCCACTTCCACATCATATGACCTGTGTTTGTTACAAAAGCAACGAAGGCACTGATTGGTGCCAATGCCTGAGCTACTCTACATGAGGTTTGAGAATTATCTGTAATATTGTCATGGTTTCTGTGCTCATCATAGTCATTGCTGACTAAAAAATTCATTTCGTGACTAGACTAACACTGCATCTATGCAAGTGTTTCTGCTGACCTCTTGTACGCAAGTCATCCTCTTCCTCTGCCTCCATGTCCAGGTCTTCACAGCCACCGGTAGGGGGCACTCTCAGAGAAGTCGGGCTCCCAGGGGCCCTGACGTTCTCCTGGGGCAAAACAGCACACAAAGACCTTATCAGATATACCCTTATCTAGTCAATAAACCACCCTGTATGATTTTACTGGCGTTTCAAACAGTCACTCAGGACAGGTTGGCAGAATTCGTTATCGTACAGCGGTCAATGACAACATTGACCATAGTTATGTAACTGAGTCAACTGATTACACAGTAAACATCGTTCTGTTGTTTATCACTTCACCTGTTTTATCACTCTGCAAATAAATAGATAAACTTTACTGCCAACAAGCTAAAAGCTAGCCTTCCTGGAAGTCCACATAAGACAATATTGTATAATAAAACATGTCAACAAACAGAGGGGGGGGGGGGATCCTTACTTGACTGCCATTCTGTGGAGAGGGAAGGTGCTTGCTGTTGGTGAGGGGCGAACAAGGGCCCAGTTTCCTCTCCAGGAACACCTCCTTGCCACAGGCGTAGCACCACACCCGTAGCGTGGTCAGGTTCACTGTCAGGTTGTGCCGTGTCTCCTGCGCACAAAGTTGTAAAAAGGTCTGTGAATAGGCATATGACACTATATAAACAAAGGGAAACAATAAGACAATGTTAACATTTATCCAGGGAGGGTTGACTGAGTACATGGACACTTTGTCTGACACACCCTGCTTCACAATCACTGCAAATCAATCAACAGCTTATTGCTGCTGTTGTCACTAGACAAGACTGTCTAGTGGTGGCTGGGCTGGCTAACAGCACAATTGCACAATACTAGAATGATACGGGAAGTTAAATAAATACTTCCACTCAAGCTAGCAAGCTCCGCTAACCATACAGATATGAAAAGATTGATGTCGCCCAACCCTACTATGAGAAAGACTAAATTCTTGGCCCAGGCAAAAATACCCTTTAAAGTATGAATAACAGAGACTAAAATTCACTGCAGTATTCAACATTATTGCAGATTTCAGAACTGCAAATGCATCACTGAAAGAATCGACCACAATCAGAGAACGGGACACCCGAGCTGTGGAGTGGAGCTGTGTGTCTCAGATTACAGGTGGAGGAGGAGGAGGAGGAGGAGGAGGAGGAGGAGGAGGAGGCAGAGTGGTGTGCAGCAGGGTGGACTGGCGCTGTGGAAACATGGCCGAGATCTGCTGACCCACTGCTGCTCAGACAGACACCAGCAGCCTGGCGGGCCCACAGAAGACCGAACGTGAGCAGCAGCCGACCAGCAGGCCCTGCATTATTCATCAGGGGCGGCATTAGCCTCCACACAGCCAGGCAGGGCAGAGCGGAGCTGGCTGAACACACCAGAGCAAGCAGGGCCTGAAACTCCCACAATTAAATCATTTACGAAGGGACTTATACCCGACAGGCCATTAATAACAAGTTGGATTTATGACTCGGAAGATGTATTTTGTCAGCCCACATAATGCTTTCAATTATATGATCTGTTTGTTACCTTAAGTATTATATAGTATTACTTTGATTTGGTAATTTGGTACAAGCATGTTCAGTTGTTTAACCAACTGGGGCTAAATAATAATAACTGAAAACATTTCACAAATACAATTTCAAAACTGCAAGAAAATGATTATACACATACAAACAATGTCAACACATGTCAGAACTCACAATATTTTGGCAAAAATGTTTCTGTTAATATAGTGCAGTCCTAGATCCAACATTTATTTGAGTGTGTAATAAACGTATACAAAGCAGAGGCTGTGTCTGCAAAGTAAAACCACGCCACTGTCAGCTCTCCCTCCTAACCCTCTGCACACTATCGAGAGGAATCTGGACAGCAAAGAGGGAGAAGAAACACCAACAGCCATGACTCTCCTCGGGGTGATTTCAACAATGAATTTACTTTAGCTGCAAACATACATGAGAACAGATCCTGCTTTGGGTAGTTTTAGGAAGTACATTTTAAGTGGTTTGTGATATGGTTTAGTGCTGAACAAATGATCTAAAAGGAAAAATGGATATCTGAAAAACTGAGGCTGGAAAGCAACCGTTTGACTGTGGTGGTCCTACCATCCATATTTACAACACAAAGCATCTTCTATCTTTATTATTGGTTATTTTGCTTCAAAGGTTTTTTTTAACATGTGTGAAGCAGTTTGAAATGAGTTCTAACTATATACAAATTGTGTTGTTTTTCCCCCCCTCACCAAAACAACATAGTCGTGCTTCAACCTCTGAAATGAGCTGCTCTATCTACAACTTTCCAGTTCAAGACTGTGAAACACTCATACACATTTCGTTCATAATGCTCACATGCAGTCTGACTAGCTGCGGCCCTCATTGCCTCCCTGCTGCTGATGTGATCCAGCAGTAGTCTCCTCCTCATTACATAGTCTAGAGAGTGAGATGTCTTCCCTCCCCTCGGGGCCTCTGGAGCACTAATTAAGCATGCCCCCCTTCTTTAAAGATTTAAAGATGGCTTCCCCTGAAAAACACAGAGGGTGGCTGGCTGGCTGGCTGCACAGACACATATCCTGAATATGGGAACAAATTCACTGTTGACGTGCACGTGTTCAAAATGTTTAAATCAGTTGGCTGTCATTAAATTGTGTTACCAACACTGCCCGTTGTCCTTTTATCTAGAATGAGAAAGACAATTTTGTAGAACCAGTCACTTGTCTTGAACAGGCAGCTGTGCAGATATTGGTATATAGTAGGTAGAGTAAATAAAATGTATTCTTTCATCCCCTTTCTTCCCTCCTTCTAACCCCTGTGTGCTGGAGTAAAAGCCTCAGTCAACAGTGTGAACACCAGAGGCTGAGGTAAAGCTTCAGAGCAGGCGGGAGTGGTTGATATTGTATCCGTGCAGCTGACAGTACGAGTGAATCTCCCCCACTTCCCCGAGGAAAAACGATTAATAATGGATGATCTAATACTGAAGTTCTACTGAATTTCTAGATGTAGCCAGACATCGCTAGGTGGATGTTTTTTTCCACAACGTGTTACACTTCAAAAGCTAAAAGATGCCAGTGCAGAGTCTTTGATCCTGGAGAGAAAATGTTAAAAATAATGCAATACCAGGAGACAGAGTTATTCCCCCGTCAGTCTCTGAACTAGGGTTCTTTAACACGGCGTTCCCTTTGTGCTCCCTCGGCTTCTCTTCAACACTTCCACTCCTCTTTCTGTGCCTTTTTTTTTTTTTCTTCACCCCCACATCACTTTTGACCCCCTCTCCCCATTCACACCCCTCTCCTCTCCCTTGTGCATTAACACATCATCACCTCATCAATTTTTAGTTCAGCAGAATGGCTTTAGGGAGGTCAGGGATCTCTTACCTGTGAGTGGATGGTGCTGTGGTCAGTGTGAGATTCTCCACAGCCTACATACGCACAGCCATTCTAGAGAGCAACAGACAGAAAGACACCAAGCTGTTAAAAAACACAAGTCACGTGTTTCTTCTGAGACACTAAGAATTAAGAGGCAGTATTTCAAACTGTCCAAACAACAACGGTGTTCGCTGCTGCAGTGCTATCAGCCTGTTTTCCTAGTGGTGAAGCCGTTCAATCATCCATACGTTTGTGAGAAGCCCTGCCATCTCACCTCCAGACACGCCCAGAGATTTGGTCCTCCAACTTTGCAGTCTTGGCACTGGCCCTAGAAAACCAAAACACACTCAGGTTAGAATCACATCCCACTCCTAAAGACAAAAAAACAACAAGAAACAATGATGAGGAAGGCCACATGCACAATCGTTTCCTTTCAGAATAAAATGGCCGATTCACTTGACACATTGAATTCAGACAAAGATTACTAAACAGGGTGTTTGATAAGTAGGCCTGTGACAGTAGACCAAAGGAGCAGATCATGAGTGAAGGGCACTAACATGGGATTTCTGAATGAGTTCCTCCTTGGTGATCTCCCCCACGCAGTCCAGATGGGGGCAGTCGCAGCTGGACACCGACGGCATCGCTGACCCACAGGTCTGGGAGAGAGGGGTGGAGGGGGAAGAGAAAGAGGCAAACAAAACACAACATTCAGTTCCCAGACAGCAACTGCGAGCTGGGGTGGGTTTCAATTTGTCAAAAAAACGAGGAACATAAAATGCAGGACTTTTAGTAACAGCCTATCAAAGAAGGAAAAATATGCTGATCCTACATCCGACACCAGATACAATCTGACAGGAGATTTCCAAAGAACAGAGCAGACAAGCAAAATAATCAGGCGACTGTAACTTGAGATGCCACCAGACACCATAACAAGTCTTTTTTCCATGTCTGTGTACTGACAACGTCCTCTCCTTAACAGCAACAGATATACCAAGCAGCACATTGCAACACATCTTAACTGATGTGGAAACAGCATGATCTACTTGGTGTGACCTTCTATGACTTTACTCATGCCATGCCAATATAGTGCTGGAAAGGCAGACAGATGCAACTAGATAGGCAGTCAGGCCTACATAACACATGAAAACAACTAGACTCTGAAAAACCCAAATGATCTAACCTTGCTCATCAGTGAATCAACTACAAATAGAAACATATCTACCATGTCCATCTACCATCTACCAAATAGTTGTATTTCTTTTCCCTCGACAGCAAGATGTAAGAGGCCTATTCCGTGACAAGCTCAGCATATGTGCATGAACGTGGATCATGAGCATAATCACTGTCACTCGGAAACAGCATGTGGATGGTACTGATGCAGATACGATGCAGAAGAACTACCCTATGTCATCAGATCATGAGTGGTGAGGAGGGTGACGTCAGCAGTGGCCCAATTTCTCCTGTCAAAAGAGGAAGCACGGTAGCTACCAACAAGACATACCAGCGCTATACAGTGGGGTGACAGGAACCCACTGGAGGTTTGCATTATCTGTGCGAGCAGGCCTAGTCCCCATCTCCTGGGGTCTACCTATCAAGAGAGATCTCCATGGTGTTTTGGATGAACCACTGCACCATAAAAACAAACACCATTGTCTCATGGTAGGTTGAAACACTTTGCTCTTATGTGACAGATTGTACAAGTGCTGCTTGGGTCAATAGTTTTAAGACAGCTGCTCTTTGGGGAATAGGTACGCCTGACAAAGACAAAGTGCTTCAGAGAAAATGCCTGCCGTGAGAATGAAGATCCGAAAAATGTAGGGGGAAAAACAATGAAACCAAAAGATGAAAGCATTATGTCTATTGTGGAAAACAAATAAAACGCTTAGAAACCCTAACAAGGAGTCATCAGAGCTCTTATAAGTTTGCTTACAAGTGTGTTTCTATGCAGGCAAATATGACTAGTAACAGAAATGGTCTCTATATACCTCTAACTTGTAATATGTCAATGTGTCTGCTGCCTACAAGACAACAGATTTGAAGTGTGACCACATTGCTCACAGCAAGGTTGCAGATTGAGGCCTTTGTTAGAGGCTTCACATTGCTGTTCTGGCTGTCAGGGAGTGTTTCTGTGTCAAGGCCATGATGACAACAGAGCCCTTGTCAGCTCACATCTTTCTCCTGTGCTCCAGTGATTCAGGGAGCTACTGAGCCAACATTCAAACCACACCACGATGGCAAAAAACATTTCCCTGGAATGTCACTGCATACATCTACTGTACCTTCATTAGACCTAGGCTAGCATGGTGCTGACCTGCCAGCAACCATGTCAGAATCTAATATAATCAAAGGGGGTGTGAAAGTGGAAAAAGCACACGCAAACAGATCAATATAAACAACACCTTACTAGTTGATGATTTTGGTGCCAGTGGTTGAGAAATGCCGCATAACCCTAACTAGCAGGTCAATTGAGGGAGATTAGCATTGTAAGGGAAAAAGCTGAGCCCAGGCTCACTTACAAGTCATGTGAAGTCCTGTACAAATCAATAACCCCATTTCCTCACCTCAGCAAAGCTATATATGGGATCTATTAATCAAGCCTGTCTGACTGGTTTATATACTTACAATCTTTATACATCAATACTAACTGTCCATGCAATAAAGGAAACACACACACACACACACACACACACACACACACACACGAGTGGTAAGACACAAACACAACCACCCCAAGACACAAGCTCCTACAACTGTGCACATGTGCACTTCAGCAGTAGAAGCATCCATTTCTCAGACAGCAACAGCTTGATAACAATCTTGCAAAAATGGTCAAATCAACTCACTGTATTAACTCACTGTATTTCCCCACAATGAGCAGCACTATTACAGCTACTGAGTTAGTATACAGCAGGACAATCCAATTAGCTGCTACACCAAGGGTGTCAGTGTCCAGCCGCCGGGAAGAGCATCCCTGTTTGGCAAACAGAAAACCATCCTGACCCTTTCACTTTCTTCAGATGTGATGATGGACACCCAGGGCTGGGCTATTCCATCCGATTCCCATTTTGCTTTGCACAAAGAAGAGGTAGACTAAGGGCGGGGCGTTCACCTAACAGTTACACCCAGCGGTGCACATGAAACCGGTGTTAACAGTCAAATTCAGCACAGTTACATGTTAAATTGTACGTGTATGAATATTGCAAGATGGTGAGTTAGAAAGCTACCCTAATACTGAAACTTAGCTAACGTTAGCACGTAGGCTACAAACAGGTGACATTAGCCTAATGTTACAAACGTAGCATTATCTGTCAACTGACGTTAGCTAACTCCATACAAGACTGATGGTATCACTCGATTGAGGTTAACGTTAAGTCAATTTAAAAAAGCTAACAACTGATGTTAGCTAGGTTTTAGCTAATTCAACTGTATGTGGACGCAGTAAAGATATGGCATCTATGCTTTGGCCTTGTCCACTGCTGAGAATGAGCTGTCAAACTAGGCGAGGCGTTGACAGCGTCGCAGGCTGACTAGCAACGCTAATGTCGTTTGCTGTTAACGTTAGAGGGTAACGTTAGCTAACGTTAGCTGGTTGGCAATCGTCGGTCATCCAATCACTCTTTTGTGTTTTGAAACCAAACAACTAAAACATAGAAATACAGTTAAGAGCAAAAGCTGAACGAATCTAGCCATCTATTGTTTAAGCTCAACGGTTAGCTGAGGTTAACCATCTCACTAGGCGACAAGCTAATGTTAGCCAGCTAACGTTCATGACATGATCACAGACGATAGCATAGTGCCTATGTCATAGTCAGCAGCAGCTAGTTTGCTACAGCAACGAATATAACGTTAGCTTCATTTCTTACCTGCACGATAGTAAGAAATAACACTCCTGGCGTTATGTAGATCCAATACACCCCAACTTCTATGACACAAATTCAATTTGTATTTACATACATTCATTTAAAGAGCAATCACATTAACTGTTCGTTTCGCTCAACTTCCAGGTGGTACTACAGCTGTCTCCGCCCTCTTTCCGGTTCAAAAATACAAAAACCCTCCTTGTCAAAATTGCTTTAGTTTTTTTTCTCCTTGTGTGGTTTAATAGCATTGGCTATGCATGGTGCCGTGATAAATAATATCCAGAGAAATATAAATTAGCTTGAATTTCTATTGTTGTCACTAATGTCAATGTATTCATTATTAAACACAATACTAACATGTTAATAACGAGACTGTTAACCTACTTGTACTCTGTTGTAGCTGTTGAAGATATGTATAATACAATGAAAGCTTGATTATGTGCACTGAGACACAATGAGTCTTATAAAATAGCTTTTGTAAATATATGCACTTGAATCCTTCTACGGGTGAGTAGGCTGAAAAGGGTGAAAGGAGGACCATCTGGTGGTGAAAAAAGATATAGGCAGCATACAGTAAACCCATCCCGGGCGCCACCTAGCCTTCTAGTGTGCATTGTGTACATTGACATGGCCACTCGTAAGAATTTGGGTCCAACACCAAACCCAGAGTTCCCAAGTAGTACACTATATGGCCAAAAGTCAGTGGACACCCCTACTAGTTATTGAGTTCAGGTGTTCCTCAGGGTTTGGGCTTGGCCCCTTAGTTCCAGCGAAGGATAATCTTACTTCTACAGGATACCAAGACATTTTAGCCAATGGGGCGCTTCCAACTTTGTGGCAACAGTTTGGGGAATGCCCTTTGCTGTTCCAGCATGACTGAGCCCCTGTGCACAAAGCCAGGTCCATAAAGACATGGTTAGACCAGTTTGGTGTGGAGGAACTGGATTGGCCTGCACAGAGCCCTGACCTCAACCCCACTGAACCTTTGGGAGGAATCAGAATGCCGATGGCGAGCCAGGCCTTCTCTCCAACATCACTGCCTGACCTCACTAATGCTCTTTTGGCTGAATGGGCACAAATTCCCACAGACACTCCAACAGCTTGTGGAAAGCCTTCCAGAAGAGTGGGGGCTGTTCGCCTGCTTATGCAAGAGTCTGACACATTGAACATCACATATCAGGGCTTTAGCACCACTTTTGAAACACAGGGTTCCTACACCTTCCTACACCATTTGAGCAGCAGAAGTAGTACAAGCAGGAGTAATAGCAGCAGTAGAAGGGAAGACATATTGATAATGGTAATTACATTATATTATAGTCCTTCAAGCACACATCCACTGGCCTCATCACCCCATTCAATTTTTTAATGTTTTCTGAAAATGGAAAGTGATGTATGAGAACTTCCAATTGTCCATTTCCAACCAAAATGAGGTTTGTCTGTAGCAGATGTATGTTTGATGAATGGAAGGATGTTGGTTAGAAGTGACCAACATTTTGTCTTGCTAACAAATGTTTTGCTTAGATTGTTGAGGCTATTGGAAAGGTTTATTTTTCCTTTTCCTTTTCAGATATTTGTTGATATCACATAAGAATTAATTAAGAATTAGAATTAATAACCAGAATCTCATTAAAATTCTGCCTGCCTTGCGGTCTGATGCACTAATAACTGGTGATGATCTCATTCCTGTAGCATGCAGGGGACCAAACACATGCATCCTCTTTTTCTCCATTTATTACAATTGCCCAGCCGCTGGTGGAGCCCTGCCTATTTATACAAGTGGAGGAGCTTAGGTTCCAGGATTAGCCTTGTTTTGTCCCACCAGAGCGGAAACAAGGCAAGAGCTCTGGCACGAAGGCAGAGTACCAGGTGACAGCCAGGGGGGAAAGGGGGCCGGTCTGGGAAGTGGAGCTGGGATGGCTGGTGGGCGGATGGAGACCTGGCCTTCCCACCATCAGAGGTCAGGCTGAGCCTCTGACAGATGTCCATCATTTGAAAGCAGGACTTGAAACTGGAAGACAAAAGAATCAATGAATCAGAAAACGTTATCACCGACATCAGCAGACATCAGCAGACAGATACACACAACATTCAGTATGTTCATAACATATCTTCTGCCAGTATGTGTAACACAAATGTGCAATGTCCCAACACAGATGTGTTGAAAAAGATGCATATTTTTTTAGAGTGAGGGATTGTCTCATGCTCAAGGGTCGGAACTATAACAGTATTATATAGTAGTATATAAGACTTGATTATTATTAATTTGATCATTTGTGTTCACAAATGTATTATTAGAATGGTTAGAACTAGTTTAAGACGGATAGTTTGTGATATTATGTTGTATAATCATAGCAGCTATAGCCGTTGTTCACCTGTAGAGGGCAGCCGCTCATTTCACAGGAAGAAAACAGCCGCACGCGTTGCATATGACCGGAAGTAAATAAAGTGTGTTCCCGCGCGGTTGAATTGTCCCAACAATAAAATAGATAGACACATAGAAACGACACACATAATTTAACACAATGGACGACCTTTATTTGGACAATATCGACGAGTTTGTCAACGACCACAACAAGATAGTGAGTGAACTCTTCAGTCTAGATGTGTCCTCTTGCTTGACAGCTTTGTTAGATGACGTTAATCTGACAACAACCAAGCTAACGTTACTAGTGAGCTAGCTCCGACACCTGCCGTTGTCTCGTATGGAGAGGACGTCAGGCCTCGTAACCATTCATAAAAAGTTTTAAGTCATGTCCTACCAAGTATGTAGCTTTGCCGATAAGTGAGGCAACGTTAAACTGACACATTGTTTTGAACGGAGTTTGGCGTGACGTTCGCTTCACACGAGATCGGCGCTCATCGAGGCTAGTAGTTGGCTAACGACAGAATCAAGAGTAACTGTTATTTTTAGATTAACGTTAGTCTGCTAACTTTCACGTTAGCTGTCTTAGTTTAGTTTGTCTTCGTACACAGACATACTAAACGGAGATTGTCTTTGTCTCAATTGAGTCTTACTTAGTTTGGCCAACCAATGATCCAATTAACACATGTTAACCAGTGCTGTCTGAATCAAACAGGTGACCTATAAATGGCTGAGTCTCACTCTGGGGGTCCATGTTAACACAGCAAAACAGTGAGTGTGTTTTCTATCTATAGCGAAATGTGAATGTATATTCAAGGCCAGACTTGAACAGACACTAGCTTTTCACCCATTTGGCTGCCCTGTTTAAACTGATAAGAGTCACAATCACTTAATTGTCACGTACAATAAATAAACATTGGTGCTGAATAGATGACACCTTACACAGTTTCACAGTATGTACTGACACGTGCAAGTTAAACATTACTATCTTGTTCTGATTAACCAGGATCGGAGAATACAGTATAAAGTCACTTAATCCAATAGCTGGAAACCTTTTGTTTTCAATGCTGAAACGACAATGAAAATTTGTGTCTGTTTCAGAATGCTCTACCATTACCTGGATCACAAGAGGAAAGAAAGCTCCGCTCAGCTCAATGCCACCTATCTTGTGTCTGGAAAGTTTGTTGAGAAGGGGCAAACGGTAGGGAAGGGAGTAAACAAGACCCATTTTGGCACGTTTTCATCCTTTCAACACATGTGACTGTTTTGATTTGAGTGTGTTTTCTGTCATGCTTCCTTTTCAGAGTCATAAGGTGTCAGTAGTCAGAGAGGACCAGCTGGAAGGTAGGTGTTGATACAACCTGGTTTGCAGATTGCCATGCAGTGTTTCCTCCATAATTGTTGCGTAGTAGTGGTGGTTGGGGGTAGTTTTTAGTTTTAGTCCCCATTTTGTTTCTACAACAGGCTTCAGCAGTAAATCTATTCTTATTTTGGCACTTGATGATAACATTTACCATTACTAAACAGCGGGTCCATACTTTTTGGTTTCTTTTAAGACAAGACCACAACCTCTCCATTCAGACTAACAAGAGAAAGACGCCGGCACTGGAAAAGAGTTTCCCAGTAGACACATAAATGTAAGCTTTTTATTTTGCAGATGTCAAGTCCAAGATGAGCTTGACAGTCAGTGTCCATGTGTACAGTGTCCAGAAAGCTGTACTCAAAGACAGTGGTCCCCTCTACAGCGTCGACTACGATGCTGTGAAGGACAATCTGAAGAACTGCAGCAAGTACGTCTTTCTTATCAGTGTGCACTTCAAAATGAAGAGGGATCGGGGGTTTTACACAGCTATGGAAAGGCTGGACAAATATGGAAAATGAGTTTTTTCCCGGTCTTTAAAAGGTTGTGAATTGTACTAAAAGTCTGGAAGTGTATAAAGTGTGTTCAGTTCCAAAACATGCTGGGCTGTGGTAGTCCAGAGGTTAGTGAAGTGGGTTTGCGGTTTGCGGCCGTAAGGTCCAGAATTCGTCCACAAAATTCATTTTGTCACTTGATATTAATTTTCGTCACATGAAATTAATTTTCTAGTGTGATTTTGTCCACGAAATGTGTATGGGGTGCCAAATGTTACCCTGCGAATTTTGCCCACAAAATGGATTTTGTGAAACCCACAGCACACATTTTGTGGACAAAAATGCATTCTGTGGACTCATTGGCCTAAGTGCATATGTCAACCAGTAGATGGTGCACAGGTGCTGCAGAAAGCTTGGCACACTCTTACAGCGTGTTGCAAGTGGTAAATATGTTAACAACACTAATGCTGGAGATGTAGTTGCTCCACTCGTGACCATAGCTAAGGGTCGGAACGAAGATCAACTGGTAAATCGAGAGCTTTGCTTTGTGGCTCATCTCGTTCTTCACCACTATGGCCTCATAACAACACCTGCATTTCTGCATCCACTACACCTAACCGGTGGTCAATCTCATAATCCCTTTTACTCTCATCCATGGATAAGACCTCAAGACAGCTGAACTCAGGCAGTTGCTCACCCCTCACCTGGATGGGATGTGCCACGTTTTTCTCAGAGAAAACCATGGCCTCAGACTTTTAATCTTTATTATCAATCATTGTCATTAGAAATTAATGTGAGATGTCTCCAAAAAAAACTAATTCTTAAAAAAAAAAAAAGAAGAAGAAACCCTGAAAATTGTGTTTGATTGTAGCATTGTAATCAGTAGAAAAGTGGTGAATTATCTTCCTTGTCTTGTGAATCTATTTGCAGGTACAGTGCCATACACTGTGCCAGTGCAGTGCCCATGTCCTCAGTGGAGGTGCAGCAAGCTCGAGAAATGCAGCCTCCGACGCCGGAGCCTCAAACTGCAAAATCTGGCATGAATGGTCACACCAATCTGGCCTCTAAACCCTCCACCAAGCCGCCCAAAGGTATCATGGGAATGTTTGGTAATAAGACTGTCCCCAAGAACCAGGACACCGGCAAAGGGGTTAAGACGGAGCCGAAAGAGGATGCGCCTGTGGTATGGTTCTTGTGTACTTTAATGGTTAATTAATTAATGGTTATTTACAAAGAAGTCTTTATGCAGAATAGTAAAATGATTGCTATAGTTTTCCCCCCTTGTTTTTATATTTTAGGTTGAGGCCCCCAAAAGTAAAGCAGCTGGAAAGAGCAACCCTATGAGCAACTTCTTTGGGACTCAAGCAGCAAGTGAGTAATATCAGCAGTCATTTGCAACAGCCCAGCCTCACTGTTCAATTCAGAATTTGATGTATACCGTATAGCAGAATGCAGAATTTGATAGTTATTTGTAGACGGAGACATTTTGAAAAAGAAAAGTTAACAGCATGCTTAGGAAAGTAAAAGGCATATAAAATCTAAAAAATAGATACAGATTTAAAAATAAATGAATGTTAACAATTGTCCAACAACTCTAAAATAAAAGTTTGGAAGGTTTGCAATGTGTGTAGAGCACATGGGGAAGGGAGGGTAATCAGCAGCACAAACACTGGGTCTGATCGCCAAGGGCAAGTTCTACTTTTACCACTATTACCCTATTCACAGGGTTAGCTAGCTCTGTTCCTGCTGCGTTAGTAAAGTTTATTTTATCTCTGGGTTTTTTACTAGTTAAAGATACAATGTGCAACTTTTGAGACAAGAAGTGTCAACTAGGTAACCGGCATCCCTCAAGCCACCACAGGCATTGAAGAAACAGATGGCGAACACAGCCAATCTGTAATAAAACAATTCCTTTGAATGGGTCTTGTTTGATGCGTGTTTGGTCTCGCTGTTTTTTTTACTCTTGCTGCTTTCCACCGGTGTTGTCGTTGTTGTTGTTGTGACTTTGCTGTGCTTGATAGTAGTTTTTTAGTATATCTCCTAGTTAGCCCCCTTTTTTCTTTTCAACTCTCAGCATAGTGATCAAGTATACCACGGCGCATTTCACTGCACTTTTGTATTACTATAACGTATGTGTGACAAATAAGCCTTTGAACTTGAACTTGTCAGGACTGCTTACTTAAACATAGACTACTAACTTTCCAACTTAACACTCCCTGACTCACCTGCCTCACCTCACCAGAGAGACCTGACAAAACGGTGAAGGAGGAAGGAGCCCAGTCATCCTTCTCAGTGGAGCAGAGACCTCAGAGTTCACGACCTGAAGAAATACAAGAGGCTGCCACAGTGGAACAACCAAAGGAGATGAAGAAAGACTCCAGGAGGTATGTGTTTGCTTTCTTGTGGGAAGTCTGTAATAAAGGACCTGCACAGACTAGATATTGCTTCAAAAGTGACGGTGGTCCAGAATTGATGCTGCCCAGAATTGGCAGATAAATCAGTAAGGTTCGTCTGCCACACTGGCCAGGAACTTTTTGAGATGATAATATTCGTCTATATTTGTCTTTGCCTGTTGTCAAAATTGGTCCCTGCTGACCACCATACACTCTCTCACTGTGAGCCAATCAAAGCAAAGCAAAACAATAGCTTTGTAATCAAACAGGCTCTTTATTGGCTCTCTGTAATTTAAATTCTGTCAAACTCGATGGTTTTCAAACTGGATCCACTGTATAAGTGAGCGACCAAGTTTTAAATCAACACACAGTACGTGATTCTATACATTAAGTATCATTGAAAATTGAAAAATCGCTGTTACACCCTCATTCCTATCGCATAAGTTAAATTGATTTCTTTATTTGATTGATTTCTTCACCAAACGGGGGTGAAAGATATCCTCCTATTTTGGCTGGTAAAAATGACTCTCTACTCTGGCAGGTAAAATCTTTTGTTTTACCAGACAGGTGAGCCTAAGCTTAAGTTCGGACACTGGCTGTCTTTTAATCATGTCCACCTCAACAGAAGTTCAGGAACCATCAACCTCCAAGATGAGCTGCCTTAGGGGATCCACTGTTTCATCACTGGCATTCAGGGCCATTTAGCTCTCAATATACATCATTTACAACAATTTCCTCAAAAATTCAGATCCAGAACACCATATTATCTCGGTCTCATTTTTCTTGTCTTTAAATATGTTAAAAGTATGATAGAAATTTAACGTTTTTAAAAACTAATTAAAGGTCCTTGGAGCAGCCAATTCAGGTGGTTGACAATTACTGAACTTTAGTGGTGTGTTCACTGAAAAAATGTATATACCAAAGTGAAATATCACTTTAAACATGATTTAAATGTATTTTTTTTACCCCTGAAGCAAAACCAAGCGAATAGAGGATTCTGACAGCGAGGAGGAGAAAATGGAAAAGAAGAAGAGACGCAGGATTAAGAAACCGGAGCCAGACAGCAGTGATGATGAGGGTGGGTGGTCTGCAGCCTGCTAGTCCATTATAATAAAAATAAATATGACCATTACAGTGTTGAGACACAATTTCATGACTAGTTTGTACCTGACCAGGAAATGCATGAAACATGAATTTGATAATAAAGTTTAGGGAAGGGAAAACTGTTCTTCAGTCCTAATACACATATAACTTAATTACTTCACATTTCCTTAGCTACAGAGCGATATGGCCTATTTGAGTCATTCTCTAGCCAAAAGAAGTTAAGGTCTTGAAAAGTATGGGAACTGTGAAGGATCCTTGTAATAGAAACAAAAATTGACATTTGTTCACTACTCCAGTCATTCCAGATTCGCCACAACAACAGGAAACCAGACAGACATCTGCATGTCCTGAAAGAGAGGTGAAGCAGGAGTCTGTTTCGTATCCAAATGTAAGCAATTTGTTTTGACATATTAAAATAAGGAGGGATTTGGCAGAGAGGCATGAGACGTTGGTCGCCCCAGGTGTGTGTGTGATTTATCCATATTATTGATGTAAGGTAATTGTGTAGGAAACATAAAATCCACATCACCAAATTTCTGTCCTTTATTAGAACTGCATGAAATGTTCTTCTTGTACTGTATAGTGAATGTGTGATTCAACATTCATGTGTTTTTCTGTGTATTTCTACAGTATTCTGAAATTAAGAGGAGGAAGAGGAGGCGGGTCCTTAAGTCTCACACCTTTGTGGATGATGACGGATGCATGGGTAAAGTCTTTTGGCTAGTTTGCACTTGTGGTGTTATCTCAAATATAAGTAGTTGTACCAAAAAACTAAACTTTCTAATCTGTATAACAAAGTGTGGCCATAATGAAAACCATAGAACAACCAATATGTGAATAGTATAGAATAACCATATATAAACACCAGCCACTAAATTAACATATTTTTTTCACTGGCCTCAGTATTACTCTTGCTTTCTAACCCCTGACACTCTTCTTCATAGTGACAGAGAAAGGCTATGAGAGTGAATCGTACTCTGAGACGGAAGACGATGTTCGGTCCACCAAACAAGCTCCAAAGGATCCCTTCCCGGCAAAGATACCAGCGAGCAAGAAAGAGGATCAGAAGAAAAGTCAAAAGAAAACTGCTGCGAACGCAAATAAAGGAACTAAACAAGCTTCAATTATGGGATTTTTCCAAAAGAAATGACAGAAGACGGCCTCAGACGCCTTCACTGGCAGTGGGGAACAACAAATACATCAGACTTACTGGAACTGTCTTCTGGGTAGAATGACTGTCTCATGGACAAACACATACTTGAATACTGTTACACTCTTTAAAAGGTTCATCGATTTGAACACAATAGGAGCATGAATACATGTCCTATGTACTAAGCACTGCGTTGAAAAGTACCACAGAGGCACCAAATTAGTCTTCTGTGGTCTGATGTATGACAGCCTTTCTGATGTGAGTCTTGAGTTGCATATATATCAGCATGTTGTTTTAATGGATGTTTAAATTCATTAAAGTATTTTGTTATACAGTTCTTGCATTTTATGCAGATAATGTACGATATCTTCGGAAGTAATTGATCTTCACACATTCACACCGAGATTAAAAACCGGCAAAGTTGCAGACAAAAAGCCTTTGACACCCAGTTTTCTGGCACTGGGTTTTGCTCCTTGGTAATCTTCTGATTTCATGCTGCCCTTAATACGTTCAAGACCTCCAGTACCCGAGGCAGCAAAGCAGCTTCACAGCATGAGACCTTCACCATATTTGACTGTAGGGTGTTCTTTTCTTTAGCTTCATGTCTGTAAACTGCTCTGCGTTGCCAAAGAGCTCTAATTTGGTTTCATCGGTCCACAGAACATTTTCCAGAAGCATTCAGGTTTGTCCAGGTGGGTCTGGCGTTCTTGTATTTCTCTTTCAGCAGTGGGTCCGGAGTATGGTACGGGTTGAAAGCATTACTCCAGACCTCCAGGTCAGCTTTGAGATCTTTGGATGTCATGCAAGGTATTTTTTCAATGACTTGCATCAACCTTCAATGACATCTGAGATCTGAGGTCTCTAGAGATGGCTTCATAGCCTTGTAAACGCTTGTGTTTGGTGGTAAGTCTGACATCCTCAGACAGATCTTTTCTCTTCACCACTGTTTTATCACTTAAAAATGGATAAGTGGTTCATCTTGGGCCCCCGATAATAGTTCACCTGATGTTCACCTCATCAAATCTATCAGTATTTCCACTTCCAATCTTAAAACCAACGAGTTACAGCTGCTTCCTTCCAACAAAAGTTGTTCCCAAAAGTTTCACTGACATGTGAGCACACTTTTCCTTCAAAAGCGACACTAACAATCACAAACAACTACCCAAACGCACTTTAGCGGCCGTGCACATTTCTTTCTCGTGCATTTAAAATGGCTAAAGGAGATATTTCTTAGACATAAGATAATTCACACATAAGGAAGGTGAAAGTCTAAGGGAAAAAAAGCACCAGGGTGGAGAACTTGGGGCGGTTGAACACCAGACGAGCTGCAGCTTTCTGAACAAGCTCCAGAGGTCTGATGGCAGATGTCGGGGCACCAGCAAGGAGGGAGATGACAAGAGCCTGGATGAGCACCTGCGCTGCCTTGTCAGTGAGGAAGGGGCGAATCCTCTTGATGTTGTAGAGGAGGAATCTGCAGGAGCGTGTCACTGATGTCTTTGCTTGCTGCAATGGATGCTGCTTGTGATGACGTAACAGCAGAAGCGTGCAGAGGATGGTTGCGGCATACACGGCAATTCTTCCCCCGTTGCATTGCAAGGGAAAGCATTAGGTGTGAGGTCGAGGAGAATCTGTGGCCCGACAGACAGGAACGTCAGGAGGTGTAGAAAGACTGCACTGTAATTCCCCATACAGCGCTGCATGTACAGTTCTGCCTAAGGGGTGTTTCCTATGTTTACATTTCTAATTTTGTATTGTCGTGTCTTTTTCTTTTCTGTATTGCAATGACATGGTCTGTCAACAAATTACAAGCAGTAAAAGCATAAATGTGAATCCTGTCCAATCTCTTGCAATCAATCTCCCACATACAGTAATGTGTAACTTTGTACTGTTGAAATTGATATATGCCATACAGAAAAAGTGCAGTCTTGTGCATTTTCAATCATCGCCATCAAACCCTTCGCCATAGTTTCCATCAGTTATATTGACAACATGGCTAAGCATTTTGACTATCTTGTTTGTACACAATGACACAAGGATGGCATTGACATGTTCATTGGCATAAATATTTACTTTTGAGAGATGGACTAAGGATCTTGAGCAAGTTACGGGCTTTTGCAGGTAATCCAAGGTGTGGTGCTGTTTGTACCAATTGTTTCGAGAAATGCACTTACTGTTTTGCAAATGTTAAGGATGATTTGAGAAATGTACCAAAGTGACTGAGAATAACTGTAATGACCCAGAGCTATATATTCATAATACCCGTGACTCTTTGTGCCTGCATGCTTTGTCCCTCACACAAACCTCAACATCATTGAATGTGTTTGGGATTACTTTATGCATTGTATACCGTGCTCTATGAATAAACAGTGTATACACCAACCAGATGAATTCATCTGCCACAGGGCTGAGGTGGAGGCAATATATGTTGACTTGAGGTAATGTAAATATGTCTAATAAAATGAGGACGTTAGGCCTCAGAAAAGCAAAACCAGGCAGCATTCATTCGTTCATGAGATATCATTAGAGAGAGGAGGAGCTACACTACAGTACTACAGTGGATGTTTTTCTTCTGGAGATGAATAGGAAAGGAAGAAAAGACAAGAAACCTGCTAAGGAGAGAGGACAGTGGGCTACTAAAACAGAGTATATTCTAGTGGTTGCAGGAAATGTGGTTGGCCTGGGCAATTTGTGGAGATTCCCGTACCTCTGCTACAAGAATGGTGGAGGTGAAAAATACAATATTTAAGGAATGTTAGATAGTATGTTTTGGTTAGAGCAGGTGTATCGAAGCATGTGCCATGGAGGGCCGAGAGTATGCAGGTTTGCGTTCCAACTGAACAATACACCAGGTGATTCGACTGGTTATCACAACCTCAATCAGAGAGGAGGGACTAATCAATGAAACCACCTGGTGTAGTCTTTGGTTGGAATGAAAACCTGCATACACTCGGCCCTCCATGGCACATGGTTCGACACCCCTGGGTTAGAGTGCATTGGAGTAGGTGCATTGGATCTCTTCTGAATTAAAGAGGGGAGAGTATAATTTAATTCATTACTCTGTTTTGTGTCCATCATGTCTGTTTTTGTACCCAGGGGCCTTTCTGGTGCCATACGTTGTGTGGGCTGTGCTTTGTGGGATACCGCTGTTCCTTCTGGACACTGCGATTGGTCAGTACACCCAGGAGGGAGTCATCACCTGTTGGAGGAAAATGTGTCCACTGGCACAAGGTGAGAAGAAAGTGTTGAAAGTTGCAATCAATAATGAGAAAAATAATAAAGATACAATACCAAATTGTACGGTACTGATATGATATTTTGAATGAATTTGAACCAGGTACTGAACAATAATCTATATTTGTGATTCCTTAGGAATCGGATATGGACAGCAGCTGGTCAGACTCTATAGTTTCAGCTATGTTATAGTCCAAGCCTGGGCTCTCTTGTACCTGGTGTTCTCCTTCAGTTCTCAGCTCCCCTGGGCTAGCTGTGGCAACACCTGGAACACAGGTAAAGCTTAGATCAATTCGTTAATTAGTCAGTTAATTCCATATTGTTGTCAGACTCATTCAGGGAAATGTAGATATTCTGTAAATATTCCCAAAGTAACCACTTAATGAAACATGTCATGAACTGACAGACATCAATAAATTGCTGATGACATGATAGAATGCACAAATACCGTAATTAAGATGAAATGGTATTAGTATTAAAAAATCAAGTCAATTTCTGAGTCCCAACAATCAGGATTTCTTAAGTTATGTTTCATTATAATCCATCCAGGGTTAATTCTGTTCCATCTGTGATTTTCCCCGTAACATGTTGTGGGTTTTGATCCAAAAAAACAGCTAATTGTGTGGATCCCCACTCATCAAGTCTGGCTGCAAACTGGACCAGGTTGACCAACACCACCTCTGCTGCTGTCGAGTTCTGGGAGTGAGTCTAAATCAATCCAAACAGCTCTCAAACATTGGACACACACAGTATAGGGTATACTACGGAGCCCCTTAAGGGTCATGGTGGGGATTTTCTTTTAGCTACTTTTGCGTTCCCTTGCAATACTTTTGCATTACCTCGCAATACTTTTGCATGACCTCGCAATAGTTTTGCATTCCCTGAGGTAAAGTTGGATCCCCTATCAGACTGAACCTCCAAAGGTCAGCCATACCAGGTAAAGAACTGTGTCAGGGTTTCAACCAGTGGCGGCTGGTGCATTTTTCTCCAGGGGGGGCTATACCAAAAATCAAACAAACATGTACTAAGGTATCATCAGTGTATTTAAATAAATGAAAAGGCCTTTATTTGTATTTGCTGAGCTGAATGAACATTTGTTGTAATGAAACGTGCGTTAAGGTACTTCAATTAGTGCAAATTCTTTATAATAATTATCTTTTATACTACAATATGTAATGGTGAAAGACTAAAGTAACTGAAAAGTGCCTCGATAAGTGCAACAGAAATCTGACAACACAAAACCCTGAGACAATGGCAGAAAATTATGAACACAATAAGACCTAATAGAAAATAACATTTAAGAAAAAAAAAAAATTAATATGGTATTACATTTGAAATACCCAGTGCCATCAAAACGCTGAGTGAATTGGCTCAAAGATATATGACTTTGCCACCTTGTGGCTTAAACTTTTTGTACATAAATTTTGCCCTTCTCTCCTTGAGAGATGCACATTTCTCAATGACTCTATGGCACCACAGAACTTGACACAGTTTATTATTTTAGACAGGATGTGCCTGTTTTTGTCAACCTCTTCATTATGCTTACAGATCCCTATCCTATCCTGTAGCCTTCATCAAGCTGAGCAGCTATGTTTACTTTCCCAAACATTTGCTTTTGATTTTTCTGATATGTGGTTTAAATCATTCAAACCTGTCTGAATCCATGCTGGGTCTGAGACCTGTCGTTTGAAAAAGGGTGCAGGGAAAGCAAAATAAAGCATTGGTGTCACTACATACAGTTAGCCAAGCCTTCCTACTAAACCAGCTCCTTGAAAACGACCGAGTATATTGTCTCATTCTGGCGCATTTTATGTCAGATGTACCACGAGCCCCTCGCTCTCTGCTGCCAACCAGTGGTTGGTGGTGTGTAAATCAGCAGCATTCAGATAAATGCTGTTTGTACATGCGCAGTTCGTTGGTGGGGCGCAGCTTTCCTGCGCCCCACCAAGCTCCTATCTCTTGTATTGAGAGGAGTGAACTGCACATGTACAACTTATAACGAGTCAATGGGCAAATATTTTTGCGGCCCAGGCCGGAAATACGTGACCTAGCAGTAACTTTAGACAACGTAGAACAATTTTAATCTACATTTTATTGCAGATTATACATTCTACTCACTAACTATATAATATTCACGTCGATCATTTAAAGAAAAAAGAAAGTACGTTTTAAAGTCTTATTCAATGAAGTCTAGGATGTGGGGAGTGGTGGGGCGCCGCCCTAGCGCCCTCTATTGGCCAGCCGCCACTGGTTTCAACCACTGTTTGAGCCCGGATATTTCGGAGGGGGATAGGCTCAGGAAACTGTGTAGCAACATCCAGGATAGTGAGGAGATATTCATTCCCCTTTTTGGTATTTGGAAGGGGACCCACACAATCTACCACCACTCTGGAGAATGGCTCAGAAATAACAGGGAGCGGATGAAGGGGGACGGGTGGTGGTGTATGTTGAGGCTTCCCTGCAGGCTGGCATGGCCCACAAGACCGGCAGTACTCAGGCACACTCCTGCGCATCCCTGGCCAACTGTTTTCCTCACACCCACATGACCTGCCACTGGCCCGGCATGTCCCATTCTCAGCACCCCTTCATGATACAGGGTAACACCACTTGCCTCAACCCACTCCATGCCTCTGCAGGCTCGCTAGGCGGGGGACAAAGGACAAACAGGGACGCCCTGACCTTACTACCTGCCAGATCATTTCCCAACAGTAATGACACACCTGGCACAGGAAGCGAGTCTACCACCGCAACCGTGACCAGACCAGTAACCAACTCAGACCGTAGACTTCTCTCAACGGATCGGTTCCAAACTCTCCTCCCAGACCAAGAAGTACCAGAGTTCCTATGACCGGCGGGCGGCAGTACCAGAGCAGTGGCCACCAACAAAGACTGCGAGGCACCAGTATCCCTCAGAATCTGTATAGGGACTCCTGGACTTACACTAGTCAATGCTACAGAGCCCTGAGAGAGAAAAGGGGAACCAGCTACCTGGGGCTCTTTTGCAACAACATCGGCAGGCTTTACCGCCAGAGCCTCGGGGCCCTGTGTCCTGGCAGACACCAATGCCACTACCCGGTCACGGTCGCCCCTGCCTCGTGGCGCTGGGCAGCTATACTCAGGAGTATTTCGGGTTTCCTCTAACGCCTTGAACAGGGCACTCAGAAAACTTCTGGCCACTACCCCCAGGCCTTACAGCCATCTGGACCAGATGGGACGGGACTCTCACTACCTTTCCCTTCAGGCCTCGAAACTCCAAATAGCTTCCTCGGGCTGCACCGCTGCAGCACTCATTATGCTCCCAGCAGACAGGCTGGCCCACTGCACCACAAGTGGGGTCATGGCTGCCTCTTGTGATGTTGTGTGGGCCTGCACAGCCATGTTCTGTTCCTCTCTTACTTTCACTGTTTTTATTGTTCTTATTGTATTTTTGAACAATTGTGGCTGCGCCCTTGGCTCGGGGCCTGGATGCACGCCGCATTTTTAATAGTGAACTTTCTGGGTGGGAAGGACAATGGTGTATGTTTGGGCACTGGCGTGTGCTCATGCACTGGTGTGTGCTTGTGTGACTCCGCTAGGGCGGGTTTCTTAGCCCATGCACCCTTGGGCCCTGGCGGCTTGCTCAGACCCGGGGTGCCCGCCCGGGGTTGGGGCTGATGTTTGGGGATGCGGTAAGCTGGTCGAGCTACGGCTTGGGCAAACGTCTGGGGGTGCAGTGGGGGGAGGTGGTGGCACTTTCCTGGGTAAACACAGCTGTAGTACTTCACCTTCTCTCTTCTTTTCCTCGCAACGCCTTTGCATGGTGGCTACCGCTGGGCCGAACAGGCCTTTTTGGTCCACAGGGACGTCGAGGAGTTGAGTCTTCTCCTTCTGAGAGAGACTGGACAAGTTTAGCCATCTGGCTCTTTCTTGAGCCACCATCAGGGCCATGGCTGTTCCTTCAGTGCCTTCACCGACATGGTCACCGCCTTGTAGCCTTTTTCCGTCAGTGATGACTGAAAACAGTCAGCTTTGGAAGGCAGGGCAGGGCCCGCCGAGGTCATGGTGGACTTCTGTGCGGGGTGGAGGTGGGATGCCAGCAGAGGTTCGACTGGAGGCAGATGGGAGAAACCTCTCTCTGCCATGTCGGCCCAGTCCAGCGCTGACCCTCCCTGGACGGGGTTCTTGGCAGACAGGGGATTGCTCCATGACCAAGTCGCCTCCTCCAGGCACTCAGGAAAGACCGGCAGGAGCTATCTGGAAGAGGATTTGACCTTCGTCAGCTATCCTTCAAGGGAAATTGCATGTTCGTAACAGTATCGCTATGGCGTTGCAGATAGGGATCCCAATATCAACAGTCATAGCAGACGCTTTTATCCAAAGCGGAGCACAACGTAGGTCGGTTGGTAAGAGAAATGCTAGTCGTAAGAAAATCGTAAAAAAAAATCGTAAGTGCATCTCCTCCCCAAACAAGCATCTAAGAGCAGAACATCACTTTGTCCTAATATGTGATGAATAAATAATTATCTCCCGCGTCCCTCCTCATGAGTTTATGTCACATTTATCTACATTATATATTTAACTCACATTTGATCTGTTATATTTCTGCTTACCTCAGAAACCGGGCGCTTGCCATGTCTGGAGGCATCGAGGAGCTGGGCAGTGTTCGATGGGACCTGGCCTTGTGTCTTCTGGCCGCCTGGGTGTTCTGCTACTTTTGTATCTGGAAAGGTGTCAGATCCTCAGGAAAGGTCCTGTGGTAACATTTCTACCTACCATATATTAGGAATCTGCAACATACCATACTGCTGGTGCATTACCATTTTCATCAATGACCCCCCAAACTTAGGCATTTCATCAACCTTTTTATCTAGCCTGTTACCACAAATCTTCTCAAATAATTTAGGCATCATTGCATATCCTGACATGTCTTGACGGTCTTTTTAGGTAGCGTACTTCACAGCCACTTTCCCCTATGTGATGCTCCTGATATTACTAGTCAGGGGGTTGACTCTACCTGGAGCTTGGGAAGGGATTCACTACTACTTGTATCCAGATGTGAACCGCCTGGTTGACCTTGAGGTAGGCTGTTTAGGTTACCTTATTTGTAGTATTATCCTAAGTCTGTATCCCTCATTTACTCAAGTGTTTCCTTCATTTATATAGTATAGTATATTCATCATGATGATGATGATGATGATGATGATGATGATGATGATGATGATGATAACTTTATTTATACAGCACTTTTCCAAAACAAAATGTCCAAAATGCTTCATAAATAAATAGACAAAAGCACAAAATAAAAGATTGTAAAAACAAATAAAAAACCTAGCAGAAGATAAAACCAAATACAAGCAAACCAAGTAAACAAAACATTAATAAAACATCACAGTTTGCTAGTTTAAATGTTTGCTTGTTAAAAATGTGTTTTAAGAAATTACTTAAAAAGATGAATCTTGAAGA
This sequence comes from Hoplostethus atlanticus, assembly GCA_034670405.1. Lineage (NCBI taxonomy): Eukaryota > Metazoa > Chordata > Actinopteri > Trachichthyiformes > Trachichthyidae > Hoplostethus > Hoplostethus atlanticus. Next base: position 2,003,822 of record JAXDDX010000075.1, on the reverse strand, counting down.
CTCAAGATTGATGAAGAACGCTCAATTTACTGATGTTTCATGAGGAAGACCCCTTGACATCAAGGACATCAAGGACAGTACCTAAAATACCTAAAGATTGACCAATAGGTAAATGGCTCAAGGCTCAAGGCATTTGCCTGGTTCCTGGTTGTTTGCATGCACTGGAAATTGCTTTATAAATCATCAGCATTAATGTGCTGTGAGACTGTACAAAATCTGCACTTGTTAACAATTCAGTTTTTCATTTTTGTGACAACATAGATCTGGATAGAAGCAGGATCCCAAATATTCTTTTCCTTCAGTGTGGGTGCAGGAAGTCTGATTGTTTTGGGCAGCTATAATGAGCATAACAACAACTGTTACAAGTATGTTTGTATCAGTCAACTTGTTTTTTATGAGAGAAATTCTGAGTTTGTTCTTAGAAATAATTGTCTGGTTATGATGGATTATATAACAGTGAAATTTCTCACATCATCATTTTCATCAATATTGCTTTTTTTTATTCTTAATTTTAATTCCTCAATATATTCTTGAAATGTCAGCAATATTGGTCTCACATTGTAATGTGAAATATCATAATTGAGATGTTGAACACTGAAGGGCTGACCACTTATTTTCAACATAACCACTCTAGGGACACCTTTTGGCTCTGTCTGCTGAACAGTGGGACCAGTTTTGTTGCTGGATTTGTTGTCTTCTCTGTTCTTGGATTCATGGCTCAGAAACATGGTGTTTCTGTTGACATGGTGGCTGACTCAGGTATAGTCCAAGACAACAGCATCATTGCATGTAATGCATTTAAATCTAGCTATGTTTAGTGAAATAGCTGGAACATTTTTATTCTCATCTACCTGTATATTTCTGACACACAGGTCCTGGTTTGGCCTTCATTGCATACCCTCAGGCAACAGCCATGATGCCGTTGCCTCAATTCTGGACTGTCTGCTTTTTCCTGATGCTTATTCTACTGAGTGTTGACACACATGTAATGTTATTTGTTGTAGTGTCGCATAAGAAAGAGTTGAGTCCTTTCTAGCCCTGCAGTGTGTAATTACAGTCTCTGTTGATTGTTTTAAATGTTGATTTTTCAGTGACATTTATTTGGAGTTGACAGCAGCGTTGTTTGTTCACTCTGAGTTCAAACTATCTGGTGGTGGTAAAAAAAAAATTGTTGTGGGTGACTGCCATGCCACTTAAATTTGGTGTCCTGGCACCACATTTTGGTGTTCTAGGGGAGTGGTTCTCAATCCTGGTCCTCAGGATTGAGAATATCATACCAGGTAGTTAATTGCATTCACCTGGTGTCCCAGGTCTAAAACAGCTGAATAGAAAACCAGCTGGGCTCTGGACCCTGAGAACCAGGATTGAGAACCACTGGCCTAGGGTATCTGGGTTGCTACCAACTGATACAAGACTATAATTACACAGTGAAAAACTGAAAATGATTTAACCCCTACTGTGTCTTTCATTAATCAGTGAATGCATTACGAATTAACACAGTTTCACATATTTGCTCATATCATTTTGTCCCCAGTTTGTGTCAGTGGAGTGTTTCATCACCTCAGTGAGAGACTTGTTTCCGGAGCGGTTTCACAAACCAGGAAGGCATGAGATCTTTGTCCTCCTCATCTGTTCATGCACCTTTCTCATACAACTGTTATTGGTCTCTGAGGTGAATATCATGTCAGAAATATGAACATTTCTCAAATAAGAAATGATTTCCCTTATTGAAATGTTTTCTCCTGCATGCTATAGGGAGGAATGTACGTATTTCTGCTGATTGAGTATTATGGCTGCAGTCGAGCTGTTCTGAATTTCACGGCAGTGTGTGAATGTTTGGCTGTGGCTTGGATATTTGGTAAGCAAAAGGCTTTAACATTTGACTTGATGTCTAGTTGGTGCCGGTTAGCTACTGGGTGCTGGTTTACCTGCTGCTGGCCCGATTCACCACAGCACCTCTTACTATTGGTTGCTTATAATGTTGGTGATGCAGGAATTTCGGCTTATTCTATATTGGCAGTCATTCTAAGTTGCTCTTTATAGGACCATCAGCCAAATGCCAAAAATATAAAAATGTAAAATGCATTGCCATGATATACTGCAGCTCTACTGGCTGATCTGTTCCCATACATGCTGATGATGTGCACTTCCACTAAAACAGTCTTGAACCTTGTTTTCTCACACTGTTAACTGTTTTGCTCAGATTGTTGCAGAAATAGTTGGCGACCCATAGGAAAGCAAAATCCAAGAAGAGATCTCATATTTATACCTTGTATGTCTCCTAGAAAACAAGTGGGCTCTATGAGCTCTTAAGACTAACAAGAGACTAAAGGCATTTCCTCCTATTTCTCAAATTTAACTCAGGAGAAACATCCACAAAAAAGCTCATGTTGAGCTCACTCTGATCAAAACAAGAGATCTCCAAATAATCTGAAATAAGTGTCATTTAACTCTCCTGAATATGAAACCATGACATTAGAAGAGCTCAAAGAAAACTCAATACTGCTGCATTTTCCTGTTGAAGCCATGGCAGCAGCCACATAGTAGGAGCTTATTACCATTATATATGTCACATGGTAGCATCTTCACATTGATCTCATGAAGTCTCAAGAATCCATTTTGTCTCCTCATTGCTCCTAAGGAGGTTTAGGAGAAACATTTCAGATGAAGGTGATCACAAAATGAGACAAAATTGAGATCTCTATTTCTTAAGAGATGAAAAAAAGATGTTTCCTCTGGGAGTAGTCAGCGACCTCAGATAAACACTCCTTCCACTGGTAGCTTTCTCAACCTGGAAATAAAGAACTTCAGATATTGTGAACTTGAACGAATGGACAATCTGTTTCATCTACAGGAGTTGATCGGTTTTCTGACACCGTTGAGGACATGTCAGGACATCGACCATCTCTTTACTTCCGACTGTGCTGGAAGTACTTCTGTCCACTGCTCTCCCTGGTGAGTCAGCCAAGTTTCTGTAGACTGATCTTCTCTATACCCTTCATAGTAAGAGCTTATTTATTACACTTACAGATTCTTAAGACCAAAACCATCTAGTCGTCACTGAGATAAGAACGCAGCAGGACAATGATTTCACCCTATATTTTAACGTATTTACAATGGCTTGAGTTTCTCAAATGACCTCTACTCCTGACCAAACATATTTGTGATTTTTTCCCCCCACACATTTCATTTAAAAAACAGCTTATTTGACTGGTAAATGTATACTCTCCACACCTTTTTAGACTTCCTTTATCCTCTACTTGGTGAACTACAAACAACTAAGGGTAAACCGCTCGTACATTTACCCTGACTGGGCGTATGCACTTGGCTGGATCTTGACACTCTCTTCTATTATCATGGTGCCACTGTGGGGAATTGGACAGATCTGTTTTAGGACAGGCACCTTGAGACAGGTCAGTGTCCAGCTGTTTCTGTTTTTCTGGAGGAGCATTTTAGCTTTGTGCAGATTAGTCACCTGTTATGGGAATAATGCTGGCACCCTGCAGAGTGAGACCTTAAGAATAAGTAGAAAACAGGAGTTTAACTTTTCACATTAAGAGAGGGTAGGAAACAGGAAAGAGAAGATCCACAGCATTCTATGAGCTGGGACTTAAACCCCAGTCTAGCATCTTAAGTGAAAGCCAACATAATATATAAATAAGGAGCTCCTAATTACTAAAGAAGTATGAGATGATACCAACTCACCAAATGTTTTCCTCCACCAGCGTTTGTCCTCCCTTTGTCAGCCTGTAAATGATCCAGTCAGGCCAAACAGGACAAGTGAAGAAGCTGAGGCGAGCGTGGAAATGATGACTCTATAGTAGTCATACACTGGCAGCTTGGAGCAACATCCGTTTTTTAAATGATTATAACCTAGTGTCAACCAGTGGTTGACCAGTGGTTGACTTGGTGGGTGGCTGTTTATATTGAAGTTAAGGGCCGGGTCTTGAAATGGAGAAGGAGTTATAAATGGTATATAATGAGTTGTGAAATCAAGAAACACTACCCTGACCCTTCCTCTTAGTTCTTGTTTATTTGCTTCACTTACTCGTCTCATTTGTTTTAATAAAAAGTAGGTAGCTAACTTATTGCACTTTTACCTTAGCACTGGTTCTGCTCTTAGATGATTAGTAGTTCTCTACCTACCTATGTTGAATGCACTTTTTGTAAGTCGCATTGGATAAAAGTGTCTGCTAAGTGACTGTAATGAAAGGGAAGAGTAACAGCAAAGAATGCTGGTGTACAGTGGTGCACCTCATCTCCCAACTACAGTACCTCTGAAGCGTTGATTGTTAAGAATTACAAATTTAATACAGGATTGATTAACAAGGCAGAAATCCCAAAATACGATTGTTCCTAAGGGATTTAAAATAAAGAGTATTCAGGCTTTTCTAGTGACAGAAAATTCTGTGAAATAAAATGGATGGAAAAAGTGAATGTTAATCTATAAGTGCTTTAAGCCTTCAGAGGGTCAATTCAGAAATGTGTGATTTCATATGCTATGTGTTATAATTAATAAAGAATTGTCACATTCTAGTAACATAGACTACCTTTGTCACGTTTCCACCGTCCTCTTCCTGCAACAACTTAACCCTCTCGAGATTTCAGAGCGAGACTTCTCCTTGAGCGAGACTGGTTAAAAGAAGGTCTGTCTCTGTAGCGATCCTTTCAGTAATGTTGTCAGACACTTGTCAGACACACGAATAACAATCTGAGCCTGTCAGTGGCAAAAACAAGCACTTTTAGCAGGACGTACTTTGATCATCCCACTTGCCCCAACAGATTACGTTGTAGCCATTGAGCCCGTTTCGTGACTGCCGGCTGAGGCGATCTACTGGAGCAATTCCAAAACTTTTTGGACCTATTTTGCGGTATAAATGACGAATTTATAGATATAGAGCCCAGGTTTAAAAATACTAGAATTCCCCTTTAAGATTAGTGTGATGGAAAATAATAATGTGTTTTTAATGTGTATGTATAAGTGTGGTCACAGCCAGTGGAAAACTACTGAGATCAGAGGAATGTGTGTGTGTTCTTTACTTGGGAAATCTCAAAGATGAGTAGATCTTGGTGTCATGATGATTGGACTGTGCATGATTGTTTAACTAACCTTCAGACCAGATAGGAGGGGAAGACACGTGTACATTAGAGATATCATACTGACTTAATCATATTAACATGTCTATGTAACATGGAGTTTGTACCTGCTCTGTCAACAGTCTAGTCTAGTCTCAGGATTGTCCTAGAAAGACCCCATGACTGAAGGAGATTTGCAACATCCCATAACATGTGTATAAATTTATCTGCGGAACTGAATTTGGGAGCTCATTCTGCATACACCTCGGTGTGTGTAGTTTGAGCTCTGCTTGCAAGCATTAAAGGCCTAAGAGACGTAAGTCTCTGACGAATAGTGTTATAGCTTTATTGAGCTGATCTCACCAACTAGACAAAGTGCAATTGACTTAAATTGACACGACATTAGGCAAGGGGAGAGAATTGATAAAATGATGTAGGCTGTATCGGGGATACAGTCACGGTTCAGAGCGTTGTTAGGCAACCCCATTTAACCATGAGTGTCCAGCCAGACCTCAAGTGCCGTATTGCTTTTAGAAAACGGTTACAACTCATAGAAAGAATTATTTGATGACACAATATTATTTTATTTTCAAAATTATTTTTATTTAACATTCATTGAAATAAGAAAGTATCTTGTGAATACATGTCAAAATGTTTCCACGGTTGCTAGGAGACGCATTCACTGTTACTGTATGGGATTTACAGTCACTGTAGAACACACTTTCAGCCGATTAATTTCCAGGATGGAAACAACCGATTTCATAACAATATAATAAAAACAAGAACCAGCCTAACAGCTCAGGCAGTAGAGTATGAAACTCTCAGTTTTAGGGTTGTGGGTTCGATCCCCACATAGTGTCAAGGACTGTAATGTAGTAAGTTGAAACAGTACTTTTACAGTCTTGAGGTTTCATATATGGCATGGTTTCATGTATAATATTTTTTAGATTTTCAGTTCACTTTAATATTGTTGAACACATGATATTTCATAAGGTCTATACAATTTGTTCGTTTTTAATTCAACAATTACTTACGCATTCAATCTATCACCAATTTCTTGCCAATCTTTCTCTCCCCCTTTATTGATGGAAATAGTATTTCCCTTTTCATTGTAATATGTCTCCACTAAAAGTCGCTGCTCAGTGGCCGTGAACATTGTGGCTCTGTCTTTACCGTAAGTTTTCGCCATGATCATGATCGATCTCTCGGGCTGCTTAAATAAACTGTGTATAACTGGACGCGCAGTTACCTGGATTGCTTGAGACTGACTTGGATTAGCCAGATCACGGTGGTTTGACTGTTACGATCATGTACAGGACCCAAGTGCAAAACCACAGACAACAGAGGCGAAGGTAGGGACAAAACCAGGTTTACTAGGGGACAGTACAGAGGGTGGCAGGGTAGGGAAGGCAAGGGGAAGACGGGCTGGAGCAGGAGCGGGATGAACAGGGCTGGGAGACAAGCAGACAAGACAACAGGCAGGGAACCAGGAGACAGACAGGCGGCCAGGGTAGACAGACGGTGGTAGGTCGGCAGGGTCAGGGAAGGAGACTGGATCTGGATACAAGAACAACAGGGTTAGTAAGGCGAAGGAGGAACTTTGAGAAGATGCTGCAAAGCGAACGAGACTGACGGGGCAGTACAAACAACAATCTGGCGATGAGTGGATGGAAAGCCGGGGTTCTTATGCTGGTGGTGATGAGATGATGGATGGCAGGTGTGCGGGGTAGAGCAGGTGAGCGGGAGGTGGTGACGAGTCAGGGAGGAGCCGGGGTCTGGAGCCCTGCCCGCCAACACACACACACACACACACAGACAGACAAAGACAGACAGGTAGAGGGACTGCTAGGAGGCAGAGGTGGAGGGCGTGACATTGACTTCGGCTCGTGGATCCGCTTTAGTCCCGGTTGACTTGTTAGGTTAATTCAAACAAGGCTTGCGAGGTTAATCGCAATTTTCTAAACCTGCTTTGTGGAACAGGTCCCTGCAGTGGAAATCCTTAATCCCGAGATGAACAGAGAAAGAAGGAAAGACAATAAGGAGAGAGGGGTTGAAGACAGAGGACAGTGGGCTACTAAAACAGAGTATATTCTGGTTGTTGCAGGAAATGTGGTTGGTCTGGGCAATGTGTGGAGATTCCCGTACCTCTGCTACAAGAATGGAGGAGGTGAATAATAAAAAATAATAATTTGGAGCGGGGCATTCTAGTTGATGGAAGGTTTATCATTATCATGGGCATATATGTCTGTTTGTTTTTAGGAGCTTTTTTGGTGCCATATGTAGTGTTGGCTGTGCTTTGTGGGATACCTCTGTTCCTACTGGAGACTGCAATTGGTCAGTACACACAGGAGGGAATGGTCACCTGTTGGAGGAAAATGTGTCCACTGGCACAAGGTGAGTGGATGTGTGCTGCACTTAAAGGTGTAGTCAGTAGAAGAAAAAGTTATCATCCAAATCACATGATATCTGAAACTATAATATTAAATATAAATGTATAAATATTATATATAATTATTTTTTCCTCCAAACTCAAACTGTTGTGACAGCAAATTTTGAATTGCCTACATACCTAAAAGTCTGATATACAATAGTTTTTATCTGTATTTTAGGAATCGGATATGGACATCTGTTGATTAAACTCTATGAGTTCATCTATATTGTAATCCAAGCCTGGGCTCTCTTCTACCTGGTGTTCTCCTTCAGATCCCAGCTCCCCTGGGCCAGCTGTGGGAACACCTGGAACACAGGTAATGGTTTAGGCTATGGAGTTTACTATTAATTTGTGATTCTTGTAAAGTGGTAACTCAGTGAATAAGGCACCTTACATCCAGTGGCGGCTGGTGCATTTTTCTCCAGGGGGGGCTATACCAAAAATCAAGCAAACATGTACTAAGGTATCATCAGTGTATTTAAATAAATGAAAAGGCCTTTATTTGTATTTGCTGAGCTGAATGAACATTTGTTGTAATGAAATGTGCTTAAGGTAAGTTAAGGTACTTCAATTAGTGCAAATTCTTCATAATAATTATCTTTTATACTACAATATGTAATGGTGAAAGACTAAAGTAAGCGAAAAGTGCCTCGATAAGTGCAAAAGAAATCTGACAACACACAAACCTGAGACAATGGCAGAAAATTATGAACACAGTAAGACCTAATAGAAAATAACATTTAAGAAAAAAATAAATGAATATGGTATTACATTTGAAATACCCAGTGGCATCAAAAAGCAAGCCATATGACTTTGCCACCTTGTGACTTCAACTTTGTGTACATAAATTTTGCCCTTCTCTCCTTCAGAGATGCAAAGTTTGTTATTTTAGACAGGATGTGCCTGTTTTTGTCAACCTCTTCATTATGCTCACGGATCCCTATCCTGTAGCCTTCATCAAGCTGAGCAGCTATGTTTACTTTCCCAAACATTTGCTTTTGTTTTTTCTGATATGTGGTTTAAATCATTCAAACCTGTCTGAATCCATGCTGGGTCTGAGACCTGTCGTTTGAAAAAGGGTGCAGGGAAAGCAAAATAAAGCGTTGGTGTCACTACATACAGTTAGCCATGCCTTCCTACTAAACCAGCTCCTTGAAAACGACCGAGTATATTGTCTCATTCTGGCGCTTTTTATGTCAGATGTACCACGAGCCACTCGCTCTCTGCTGCCAACCAGTCGTTGGTGGTGTGTAAATCAGCAGCATTCAGATAAATGCTGTTGGGGCGCAGCTTTCCTGCGCCCCACCAAGCTCCTATCTCTTGTATTGAGAGGAGCGAACTGCGCATGTACAATTTATAACGAGAGTCAATGGGCAAAGATTCTTGCGCCCCAGGCCGGAAATACGTGACCTAGCAGTAACTTTAGACAACGTAGAACAATTTTACTCTACATTTTATTGCAGATTATACATTTTATTCACTAACTATATAATATTTACCTCCCTCTATTGGCCAGCCGCCACTGCTTACATCCAATGGCTCCAATAGAGCTGCTCAGTGGCCAACAGTATATGCTTGTAGTGGACAGCTCCCAGGTAGCAGCCCTTTATCCTTGAGGTCAAGCTCGTAGGTTCACTTAGCTCTGAACAAGCTCTGAATTAAGGAGTTTGGTTCCAGAGCCAACTATACCTTGATGGAACTTTCCAGCTCAGATTCCTTCTGCCCAGAGAGGTGGTATTTTGTATTCCAAGAGCCAGTTTCCATTTCATTTACTTCATTTTTCATTTTAAGGCTTTTGATATTGTTGGGCTGTCGTGGTTGACATTGTCTCTTCAATGTCACTTGGATTTCGGAAACATTGCCTTTAATTTGTCAGACAGGCATGATGGTCCCCCGTTTGAGAGCTTTGTTCACATTCTTGGCATTAAGTCAAGCTTGTTCAAGTTGGGCATCAGATTGTTTGTAATATTAATGGGTAGGATGGGTAGGATATCAAGGCATAGCCAAGGTCTAGTGCGTGCCCAGTTCGGTGACATTAGCGTGGCATGTCTGCTGTTTGTGGATGATGTCGTCCTTTTGGCTTCATCGGACTGTAATGCAATTGGGATGATGACCGACTTCATCGGACTGTAATGCAATTGGGATGATGACCGACTCCAAGTCTGAGCCTGGGACTGTCTAGGGCACTGGAAGACGTTACGAGGGTAAAGGACATATGGGCTGCTCTGCCAACCCTGTTGCCACTGTGACCCTGACTCAGATAAGTGGCTAGAAAATGAATGGATGGGTGGATAGATTGTTCTTTTTAAAAAGCCTGATTTGGAATGGAAAAATTGGAAAGGCTACATGTAAGCATCTTGCTGATACTTGCATGGCATCAGCAAGAGGGACTTAATTTAATGATATTTTATTACAGTTGTTCCTCTCATATCTATCCTTCTCTTTGTTAATTTTTTGTTCATTTGTTCCCAAAACCAGCTAACTGTATGGATCATCAGATTTGGCATTCTGATTCATCAAATCTGACTGCAAATCGGACCGTGTTGACCAACACCACCTCTGCTGCAACTGAGTTCTGGGAGTGAGTCTAACCTTTACTCATAATAATCTAACTCAACTCTAAATCACTAAATCACTATAATATTTTATTAATACAATATATATTTTTTTATGATTTGCCACAGTAAAATGTTCTAAACGGTTTAATAGTAGAATAAGCATAACATGTAGTAAACACACAAACAAAAACATACAGTATTATAAATGTACCATAACAACATTGTTCAGTCTCTTACTAACATTTTGCCCACCAGCTAATGCAATTTAATGTAATCTTGAATTATTGTCTTGAATTGACATCACTTTGTGACACTATGCCTTCGAGAAATCAGGATCCTCCCCTTTTCCCTCTTCAGAAGTTTGTGTCACATTATGTGTCTCTCTTAAAGCCACCGGGTACTAGCCATGTCTGGAGGCATCGAGGAGGTGGGCAGTGTTCAATGGGAACTAGCCTTATGTCTCCTGGCCGCCTGGGTGTTCTGCTACTTCTGTATCTGGAAAGGTGTCAGATCCTCAGGAAAGGTCCTGTGGTAACATTTTATCTAAAAGGATAGACTTGTGGGCATCCTTTAATAAAGATCAATTACACATTTTCATCAATTACCCTATCACCATTAAGCATTTCATCAAAACATTTATAGAATTTCTTACCATGAATTATCTCCAATAATTTAGGTATCATATATCTTCTAGTATTTGCTGTTGTTCTTTTTAGGTAGCGTACTTCACAGCCACTTTCCCCTATGTGATGCTCCTGATATTACTAGTCAGGGGGTTGACTCTACCTGGAGCTTGGGAAGGGATTCACTACTACTTGTATCCAGACGTGAACCGCCTGGCTGACCCTGAGGTAGGCTGACACTCCAGAACAACTCACATTGACTTCAATGGTATAATAAGTTTGAATTCCTAGATCACCAACATTAAAAGTAAACAATACTAAGTGTAAAAGGTCAGGGCCCCAGCCAGCCATGCACATCAGGCATGATTCCAACTTCCTCTTAAATGCAGTGCAGCAGGTAGCCTGAGTATTATCCTGTTTGCGGGCTCTGCGGCGTTCCTAGCTCCACTCCTTCAAACATTCACACGTCTAGTATTTTCATATTTGCAAAGAGGCGGCGCGTCATCAACATGGCCAACTCTGAAAGAACCATCGACACTGCGATCTGTTATTGCTACTCTCAGCCTTTCTGTGCTCTTTTTTTTTTTCCCCCCGCCTGGCATGCGGCAGTAGAAACCAGCAAGGCGACTTGTTGCCATGATGATCTTTGAAAATATTGGATTGCAACACATTGCGCAACTGAAAAATAGTTGCCATGTATATGTGCGAATTTCACGCTGTCTTGTGACCCCGAAAAATAACGTCATTGGGACGGGATGATACATGATGCAGCAGGAATAAGTCCAGCTGTATCCGTCTTCAAAATCTTTGTCAGAATGCATTTAAATGTTGGATGTGAATATATGTCAGAAAATCCCAGAAGGGCTTTAAAATTGAACATTTTACAATACAACAATACAATACAATACAATACAATATACTTTATTGTCCCCATGGGGAAATTTATCTTGGACTCAAGTGTTTGCACACATATAACTGCCTCCATAATAAAAACAAACAACATATAACAAGCAGCACATACTGTAGTAAATCAACACCAATTCCACATATTGCACATTCCACATATTGCACATTCCACATATTGCACATTCCACATATTGCACATATCAACCAGTGATAAGAACACCATGGAGCTATTGAACAACCCTTACATCCTACCCCTACATAACATTATTTAAAATTTTAATTGAGATAGGCACAAATTAGTTTTTAAAACGGTTGAGTTTACATCTGGGCACTCTATATCGTCTGCCCGAGGGTAAGAGCTCATACTTGGCGTGGAGAATATAAGATGGGTCAGACAATATTCTCTGTGCTTGCTTAAAAACAGACTGCTCATATATGGACTGGAGGGACTGGTGTTCCTTCCTCCCCATAACCTTCATGGCAGTCTGTACCAGACGAGCAAGCTTAGATTTCAACTTTACATTGAGATTGCCATACCATGCTGACATCCCATACCTAACTATGCTCTCTAATACAGCCTGGTTTTGCACCTTTGCCATTGTTTTACAGTAGTGTCAATTCCATGTTTTCCTTTAAATTCTATTGTAGCTGCACAATTTCACTTTAGTAAGTGATATTGCCAACTCAGTATTGATGATACCTTTTTGTTACACTGCAGGTCTGGGTAGAGGCAGGATCTCAAATATTCTTCTCCTATAGCTTGGCTGCAGGAACAATGTCTGTTTTGGGCAGCTATAATCAGCACAACAACAACTGTTACAAGTAAGCATAAGTCAGTCATTATTGTTTCTGTGAAAAATGACAATGCTCTTATTGATGAGTCTGGTAACTATATAACACATATATAACCATCACTACATAATAAAACAATACAATGAGTAACCATTTCCAATTTCTTTAGCATTAGCAAATTTACCAATGGGAAATTCCTCATTTTTGACAAGAGCCTTTTATCACTCTCTGACCTTCAGTGACACCTTTTGGCTCTGTCTGCTGAACAGTGGGACCAGTTTTGTTGGTGGATTTGTAGTCTTCTCTGTTCTTGGATTCATGGCTCAGAAACATGGTGTTTCTGTTGACATGGTGGCTGAGTCAGGTATATTGTAAGATTTTAAAATGTAATAATTGTAAATCCAGATACAGTTAATTACAGTCTCACCTCTTTCTCTGTATACGTCTGACACACAGGTCCTGGTTTGGCCTTCATTGCATACCCTCAGGCAACAGCCATGATGCCGTTGCCTCAATTCTGGACTGTCTGCTTTTTCCTGATGCTTATTCTACTGAGTGTTGACACACATGTAATGTTATTTGTTCTATGACCCATGGATTTTTAGTCCTTGCAGGCACATACAATTCAATTGATTGCTCATTTCATTTTCTTCCCAGTTTGTGACAGTGGAGTGTTTCATCACCTCAGTCAGTGACTTGTTTCCCACACTGCTTCGTGGGCCAGGAAGACGTGAGATCTTTACCCTCATCATCTGTTTATCCAGCTTCCTGATACAACTGTCTTTGGTCTCTGAGGTGAACAATATATTGTCCTGAAAGTGCATTCAACAAACTGTTGTCTCAAGATCTTAATTGACTTACTTCATTGAAATGTTCTCTCATACATGCTCTAGGGAGGGATTTACATCTTCCAGCTTATTGATTATTATGGCTCTGGTAGAGCCTGCCTGAATTTCATGGCATTTTTTGAATGTATGGCTGTGGCCTGGGTTTTTGGTAAGTATAAACCGGTGACATTTTACTTACTCTTACTTACATTAAATTGCCCATTTGTTTTCATATGTTGCATAAAGTCAATATTTGTTTTTATGTTATTCCTTTGCAAATTTTTGCCCAAATTGAAATGCTGGCGTGGAGACATGCTCCAAAGAGTGTTTATTATAACAATAGAAATTTCCAATCACTGGTTGTATTTCAATCAGGAATAAGAGTCCATATTCTGAAAAAGTGCTGAACATAAATTTCAACAATTTTGTTTTCACTTTGATAGAATAGAGTGCTTTGCAGCTCAGACGAAAACTCAACTCAAGACGAAAAATAAATGTGTTTTGAAATGTTTTGAAATAACTAGCACAGCAAAACTTTAAGGAGGGGGAATATTTTTACTGTAAGTTTGCATCTTAATTTATTATATTATATAAGCCAACAATTGTCATCAATACAGTTAAAAGGGTTAAGGTTACAAAACAATGACTTTTAATCAATGGACAATCTGTTTTATTAACAGGGGTTGACCCTTTTTGTAAGATCATTGAGGACATGACAGGACAGCGACCATCTGTTTACTTCAAGGTGTGCTGGAGGTACATCGTTCCACTGTTGTCACTGGTGAGTCATCTCCAGCCAACCTCAGACCTCCAAACCAAACATCTCTCAGGACAGTTATAACTGAGATGAGAAAGAGCTGGAATCCTTTTGACCTGTTTTGTTATTTATTGCCTGAATTTAACATTATTGTCTCTCATTTCATCACAATTTTGTTTCTCTGAACAGCAAAACACATCTTATATTTTCATATATTTCTCCACACCTTTCCAGGTCTCCTTCATCATGTACCTGTCAAATTACACACAACTCAAGATTAACCAGTCGTATGTTTACCCTGACTGGGCGTATGCACTGGGTTGGATCTTGACACTCTCTTCTATTATCATGGTGCCACTGTGGGGAATTGGACAGATCTGTTTTAGGACAGGCACCTTGAGACAGGTCAGTGTCCAGCTGTTTCTGTTTTTCTGGAGGTCCAACATAGCATTTTATTTAGCTTTGTGCAGTCACCTGTTATTGTAATAATGCTGGCACCCTGCAGAGTGAGACCTTAAGAGTAAGTAGAAATCAGGAGTGGTCTTTTCACATTAAGAGAGGGTAGGAAACAGGAAAGAGAAGATCCACAGCATTCTATGAGCTGGGACTTAAACCCCAGTCTAGCATCTTAAGTGAAAGCCAACATAATATATAAATAAGGAGCTCCTAATTACTAGAAGTATGAGATGATACCAACTCACTAAACCTGTTCCTCCACCAGCGTTTGTCCTCCCTTTGTCACCCTGTAAATGATCCAGTCAGGCCAAACAGGACAAGTGAAGAAGCTGAGGCGAGCATGGAAATGATGACTCTATAGTAGTCATACACTGGCAGCTTGGAGCAACATCCGTTTTTTAAATGATTATAACCTAGTGTCAACCAGTGGTTGACCAGTGGTTGACTTGGTGGGGGGCTGTTTATATTGAAGTTAAGGGCCGGGTCTTGAAATGGAGAAGGAGTTATAAATGGTATATAATGAGTTGTGAAATCAAGAAACACTACCCTGACCCTTCCTCTTAGTTCTTGTTTATTTGCTTCACTTACTTGTCTCATTTGTTTTAATAAAAAGTAGGTAGCTAACTTATTGCACTTTTACCTTAGCACTGGTTCTGCTCTTAGATGATTAGTAGTTCTCTACCTACCTATGTTGAATGCACTTTTTATAAGTCGCATTGGATAAAAGTGTCTGCTAAATGACTGTAATGTAATGAAAGGGAAGAGTAACAGCAAAGAATGCTGGTGTACAGTGGTGCACCTCATCTCCCAACTACAGTACCTCTGAAGCGTTGATTGTTAAGAATTACAAATTTAATACAGGATTGATTAACAAGGCAGAAATCCCAAAATACGATTGTTCCTAAGGGATTTAAAATAAAGAGTATTCAGGCTTTTCTAGTGACAGAAAATTCTGTGAAATAAAATGAATGGAAAAAGTGAATGTTAATCTATAAGTGCTTTAAGCCTTCAGAGGGTCAATTCAGAAATGTGTGATTTCATATGCTATGTGTTATAATTAATAAAGAATTGTCACATTCTAGTAACATAGACTACCTTTGTCACGTTTCCACCGTCCTCTTCCTGCAACAACTTAACCCTCTCGAGATTTCAGAGCGAGACTTCTCCTTGAGCGAGACTGGTTAAAAGAAGGTCTGTCTCTGTAGCAATCCTTTCAGTAATGTTGTCAGACACTTGTCAGACACACGAATAACAATCTGAGCCTGTCAGTGGCAAAAACAAGCACTTTTAGCGGACGTACTTTGATCATCCCACTTGCCCCAACAGATTACGTTGTAGCCATTGAGCCCGTTTCGTGACTGCCAGCTGAGGCGATCTACTGGAGCAATTCCAAAACTTTTTGGACCTATTTTGCGGTATAAATGACAAATTTATAGATATAGAGCCTTCCCCTGTTAAAAGGAGGCGACCCGTCAAACTTAAATAATTATCGGCCCATTTCCAAATTACCAGTCATTGCCAAAGTTTTTGAAACACTCACTAGTGACCAATTAAAATAATTTCTACACAGCCAAAGTATCCTGAGTAGGTTCCAATCTGGTTTTAGAAAGAAGCATAGCACTATAACAGCCACAATGAAAGTTACAAACGACATAATAGAAACACTGGATTCCAAACAACAATGTGCAGCCTTGTTTATAGACTTGTCCAAGGCTTTCGACACTGTCGATCACCAAATATTGTTAAAAGGTTGTCTGGATTTTGTCTAAAAAGGGCTGTGATTGGTTAAAAACATCTTATTTTTAAGGAACAGTGTGTGCACATTGTGGAAAAATCTCTGATAAGTTAAAAAAA
The DNA here is from genome assembly GCA_034670405.1 of Hoplostethus atlanticus. Classification (NCBI taxonomy): domain Eukaryota; kingdom Metazoa; phylum Chordata; class Actinopteri; order Trachichthyiformes; family Trachichthyidae; genus Hoplostethus; species Hoplostethus atlanticus. Next base: position 1,987,542 of record JAXDDX010000075.1, on the reverse strand, counting down.
TAAATCAGGGTGCCCAAAGTTTTCATTTTGGGGATTGTTTTTTACCATTTTATGTAAATATTTTTGTCATATTGGTGCAAAACCCTTTTTATATCATCAATAATCTATTTCTTGGAAACATATTGAGGGTTTTTTAAATTCAAAAAGCATTCAAATCATTCAAATAACTAAAACTTTAAATTGTCCAATTTAAAAAAACTAATTGATGTTTTTTTTAAATAAATATTGCATAGCCTAAAATATTCTTTTACAAACAGGGTGAAGAGGTGGTGTCTTTTTTCAATATTTTGGGTTTTATTTGATGAAAAAATTTTGTTTTTTAAATTTATTTTGGAACAATTACAAAAAAACTTAAACTTAAATTGGGTTTTTACTTTAAAAAAAAGGCTTGTTTTTTTTTAAAAAAAAGCATTGGGCTGTTTACTTTTTTGCCTATATTGGATTATGGGATATTTTATATTGTCCCCAAAAATACACTTCTGCTTTGGCCAAAATTCATGCTGCTTTAAAACGATTTTTTGGACAAAAGACCCCCTAAAATTTTTGTGTACATGAATTGTGGGTAGCATCCCTGGAAAAAAAAAAAAAAGTAAAAATTGGTTTTTGTTTGAAAAAAGACCTGGGACGTCAATTATTAAACTTTTTGCCCAGAGGGGAATTAAATTGAGAAAAAATTATATTTAATACCCAACTTAAACAGAATTTAAAATTTTTAGATGGATTTTTTAAAAAATTTTTACAAAAAGTTTTAACAGATTCCTTTTAAATCGATTTTAAAAAGAAAAAGGCCCTGAAAAATTTTTTTAAGGGAAAAAACTGAGATTGTGCATTACCCCAAAAGGGGAAAAAAAACAAACAAAAAAATTTTAAAGAAATAGGTTTAAAAAAAGGAATTTTGAAGAAAAAGAACATAGAAGAGAATTGATAAAATTTTTAGCCGGGGCCCCAGGGGGGTTTTTAAATGTGTGCGTTATTACTATTTAAAAAACAATTTAAAAAACGATCATTAAAAATTTTTGGGGAGGGGGGGATTTAAAATTTTCACCACAAAGATAAAAAAAAAAAATTTGAAAAATTGATGAATTTTTGGGGGCCGTGCAAAATAATAAACAAAAAAAAGGGAGATTGGGGGGGGCTGATTAAACTGGGGCTTAATCCGACGAATTTGGGGTTTAAGTTTTTGAGGGGGTTCCCCTGGTGTTTTGACTTTAAAACCGCTTGGCAAGGGAGGAAAATTAAAAAGTTGGCGGGGGGGGAAAGTTGGGGAAGGGGGGTTGGAACCCCTTTTAAGTGTTGGGGGTTTTTTTTATAAGGTGGTTGGGGGGGTTTAAAGTTTTTTTTTTTACCCCCGGTTGAAGATTTTTTTTTTTGAATTTTTGGGGGGTTTTGTTTTTTTGAACCGGCCGAGGGAAAAAATTGTTTTTGGTAAAAAAGAAATTTTGGGGAAAAAAGTCTCCCGGGAAAATTAAAACCCGTGTTTGTGTAAAAGGGGGTTTGCGAATTTGTTTTGTTTATTTTTTTTGTGACTAAATTTTTTTGGTAATTTTGTGATTTTTTTTATAAAGAAAGGTCATAGACCTAAAAAATTTCACATTAACATTTTACCATTTTTACTAAACATTTTTTAGAAACAACGTAAAAAAATAATTGAGTAAAAAAACAAAACACTAATAAGGTTCATGCACTGATTGACAACAGGTGATGGTTTTTGCATGTGCCTTGCAAATATGTGCACGCATTTTAGCACACAATGCTGGTTTTTGACATTCTTGGGGCCACAGTGTCATTTTTCCCTTTGCCCTTTCTGTCTTGGTTCGGCCCCTTTCTATGTCTTCCCAACCCGGCAGAGGGTAGTGTTTTGGTCATTGTGCGCCCAGAATGAATGGTGAGCAAGGCCCTATGGAAGCTTTATATACCTGAGCTGCGGAAAGTTTCTGTATATTATTGAAACAATGTTATAGTATTTTGTCTGAAAGGTGTGGTTCCCATGAGGGAAAGACCATAGACATATATACATAGACGCCGATCCACATTGGCCTGTGGATCGTACATAAACGTCGCCGCCATATTGGTCCGGGCAAGACTGGCCTGTAAACAAATACAAGTAAACGGGGGAGCTGCGGTTTTTCTGGATGAAAAGCACAATAATGTTTACATTTCTCAACCGATTTCAATGAGTCCTTTTTTTATATTCAAGGGTTTATGATCTAGGTGGAGTAGGAAAAAAAGTTTTGTCTCCAGTTACTTAGTTAGGCTATAATCGCTGCTAGACGCTCAAGAGAGCAGTGTCAACGTTAGACTCACATGAACTGAATTACCTACGTGGTGGAAAATAATTCATTGTCATAAGGCATTGTAAAAACTCAGGTTTGTCAAGCATGGATTTGGCTTATTTCCCTTGGTTTATACTTGTGGAGACGTCCATATATAATATAATTGAATGTACATGAAATGTGCAGAAAGTTCTTTTTCTGTCCATGTCCCCATCATTTTAGCTTTTCTTGTGCTCCAGGTCAGAACACAGCTCATTCACTTTGAAATACTGGGGGGGAAAAATCTAAATAGCGCATTTTTAAGTACTAATAATTGACCATCATTGAGAAAAATGGAACAAAATCGGCAAATACAAATTACAATAGTGAGACACTGGCAGTCAGTCTGCTTTCTATATTTTTATAGCAGTGAAAGGATACAGATATACTCCAAGACAGACAATTACAGACAAAGACTAGTATAAGATAAGATACGCCTTTATTGATCCCCAGAGGGCAAATAACGAGGGAAAATTCAAATGGCCTATCGAGATTTTCATCTATATTTATATATCTATATTTCTCCAAACCGATTTTTATGACAAGCTACTCGTTTCGGCTAAGCGGCTGACATATTATGAATCTGACTGTAGTTAGCTGGCTAGCTAACTTTTCTCACACTTTGAAGGTTTCCAAAAGAGAAAGAGTTGATACACAGCGATTATAGCCTAACGATTGAGATTCTAAGTAACTGGAGACAAAACGTTTTTTTCTACTCCACGTAGATCATAAACCCTTGAATATAAAAACGGCTCATTGAAATCGGTTGAGAAATGTAAACGTTATTGTGCTTTTCATCCAGAAAAACCGCAGCTCCCCGTTTACTTGTATTTGTTTACAGGCCAGTCTTGCCCGGTCCAATATGGCGGCGACGTTTACGTACGATCCACAGGCCAATGAGGCGTCTATGTATATATGTCTATGGAAGAAACACTCTGTCCCTCTGGCTCCAAAACGACCGTTTACGGGACACATATCATAGGCATACAAAGGACATTTAATGTGTTGTTTTTACCCAGGCGGCGCGGGTTCGACTCCCGGTATGGGAACTACCCTTTTACCCTGAACACCGGTAATTTATCACTTTCCATTATTTTTGGGATTTTGCGACCATTGTCATTCGTGTCACGGCGACCTTACACATCTTCTGATCTAGTAAAGACACACTCCCTGCTGAGTAGCTGTAGCCTGAAGCAATCAATTGATAAGCTGAGGAAAGCTGGAAAAGAACAAGCTTGACTAGACCAGTGTCAAAAAGAATAGAATAGAAAATAACTGGAAAAGTTGGGTGTCTTTAACTTTATTCACGTGTGTGTGTGTGTGTGTGTGTGTGTGTGTGTGTGTGTGTGTGTGTTGGATGTGCATGCATGTTTGATATGGGAGGGTATAATTAACTTAATCTAAAGGTTAGTGCAGATTGGAAAATGAAAATGAAAGGAAGATGAAAATAAAATGTGAATGAAAAAGCCATTTGAGAGCATTTTCAATGACATGTCCCGCTTTGTTTTCATGTCCCATGGTTAACAAATTTCAAATGTTAATTCAAATGTGAAAAGTGAGAAGCAACGCCCCCTTTTGCATAACATTTCCATGGTCTACCAACCTGTCAGTCATTCTCTGAATGAATATTGACTCATTGACTCAAATGATGCATGCAAAAGTGGAAAATTAAAATGCTATTGGATTGCATCTTCATGTTCCACTTTGCATTAATATTTGGATTAAGTTAACTATACGCTTCCATAGTTTGATGGCGAGAGAGTCTGTCTCCATATCTGTGCTGTTGGAAAGAAACATTCCACTTCTACTAACTACATCTGAATAAAAGCTCAAATAAAAGTGAATATATACTACTGCTAAAACACACAACTGACAACAGTGAATTTGTTTTTGAGCGACTGGCTTTATTTAGTGAAAGACAGAGAAAGACCCTGGACAGGTCGCCAATCCATCACAAGGCCAACACAGATCGACTGTCAATCACAGGGCAATTTAGAGTCTCCAATCCACCTGACCTGCATGTCTTTGGACTGTGGGAGGAAACCGGAGGACCCGGAGGAAACCCACGCCAACACGGGGAGAACATGCAGACTCCACACAGAGAGGAACCGTGTCCTTCTTGCTGTGAGGCCACAGTGCTAACCACTGGGCCACCGTGTTGCCCACAGGGAGACCTATGAAGGTTTCTGCTAGCCAAACACCTGAGAACTTGATGATGGCTTTTACACTCGGAGAATATTCACCCACCCATTAATCTGAAGTCAGAGAAGCAGCTGCACACTTGAAATATATTTGCTCAGATTTAATCACTCGGGCATCAAATTCTCTGCAAAAATTTTACGTGCAGATTGAACATTTGCGATGCCCAAGACGCCATCTGAGAAGTTGCAGTGGCAGATTCAATTTGTTCTGCCAAGTGCAAGTTTCAAGTGCGGCTGCTACCACATTCATTCAGATGTTCACTTGTACATCTGTAAATGTTTTCTGTCTTCGATCACGCGTGGGTGGATATTTTCTGAGAATCGTTCTCAGGTGTTTGGCTAGAAAACCTCCATAGGGAACTTCACTCCACATCTTCGGCTTTGGTCGCACAGCGGCAGAATGTCCTCATCCACCTTCTTCTGCTTCTTCTAGGGCTTGCTGACCTCTAAAAATAATAAATAAAGCGACCTTGTTGGAATCAACTACAGTGTGGAAGGACTTGACAATTCAGACACAAGTGGAGGTGAATATCCTACCAGATGTGGAGTGGACCAGGTCATTGTTCAAGGGAGGACCTGCAGGGCTGCTCAGGGGAACCGAAGGGGTGGCCACAGTGGCAGAGTCCACAGTGGGGCTTGCTGTTGGAGCTCCAACCTGTGAGGAGACCATTAGTACTATTAACAAGAATCACATTCATTCCTGGTTGAGTCAATTTTTCATTTTTCATTCAGAGATTCCTACCTCTGTGGTGTCCAGTGATGGAGTCCCCTCAGTTATCACAGCCAGGTGTTTTTATCCAGGAGTCCAGAACAGCCTGGGGATAAACACACACACACACACACACACACACACACACACACACACACACACACACACACACACACACACACACACACCATTTTAAGTTTCTAAGAGCAGTATTTGTATCTCCATTGTTTTTGATGTCATTTGGCATATGTGCTCAAAGTGAACAAGTCTGTCCTGATATTGGTGATCAAAAACTGCACTTCTAGCATACTGATGCCTTTTGTCATCAAATCTTGCAAATTTCACATATGGATGCACATTGTCCCTGATCTGCTCACATTATGGCCTAACTGGACCATTTTCCTCCTCTTCCACCCTCATCTGAGGGGGGAATGGAGCACCGGAGGAAATAATCTTACCTAATTTGGGGGCAGTTCCTGTCCTGTTCAGGTTCCCCATCACTCAGATTGGGGGCCGTGTCTGAGTTAGGGTGAACCAAGATGGCACCTGGCTGTGCTTCAGTGGAAGTTCCCCTAGCGCTGGTGAATGAGGACACATGCAGTTAACATATACTGATACCTCAGATTTGTTGTAGGTGAGTGAATGAATAGGTGAATATTTTCTGAGCGTAGTTCTCAGGTGTTTTGCTAGAAAAAAACCTACATAGAGACCACAGGTCTCACTCCCCAGGTGAGGTCGTGGCCGCACCGCAGCAGCAAAATGCCCTCCTCAACCAGGAGAAGAAGCGTCTGACTCCCTTCTTCTTCTTCTTCTTGGGCTTGCTCCCTCTAAAAACCAAAAAGGAGGACATCAATGCCTCAATGACCTTGATGGAATAAACTACAGTGGGGAAAAGGACTTGACAATTCAGACACAGTGGAGGTGAATGTCTTACCGATTGGGGGGTTGTGAGCGCGTTGTGTCAACCAGGTTGGGTTATCCTGACAACCTGGTTCACAGCAATGGCGGGGTCAGCAACAGGGCTGCTCGGGGAACCAAAAAGGGGGTGGCCCACAACACAGAGTCCACAGCGGGGCTCCCCAGGGGAACCGAAGGGGGGGGCCACAACGCAGAGTCCACGGGGGGCTGCCAGGGGAACCGAGGGGGGGCCCACAACAGCAGAGTCCACAGCGGGGCTCCCCCGGGGGAACTAAACGGGGGCCCAACAGCACCCCACAGTGGGGCTGCTCGAGGAACCGAAGGGGGGGCCAAAAACGCAGAGTCCACAGCGGGGTCCCCGGGGGAACGAACCCCCGGGGGGCCACAACAGGAGCCCCAAGTGGGGTGCTCGAGGAACCGAAGGGGGGGGCCCCACAACAGCAGAGTCACAGGGGGGCTCCCCGGGGGGAAAACCGAAGGGTTGGCCACAACAGCAGAGTCCACAGGGGGCTCCCCCCAGGGGGAACCCGAAGGGTGGCCACAACGAAAGGTCACAGTGGGGGCTGCTCGGGGAACCCCGAAGGGTGGCCCAACGCAGAGTCCACAGCGGGGCTGTGGGGGAACCCAAAGGGTGGCCACAAAGCAGGCACAGCGGGGGCTGCTTGGGGAAAAACCGAAGGGGTGGCCAAAACAGCAGGTCCACAGTGGGCGCTTGAGGAAACCAAAGGGGTGGCCACAACAGCAGAGTCCACAGTGGGGCTGTCTGGGGAACGAAGGGGGGGCCCCAAAACACAGAGTCCACAGCGGGGCTGTCGGGGGAACTAAAGGGGGGGCCCAAAAAACAGCGAGTCCACAGCGGGCTGCTTGGGGAACCCCAAGGGGTGGCCACAACAGCAGACCCACGCGGGCTGCTCTGAGGAACCGGGGGGGTGGCCACAACAGCGGCCCACAGTGGGGCTGTTGAGGAACCAAAGGGGGTGGCCACAACAGCGAGGTCCACGCGGGGCTCCCGGGGGGAACTGAAGGGGTGGCCCACAACAGAAAGAGCCCCACGTGGGCTTGCTGCTGGAGCTCCACCTGTGAGGAGACGATTAGTATATTAACAATAATCACATTCATTCCGGTTGAGTGAATTTTAAAGTACATTATTTCTAATTATAATTGAACGAGCAAGCAGTGATTCCCACCTTTGAGGTGTCCGCGATGGATTCCTCAGGGTCACAGCCGGGTGTGCTAGTTCATAGATGGAGGGAGCTGGAGTCCGAACGTGGGGGGGTGGCATGGGGGCATTTGGCTGAACCAAGATACACCCGGATGGGTTCCCCCCAGCGCTGGGTGGGACACTGCAGTTAACATAACTGCTAGTCAAAAATTTTTTGTACAGGGACATTCAGGGACTTTTCCCAAAAGGCAAACTCACAGTTATGCTCATAGCCGGAAGCAAAATTCCCCCCTGGACGCTGCCAAACAATCAATCAGTTTATCAATTTATGAATCATTCACCTCAGCACCTACCCCCTTTTCTGTAACCGAGGCAAAGCAAAATATAAGAACTCACGCCACACACCAAAACACAACACTTCTGAGAGCTGTGGTGGGGGCTGTGGGAGGGGCGTCATTGGATGAATGGTGTCGAGGATTTCACTTGGGGTGACCCCTTACTGGATCCTTGGGGTTCGTTTTAGGGGGGTCAACAAACTGCCTCCTTTCAGGGATAGCCCCGTCCCCTTCCTTCGGTTGAACTAAATTACCAAATATGAGAAAGTCCCAAAAGGAAATCAGTGGAAAATCTTTTGACTCAAAAAAGGTTGTGGAAAATCATGAATTCAACCAATTCCAGTCTTTAGCAGTACCCCTTTTCACTACCTACCTCTGTCAGTCATCCAGAGATCTGAATGTGTACACCCCCTTTGTCTGTGGTACTCCGCTACTCCTCTGGTTCTAAAAGAAAGGGAACGTGTATTTTAAAAAATCTTATCACTTTAGATAAACACTGATTGATCTGACAATAAATACCTTAAATAGAGAAGAAAATGTTCAAGAGAAAAAAATATTTGGGCAATAAAGCGGTGTTTGTGGTAAAAAGCCTCCAGCCTTAGCCCCCCTGAAGAGAAAAAACTCCCTTTTTTTCTACTCCCAACATTTGGAGGCGGTCCGCTGGCTGACCCAGGAGGTCGATGATGAAAGATCTGAGGGAAAAAACGGATACTCGTCTAGACTATCAGGATCCATATGGTTTTATTTCTTGTCTGCTGTGATCATCATTGCTGGCTTAGAGTGCTACGCTATCAATAATTTGGGTTAGTGTAGAAAGGGGGCAGAGTCCGTTAAGTAAAAGGTACTGACCCCGTATTTTCACTTTCCCCGGGGAAGAACGTCTCAGAAAAGAACAGCCGTGACATCATGCGCCAGCGACCACTGCCACGGGCCCCAGAAAACGGACCCCAAAAAAGGGTTTTTGGAGACTAGTGTGGAAGAACAGCAGCCCCCAAATCAGAAATATTGTCTGCTTTGAGGGAAAAATAATACAACATGGGGAAACATGGAGAAATGAAAAAAGAGGGGGTCATAGGAGAATGTCACAACAGCGAGACTTATTAGCCCTAATTTAACATTTTTTCTCACAGGTTGGACAGGAAAAACACCCCTGCATGTATTTACAGTAGAATGGAGAAACTGCAAACCCTCTCCAGTAGTCTCACCCGAGGGAGGGGTGAAAATATAGAGCCCGCTTTGTTTCAGTCCTAGAAGGGCCCCGCCAAAGTCTATCAGTTTACCCCCAAGGGCTCTCTCGAGATCCACCAGCATGGCGTTGTCCCAAATTCAGATCTGTGTGGATCACTCCGATGCTCTTCAGGGGCCTTGAATGCGTGGCCATCGCAGGGCAAAGTCGGTCATAGAATATAGAGCATGAACTAAGTGAACATTCTGAAGCTTTGAATTTTCTTCCCGTTATGGCGTCCCGTCCTTTTGGGTTTTGGACTTATGACGTTTAGTGGCAGAGGTTGGACTTCCTCTGCTTTATTACCCGGATAAGGAGATGTCCAAAACTCAAAACCAACAGGGTTTTTCAAACAAAACTTTTTTTTTTTAATCCCCGTGAATAAACCCCTTTAATATAAAAAAGGATCATTGAAATCGGTTGGAAATTAAAGTTATAGTGCTTTTTATCCAGAAAAAACCCCCAGTCCCCGTTTACTTGTTTTTGTTTTCAGGCCAGTCTTTCCCGGACCAATATGGCGGCGACGTTTTTTGTATAGAGCAAAGGGCAGAAGCAGTCATGCGGCGTCTATGTTTTTATGGGGAAAAACTCTATTGGGGGGAAAAGGTTCCGTAGATGTTCCTGAACTCTCTTTTCCTGCTTTAGTCTCACCCCTTCTTTCCAACACCACAGATTCACAAAGTTAAAAAACACGCAAAATTTTAAAGAAATGATCTAAATTTTTTTTGTGTTTAGATACCCTGTGTGGGCAAAGTATGGAATTTATTCCAATCGAAAGAAATAAACTAAAATTTAGACAAAAATTGTAAATCGGGCAGATTTTACCGGGGCACAACAGGAGGGTTTAACCATGAGTGTCCAGCCCGACCTCAAGTGCCCCTTTGCTTTTTGAAAACGGTTTTCAACTCATAGAAAAAATTTTTTTTATGCACAATATTATTTTATTTTTAAATTATTTTTATTTAACAAATTCATTGAAAAAAGAAAATATTTGTGAATATATGTCAAAATTTTCCAGGTTGCTGGAGACGCATTACTGTTACTGTATGGGTTTACAGTCACTGTTTGAAAAAAAACTTTCAGCGATTAATTTCCCGGATGGAAACAACCGATTTTTAACAATATAATAAAAACAAGAACCACCTAACAGCTCAGGCAGTAGAGTTTGAAAATCTCATTTTGGGTTGTGGGGTTCGATCCCCACATGTGTCAAGGACTGAATGTAGTAAGTTGAAACAGTACTTTTTTCAGTCTTTAGCTTTATATATGGCATGGTTTCATGTATAAATTTTTTAGATTTTCAGTTCCTTTAATATTGTTTAACACTTTATATTTAATAAGGTTTACAATTTGTTCGTTTTTAATCCAACAAAATTTGGCCCACTTACGCATTCCCAATTATCAGCAAAAAATTTTCCCAAACTTTCTCGCTCCCTTTTTTTATGGAAATAGTATTTCCCCTTTTCATTGTAAAATTGCGAATTTTTCCTTTGACCCCCCAAAAGTCGTGCTCAGGGCCGTGAACATTGCGGCTCGTCTTTACCGTCATTTTTAAGAACGGTCATGATCGACCCCTCGGTGCTTAAAAAAAATGGAATAAATGTGTATAACAGGACGCGAGTTTCCTGGGTTGTTTAGACTGCTTGGATTAGCCAGTCACGGTGGTTTTACTTAACCCTGGAACGCTTTAGTCCGATTTATTTGTTAGGTTACTCAAAAAAGGTTTTTCGGGTTTAAACGCAATTTTTAAAACCCGCTTTTTGGAACAGGTCCCTGCAGTGGAAATTTAATCCCGAGATGAAAAAGAGAAAAAAGGAAAAGACAATAAGGGGAGAGGGGGTTGAAAACAGAGGACAGTGGGCTACAAAAAAAAGTATATTCTGGGTTTTTGCAGGAAATTTTGGGTTGGTTGGGCCAATGTGTGGAGATTCCCGTACCCCTTTCCAAGAATGGAGGAGGGGAATAATAAAAAATAATAATTTGGAGCGGGCATTCTAGTTGATGGAAGGTTTATATTATCAGGGGATATATGTCTGTTTGTTTTTTGGAGCTTTTTTTGGGGCCTATGTAGTGTTTGGGTGCCCTTTTTGGTATCCTCTGTTCTATGGAGACTGCAAATTTGGGCAGTACAACAGGGGGGATGGTCACCTTTGGAGGAAATGGTCCACTGGACAGGTGGTGGAGTGTGCTGCACTTAAAGGTGTTAAAAGAAGAAAAAGTTATTCCAAATCACATGATATCTGAAACTTTTAATTTTTAAATAATTAAAATATTATATATAATTTTTTTTTCCTCCAAATCAAAATGTTGTGACAGCAAATTTTTTAATTGCCTACATACCAAAAGTCTGATTACAATATTTTTATCTGTATTTTTAGGAATCGGATATGGACATCTGTTGATTTAAAATCTATGGTTATTATATTGTAATCCAAAACCTGGGGTCTCTTTACCTGGTGTTCTCCCTTTAATCCCCGCTCCCCCGGGCCAGCTGTGGGAAACCTGGGAAAACCCGGTAATGGTTTTGGCTATGGAGTTTATATTAATTTGTTGATTTTTGTAAAAGGGGGTAACCCGTGAATAAGGACCTTACTCCCGTGGCGGTGGTGCATTTTTTTTTCCCCGGGGGGGGTATACCAAAAAACAAGCAAACATGTATAAAGGTATCATCAGTGTATTTAAATAAATGAAAAGGCCTTTATTTGTATTTGCTGAGCTGAATGAACATTTTTTGTAATGAAATGTTTAAGGTAAGTTAAGGTATTTTAATTAGTGCAAATTTTTTAAAAAAATTATTTTTATATACAATATGTAAGGTGAAAGACTAAAGTAAGCGAAAATGCCCCGATAAGTGCAAAAGAAAAATTTACAACACCAAATGAGACAGGCAGAAAATTTTTGAACAAGTAAAATAAAGAAAAAAAAATTTAAAAAAAAAAAAATGAAATTTGTTTTCTTTGAAAAACCCAGTGGATCAAAAGAAGCCATTGACTTTGCCACCCTTTTACTTAATTTTTGGGACATAAATTTTGCCTTCTCTCCTTAGAGATGCAAAAATTTTTTTATTTTAGAAGGGTGTGCCTGTTTTTGTCAACCCCTTCTTATGCTCCGGGTCCCCATCCTGTAGCCTTCATCAAGCGGCAGCTATGTTTACTTTCCCAAACATTTGCTTTTTTTTTTTTCTGTATGTGGGTTTAAAAACATTCAAACCCGTCTGAATCCATGCTGGGGGCTGGACCGTCGTTTGAAAAGGGGTGCAGGGAAAGCAAAATAAAGCGTTGGTGTCATACTACATTGCCCTGCTTCCTATAAACCACTCTTGAAAACACCGGTATATTGTTCATTCTGGCGCCTTTTATGCGATGTACCACGAGCCACTCGTCTTGCTGCCCAAACCGTCGTTGGTGGGGGTGTAAATCAGCACTTCAGATAAATGCTGTTGGGGCGCAGCTTTCCTGCGCCCCACCAAGCTCCTATTTTGATTGAGAGGGGGAACTGGCCCTGTAAATTTATAAGAGAGCAATGGGGAAAGATTCTTTCCCCAGGCCGGGAAAAACGTGACCAGCAGAACTTTAAAAGTAGAACAATTTTATCTACATTTTATTGCAGATTTACATTTTATTTATAATATAAAATTTACCCCCCTCATTGGGCCCGCCGCCATGTTAATCCAATGGCTCCAAAAGAGCTGCTCAGTGGCCAAAAGTATTGCTTTTGTGGACAGTCCCCGGTAGCCCCTTTTTCCTTTTGGTCAAGTGTAGGTTCACTTTGCTCTGAAAAGCTCTGAATTTAAAGGGGTTTGGTTCCCGACCAACTATACCTTGATGGAACTTTCCCGTAGATTCCTTTGCCCAGAGAGGTGGTATTTTTTATCCCAAAAGCCAGTTTCCATTTTTATTTTCTTCATTTTTATTTTAAGGGGTTTTGATATTGTTGGGCTGTCATGGTTGACATGTCTCTTCAAGTCACTGGATTTCGGGAAAAATTGCCTTTTAATTTTTTCAGACAGGCATTGGTCCCCCGTTTTAGAGCTTTGTTCACATTTTGGCATTAAGTCAAGCTTGTTCAAATTGGGCATCAGTTGTTTGTAATATTAATGGGTGGAGGGGGGGGATTAAAACTAGCAAGGTCTAGTGCGTGCCCCGTTCGGTGCATTGCGTGGCATGTCTGCGTTTGTGGTGATGTCGTCCTTTTTGGTTCATCGGACTGTAATGCAATTTTGGGTGAGACGATTCATGGACGTAAGCAATTGGGGGTGAGACCCCACTCCCAATTGAGCCTGGGACGTTTTGGGCACTGGAAGACGTTACGGGGTAAAGGGAAAAGGGCGCTCGCCAACCCCGTTTCCACTGTGACCCTGACTCAGATAAGTGGCTAGAAAATGAATGGAGGGTGGATAGATTGTTCTTTTTAAAAAGCCCGATTTGGAATGGGAAAAAATTTGGAAAAGGGTACATGTAAGCATCTTGCTGATACTTTTTCTGGCATCAGAAGAGGGGCTTAATTTAATGATATTTTATTACGTTTTTCCTTTATACTATCCTTCTCTTTGTTAATTTTTTGTTCCCTTTGTTCCCAAAACAGCTAATGTAGGTCTTCAGATTTGGCATTTGATTTATCAAATCTGACTGCAAAAACGGACGTGTTGACCCCAAAACCACCCCTGCTGGGGAAATGAGTTCTGGGGGAGTCTAAATACCCTTTTCTCATAATAATCTAACTCAACTCTAAATCAAAATCACTAAAATTTTTATTATACAAAATATATTTTTTTATGATTTGCCACAGTAAAATGTTTTTAAACGGTTTAATAGTAAATAAGCATAACATTAGTAAACACACAAAAAAAACATACAGTATTATAAATGTACCATAACAACATTTTTCATCTTTATAAAATTTTTCCCCCCAGCTAATGCAATTTAATGTAATCTTGAATTATTTTCTTGAATTGAATCACTTTTTTGGACACTATGCCTTCGAGAAATCAGGATCCTCCCCCCTTTTCCTCTTCAGAAGTTTGTGTCACATTTTTGTCCTTTAAAACCACCGGGGTACTAGCCATGTTGGAGGCATCGAGGGGGGGGGCAGTGTTAATGGGAAGTGCCTTATTTCCTGGCCGCCTGGGTGTTCTGCTACTTTGTTTCTGGAAAGGTGTCAGTCCTCGAAAGGTCCTGTGGGAACATTTTATCTAAAAGGATAGACTTGTGGGGATCCTTTAATAAAGATCAAAAAACATTTTCATAATTACCCTTCACCATTTAAACATTTCTCAAAAATTTATAGAATTCTTACCTGAATTTTCTCCAATAAATTTTGGTATCATTATTTCTATATTTGCGTGTTCTTTTTGGTAGGTACTTTTCCCGCATTTCCCCCCATGTGATGCTCCCCGATATTACTAGTAGGGGGGTTTACTCTACCCGGAGCTTGGGGGAAAGGGATTCATACTACTTGTATCCGACGTGAACCGCCTGGGTGACCCCGGGTAGGGTGACATCCAGAACAACTCACTTGATTCAATGGTATAATAAGTTTGAATTCCTAATCACCAACATTAAAAAATAAACAATAAAAAGTGTAAAAGGTAGGGCCCCCGCCCGCCAGGCAACAGGGGATGATTCCCCTTCCCCCTTAAATCAGTGCGCAGGGGCTGAATTTTTATCCTGTTTGCGGGCTCCGCGGCTTCCTAGCTCCCCTCCTTCAAACATTCACCGTCTAGTATTTTATATTTGAAAGAGGGGGGGCGTCATCAACATGGCCCAAATCTAAAAAACCCTCGACACTGCGATTGTTATTGTACTCTAGCCCTTTTGTGCTCTTTTTTTTTTTTTCCCCCTGGCTGCGGCAGTAGGAACCAGCAAGGCGACTTGTTGCCCTATGATCTTTGAAAATTCGGATTGCAACACATTGGCAACTGAAAAATAGTTGCCATGTATATGTGCGAATTTTACGCGTCTTGTGACCCGAAAAAAATATGTGGACAAATTGGGGCGGGAAAGATACATGAGCAGCAGGAATAAGTCCAGCTGTATCCGTCTTTTAAATCTTTGTAGAATGCATTTAAGTGTTTGGGTGTGAATATATGTCAGAAATTCCCCAGAAGGGGTTTAAAATTGAACATTTTACAAAACAACAAAACAATTTCAAACATTTCAATACAATATATTTTTGTCCCCATGGGGAAATTTATCTTGGGCTCAATGTTTGCACACATATAAACTGCCTCCCAAAAAAAAACAAACAAATATAAAAGCAGCACTACGTGTAAAACAACACCAATTCCCCATATTGCACATTCCATGTATTGCACATTCCAATATTGCACATTCCACTATTTCCATATCAACCGTGATAAGAACACCATGGAGCTATGAACAACCCTAATCCCACCCCCACTAACACTATTTAAATTTTTAAATTTAGATGCACAAATTTTGTTTTTAAAAAAGGTTGAGTTTACTTGGGCCTCTATATCGTCTGCCCGAGGGTAAGAGCTCATATCGGCGTGGAGAATATAAATTGGTCAGACAATATTCTCTGTGTTGCTTAAAAACAGACTGTCTATAGGGGTGGGGGCGGTGTTCCTTCCTCCCCCTAACCTTCAGGGAGTCTGTACCAGACGAGCAAGCTTAGATTTTACATTGAGATTGCCATACCTGCGACATCCCCTACCTAACTATGCTCTCTAATCAGCCTGGTTTTGCACCTTTGCCCTTGTTTTACAGTAGTGTCAATTCCATGTTTTCCCTTTAAATTCATTGTGCTGACGATTTCACTTTATTAAATGATATTGCCAATCAGTATTTATGATGCCCCTTTTTTTTACACTGCAGGTCGGGTAGAGGCAGGATCTCAAATACTTCTCCTATAGCTTGGCTACAGGAAATCTGTCTGTTTTGGGCAGCTTAAACAGCACAACAACAATGTTACAAGTAAGCATAAGTCAGTCATTATTGTTTCTGTGAAAAATGACAATTTCTTTTTATTGATGAGTTGGTAACTTAGAACATGTTTGAAAACACAAAATAACCCTCACTACATAAAAAAAAAAAAATAAATGGTTTTAAACCCTCTCCAATTTCTTTAGATTAGCAAATTTACCCTGGGAAATTCCTATTTTTTTAAAAAAGCCTTTTATCATCTCTGACCCCAGTGACACTTTTGGCTCTGTCTGCTGAACAGTGGGACCGTTTTTTTTTTTGGATTTTGTCTTCTTGTTCTTGGATTCTGGTCAGAAAAAGGGGTTTTTTTGTTGAAAGGTGCGAGTCAGGTTATTTTAAAATTTAAAATGTAATAATTGTAAAAACCAGTACAGTTAATTCGTCTACCTCTTTCTCTGTAACGTCTGCACACAGGCCCGGGGTTGGCCTTTATTGCATACCTCAGGGAACGCCATGATGCCGTTCCCCCAATTCTGGATGTTGTTTTTTCCCGATGTTATTCTATGAGTGTTGACAAATGTAATTTATTTTTTCATGACCCCTGGATTTTTTGTCCTTGCGGCACATACAATTCAATTGATTGCTCATTTCATTTTCTTCCCAGTTTGTGACGTGGATGTTTTAACCTCAGTCATGACTTTTTTCCCCACACTGCTTCGTGGGCCAGGAAGAGTGAAATTTTACCCCCCTCATTGTTTATCCAGTTCCCGATACAACTGTTTTGGTCTCTGAGGGTGAAAATATATTGTCCTGAAAGTGCATTCAACAAACGTTGTTCCCAAAATCTTTAATTTACTTACTTTATTGAAATTTCTTCAAAATGTTGGGAGGGATTTTTCATCTTCCAGCTTATTGTTATTATGCTGTGGTAAGCTGCCTGAATTTCATGCATTTTTTGAATGGTGGCTGTGGCTGGGGTTTTTGGTAATTAAAACGGTGCATTTTACTTTCCCTTTTTACATTAAATTTCCCCCTTTGTTTTCATATGTTGATAAAGTCAATTTTGTTTTTAATATGTTGTTTTTAGTAGCATGTTAGGTTGTTGTTCCCTTTTCAAATTTTTGCCCCCAAAATTTAAAAGTGGTGGGAAACAACAGCTCCCAAAGAGTGTTTATTTTAACAATAGAAATTTCCCCCAAACCTGTGGTCACACGGTTTATTTTTAATGGAATAAGACCCCCTATTCTGAAAAAAATGCTAACATAAATTTCAACAATTTTGTTTTCCCTTTTTTAGAATAGAGTGCTTTGCAGCTCGATGAAAACTCAATAAGACGAAAAAAAATTGTTTTGAAAGTTTTGAAATAATAGCACAGCAAAAAAATTAAGGAGGGGGAATATTTTTTCTGTAAGTTTTGTCTTAATTTTAACCCAACCAAATTTTCATCAAAACAGTTTAAAAAGGGTTAAGGTTACAAAACAATGACTTTAATCAAGGAAAATCTGTTTTTTTTAACAGGGGTTGACCCTTTTTGTAAATCATTGAGGACTGACAGGACAGCGCCCATCTGTTTACTTCAAAGGGGTGCTGGAGGTACATCGTTCCAGTTGTCATGGGAGTCATCCCAGCCAAACCCCTGACCTCCAAACCAAAAATCTTCAGGGCAGTTTTAAAAATGAGATGAGAAAGAGTGAAATCCTTTTGACCTGTTTTTTTATTTATTACCCAAATTTAACATTTTGTCTTCATTTATCACAATTTTGTTTCTCTGAACAGCAAAAACATTTTTATTTTCATATATTTCTCCACACCTTTCCCAAAGGGCTTTTTCATATGTACTGTCAAATTACAAAAACTCAAGATTAACAGTCGTTTTTTTACCTGACTGGGATAGCACTAGGTTGGATCATGGTACTCTCTTCTATTACCATGGTGCCCCCGTGGGGGTTGGACAGATCTGTTTTGCACGGGGACCCTTTAGACGGTCAGTACTAGGAGAGTGTTTTTTTTTCCCCCGGAGGCTTTAATTCCACGCATGGGGGATTCCCCGGCGGAAATCTTTCGGCACATAGGAAGGATGAATCAAAAGCAAAGCATGAATCAAAATACAAATCTTTACGCAGAAGGGATTGAATACCCATCAATACCTCCATCCCCACCCGACATAAGAAGAAAAATTCCAGGTTGAGGGTGCATGGGTTTTCTCTGTTAAGTTAATGTTTCTGGTATTTGAAGTTTCACAATTCAAACTTTTGCTGCCACTGTGCCAACAACATGCAAAAAGCCCCGGTTTCAGCTTAAAAGCATAACACCATTTTCCCCTAATTTTTTTCATATATCGAATGGGACCACAATGTCAGTTGCTTTACTATAGTCCCAGCTTGCTTGCCAGGGTGCACAGCCCTTTTCAGTCCTATAGGGCCCAAAAACACTCCAAGAATCAACCCCAAAAACACCCCCAAAGATGTATTTTTTTAAAAACTGTAAAAGACATGTTGGTAAACATTCCCAATTTATGTAAATATATGGCTTTGTTAATTGGTTGTTATGAGTGCCTATTTAGGTTTCAAATGCATTGATACAAAAATATAAGAGTATAAGAATAGAAATTTTTTGCTTTTACCCCCATGCTGTTCGAAAAAATACATAGCCAAAAACTATTTCAGGGAAAGGAAAAAAAAATCAAATAATGGTAAATAGGCCCAAGTGAGTGAGCATTCGACCTAAAGCTACAACACACTAACAACTATTCTCAAACGTATTGTTTTTCCAATGACTGACTTATTGCTACTCTCAGCCTTTCTGTGCTCTTTTTTTTTTCCCCCGCCTGGCATGCGGCAGTAGGAACCAGCAAGGCGACTTGTTGCCATGATGATCTTTGAAAATATCGGATTGCAACACATTGCGCAACTGAAAAATAGTTGCCATGTATATGTGCGAATTTCACGCTGTCTTGTGACCCCGAAAAATAACGTCATGTGGACAAATTGGGACGGGATGATACATGATGCAGCAGGAATAAGTCCAGCTGTATCCGTCTTCAAAATCTTTGTCAGAATGCATTTAAGTGTTGGATGTGAATATATGTCAGAAAATCCCAGAAGGGCTTTAAAATTGAACATTTTACAATACAACAATACAATACAATACAATACAATACAATATACTTTATTGTCCCCATGGGGAAATTTATCTTGGACTCAAGTGTTTGCACACATATAACTGCCTCCATAATAAAAACAAACAACATATAACAAGCAGCACATACTGTAGTAAATCAACACCAATTCCACATATTGCACATTCCATGTATTGCACATTCCACATATTGCACATTCCACATATTGCACATATCAACCAGTGATAAGAACACCATGGAGCTATTGAACAACCCCTACATCCTACCCCTACATAACACTATTTAACATTTTAATTGAGATAGGCACAAATTAGTTTTTAAAACGGTTGAGTTTACATCTGGGCACTCTATATCGTCTGCCCGAGGGTAAGAGCTCATACTCGGCGTGGAGAATATAAGATGGGTCAGACAATATTCTCTGTGCTTGCTTAAAAACAGACTGCTCATATATGGACTGGAGGGCCTGGTGTTCCTTCCTCCCCATAACCTTCATGGCAGTCTGTACCAGACGAGCAAGCTTAGATTTTACATTGAGATTGCCATACCATGCTGACATCCCATACCTAACTATGCTCTCTAATACAGCCTGGTTTTGCACCTTTGCCATTGTTTTACAGTAGTGTCAATTCCATGTTTTCCTTTAAATTCTATTGTAGCTGCACGATTTCACTTTAGTAAGTGATATTGCCAACTCAGTATTGATGATGCCTTTTTGTTACACTGCAGGTCTGGGTAGAGGCAGGATCTCAAATATTCTTCTCCTATAGCTTGGCTACAGGAACTCTGTCTGTTTTGGGCAGCTATAATCAGCACAACAACAACTGTTACAAGTAAGCATAAGTCAGTCATTATTGTTTCTGTGAAAAATGACAATGCTCTTATTGATGAGTCTGGTAACTATAGAACATGTTTGTATAACACATATATAACCATCACTACATAATAAAACAATACAATGAGTAACCATCTCCAATTTCTTTAGCATTAGCAAATTTACCAATGGGAAATTCCTCATTTTTGACAAGAGCCTTTTATCACTCTCTGACCTCCAGTGACACCTTTTGGCTCTGTCTGCTGAACAGTGGGACCAGTTTTGTTTCTGGATTTGTAGTCTTCTCTGTTCTTGGATTCATGGCTCAGAAACATGGTGTTTCTGTTGACATGGTGGCTGAGTCAGGTATATTGTAAGATTTTAAAATGTAATAATTGTAAATCCAGATACAGTTAATTACAGTCTCACCTCTTTCTCTGTATACGTCTGACACACAGGTCCTGGTTTGGCCTTCATTGCATACCCTCAGGCAACAGCCATGATGCCGTTGCCTCAATTCTGGACTGTCTGCTTTTTCCTGATGCTTATTCTACTGAGTGTTGACACACATGTAATGTTATTTGTTCTATGACCCATGGATTTTTAGTCCTTGCAGGCACATACAATTCAATTGATTGCTCATTTCATTTTCTTCCCAGTTTGTGACAGTGGAGTGTTTTATCACCTCAGTCAGTGACTTGTTTCCCACACTGCTTCGTGGGCCAGGAAGACGTGAGATCTTTACCCTCATCATCTGTTTATCCAGCTTCCTGATACAACTGTCTTTGGTCTCTGAGGTGAACAATATATTGTCCTGAAAGTGCATTCAACAAACTGTTGTCTCAAGATCTTAATTGACTTACTTCATTGAAATGTTCTCTCATACATGCTCTAGGGAGGGATTTACATCTTCCAGCTTATTGATTATTATGGCTGTGGTAGAGCCTGCCTGAATTTCATGGCATTTTTTGAATGTGTGGCTGTGGCCTGGGTTTTTGGTAAGTATAAACCGGTGACATTTTACTTCCTCTTACTTACATTAAATTGCCCATTTGTTTTCATATGTTGCATAAAGTCAATATTTGTTTTTATATATGTTGTTTTTAGTAGCATGTTAGGTTGTTGTTCCTTTGCAAATTTTTGCCCAAATTGAAATGCTGGCGTGGAGACACAACATGCTCCAAAGAGTGTTTATTATAACAATAGAAATTTCCAATCACTGTGGTCACACTGGTTGTATTTCAATCAGGAATAAGAGCCCATATTCTGAAAAAGTGCTGAACATAAATTTCAACAATTTTGTTTTCACTTTGATAGAATAGAGTGCTTTGCAGCTCAGATGAAAACTCAACTCAAGACGAAAAATAAATGTGTTTTGAAATGTTTTGAAATAACTAGCACAGCAAAACATTAAGGAGGGGGAATATTTTTACTGTAAGTTTGTGTCTTAATTTATAAGCCAACAATTGTCATCAATACAGTTAAAAGGGTTAAGGTTACAAAACAATGACTTTTAATCAATGGACAATCTGTTTTATTAACAGGGGTTGACCCTTTTTGTAAGATCATTGAGGACATGACAGGACAGCGACCATCTGTTTACTTCAAGGTGTGCTGGAGGTACATCGTTCCACTGTTGTCACTGGTGAGTCATCTCCAGCCAACCTCAGACCTCCAAACCAAACATCTCTCAGGACAGTTATAACTGAGATGAGAAAGAGCTGAAATCCTTTTGACCTGTTTTGTTATTTATTACCTGAATTTAACATTATTGTCTCTCATTTCATCACAATTTTGTTTCTCTGAACAGCAAAACACATCTTATATTTTCATATATTTCTCCACACCTTTCCAGGTCTTCTTCATCATGTACCTGTCAAATTACACACAACTCAAGATTAACCAGTCGTATGTTTACCCTGACTGGGCATATGCACTAGGTTGGATCATGGTACTCTCTTCTATTACCATGGTGCCCCTGTGGGGGATTGGACAGATCTGTTTTGCAGCAGGCACCTTGAGACAGGTCAGTACTAGGAGAGTGTTCTTTTCCTCCGGAGGCTTTAATTCCACGCATGGGGTATGGTCACTGGCAGGAAATCTTCTCGGCACATAGGAAGCGATGAATCAAAAGCAAAGCGATGAATCAAAATACAAATCTTTACAGCAGCAAGGGATTGAATACCTATTCAATACCTCCATCCACACCAGACACTAAGAAGAAGAAATTCCAGGTCTGAGGAGTGCATGGTTTACTCTGTTAAGTTACATGATTTCTGGCTATTGAAGTTTCACAATTCAAACCTTTTGCTGCCACTGTGCCAACAACATGCAAAACCGCCCAGTTCAGCTTAAAAGCATAACACCATTTTCCCATAATTTTTCATCATACTAGTCGACTGGGACCACAATGTCAGTTGCTTCACTATAGTCCTATGTCTTGCTTGCCAGGGTGCACAGCTCTACAGTCCTATAGGGCCAATACACACTCCAAGAATCAACCCAAAAGCACCCAAAGCATGTATTTTTCAACACTGTAATGAGACATGTTGGTAAACATTCCCACATTTACTGTAACATATATGGCTTTGTTAATCTGGTTGTTATGAGTAGCCTATTTAGGCTTACAAATGCATTGATACAAGAATATAAGAGTATAAGAATAGAAACTTTTTTGCTTCTACCCTCATGCATGCTTCGAAACACATACATAGCCAAAAACTATTTCAGGTGAGAGAAAAAAAACTCAAATGAATGTGTAAATGAGGCCCAGAGTGAGTGAGCATCGCACCTAAAGCTAGCAACACACTAGACAACTGATCTCGGAAACGTATTGTATCACACACATAACAACAGATTTTACTGAGTTCTTTGCCTCAAGTCATTAATATATTCTACTAGACTACTAGACAACACGGTTAGGGCCAGGGTTCACACACTAAATGACATGATTAAGATTGCTGTACAGATTCTTGATGTGTCAGAACCTCTAGTCTCGCAGAGACTTGTGTAGACCAACATGAATTTAGTCAAAACAACATTAGAGGTAAACAGGGCAATGCCTGAGTGAATCTTAAATACCCACACATTACAGGTGTCAGCACTGTTATGTTCGATATTACTGGGGCCTGAGTCTGTAATGCCCTCACACCACCAGTACAACATTAATGTTGTCTGGTAAGCTATAGAGGCCCAGTGTCAATTTGGCAATCACCTCAAGTGAACTTCAACATAATATTTAGATATGGAGCTTATAAATACTAAAATATTATGAGACCATACCAACTCACCAAGTTCTTTCCTAAACCAGCGCTTGTCCACCCTTTGTCACCCTGGCAATGATCCAGCCTGGCTGAAGAGAACAGAAGAAGTTGAGGCGAATGTGGAAATGATGACGTCTCTACATTAGTCATACGGTAGCAACTGGAAGCCAGCATACGGGATCAAATGAGCTACATAGTTGTCATGTATAACCTACAACCTACTAGCTACTACCAATCCATGTATCAAGAGCTCTGCCGCTCTTCATGAAAAACATCTCATGTTTTGACTTTCTGTGGTAGGATGACATTTTTACTGATGTTTGGATGTATGTCTGCTACAAGAATGGTGGAGGTGAATCCAAAATCATATTTGAGGAAATAAAATAACTCATCTTGAGTGGATTTGTACTGTTGTTTTTTTCTTACAACTGAATTATCCGAGCTCACGCTCACATTTTTAACAGTATAACTTTAATACTCAAACCCCAGACTTTGACACACAACTCTGGAAGTATTCTTTATTATCTGTATCAAGACAGGGTGGGTTCTGTTACCCCGTCTGAAAACTGGACTTTACAGATTGTTTTGGAAAGGATGCCATTAATGCCCTACTGTATGTGACACAATAGTACTCAGCAAAATGGTTAAATTGATGTTATCTTATCCCATAACGTAAGTATATGATAATACTTAAATGTTAACAAGCCATATCAACTAAAAGCAGCAATGTTGAAAATTTCTCCTCAGAGAATGATAAGTGCCAAGTGAAGAAAATTGGTACAGTGAATTAAAAGCTGTGGCTGTATCCCTTTAATGCCTGATAGGGAAACAAGGGCCTGGAGTGTCAAACTGCCACAGCAGTCCTGCTCTTGCCAAAGAGCCTAATACTGCTATGAGTACACATACTAAATGTTATTGCCATTTACCGACATTGTATCTGTAGTGTTTCAACAATTCAAATCATTTTGGGTGTAGGGTTGGTAAGTGAGTAAATCCTACTGAATTCAGCCTTAAAACGGTTATTAATAATGGACCAATGAGTATGCTTGACATAGTTGCAACAATAAAACAAAAACATTTTTGAGATACTCTACAACCTCTAGAACAGTCAGCATGAAAACAAATAGAAACTAAATTAAAAGTGTAAAAAATAATAATAAATAAAATAAAATATATTTTTCAATATACAATAAAGTGAAAAGACAATATGTATTCATACTAGAAAAGGTTACATTTTGTAAAGAAAATGTATGTGCTTGCTTTAGCTTAAAAGTGTTTTTTAAAAAGTAAATTTAGTTAGGAAGATTCTGTGTTAAGAAATCGTAGTAGTAGAAGTAGTAAAAGCAGAAGTAAGAGTAGAAGCAGTAGTAGTAGCAGCAAAAATAGTAGTAACAGCATTAGTAATAGTTGAAGTAGTAGTAGCAGAAGTAGTGGTTTGTGTTTTCTATTCAAAACAGTTTTACACATGTGGTTCAACATTGTTATAAAACATCCTGTGAGTTTTGTAATGATTGGACAAACAATTTCTGATTTATAGTCTAGATTTGTGTTATGCCACGCACCCTAATGGTCTATTTCAATGAAACTTTCAGGGTATGTTTCAGGTAATTATGTGGACATGTCCTGCATGTTTTGTGATGATTAGCCCAAGGCTTATTGACTTTGGTCTATTTATGTGCTGAGCCACACCCTTTTTGAAGTTCATTGGTCAATATCTTGACAACTAAATAACATATCAGCAAGCTTTGCATGAATTTTGCTAAGCTTGGTCCAATAATGATCCACAGAAAATCTGGTAGCAATCGGACCTACGGTTTCGGAGATGTCAAAAATGTGTTTTTCCAAAAATTCAAAATGGCGGAAAATCTAGTCAGGTGGACTTTAATGGTTCTTGAGGCTTTTTTGTAGAGCACATTGTGCTGGACTTGTGTGTCCAATTTCAAGTCAATCGGAGTCACGGTGTGAGGGGCGTGGCCTTTCCAAAATGGGCCTTAATTACAGCGCCACCATATGGCCAATTGGGCTCATGTTTCTTGGGAAGCATTTGCACATCATTTCCAGTTATTGGGCCAAGTTTCATGGTTTTAGCTCATTCCAGCTCACAGCAATTTGAACTGCAGCATAAGAAAAAGCTTTTTACAATGCATTACTATGGGGCCAAAATATTGCAAATAAAATTCAATTGCCGAAAAAGTAAAAGTCTAATCAAAAATTTGAATAGATACGCTCCATTCCAGACTATGCTGAATTTTTCAAAGTTTGAACTGCGTTGATAGCTTAAATGGTGTGAAAGTAGTTGAGGCCTGAAATTTTGGGTGGATGAAGAATAATAATAAAGAAGTAAGTACAAGAACATAAGTGTTGCTTGCTGAAGCAAGCACACTAATAAGGAGAGAAGGTTTGAAGACAGAGGACAGTGGGCTACTAAAACAGAGTATATTCTGGTTGTTGCAGGAAATCTGTGTATCTGTATATGCCATATATCTATATATAGCATTTTTATAAATGTTCTTCTTGTACTGTATAGTGAATGAACTAAAGATTCAGAGTCAAGTCAAGTTTAAGCTGATCCAGAAACAGAAGTCTTGCTCAAGGAGAAGTCTCACTCTGAAATCTGAAAGATGAGGTTGTTGCATGAAGAGGTTAAACAAAGGTTTCTGGTTAAACAAAGGTCTATCTCTGTAGGGATCCTTTCCGTAATGTTGCCAGACACACGAATAACAATCTGAGCCTGTCGGTGGCAAAAACAAGCACTTTTAGTGGACATACTTTGATCGGCGCACTTGCCCACTTGCACTTGTACTCTGTGCAATGACAATAAAGTTGAATCTAATCTATCTAATCTAAAAATATCTTCGTAAGTAATTGGTCTTCACACATTCACACACGTCCCACTGAGATTAAAAATAAAAATACCTGGATAAGAAACCAGCATCAATAAACAAAGTTGCAGACAAAAAACCTTTGACATCCAGTTTTCTGGGTTTCGCTCCAAAATACCATCTTCTGATTTCATGCTTGATATGTCCAGTACCCGAGGCAGCAAAGCAGCCCCACAGCATTATGAGACCTTCACCACATTTGACTGTAGGGTGTTCTTTTCTTTAGCTTCATGTCTGTAAACTACTCTGCATTGCCAGCTCAGAGCTCTAATTTGGTTTCATCGGTCCACAGAACATTTTCCAGAAGGATTCAGGTTTGTCCAGGTGGGTCTTGGCAAATCAGGCCTTCTTGTGTTTCTCTTTAAGCAGTGGGTCCGGAGTATGGTACGGGTTGAAAGCACCTCCAGGTCAGCCTTGAGATCTGCTTTGCTATGGGAGATCTGTATTGTTTGGGTAGGTTAGTTGATTGTGTTCAGTTTAAATGAAGTATTGTTTGAGTTAAGTTCTGTATTGTTGACCTCCTCTATTGAGAGCTACTGTTTATGATACCTGTGACTCCTTGTGCCTGCATGCTTTGTCCCTCACACGAACCTCAACATCATTAAATGTGTTTGGGATTACTTTATGCATTGGATCCCGTGCTCTATGAATAAACAGTTTATACACCAACCAGATGAATTCATCTGCCACAGGGCTGAGGTGGAGGCAATGTAAATATGTCTAATAAAATGAGGACGTTCGGTCTCAGAAAATCTAAACCAGGCAGCATTCATTCGTTCATGAGATATCATTAGAGAGAGGAGCAGCTACACTACAGTACTACAGTGGACGTTTTTCTTCTGGAGATGAATAGGAAAGGAAGAAAAGATAAGAAACCGGCTAAGGAGAGAGGACAGTGGGCTACTAAAACAGAGTATATTCTGGTTGTTGCAGGAAATCTGTGTATCTGTATATGCCATATATCTATATATAGCATTTTTCTTTTACACTACGTATACCATTTCACCATATATTTTATTTATACTGTAAATATCTAGCGTATTCATTTCACCCTGTTCATTCTGTTAATACTGCCATTATTATTTATACTGTACATATCTAGTATTCATTTCACATTGTTCATATTTTGTACCTAGATACCTAGCTATTTATAAGATGAAACAGCCTCAATCACCTTGTCCTCAAGAGTGACAACAGAAGGGAGGTTCTGTGGCCATTTTCTTGAGTTAGGAAACACCATGAGTTTTTTGTTTTGTCAGCATTCAGAACTGACTTCAATTGACAAGGTATTTTGTACAGTATTAAAGGCAGTTTGAAAGTACTCAGAAAGAATGACTTTTGGGAGGCCTCAAAGAGGTTCTGGAAAACTATGTGGCAACTCAGGAGGGCAAGACCAGACAAAGACCAGGCTGTTTTCGTCAGGGGCGGGAAAACACTGACCTTGACTTCGGACATTCTTGGAAGGTGGAAGAAACACTTTGAGGAACTCCTAAACCCAACAGACACAAGCCCTATTCAGCTCTGAGCCCATCTCCTTTGCAGAGGTCACTGGAATAGTTAAAAAGAACTGTTGTGAAATGTTGAAGGGTTTTGATATTGTTAGGCTGTCGTGGTTGACATTGTCTCTTCAATGTCACTTGATTTTCGGAAACATTGCCTTTGATTTGTAAGACAGGGATAGTGGTCCCCCCTTTGAGAGCTTTGTTCACATTCTTGGAATTAAGTCAAGCTTGTTCAAGTTGGGCATCAGATTGTTTGTAATATTAATGGGCAGGGTATCAAGGCACAGCCAAGATCTAGTGCGTGCCCAGTTCGGTGACATTAGCGTGGCATGTCTGCTGTTTGTGGATGATATCGTCCTTTTGGCTTCATCGGACTGTAATGCAATTGGGATGATGACCACCTGAGCCTGTCTGAGCCTGCGAGTGTCTAGGGCACTGGAAGAAGTTGTGAGGTAAAGGACATATGGGCTGCTCTGCCAACCCTGTTGCCACCGTGACCCTGCCTCGGATAAGTGGCTAGAAAATGAATGGATGGGTGGATAGATTGTTCATTTTAAAAAGCCTGATTTGGAATGGAAAAATTGGAAAGGCTACATGTAAGCATCTTGCTGAAACTTACATGGCATCAGCAAGAGGGACTTAATTTAATGATATTTTATTACAGTTGTTCCTCTCATATCTATCCTTCTCTTTGTATTTTTTTTGTTAATTTGTTACCAAAACCAGCTAACTGTATGGATCATCAGGTTTGGCATTCTCTTCTCATCAAATCTGACTGCAAATCGGACCATGTTGACCAACAGCAACTCTGCTGGAACTTCTGTTCTGGGAATGAGTCTAAATACCTGTACTGAGTAGGTGATTTGAGGGGGTATGAGGGGGGATGCCATCCCCCTTCTTAGCAAAATGACCAAAATGCATCCCCCTTGTTAACCTGCCATCCCCCCTCTCCATCCCCTAGTAGCAGAGAGAGTTCTGCGTGTGCAGGTGGAGCTGTGTGTGCAGGTGGAGAAGCTGTGTGTGCAGGTGGAGCTGTGAGCATCCTTCTGGTTAGCGCTAGCTAAATCCCGGGACCCGCAGTTTATTTTTTGACCACCCGCTCTCACCCGCAGCAAAGTTAAAAACGTTCGTTCAAGAAGGCACATCAGAAAACAGAGGCTTGTGCATCTCAATTAGCTGAGTCACATCTTCACGCTGAGTCAGTCAAGTGAGCCAAGTGAGAGTTGAGTTTTGTTTTCAACCTCCCTTGTATCAACGCTTTTGATGGGACATCAATATCAATTTCAGCACTGGACAGCGCCACAGAGGTCACAACACTCAACACCCTCAGCACTAGACAACGATTTTTCTCGGTCAGACTCAGCCTTTCTGTCATAGTAGGGTTTTAGCATGTTAATGTGACACAGCCTACTTCTACGCCTACGCTCTGGAGTGGCGATAACATCATCTCGGGTCACTCACTTTTTTCTGCACAAAATAAGGACCACTGTAGCGAGCCTGCAGACTTGACCCTGGGATGAACACTCTGCTTTCAGCTTTCTGGTCATACCAGGACTTCATTCTCTATTGGGTAACACTCAGATTTCCCCTTGCCAACTCACAAGCACGATGAAGTTTGAATCTAAAGTCACATACATAGTCCAACAGATTTTGAGGTTTGCTATCATCCAGCCAATTTACCCTCAACAATTTCAGAGGGCATGCACAGAGTGCACAAAGACTAACTCAGCAGGACTGAATCCTAGAGATTCCTGTACCACTTCACGCACGGCAAACATCATCAAATGAACCCCATCATCCCAATCCTTGTCAAATTCCAAGCAGTATGCACGAAACATAGACTGGAGTGACAGTGAGATACCGCAAGCTGCTTGAGAACCTGAACAAAAATTCAAGACATGAAGTTTGAGCATTGGTCAGTTTGAATTACTTTGGGCAAGCCAAACAACGAGAAAAATGTAATCAAGGCTTTCACAACCACCGGAGCAGTTATCTTACGCAATGGAATAGCCTCGGGAAACCGTGTTGTTCTGTCCTTTATTAGAACTGTATAAAATGTTCTTCTTGTACTGTATAGTGAATGAACTAAAGATTCAGAGTCAAGTCAAGTTTAAGCTGATCCAGAAACAGAAGTCTTGCTCAAGGAGAAGTCTCGCTCTGAAATCTGAAAGATGAGGTTGTTGCATGAAGAGGTTAAACAAAGGTTTCTGGTTAAACAAAGGTCTATCTCTGTAGGGATCCTTTCCGTAATGTTGCCAGACACACGAATAACAATCTGAGCCTGTCGGTGGCAAAAACAAGCACTTTTAGTGGACATACTTTGATCGGCGCACTTGCCCACTTGCACTTGTACTCTGTGCAATGACAATAAAGTTGAATCTAATCTATCTAATCTAAAAATATCTTCGTAAGTAATTGGTCTTCACACATTCACACACGTCCCACTGAGATTAAAAATAAAAATACCTGGATAAGAAACCAGCATCAATAAACAAAGTTGCAGACAAAAAACCTTTGACATCCAGTTTTCTGGGTTTCGCTCCAAAATACCATCTTCTGATTTCATGCTTGATATGTCCAGTACCCGAGGCAGCAAAGCAGCCCCACAGCATTATGAGACCTTCACCACATTTGACTGTAGGGTGTTCTTTTCTTTAGCTTCATGTCTGTAAACTACTCTGCATTGCCAGCTCAGAGCTCTAATTTGGTTTCATCGGTCCACAGAACATTTTCCAGAAGGATTCAGGTTTGTCCAGGTGGGTCTTGGCAAATCAGGCCTTCTTGTGTTTCTCTTTAAGCAGTGGGTCCGGAGTATGGTACGGGTTGAAAGCACCTCCAGGTCAGCCTTGAGATCTGCTTTGCTATGGGAGATCTGTATTGTTTGGGTAGGTTAGTTGATTGTGTTCAGTTTAAATGAAGTATTGTTTGAGTTAAGTTCTGTATTGTTGACCTCCTCTATTGAGAGCTACTGTTTATGATACCTGTGACTCCTTGTGCCTGCATGCTTTGTCCCTCACACGAACCTCAACATCATTAAATGTGTTTGGGATTACTTTATGCATTGGATCCCGTGCTCTATGAATAAACAGTTTATACACCAACCAGATGAATTCATCTGCCACAGGGCTGAGGTGGAGGCAATGTAAATATGTCTAATAAAATGAGGACGTTCGGTCTCAGAAAATCTAAACCAGGCAGCATTCATTCGTTCATGAGATATCATTAGAGAGAGGAGCAGCTACACTACAGTACTACAGTGGACGTTTTTCTTCTGGAGATGAATAGGAAAGGAAGAAAAGATAAGAAACCGGCTAAGGAGAGAGGACAGTGGGCTACTAAAACAGAGTATATTCTGGTTGTTGCAGGAAATCTGTGTATCTGTATATGCCATATATCTATATATAGCATTTTTTT
The DNA here is from genome assembly GCA_034670405.1 of Hoplostethus atlanticus. Taxonomy (NCBI): domain Eukaryota; kingdom Metazoa; phylum Chordata; class Actinopteri; order Trachichthyiformes; family Trachichthyidae; genus Hoplostethus; species Hoplostethus atlanticus. The sequence goes on along the minus strand of JAXDDX010000075.1, from coordinate 1,956,785 downwards.
TTTACACTACGTATACCATTTCACCATATATTTTATTTATACTGTAAATATCTAGCGTATTCATTTCACCCTGTTCATTCTGTTAATACTGCCATTATTATTTATACTGTACATATCTAGTATTCATTTCACACTGTTCATATTTTGTACCTAGATACCTAGCTATTTATAAGATGAAACAGCCTCAATCACCTTGTCCTCAAGAGTGACAACAGAAGGGAGGTTCTGTGGCCATTTTCTTGAGTTAGGAAACACCATGAGTTTTTTGTTTTGTCAGCATTCAGAACTGACTTCAATTGACAAGGTATTTTGTACAGTATTAAAGGCAGTTTGAAAGTACTCAGAAAGAATGACTTTTGGGAGGCCTCAAAGAGGTTCTGGAAAACTATGTGGCAACTCAGGAGGGCAAGACCAGACAAAGACCAGGCTGTTTTCGTCAGGGGCGGGAAAACACTGACCTTGACTTCGGACATTCTTGGAAGGTGGAAGAAACACTTTGAGGAACTCCTAAACCCAACAGACACAAGCCCTATTCAGCTCTGAGCCCATCTCCTTTGCAGAGGTCACTGGAATAGTTAAAAAGAACTGTTGTGAAATGTTGAAGGGTTTTGATATTGTTAGGCTGTCGTGGTTGACATTGTCTCTTCAATGTCACTTGATTTTCGGAAACATTGCCTTTGATTTGTAAGACAGGGATGGTGGTCCCCCCTTTGAGAGCTTTGTTCACATTCTTGGAATTAAGTCAAGCTTGTTCAAGTTGGGCATCAGATTGTTTGTAATATTAATGGGCAGGGTATCAAGGCACAGCCAAGATCTAGTGCGTGCCCAGTTCGGTGACATTAGCGTGGCATGTCTGCTGTTTGTGGATGATATCGTCCTTTTGGCTTCATCGGACTGTAATGCAATTGGGATGATGACCACCTGAGCCTGTCTGAGCCTGCGAGTGTCTAGGACACTGGAAGAAGTTGTGAGGTAAAGGACATATGGGCTGCTCTGCCAACCCTGTTGCCACCGTGACCCTGCCTCGGATAAGTGGCTAGAAAATGAATGGATGGGTGGATAGATTGTTCATTTTAAAAAGCCTGATTTGGAATGGAAAAATTGGAAAGGCTACATGTAAGCATCTTGCTGAAACTTACATGGCATCAGCAAGAGGGACTTAATTTAATGATATTTTATTACAGTTGTTCCTCTCATATCTATCCTTCTCTTTGTATTTTTTTTGTTAATTTGTTACCAAAACCAGCTAACTGTATGGATCATCAGGTTTGGCATTCTCTTCTCATCAAATCTGACTGCAAATCGGACCATGTTGACCAACAGCAACTCTGCTGGAACTTCTGTTCTGGGAATGAGTCTAAATACCTGTACTGAGTAGGTGATTTGAGGGGGTATGAGGGGGGATGCCATCCCCCTTCTTAGCAAAATGACCAAAATGCATCCCCCTTGTTAACCTGCCATCCCCCCTCTCCATCCCCTAGTAGCAGAGAGAGTTCTGCGTGTGCAGGTGGAGCTGTGTGTGCAGGTGGAGAAGCTGTGTGTGCAGGTGGAGCTGTGAGCATCCTTCTGGTTAGCGCTAGCTAAATCCCGGGACCCGCAGTTTATTTTTTGACCACCCGCTCTCACCCGCAGCAAAGTTAAAAACGTTCGTTCAAGAAGGCACATCAGAAAACAGAGGCTTGTGCATCTCAATTAGCTGAGTCACATCTTCACGCTGAGTCAGTCAAGTGAGCCAAGTGAGAGTTGAGTTTTGTTTTCAACCTCCCTTGTATCAACGCTTTTGATGGGACATCAACATCAATTTCAGCACTGGACAGCGCCACAGAGGTCACAACACTCAACACCCTCAGCACTAGACAACGATTTTTCTCGGTCAGACTCAGCCTTTCTGTCATAGTAGGGTTTTAGCATGTTAATGTGACACAGCCTACTTCTACGCCTACGCTCTGGAGTGGCGATAACATCATCTCGGGTCACTCACTTTTTTCTGCACAAAATAAGGACCACTGTAGCGAGCCTGCAGACTTGACCCTGGGATGAACACTCTGCTTTCAGCTTTCTGGTCATACCAGGACTTCATTCTCTATTGGGTAACACTCAGATTTCCCCTTGCCAACTCACAAGCACGATGAAGTTTGAATCTAAAGTCACATACATAGTCCAACAGATTTTGAGGTTTGCTATCATCCAGCCAATTTACCCTCAACAATTTCAGAGGGCATGCACAGAGTGCGCAAAGACTAACTCAGCAGGACTGAATCCTAGAGATTCCTGTACCACTTCACGCACGGCAAACATCATCAAATGAACCCCATCATCCCAATCCTTGTCAAATTCCAAGCAGTATGCACGAAACATAGACTGGAGTGACAGTGAGATACCGCAAGCTGCTTGAGAACCTGAACAAAAATTCAAGACATGAAGTTTGAGCATTGGTCAGTTTGAATTACTTTGGGCAAGCCAAACAACGAGAAAAATGTAATCAAGGCTTTCACAACCACCGGAGCAGTTATCTTACGCAATGGAATAGCCTCGGGAAACCGTGTTGTTCTGTCCTTTATTAGAACTGTATAAAATGTTCTTCTTGTACTGTATAGTGAATGAACTAAAGATTCAGAGTCAAGTCAAGTTTAAGCTGATCCAGAAACAGAAGTCTTGCTCAAGGAGAAGTCTCGCTCTGAAATCTGAAAGATGAGGTTGTTGCATGAAGAGGTTAAACAAAGGTTTCTGGTTAAACAAAGGTCTATCTCTGTAGGGATCCTTTCCGTAATGTTGCCAGACACACGAATAACAATCTGAGCCTGTCGGTGGCAAAAACAAGCACTTTTAGTGGACATACTTTGATCGGCGCACTTGCCCACTTGCACTTGTACTCTGTGCAATGACAATAAAGTTGAATCTAATCTATCTAATCTAAAAATATCTTCGTAAGTAATTGGTCTTCACACATTCACACACGTCCCACTGAGATTAAAAATAAAAATACCTGGATAAGAAACCAGCATCAATAAACAAAGTTGCAGACAAAAAACCTTTGACATCCAGTTTTCTGGGTTTCGCTCCAAAATACCATCTTCTGATTTCATGCTTGATATGTCCAGTACCCGAGGCAGCAAAGCAGCCCCACAGCATTATGAGACCTTCACCACATTTGACTGTAGGGTGTTCTTTTCTTTAGCTTCATGTCTGTAAACTACTCTGCATTGCCAGCTCAGAGCTCTAATTTGGTTTCATCGGTCCACAGAACATTTTCCAGAAGGATTCAGGTTTGTCCAGGTGGGTCTTGGCAAATCAGGCCTTCTTGTGTTTCTCTTTAAGCAGTGGGTCCGGAGTATGGTACGGGTTGAAAGCACCTCCAGGTCAGCCTTGAGATCTGCTTTGCTATGGGAGATCTGTATTGTTTGGGTAGGTTAGTTGATTGTGTTCAGTTTAAATGAAGTATTGTTTGAGTTAAGTTCTGTATTGTTGACCTCCTCTATTGAGAGCTACTGTTTATGATACCTGTGACTCCTTGTGCCTGCATGCTTTGTCCCTCACACGAACCTCAACATCATTAAATGTGTTTGGGATTACTTTATGCATTGGATCCCGTGCTCTATGAATAAACAGTTTATACACCAACCAGATGAATTCATCTGCCACAGGGCTGAGGTGGAGGCAATGTAAATATGTCTAATAAAATGAGGACGTTCGGTCTCAGAAAATCTAAACCAGGCAGCATTCATTCGTTCATGAGATATCATTAGAGAGAGGAGCAGCTACACTACAGTACTACAGTGGACGTTTTTCTTCTGGAGATGAATAGGAAAGGAAGAAAAGATAAGAAACCGGCTAAGGAGAGAGGACAGTGGGCTACTAAAACAGAGTATATTCTGGTTGTTGCAGGAAATCTGTGTATCTGTATATGCCATATATCTATATATAGCATTTTTCTTTTACACTACGTATACCATTTCACCATATATTTTATTTATACTGTAAATATCTAGCGTATTCATTTCACCCTGTTCATTCTGTTAATACTGCCATTATTATTTATACTGTACATATCTAGTATTCATTTCACACTGTTCATATTTTGTACCTAGATACCTAGCTATTTATAAGATGAAACAGCCTCAATCACCTTGTCCTCAAGAGTGACAACAGAAGGGAGGTTCTGTGGCCATTTTCTTGAGTTAGGAAACACCATGAGTTTTTTGTTTTGTCAGCATTCAGAACTGACTTCAATTGACAAGGTATTTTGTACAGTATTAAAGGCAGTTTGAAAGTACTCAGAAAGAATGACTTTTGGGAGGCCTCAAAGAGGTTCTGGAAAACTATGTGGCAACTCAGGAGGGCAAGACCAGACAAAGACCAGGCTGTTTTCGTCAGGGGCGGGAAAACACTGACCTTGACTTCGGACATTCTTGGAAGGTGGAAGAAACACTTTGAGGAACTCCTAAACCCAACAGACACAAGCCCTATTCAGCTCTGAGCCCATCTCCTTTGCAGAGGTCACTGGAATAGTTAAAAAGAACTGTTGTGAAATGTTGAAGGGTTTTGATATTGTTAGGCTGTCGTGGTTGACATTGTCTCTTCAATGTCACTTGATTTTCGGAAACATTGCCTTTGATTTGTAAGACAGGGATAGTGGTCCCCCCTTTGAGAGCTTTGTTCACATTCTTGGAATTAAGTCAAGCTTGTTCAAGTTGGGCATCAGATTGTTTGTAATATTAATGGGCAGGGTATCAAGGCACAGCCAAGATCTAGTGCGTGCCCAGTTCGGTGACATTAGCGTGGCATGTCTGCTGTTTGTGGATGATATCGTCCTTTTGGCTTCATCGGACTGTAATGCAATTGGGATGATGACCACCTGAGCCTGTCTGAGCCTGCGAGTGTCTAGGGCACTGGAAGAAGTTGTGAGGTAAAGGACATATGGGCTGCTCTACCAACCCTGTTGCCACCGTGACCCTGCCTCGGATAAGTGGCTAGAAAATGAATGGATGGGTGGATAGATTGTTCATTTTAAAAAGCCTGATTTGGAATGGAAAAATTGGAAAGGCTACATGTAAGCATCTTGCTGAAACTTACATGGCATCAGCAAGAGGGACTTAATTTAATGATATTTTATTACAGTTGTTCCTCTCATATCTATCCTTCTCTTTGTATTTTTTTTGTTAATTTGTTACCAAAACCAGCTAACTGTATGGATCATCAGGTTTGGCATTCTCTTCTCATCAAATCTGACTGCAAATCGGACCATGTTGACCAACAGCAACTCTGCTGGAACTTCTGTTCTGGGAATGAGTCTAAATACCTGTACTGAGTAGGTGATTTGAGGGGGTATGAGGGGGGATGCCATCCCCCTTCTTAGCAAAATGACCAAAATGCATCCCCCTTGTTAACCTGCCATCCCCCCTCTCCATCCCCTAGTAGCAGAGAGAGTTCTGCGTGTGCAGGTGGAGCTGTGTGTGCAGGTGGAGAAGCTGTGTGTGCAGGTGGAGCTGTGAGCATCCTTCTGGTTAGCGCTAGCTAAATCCCGGGACCCGCAGTTTATTTTTTGACCACCCGCTCTCACCCGCAGCAAAGTTAAAAACGTTCGTTCAAGAAGGCACATCAGAAAACAGAGGCTTGTGCATCTCAATTAGCTGAGTCACATCTTCACGCTGAGTCAGTCAAGTGAGCCAAGTGAGAGTTGAGTTTTGTTTTCAACCTCCCTTGTATCAACGCTTTTGATGGGACATCAATATCAATTTCAGCACTGGACAGCGCCACAGAGGTCACAACACTCAACACCCTCAGCACTAGACAACGATTTTTCTCGGTCAGACTCAGCCTTTCTGTCATAGTAGGGTTTTAGCATGTTAATGTGACACAGCCTACTTCTACGCCTACGCTCTGGAGTGGCGATAACATCATCTCGGGTCACTCACTTTTTTCTGCACAAAATAAGGACCACTGTAGCGAGCCTGCAGACTTGACCCTGGGATGAACACTCTGCTTTCAGCTTTCTGGTCATACCAGGACTTCATTCTCTATTGGGTAACACTCAGATTTCCCCTTGCCAACTCACAAGCACGATGAAGTTTGAATCTAAAGTCACATACATAGTCCAACAGATTTTGAGGTTTGCTATCATCCAGCCAATTTACCCTCAACAATTTCAGAGGGCATGCACAGAGTGCGCAAAGACTAACTCAGCAGGACTGAATCCTAGAGATTCCTGTACCACTTCACGCACGGCAAACATCATCAAATGAACCCCATCATCCCAATCCTTGTCAAATTCCAAGCAGTATGCACGAAACATAGACTGGAGTGACAGTGAGATACCGCAAGCTGCTTGAGAACCTGAACAAAAATTCAAGACATGAAGTTTGAGCATTGGTCAGTTTGAATTACTTTGGGCAAGCCAAACAACGAGAAAAATGTAATCAAGGCTTTCACAACCACCGGAGCAGTTATCTTACGCAATGGAATAGCCTCGGGAAACCGTGTTGTTCTGTCCTTTATTAGAACTGTATAAAATGTTCTTCTTGTACTGTATAGTGAATGAACTAAAGATTCAGAGTCAAGTCAAGTTTAAGCTGATCCAGAAACAGAAGTCTTGCTCAAGGAGAAGTCTCGCTCTGAAATCTGAAAGATGAGGTTGTTGCATGAAGAGGTTAAACAAAGGTTTCTGGTTAAACAAAGGTCTATCTCTGTAGGGATCCTTTCCGTAATGTTGCCAGACACACGAATAACAATCTGAGCCTGTCGGTGGCAAAAACAAGCACTTTTAGTGGACATACTTTGATCGGCGCACTTGCCCACTTGCACTTGTACTCTGTGCAATGACAATAAAGTTGAATCTAATCTATCTAATCTAAAAATATCTTCGTAAGTAATTGGTCTTCACACATTCACACACGTCCCACTGAGATTAAAAATAAAAATACCTGGATAAGAAACCAGCATCAATAAACAAAGTTGCAGACAAAAAACCTTTGACATCCAGTTTTCTGGGTTTCGCTCCAAAATACCATCTTCTGATTTCATGCTTGATATGTCCAGTACCCGAGGCAGCAAAGCAGCCCCACAGCATTATGAGACCTTCACCACATTTGACTGTAGGGTGTTCTTTTCTTTAGCTTCATGTCTGTAAACTACTCTGCATTGCCAGCTCAGAGCTCTAATTTGGTTTCATCGGTCCACAGAACATTTTCCAGAAGGATTCAGGTTTGTCCAGGTGGGTCTTGGCAAATCAGGCCTTCTTGTGTTTCTCTTTAAGCAGTGGGTCCGGAGTATGGTACGGGTTGAAAGCACCTCCAGGTCAGCCTTGAGATCTGCTTTGCTATGGGAGATCTGTATTGTTTGGGTAGGTTAGTTGATTGTGTTCAGTTTAAATGAAGTATTGTTTGAGTTAAGTTCTGTATTGTTGACCTCCTCTATTGAGAGCTACTGTTTATGATACCTGTGACTCCTTGTGCCTGCATGCTTTGTCCCTCACACGAACCTCAACATCATTAAATGTGTTTGGGATTACTTTATGCATTGGATCCCGTGCTCTATGAATAAACAGTTTATACACCAACCAGATGAATTCATCTGCCACAGGGCTGAGGTGGAGGCAATGTAAATATGTCTAATAAAATGAGGACGTTCGGTCTCAGAAAATCTAAACCAGGCAGCATTCATTCGTTCATGAGATATCATTAGAGAGAGGAGCAGCTACACTACAGTACTACAGTGGACGTTTTTCTTCTGGAGATGAATAGGAAAGGAAGAAAAGATAAGAAACCGGCTAAGGAGAGAGGACAGTGGGCTACTAAAACAGAGTATATTCTGGTTGTTGCAGGAAATCTGTGTATCTGTATATGCCATATATCTATATATAGCATTTTTCTTTTACACTACGTATACCATTTCACCATATATTTTATTTATACTGTAAATATCTAGCGTATTCATTTCACCCTGTTCATTCTGTTAATACTGCCATTATTATTTATACTGTACATATCTAGTATTCATTTCACACTGTTCATATTTTGTACCTAGATACCTAGCTATTTATAAGATGAAACAGCCTCAATCACCTTGTCCTCAAGAGTGACAACAGAAGGGAGGTTCTGTGGCCATTTTCTTGAGTTAGGAAACACCATGAGTTTTTTGTTTTGTCAGCATTCAGAACTGACTTCAATTGACAAGGTATTTTGTACAGTATTAAAGGCAGTTTGAAAGTACTCAGAAAGAATGACTTTTGGGAGGCCTCAAAGAGGTTCTGGAAAACTATGTGGCAACTCAGGAGGGCAAGACCAGACAAAGACCAGGCTGTTTTCGTCAGGGGCGGGAAAACACTGACCTTGACTTCGGACATTCTTGGAAGGTGGAAGAAACACTTTGAGGAACTCCTAAACCCAACAGACACAAGCCCTATTCAGCTCTGAGCCCATCTCCTTTGCAGAGGTCACTGGAATAGTTAAAAAGAACTGTTGTGAAATGTTGAAGGGTTTTGATATTGTTAGGCTGTCGTGGTTGACATTGTCTCTTCAATGTCACTTGATTTTCGGAAACATTGCCTTTGATTTGTAAGACAGGGATAGTGGTCCCCCCTTTGAGAGCTTTGTTCACATTCTTGGAATTAAGTCAAGCTTGTTCAAGTTGGGCATCAGATTGTTTGTAATATTAATGGGCAGGGTATCAAGGCACAGCCAAGATCTAGTGCGTGCCCAGTTCGGTGACATTAGCGTGGCATGTCTGCTGTTTGTGGATGATATCGTCCTTTTGGCTTCATCGGACTGTAATGCAATTGGGATGATGACCACCTGAGCCTGTCTGAGCCTGCGAGTGTCTAGGGCACTGGAAGAAGTTGTGAGGTAAAGGACATATGGGCTGCTCTGCCAACCCTGTTGCCACCGTGACCCTGCCTCGGATAAGTGGCTAGAAAATGAATGGATGGGTGGATAGATTGTTCATTTTAAAAAGCCTGATTTGGAATGGAAAAATTGGAAAGGCTACATGTAAGCATCTTGCTGAAACTTACATGGCATCAGCAAGAGGGACTTAATTTAATGATATTTTATTACAGTTGTTCCTCTCATATCTATCCTTCTCTTTGTATTTTTTTTGTTAATTTGTTACCAAAACCAGCTAACTGTATGGATCATCAGGTTTGGCATTCTCTTCTCATCAAATCTGACTGCAAATCGGACCATGTTGACCAACAGCAACTCTGCTGGAACTTCTGTTCTGGGAATGAGTCTAAATACCTGTACTGAGTAGGTGATTTGAGGGGGTATGAGGGGGGATGCCATCCCCCTTCTTAGCAAAATGACCAAAATGCATCCCCCTTGTTAACCTGCCATCCCCCCTCTCCATCCCCTAGTAGCAGAGAGAGTTCTGCGTGTGCAGGTGGAGCTGTGTGTGCAGGTGGAGAAGCTGTGTGTGCAGGTGGAGCTGTGAGCATCCTTCTGGTTAGCGCTAGCTAAATCCCGGGACCCGCAGTTTATTTTTTGACCACCCGCTCTCACCCGCAGCAAAGTTAAAAACGTTCGTTCAAGAAGGCACATCAGAAAACAGAGGCTTGTGCATCTCAATTAGCTGAGTCACATCTTCACGCTGAGTCAGTCAAGTGAGCCAAGTGAGAGTTGAGTTTTGTTTTCAACCTCCCTTGTATCAACGCTTTTGATGGGACATCAATATCAATTTCAGCACTGGACAGCGCCACAGAGGTCACAACACTCAACACCCTCAGCACTAGACAACGATTTTTCTCGGTCAGACTCAGCCTTTCTGTCATAGTAGGGTTTTAGCATGTTAATGTGACACAGCCTACTTCTACGCCTACGCTCTGGAGTGGCGATAACATCATCTCGGGTCACTCACTTTTTTCTGCACAAAATAAGGACCACTGTAGCGAGCCTGCAGACTTGACCCTGGGATGAACACTCTGCTTTCAGCTTTCTGGTCATACCAGGACTTCATTCTCTATTGGGTAACACTCAGATTTCCCCTTGCCAACTCACAAGCACGATGAAGTTTGAATCTAAAGTCACATACATAGTCCAACAGATTTTGAGGTTTGCTATCATCCAGCCAATTTACCCTCAACAATTTCAGAGGGCATGCACAGAGTGCGCAAAGACTAACTCAGCAGGACTGAATCCTAGAGATTCCTGTACCACTTCACGCACGGCAAACATCATCAAATGAACCCCATCATCCCAATCCTTGTCAAATTCCAAGCAGTATGCACGAAACATAGACTGGAGTGACAGTGAGATACCGCAAGCTGCTTGAGAACCTGAACAAAAATTCAAGACATGAAGTTTGAGCATTGGTCAGTTTGAATTACTTTGGGCAAGCCAAACAACGAGAAAAATGTAATCAAGGCTTTCACAACCACCGGAGCAGTTATCTTACGCAATGGAATAGCCTCGGGAAACCGTGTTGTTCTGTCCTTTATTAGAACTGTATAAAATGTTCTTCTTGTACTGTATAGTGAATGAACTAAAGATTCAGAGTCAAGTCAAGTTTAAGCTGATCCAGAAACAGAAGTCTTGCTCAAGGAGAAGTCTCGCTCTGAAATCTGAAAGATGAGGTTGTTGCATGAAGAGGTTAAACAAAGGTTTCTGGTTAAACAAAGGTCTATCTCTGTAGGGATCCTTTCCGTAATGTTGCCAGACACACGAATAACAATCTGAGCCTGTCGGTGGCAAAAACAAGCACTTTTAGTGGACATACTTTGATCGGCGCACTTGCCCACTTGCACTTGTACTCTGTGCAATGACAATAAAGTTGAATCTAATCTATCTAATCTAAAAATATCTTCGTAAGTAATTGGTCTTCACACATTCACACACGTCCCACTGAGATTAAAAATAAAAATACCTGGATAAGAAACCAGCATCAATAAACAAAGTTGCAGACAAAAAACCTTTGACATCCAGTTTTCTGGGTTTCGCTCCAAAATACCATCTTCTGATTTCATGCTTGATATGTCCAGTACCCGAGGCAGCAAAGCAGCCCCACAGCATTATGAGACCTTCACCACATTTGACTGTAGGGTGTTCTTTTCTTTAGCTTCATGTCTGTAAACTACTCTGCATTGCCAGCTCAGAGCTCTAATTTGGTTTCATCGGTCCACAGAACATTTTCCAGAAGGATTCAGGTTTGTCCAGGTGGGTCTTGGCAAATCAGGCCTTCTTGTGTTTCTCTTTAAGCAGTGGGTCCGGAGTATGGTACGGGTTGAAAGCACCTCCAGGTCAGCCTTGAGATCTGCTTTGCTATGGGAGATCTGTATTGTTTGGGTAGGTTAGTTGATTGTGTTCAGTTTAAATTAAGTATTGTTTGAGTTAAGTTCTGTATTGTTGACCTCCTCTATTGAGAGCTACTGTTTATGATACCTGTGACTCCTTGTGCCTGCATGCTTTGTCCCTCACACGAACCTCAACATCATTAAATGTGTTTGGGATTACTTTATGCATTGGATCCCGTGCTCTATGAATAAACAGTTTATACACCAACCAGATGAATTCATCTGCCACAGGGCTGAGGTGGAGGCAATGTAAATATGTCTAATAAAATGAGGACGTTCGGTCTCAGAAAATCTATACCAGGCAGCATTCATTCGTTCATGAGATATCATTAGAGAGAGGAGCAGCTACACTACAGTACTACAGTGGACGTTTTTCTTCTGGAGATGAATAGGAAAGGAAGAAAAGATAAGAAACCGGCTAAGGAGAGAGGACAGTGGGCTACTAAAACAGAGTACATTCTAGTGGCTGCAGGAAATGTGGTTGGCCTGGGCAATTTGTGGAGATTCCCGTACATCTGCTACAAGAATGGAGGAGGTGAAAAATACAATATTTAAGGCATGTTAGATAGTATATTTTGGTTAGAGTGCATTGGAGTAGGTGCATTGGATCTCTTCTGAATTAAAGAGGGGAGAGTATCATTTAATTCGTTACTCTGTTTTGTGTCCATCATGTCTGTTTTTGTACCCAGGGGCCTTTCTGGTGCCATACGTTGTGTGGGCTGTGCTTTGTGGGATACCGCTGTTCCTTATGGACTCTGCGATTGGTCAGTACACCCAGGAGGGAGTCATCACCTGTTGGAGGAAAATTTGTCCACTGGCACAAGGTGAGAAGACGTGTTGAAACTTTCTGGAACTGAAAGTTGCAATCAATAATGAGAAAAATAATAAAGACACAATACCAAATTTTACGGTACTGATATGATATTTTGAATGAATTTGAACCAGGTACTGAACAATAATCTATATTTGTGATTCCTTAGGAATCGGATATGGACAGCAGCTGGTCATACTCTATAGTTTCAGCTATGTTATAGTCCAAGCCTGGGCTCTCTTGTACCTGGTGTTCTCCTTCAGTTCTCAGCTCCCCTGGGCTAGCTGTGGCAACACCTGGAACACAGGTAAAGCTTAGATCAATTCGTTAATTAGTCAGTTAATTCCATATTGTTGTCAGACTCATTCAGGGAAATGTAGATATTCTATAAATATTTCCTAAGTAACCACTTAATGAAACATCAATAAATTGCTGATGACATGATAGAATGAAGATTAAATGGTATTAGTATTAAAAAGTCAAGTCAATTTCTGAGTCCCAACAATCAGGATTTCTTTAGTTATGTTTCATTATAATCCATCCAGGGTTAGTTCTGTTCCATCTGTGATTTTCCCCGTAACATGTTGTGGGTTTTGATCCAAAAAAAAAAACAGCTAATTGTGCGGATCCCCACTCATCAAGTCTGGCTGCAAACTGGACCAGGTTGGCCGCAAACTGGACCAGGTTGACCAACACCACCTCTGCTGCTGTCGAGTTCTGGGAGTGAGTCTAAATCAACCCAAACAGCTCTCAAACATTAGCCAGGAGTAACATTGCATTACTGTTGAATAAAAGCTGAGCACTCAGGAGAGAGCCACACACAGTATAGGGTATACAGATCTCTGAAGAAATAACAGTTGAGTGTGTGGTTTCATAGAGACACAAGGCCATTTGTCAAGTCAAAACAACACCTGCATAGATAATAATACAGCTAAACATTAGTAGTTTCCCATTAGCAGTTCCTTCAGAAACAAACAGTCAAACAGAGGAAAACATAGTCAATGGCTGACCTAAAGAATACATAGTCATAGTGGATGGTTTACCTAAGCAATGCTGAAATGGTGCATACATTAAAATGGTGCATTTACTTTTTTCTACTACGGTCCCCCCCCCCCCCCTTTTTGATCATAAGATCAACTCACTTAAGGACCTATAAGATGTGATGTAACACATGGGTTAAAGGGAGGAATGGGGACCTGCGAATTACACAAATTGAGACACTGTGGTACCCTGGGGGAAAAGCGGGTATTCACAGACCCAATCTGGGGCCCAGGTTCAGTGCAAACATCACTCTGGAGACGAGATTCAAACAGAAATGATACTTTACTGGGTCACTTTCACACCAAATCGCTTAAGCTGGGGTGGAGGATCTCCAGTTGCCTCCCTGGCTGCTCTCTAGAGCAGTGGTTCCCAAACTTTTTCAAACCAAGGCACCCCTTCAGTCAATTTCTTTTCACGGCACCACCCATCCACCCACCCCCTTTAAGCTAAAAATGACACCATGCATAAGAATGTATTTTAATGAACTGGCATCAATAATATGAAGTGAAATAAATTAACTTCTTAAAATGAAACATTATTCTCAACCACTCAGCTAATGATAAGAAAAAATAGATGTCAACCATTTTGATTGACTTGTTTGAACTAAGGCTATATTTGTTGCTGTGTGTGATTTATGCAGATTTACAGATCAATGTTTAACTTAAAATAATAATAAATAATTATGTTAATTGGTATAAAAAAATAAAAAATAAATAGAAAAAAGTGCATTTATTTTGCTTTGTTCAAAACGTAAAATAAGCCTACTTTTTAGGTTAATAAGAAAAACAAAGAACGAAAATAACTCCGGTATGGAGCTATCAGGCATTTTAGTGGGAGTGTGAGCCTGCTGTTGAGAGCACAGTCTCTTGATGCAGGGAGAGATTGAAGAGAGCGCAACGCGTAGATCTGACTCCACTGACAGGCGATGCCTTCTCTTGCTTTTCACGTATGTCAGGGATGAGAAAGCCAGCTCACACAAGTATGATGTTGGGAACGGCAATAGCACACTGATCGTGCAGTTTGCCAGAGATGAATATTCGTGTCCCACAAGCAGCCAAAACCTGTCCGACGACATTTCTCCAAACTTCAATTTCAAAGTGCGATCCATTTTCAGTTCTGCAAGTTCTTCCTGGGCTTTGATTGTCATCTTCTTTGCTGATTCTGATGATCGGGAGTTGAAAGGATCGCGGATCCAGTCATAGTCTTCATTCTTCGAAGCGGCATGAACGCGCATTTTAACAGGTTTTTTTTTTTTTTTAATATGAACGATTTCGATGTTTATTGCTTATTTCTTCTGTTTTTACAATGACATGTTTCAAATGTAATATAAAATGTAGTTCAAATGTAGCCTATTTTTATGTGATGAAACGTTATTAAATAGACACAATAAAATATGGAAATTAACAGATCTTGCTGCACCCCTGGCCAGTCATTATGGCACCCACTTTGGGAACCACTGCTCTAGAGCCAGTCTGCTCTCCTGCTGGACTGCAGATCCTCCCTCCCTCTTGGTCACAATCAACTCCCAGCTGGTTGATTGCTGACCTGGTTCAGCTGGGGCAAGATGGGCGAGATGAGCTGCCATGCAGTGATGGAGGACGTCTGGTTCACCATCACTGCCTCAACTCTGCTGCCTGGACCACCCGGATCAAAAGGCCTGCGATGAACACTTTTCCTGGGGACCTTCCTCTCCAGCCGCTCTTAGGAACCCAATATTTCAGACAGGTTAGTGTGTGTCTGGATTCTCTCACCTGCGATAGTCAAGGTCACGACTCAATCCTTGGCAGCTGCCCTCCCCCACTGGGTCTGGTTCAGTAGCAATCACTTCCGCCTCAGTCTCCAGTTCGGCTGCACCCTCCGGCTCAGGGTGGGCTGAAACGTCAGGCTCAGGTGTTGGCTCAGGCTGGGCTGGCTCTGGGGCTTCCACTGCCGCTGGCCTGGGGGTGGCCGCCAGTTCTGCTGATGGCTCTGCTGCTGGGCCTTCTGCCGTCGCCGGCTCTGCTGCTGTCTCCGAGGCTGGGGCCGCCGCCGGCTCCTCTGGTTCTGGGGCCGCAGGCTTGCAACTTGTTATGTAGAGAATATTGTTTCTCAACAGCCGCTTTCACTTTCTCTGATTCCCTGTGACACTGGGTCTGCAGATGCCCTACTGTCGCTTCTAAGAGAGCGAGTTCTTGACATGTACCATAATGTCTCTTCTTCTCCTTGTTGAGGGCATGCTCTGTATTTTGTACTTGAGCTAAGGCTGTATCTAACTGGCTTCTCCCAGAATCTGACTCAGACTGATGACTGCTACTGTAACTGCTTCAACATGGCCTGTAAAGAAACTTTCTCTTCACTTGACGCAGCTACTCTCTCAGACATGGTTTGTGACAAAACCAAGAATTTTTGTTCAGCCTGTTTTTCCCTGGTCTCTTGTTTTTGTAACTCACCTTCCCTAGCTTGTAGAGCCTGTCGCAAATCATGGTTCTCGTCAACCTTTCCCTGGACAGATGCTACTAACTTTTCACACTGGAGCCTAGACGCTAACATCTCCAACTCTTTGGCCTTCAGCTGATCAGTACCCAGCCTGATTGCTGAGGCTGCCTCAGCTAACGCTTCTTGCAGATTGTCCCAAGCTTGGTGTTGTGCATTACTTTTAACATCTTTAGATTCAATTTATTTTTCAACACTTTACAATTGTCTGGCCAGGAAATTTTTATCTTGCGATTCTCAGAGCTAATAGCCTGGCTCCTGTAGAATTTGCTCTATCTTTTGAATGTTAGCTTTCAATTGAGAGACGTCTTCCTCTTCAGCTAACCTCAGGTTGAAGACGCTTCTTCTCAGACACCATCCTCTGCATAGCTCCATTTGTGCTGCTGGCTGGATCGTCAGCCTCCACCGTGGCACCCACTGTGGTGCCTCCACTCGGCTCGCCAATCGTCCAGAACTTTTGAGCCTTCACTGGATCGTGGAAGAAGCACTGCGCAAGACTGTGGCCCCACCTGTCACAATGGCCACACCAATCGTCCGGTGCCTCTGGACAGGAAGGCTACCGATGGTCACTTCTTCCACCGCTTCGGGTGGGCCTTCTCCAGGGCCCCTTCTAGCTGGGGAGTGGCTACGGTGTCTTCTCCATCATTGTACCTGAACCACTCCCAAAGTTCCTGGCACACTCGGCACTCTGCGTGATGATTCGAGTGCCCGCATTCTCCACCATATGTGGTACGGGTATTCACAGACCCAATCTGAGGCCATGTTCAGTGCAAACATCACTCTGGATACGAGATTGAAACAGAAATGACACTTTACTGGGTCTTTCACACCAAATTACAAATCAACTTTAACTTATCTCTTAAGCTGGGGTGGAGGATCTCCAGCCACCTCCCTGGCTGCTCTCTAGATCAAGTCTGCTCTCCTGCTGGACTGCAGATCCTCCCTCCCTCTTGGTCACAATCAGCTCCCAGCTGGCTGATTGCTGACCTGGTTCAGCTGGGGACAAGATTAAAACAGTCATTTAGCAATGTACAATAAGTGTATTCAACGTAGGTCAGTAAGAGAACTACTAGTCACCAAAAATCATAAGTGCATCTCCTCCCCAAACAGGCATCTAAGAGCAGAACATCACTTTGTCCTAATATGTGATGAATAAATAATTATCTCCCGCGTCCCTCCTCATGAGTTTATGTCACATTTATTTATTTAACTCACATTTGATCTATGTTATATTTCTGCTTACCTCAGAAACCGGGCGCTTGCCATGTCTGGAGGCATCGAGGAGCTGGGCAGTGTTCGATGGGACCTGGCCTTGTGTCTTCTGGCTGCCTGGGTGTTCTGCTACTTCTGTATCTGGAAAGGTGTCAGATCCTCAGGAAAGGTCCTGTGGTAACATTTCCACCTACCATATATTAGGAATCTGCAACATGCCATACTGCTGGTGCATTACCATTTTCATCAAATTAGGCATTTCATCAACCTTTTTGTCTAGCCTGTTACCACAAATCATCTAAAATAATTTAGGCATCATTGCATATCTTGACATTTCTTGACGTTCTTTTTAGGTAGCGTACTTCACAGCCACTTTCCCCTATGTGATGCTCCTGATATTACTAGTCAGGGGGTTGACTCTACCTGGAGCTTCGGAAGGGATTCACTACTACTTGTATCCAGACGTGAACCGCTTGGCTGACCCTGAGGTAGGCTGTTTAGCTGTTTATGTTACCTTATTTGTAGTATTATCCTAAGTCTGGAAAAGGTCAAAACTGTTTGAACAAAGCCCTGCTAATTGTCATCCCTTCAGAATGAGAAGAGCTGATGAAGTGAAGTCAACTGGCTTACACAAGGAACCAGTTCTGTTAGAAACATATATAGTTCCACGTACATGTTAGGCATGTACAGTTAGCCTCTCACTGATTATGATTTTGTATGGTTAAAGAAAAAAAGCACTAAAACAGAATCCAACTTCTCATTCCCCTATTCCCCCTAACTCAGTGGTCTTCAACCCTGGTCCTCGGGGCCCACAGCCCTGCTGGTTTTCTTTCCTACCAGGTAGTTAGTTAGATTCACCTGGTGTGCCAGGTGTTAATCAGCCCCTGATGAGACGGCTGGAATGAAAACCAGCAGGGCTCTGAGCCCCGAGAACCAGAGTTGAAGACCGCTGCCCTGGACAGAATAAAATATTGTAAAAAGAAATAAAAAATAAAAATAATCCAAATACAAGCAAACCAAGCAAACAAAACATTAATAAAACATCACAGTTTGCTAGTTTAAATGTTTGCTTGTTAAAAATGTGTTTTAAGAAATGATTTAAAAGATGAATCTTGAAGACTCAAGATTGATGAAGAATGCTCAATTTACTGATGTTTCATGAGGAAGACCCCTTGACATCAAGGACATCAAGGACAGTGCATTGAGAACTTTAAATAACGGGATACTGTAGTTAGGTTGCAGTGCCTAAACTCCTTTTTACTCTTAAAGAGCTCTAGTGAATAACAAAGTGCAGGAAAGAAACCAGGATAGGAAGAAATAAAAATCAAAGACATTATAATACATCATTATTTAAGCAGATCTATAGAAATGATTCTTACGAAGAGATTTAAAATTTTATACTGATTTAGCTAGACTGTGTAAAAGTGATTTTATCTATGTTTGTAATACAAAACCGCAATTATAAACAGCTCCTTAACCACTGGCTCAGTTTTCATCAATACACAGACAAGATGTTACTATCCCTTGTGCCATAATCCAGGGCAAACACTCGTAGAAGCCCAATTCAGATATTATATGAATGATACAACCACCACCAAATGAACACCATAGCAGACATCAGGCCTCACTGTCAGAGATGTACGGTCATTCGTCAGATGGCACCATTTGCCAACTACCTACCACAATACCTAAAGATTGACCAATAGGTAAATGGCTCAAGGCATTTGCCTGGTTCCTGGTTGTTTGCATGCACTGAAAATCACTTTATAAATCATCAGCATTAATGTGCTGTGAGACTGTACAAAATCTGCACTTGTTAACAATTGAATTGAAAACAACAGTTTTCATTTTTGTGACAACATAGATCTGGATGGAAGCAGGATCCCAAATATTCTTTTCCTTCAGTGTGGGTGCAGGAGGTCTGATTGTTTTGGGCAGCTATAGTAAGCACACCAACAACTGTTACAAGTATGTTTGCATCAGTCAACTTTTATGAGAGAAATTCTGAGTTTGTTCTTAGAAATGATTGTCTGGTTATGATGGATTATACAACAATGAAATTTCTCACATCATTTTCATCAATATTGCTTTTTTTTTATTCTTAATTTTAATTCCTCAATATATTCTTGAAATGTCAGTAATATTGGTCTCACATTGTAATGTGAAATATCATAATTGAGATGTTGAACACTGAGGGGCTGACCACTTATTTTCAACATAACCACTCTAGGGACACCTTTTGGCTCTGTCTGCTGAACAGTGGGACCAGTTTTGTTGCTGGATTTGTTGTCTTCTCTGTTCTTGGATTCATGGCTCAGAAACATGGTGTTTCTGTTGACATGGTGGCTGACTCAGGTATAGTCCAAGACAACAGCATCATTGCATGTAATGCATTTAAATCTAGCTATGTTTAGTGAAATAGCCGGAACATTTTTATTCTCATCTACCTGTATATTTCTGACACACAGGTCCTGGTTTGGCCTTCATTGCATACCCTCAGGCAACAGCCATGATGCCGTTGCCTCAACTCTGGACTGTCTGCTTTTTCCTGATGCTTATTCTACTGAGTGTTGACACACATGTAATGTTATTTGTTGTAGTGTCGCATAAGAAAGAGTTGAGTCCTTTCTAGCCCTGCAGTGTGTAATTACAGTCTCTGTTGATTGTTTTAAATGTTGATTTTTCAGTGAGTTGGAGTTGACAGCAGCGTTGTTTGTTCACTCTGAGTTCAAACTATCTGGTGGTGGTAAAAAAAAAAATTGTTGTGGGTGACTGCCATGCCACTTAAATTTGGTGTCCTGGCACCACATTTTGGTGTTCTAGGGGAGTGGTTCTCAATCCTGGTCCTCAGGATTGAGAATATCATACCAGGTAGTTAATTGCATTCACCTGGTGTCCCAGGTCTAAAACAGCTGAATAGAAAACCAGCTGGGCTCTGGACCCTGAGAACCAGGATTGAGAACCACTGGCCTAGGGTATCTGGGTTGCTACCAACTGATACAAGACTATAATTACACAGTGAAAAACTGAAAATGATTTAACCCCTACTGTGTCTTTCATTAATCAGTGAATGCATTACGAATGAACACAGTTTCACATATTTGCTCATATCATTTTGTCCCCAGTTTGTGATAGTGGAGTGTTTCATCACCTCAGTGAGAGACTTGTTTCCGGAGCAGTTTCACAAACCAGGAAGGCATGAGATCTTTGTCCTCCTCATCTGTTCATGCACCTTTCTCATACAACTGTTATTGGTCTCTGAGGTGAATATCATGTCAGAAATATGAACATTTCTCAAATAAGAAATTCAAGAAATTCTCAAATATTTCCCTTATTGAAATGTTTTCTCCTGCATGTTATAGGGAGGAGTGTACGTATTTCTGCTGATTGAGTATTATGGCTGCAGTCGAGCTGCCCTGAATTTCATGATGGTGTGTGAATGTTTGGCTGTGGCTTGGATATTTGGTAAGCAAAATCCACATAGCAGGAGCTTATTACCATTATATATGTCACATGGTAGCATCTTCACATTGATCTCATGAAGTCTCAAGAATCCATTTTGTCTCCTCATTGCTCCTAAGGAGGTTTAGGAGAAACATTTCAGACGAAGGTGATCACAAATTGAGACAAAATTAAGATCTCTATTTCTTAAGAGATGAAAAAAAGATGTTTCCTCTGGGAGTAGTCAGCGACCTCAGATAAACACTCCTTCCACTGGTAGCTTTCTCAACCTGGAAATAAAGAACTTCAGATATTGTAAACTTGAACGAATGGACAATCTGTTTCATCTACAGGAGTTGATCGGTTTTCTGACATCATTGAGGACATGTCAGGACATCGACCATCTCTTTACTTCAGACTGTGCTGGAAGTACTTCTGTCCACTGCTCTCCCTGGTGAGTCAGCCAAGTTTCTGTAGTAGTAAGAGCTTATTTATTACACTTTAAGATTCTTAAGACCAAAACCATCTAGCCGTCACTGAGATAAGAACACAGCAGGAAAATGATTTCACCCTATATTTTAACGTATTTACAATGGCTTGAGTTTCTCAAATGACCTCTACTCCTGACCAAACATATTTGTGATTTTTTTCCCCCACACATTTCATTTAAAAAACAGCTTATTTGACTGGTAAATGTATACTCTCCACACCTTTTTAGACTTCCTTTATCCTCTACTTGGTGAACTACAAACAACTAAGGGTAAACCGCTCGTACATTTACCCTGACTGGGCGTATGCACTTGGCTGGATCTTGACACTCTCTTCTATTATCATGGTGCCACTGTGGGGAATTGGACAGATCTGTTTTAGGACAGGCACCTTGAGACAGGTCAGTGGCCAGCTGTTTCTGTTTTTCTGGAGGAGCATTTTAGCTTTGTGCAGATTAGTCACCTGTTGTGGGAATAATGCTGGCACCCTGCAGAGTGAGACCTTAAGAATAAGTAGAAAACAGGAGTTTAACTTTTCACATTAAGAGAGGGTAGGAAACAGGAAGAGAAGATCCACAGCGTTCTATGAGCTGGGACTTAAACCCCAGTCTAGCATCTCAAGTGAAAGCCAACATAATATATAAATAAGGAGCTCCTAATTACTAAAGAAGTATGATATGATACCAACTCACCAAATGTTTTCCTCCACCAGCGTTTGTCCTCCCTTTGTCAGCCTGTAAATGATCCAGTCGGGCCAAACAGGACAAGAGAAGAAGCTGAGGCGAGCATGGAAATGATGACTCTATAGTAGTCATACACTGGCAGCTTGGAGCAACATCCGTTTTTTAAATGATTATAACCTAGTGTCAACCAGTGGTTGACCAGTGGTTGACTTGGTGGGGGGCTGCCCTTTTGTTTATATTGTGAAATGGAAAGGGAAGAGTAACAGCAAAGAATGCTGGTGTACAGTGGTGCACCTCATCTCCCAAGTACAGTACCTCTGAAGCGTTGATTGTTAAGAATTACAAGTTTAATACAGGATTGATTAACAAGGCAGAAATCCAAAAATATTATTGTTCCTAAGGGATTTAAGAACTGCGACCTGCTCTTTCCATGAAATCTGACCAGCTGAATCAGATGAAAGCTGCAATTCCTGATTGAGTTCACCTGTTAAATCCACTTCAATCAAAAAGTCATGAGGCGGAGATGAAGGTGAGGGTTTTTAGTCCCCTTGACAATCATGGACATGGGTTGTGCAGAATGGGGTCCAAGGTGTCTCTAATACTTTGTACACTCACGGTAGTATTGGTTATGAATTCTAATCTTACATCAGAGCACTATTCTCTTTTCTCAAGGAAGCTTGAACCACTTGTAGTAATTGATAATCTTGACATGATATACTACTAATCTGGATGGCCCATGGTTGACCTCTTAATTTGTGCACTCATTTCCCAACCTTCAATAATGGCTGTGTTTGTGGGCACTGCAATATTTCCTCTTAAAGTTTTCCTTGAACCATTTATTCATTGTCACTCATAGATATCCACTGACTATCAGGCTTGAATCTACTATACTTGTGCAGTTTGAACATCAATGTTTTAAGATGGTCTAAACCCTGAATATTTTTTGAACATTTTTTGATCTCTGTGTATTTTTGTGGGGAGCTCTGCCAATTAATGTTATGTAATTTCAGTAGAACTGAAGGAAATCGTTTCATTGAATTGGTCAATCCTGGGTGAAGTTTAGAAGTAGGGTCAAAATAAAACAATGGCAAACATTTATGGATCTTCTACATTATTATTTGGTGGTATAATATGTGCTAGTTTTGGTTAAAGGAGTGATTGCTTAAAGATGAAAGATGGCAGATGGACAGTGGAGTGCTAATGTTTGGCCTTGTCAGATCCATCCTCCCATTCAGCTGTTGTTTGGGCTGCTGAATGTTAAATGCATTTTTTAAATTTGCAGATGACACAACACTGGTAGGCATAATCAAGAACAATGAGTATGTTTATATAGACACTGATAATTCAATCCTAACCCAATTATGACAATACTCAGACTATTGAAACTGTCATGCAAACCCCACCTATATCAAATAATCAATCAAAATATTAGCTTAAGCTGATTACTCCCAGTAAATGGGGTAGTGGTGTGCATGTAAACGTACTCAATGATGTGACAGCTTACCAGAACAACGATCAATGAACAGGTAAGTTGGTGCAGCAATAAGAATCTAGAGCTTAATACTCCTGGAAAAACTAAGGGGTCAACTGGACAGAGTGCCCAACATCAAAGGCAGAAATCTTCCTTCCATCTATAACACCCACACCCAATGGAAAGCTGGGAAGGTGTCCACAGACCCCTCCCACCCTGCCAGCTCTCTCTTTAACACTCTAGTCTTTCCATCAGGAAAGACATACCAGAACATTAAGTGCAAAAGACCACTTTGCACCAGCACTTTGAGCAGGGCAATTATCTTGACTGTAACCTTATGTTATGATTAGCATAAGGCTGAACCTTCACTCTTTTCAATCCATCCTTTCTATACATTACCTTTAAGTTGGGGCTGAGCAAAGTCTACATGTAAGGCCAGAGCTTGTTGAGCTTGGAGGCAGTGGTAATATTGCTAGCAACAAACACTAGCAGTACTGGTTCCTTATGAACCCCCTAGAACCCTTAGGTCATCTGGGGCAGACCTACTAACTGTTCACAGGATCAGAACAAAACATGGTGAAGCAGCTTTCAGTTATTACACTACACATACCTGGAACAAACTTCCAGACAATCTCAGGCTCCAACCCTGACTACTTTTAAAACTAGGCTTAAAACTTATGTTATGCACTAATGGGACTACTGTGGAGAGGGTGAGCAGGTATAAATACCTGGGAGTCCACATCACCGAGGATCTCACATGGTCCACACACACTGACACTCTGGTGAGGAAGGCGAGGCAGCGCCTTTACCACCTCAGGCAACTGAGGAAATTTAAAGTCTCCCGGAGGATCCTTCAGTCCTTCTTCTCTGGAGCTGTAGAGAGCATCCTGACAGGAAGCATCACTGCCTGGTTTGGCAACAGCTCCGCTCAGGACAGGAAGGCTCTGCAGAGAGTAGTGCGTTCAGCTGAACGCACTATTGGAACTACACTCCCCA
Organism: Hoplostethus atlanticus; assembly: GCA_034670405.1. Classification (NCBI taxonomy): domain Eukaryota; kingdom Metazoa; phylum Chordata; class Actinopteri; order Trachichthyiformes; family Trachichthyidae; genus Hoplostethus; species Hoplostethus atlanticus. The sequence goes on along the minus strand of JAXDDX010000075.1, from coordinate 1,932,889 downwards.
CCCTGCAGGACTTGTACACCAGGAGGTGCAGAACCAGAGCCTGCAGGATCATGAAGGATCCTCACCACCCCAACAACGGACTGTTTCAGCTGCTGCGGTCAGGCAAGCGCCTCCGTAGTCATGCTGCCAAAACAGAGAGACTGAGATGGAGTTTCTTTCCTCAGGCCATCAGGACTGTGAACTCCGACCTCACCAGGACCCCACCAAGACACACACACTGCCCCTCCTATGCACACACACACTCATACACTTAGGTAACGACTACACATAATTTATATATATTACATACATACGATTTACTATATTTTTATTTTTCAAGTGCTCTTACTGTAAATACTGTGTTGTTGCTTTTTTATATAGAGCTCTTACTGTAATACTGTAAATATTGTGTTGGTTTTTTATTGTAAATAGTGTGAACCTGTTATTTTGCCCTTTGCACATTCCTGTTGAGCATTGCCACTTTTTACATTTCACTGCACACCCCGTGCATGTATGTGACAAATAAACTTCTTGAACTTGAACTTGACTTTGAATGGCCTTTTGTATGAATTGTGCACAACCAGAAGGACTGGCTTTTCACTCCAGGAAAAAGCTTTTGTGCATAATGTAGTAAAATTAGGAAAATATGGCATGACAAAGCAGTATTCAACAGATTGCAGTGAGAGGGTTACCTGCAGTGGAAGTCCTTGATCTTGAGATGGACAGAATCAGATGGAAACACGAGAAGGAGAGAGGGGTTGAAGAAAGAGGACAGTGGGCTAATAAAACAGAGTATATTCTGGTTGTTGCAGGAAATGTGGTTGGTCTGGGCAATGTGTGGAGATTCCCGTACCTCTGCTACAAGAATGGAGGAGGTGAATAATGGATATTAATAATTTGGAGTGGGGCATTCTAGTTGTAGGTATCTTGAAGTAGGGGGTCTGTTGATGAAAGGTGAGTGAGAAGCTATCACTAAATTATTTTTTCATGTATGTCTATGTTGTTTTTTAATCTATATAGGAGCTTTTTTGGTGCCATATGTAGTGTTGGCTGTGCTTTGTGGGATACCTCTGTTCCTACTGGAGACTGCAATTGGTCAGTACACACAGGAGGGAATGGTCACCTGTTGGAGGGAAATATGTCCACTGGCACAAGGTGAGTGGATGTGTGCTGCACTTAAAGGTGTAGGTGAAAAAGTTATCATCCAAATCACATGATATCTGATACTATAATATTAAATATAAATGTATAAATATTATATATAATAATTTTTCCCTCCAAACTCAAACTTGTGACAGTTTGGCTCAAAGCAAATTTTGAATTGCCTACATACCCAAAGGTTTGATAAGTTTTTATCTGTATTTTAGGAATCGGATATGGACATCTTCTTATTGTACTCTATGACTTCATCTATATTGTAATCCAAGCCTGGGCTCTCTTCTACCTGGTGTTCTCCTTCAGATCCCAGCTGCCCTGGGCCAGCTGTGGGAACACCTGGAACACAGGTAATGGTTTAGGCTATGGAGTTTACTATTAATTTGTGATTCTTGTAAAGTGGTAACTCAGTGAATAAGGCACCTTACATCCAGTGGCGGCTGGTGCATTTTTCTCCAGGGGGGGCTATACCAAAAATCAAGCAAACATGTACTAAGGTATCATCAGTGTATTTAAATAAATGAAAAGGCCTTTATTTGTATTTGCTGAGCTGAATGAACATTTGTTGTAATGAAACATGCTTAAGGTAAGTTAAGGTACTTCAATTAGTGCAAATTCTTCATAATAATTATCTTTTATACTACAATATGTAATGGTGAAAGACTAAAGTAAGCGAAAAGTGCCTCGATAAGTGCAAAAGAAATCTGACAACACACAAATGAGACAATGGCAGAAAATTATGAACACAGTAAGACCTAATAGAAAATAACATTTAAGAAAAAAATAAATGAATATGGTATTACATTTGAAATACCCAGTGGCATCAAAAAGCAAGCCATATGACTTTGCCACATTGTGACTTCAACTTTGTGTACATAAATTTTGCCCTTCTCTCCTTGAGAGATGCAAAGTTTGTTATTTTAGACAGCCTGTTTTTGTCAACCTCTTCATTATGCTCACGGATCCCTGTCCTGTAGCCTTCATCAAGCTGAGCAGCTATGTTTACTTTCCCAAACATTTGCTTTTGTTTTTTCTGATATGTGGTTTAAATCATTCAAACCTGTCTGAATCCATGCTGGGTCTGAGACCTGTCGTTTGAAAAAGGGTGCAGGGAAAGCAAAATAAAGCATTGGTGTCACTACATGCAGTTAACCAAGACTTCCTACTAAACCAGCTCCTTGAAAATGACCGAGTATATTGTCTCATTCTGGCGCTTTTTATGTCAGATGTACCACGAGCCACTCGCTCTCTGCTGCCAACCAGTCGTTGGTGGTGTGTAAATCAGCAGCATTCAGATAAATGCTGTTGGGGCGCAGCTTTCCTGCGCCCCACCAAGCTCCTATCGCTTGTATTGAGAGGAGCGAACTGCGCATGTACAATTTATAACGAGAGTCAATGGGCAAAGATTCTTGCGCCCCAGGCCGGAAATACGTGACCTAGCAGTAACTTTAGACAACGTAGAACAATTTGACTCTACATTTTATTGCAGATTATACATTTTATTCACTAACTATATAATATTTACCTCCCTCTATTGGCCAGCCGCCACTGCTTACATCCAATGGCTCCAATAGAGCTGCTCAGTGGCCAACAGTATATGCTTGTAGTGGACAGCTCCCAGGTAGCAGCCCTTCATCCTTGAGGTCAAGCTCGTAGGTTCACTTAGCTCTGAACAAGCTCTGAATTAAGGAGTTTGGTTCCAGAGCCAACTATACCTTGATGGAACTTTACAGCTCAGATTCCTTCCGCCCAGAGAGGTGGCATTTTGTATTCCAAGAGCCAGTTTCCATTTCATTTACTCCTGCCCTTTGCCCGACAGGCATTGCACCTGACCCTCACTCACCTTGTGGGTGGTGAGCCCACAAGGCAGCAGTCCCACGCTCTATCCAATAGTTGTGACACTCATAGGGGCCTTCATGAATCATGAAGGTCTCCTGAGGTCTGAGGTCTTTCTAAAATAAAAACCCAATTTCAGCTTCAGTTTCTTCACAAGGTGAAGGAGAGGGAGTCATCAATTAAAATACATAGATATGTATAAGATGAAACAGCCTCAATCACCTTGTCCTCAAGAGTGACAACAGAAGAGAGGTTCTTCGCCATTTTCTTGAGTTAGGAAACACCAGTTTTGTTTTGTCAGCATTCAGAACCAACTTCAATTGACACAGAGTATTTTGTACAGTATTAAAGGCAGTTTGAAAGTACTCAGAAAGAATGAGTTTTGGGTGGCTTCAAAGAGGTTCTTGAAAACTGGCAACTCAGGAGGGGAAGACAGGACAAAGACCAGGATGTTTTCGGCAGGGGCGGGAAAACACTGACCTTGACTTGGGACATTCTTGGAAAGTGGAAGGAACACTTTGAGGAACTCCTAAACCCAACAGACACAAGCCCTGTTCAGGAAGCAGTGCTGGGGGCTTCTGGAGCTTCTGAGCCCATCTCCTTTGCAGAGGTCACTGGAATAGGTAGAAAGCTCCTCAAGAACTGTTATTTTTGGGCTGTCGTGGTTGACATTGTCTCTTCAATGTCACTTGGATTTCAGACACATTGCCTTTAATTTGTCAGACAGGCATGATGGTCCCCCCCCGAGCTTTGTTCACATTCTTGGCATTAAGTCAAGCTTGTTCAAGTTGGGCATCAGATTGTTTGTAATATTAATGGGTAGGATGGGTAGGATATCAAGGCATAGCCAAGGTCTAGAGCGTGCCCAGTTTGGTGACATTAGGGTGGCATGTCTGCTGTTTGTGGATGATGTCGTCCTTTTGGCTTCATCGGACTGTAATGCAATTGGGATGATGACCGACTCCAAGTCTGAGCCTGGGAGTGTCTAAGGCACTGGAAGAAGTTGCGAGGGTAAAGGACATATGGGCTGCTCTGCCAACCCTGTTGCCACTGTGACCCTGACTCAGATAAGTGGCTAGAAAATGAATGGATGGGTGGATAGATTGTTCTTTTTAAAAAGCCTGATTTGGAATGGAAAAATTGGAAAGGCTACATGTAAGCATCTTGCTGATACTTGCATGGCATCAGCAAGAGGGACTTAATTTAATGATATTTTATTACAGTTGTTCCTCTCATATCTATCCTTCTCTTTGTTAATTTTTTGTTAATTTGTTCCCAAAACCAGCTAACTGTATGGATCATCAGGTTTGGCATTCTGATTCATCAAATCTGACTGCAAATCGGACCGTGTTGACCAACACCACCTCTGCTGCAACTGAGTTCTGGGAGTGAGTCTAAATACCTTTACTCATAATAATCCATCAACTTTAAATCACTAAAACAAGTGCAGCAACTTCGCTACTGGACTTTAGTTAAATTTCGGGTGTCATATGTCATCAAAGGGGGGAAATGCGACAAGGAAATATGTCAAAATGCAGGACTGTCATGCACAAATCTAACACTTAGCCCTACCCCTTGAACCCATCAAGAATCGGGACACCCTACCCCTACTGGTGAACGTGCAAAACGGAGGGGCAGGGCTAAGTGGTAGGGGCAAGGGGTGAATTGGGATTGGGCCTATGCTTTCGAGAAATCAAGATCCTCCCCTTTTCCCTCTTCAGAAGTTTGTGTCACATTATGTGTCTCTCTTAAAGCCACCGGGTACTAGCCATGTCTGGAGGCATCGAGGAGGTGGGCAGTGTTCGATGGGAACTAGCCTTATGTCTCCTGGCCGCCTGGGTGTTCTGCTACTTCTGTATCTGGAAAGGTGTCAGATCCTCAGGAAAGGTCCTGTGGTAACATTTTATCTAAAATGATAGACTTGTGGGTATGCTGGTGTTACTAGGTAACATCAGCATCCTTTTAATAAAGATCAATTACACATTTTCATCAATTACCTTTTTAACTTTTATAGAATGTCTTACCATGAATTATCTCCAATAATTTAGGTATCATATATCTTCTGCTGTTGTTCTTTTTAGGTAGCGTACTTCACAACCACTTTCCCCTATGTGATGCTCCTGATATTACTAGTCAGGGGGTTGACTCTACCTGGAGCTTGGGAAGGGATTCACTACTACTTGTATCCAGAGTTGAACCGCCTGGCTGACCCTGAGGTAGGCTGACACTCCAGAACAACTCACATTGACTTCAATGGTATAATAAGTTTGAATTCCTAGATCACCAACATTAAAAGTAAACAATACTAAGTGTAAAAGGTCAGGGCCCCAGCCAGCCATGCACATCAGGCATGATTCCAACTTCCTCTTAAATGCAGTGCAGCAGGTAGCCTGAGTATTATCCTGTTTGCGGGCTCCGCGGCGTTCCTAGCTCCACTCCTTCAAACATTCACACGTCTAGTATTTTCATATTTGCAAAGAGGAGGCGCGTCATCAACATCAACCCTGCGATTACTTCTGTTATTGCTACTCTCAGCCTTTCTGTGCTCTTTTTTCCCCCGCCTGGCATGCGGCAGTAGGAACCAGCAAGGTGCTAAGACTTGTTGCCATGATGATCTTTGAAAATATCGGATCGCAACACATTGCGCGATTGAAAAATAGTTGCCATGTATATGTGTGAATTTCACGCTGTCTTGTGCCCCCGAAAAATAACAACATCATGTGGACAAATTGGGACGGGATGATACATGATGCAGCAGGAATTAGTCCAGCTGTATCCGTCTTCAAAATCTTTGTCAGAATGCATTTAAATGTTGGATGTGAATATATGTCAGAAAATCCCAGAAGGGCTTAAAAATGAACATTTTGCCCCTTTGCCATTGTTTTACAGTAGTGTAAATTCCATGTTTTCCTTTCAATTCTATTGTAGCTGCACAATTTCACTTTAGTAAGCGATATTGCCAACTCAGTATTGATGATGCCTTTTTGTTACACTGCAGGTCTGGGTAGAGGCAGGATCTCAAATATTCTTCTCCTATAGCTTGGCTGCAGGAACTCTGTCTGTTTTGGGCAGCTATAATCAGCACAACAACAACTGTTACAAGTAAGCATAAGTCAGTCATTATTGTTTCTGTGAAAAATGACAATGCTCTTATTGATGAGTCTGGTAACTATAGAACATGTTTGTATAACACATATATAACCATCACTACATAATAAAACAATACAATGAGTAACCATCTCCAATTTCTTTAGCATTAGCAAATTTACCAATGGGAAATTCCTCATTTTTGACAAGAGCCTTTTATCACTCTCTGACCTTCAGTGACACCTTTTGGCTCTGTCTGCTGAACAGTGGGACCAGTTTTGTTTCTGGATTTGTAGTCTTCTCTGTTCTTGGATTCATGGCTCAGAAACATGGTGTTTCTGTTGACATGGTGGCTGAGTCAGGTATATTGTAAGATTTTAAAATGTAATAACTGTAAATCCAGATACAGTTAATTACAGTCTCACCTCTTTCTCTGTATACGTCTGACACACAGGTCCTGGTTTGGCCTTCATTGCATACCCTCAGGCAACAGCCATGATGCCGTTGCCTCAGTTCTGGACTGTCTGCTTTTTCCTGATGCTTATACTACTGAGTGTTGACTCACATGTAATGTTATTTGTTCTATGACCCATGGATTTTTAGTCCTTGCACTGCAGGCACATACAATTGAATTGATTGCTCATTTCATTTTCTTCCCAGTTTGTGACAGTGGAGTGTTTCATCACCTCAGTCAGTGACTTGTTTCCCACACTGCTTCGTGGGCCAGGAAGACGTGAGATCTTTACCCTCATCATCTGTTTATCCAGCTTCGTGATACAACTGTCTTTGGTCTCTGAGGTGAACAATATATTGTCCTGAAAACGCATTCAACAAACTGTTGTCTCAAGATTTTAATTGACTTACCTTATTGAAATGTTCTCTCCTGCATGCTCTAGGGAGGGATTTACATCTTCGAGCTTATTGATTATTATGGCTGTGGTAGAGCCTGCCTGAATTTCATGGCATTTTTTGAATGTATGGCTGTGGCCTGGGTTTTTGGTAAGTATAAACCGGTGACATTTTACTTACTCTTACTTACATTAAATTGCCCAGTTGTTTTCATATGTTGCATAAAGTCAATATTTGGATGCATCACTTTGCTTCATGTTGTTTTTAGTAGCATGTTAGGTTGTTATTCCTTTGCAAATTTTTGCCTAAATTGAAATGCTAGCGTGGAGACACAACATGCAATGCAACACAATCTCCAAAGAGTGTTTATTATAACAATACAAATTTCCAATCACCTTGGTCACACTGGTTGTATTTCAATCAGGAATCAGAGCCCATATTCTGAAAAAGTGCTGAACATAAATTTCAACAATTTTGTTTTCACTTTGATAGAATAGAGTGCTTTGCAGCTCAGACGAAACTCAACTAAGACGAAAAATCCCAAATAAATGTGTTTTGAAATGTTTTGAAATAACTTAATAGCACAGCAAAACATTAAGGAGGGGGAATATTTTTATAAGGCACTGTAAGTTTGCGTCTTAATTTATTATTTATTATATAAGCCAACAATTGTCATCAATACAGTTAAAATTACTTTTAATCAATGGGCAATCTGTTTTATTAACAGGGGTTGACCCTTTTTGTAAGATCATTGAGGACATGACAGGAGAGCGACCATCTGTTTACTTCAAGGTGTGCTGGAGGTACATCGTTCCACTGTTGTCACTGGTGAGTCATCTCCAGCCAACCTCAGACCTCCAAACCAAACATCTCTCAGGACAGTTATAACTGAGATGAGAAAGAGCTGGAATCCTTTTGACCTGTTTTGTTATTTATTACCTGAATTTAACATTATTGTCTCTTATTTCATCACAATTTTGTTTCTCTGAACAGCAAAACACATCTTATATTTTCATATATTTCTCCACACCTTTCCAGGTCTCCTTCATCATGTACCTGTCAAATTACACACAACTCAAGATTAACCAGTCGTATGTTTACCCTGACTGGGCGTATGCACTGGGTGGGTTCATGGTACTCTCTTCTATTACCATGGTGCCCCTGTGGGGGATTGGACAGATCTGTTTTGCAGCAGGCACCTTGAGACAGGTCAGTACTAGGAGAGTGTTATTTTCCTCCGGAGGCTTTAATTCCACGCATGGGGTATGGTCACTGGCAAGAAATCTTCTCGGCACATAGGAAGCGATGAATCAAAACTTATAAGCAAAATACAAATCTTTATAGCAGCAAGCGAGTGATCTGTCCAGAGAAAATACCTATTCAATACCTCCACCCACACCAGACACTAAGAAGAAGAAATTCCAGGTCTGAGGAGTGCATGGTTTACTCTGTTAAGTTGCATGATTTCTGGCTATTGAAGTTTCACAATTCAAACCTTTAGCTTCCACTGTGCCAACAACGTGCAAAACCGCCCAGTATATAACGTCACTTTTGACCTGGCCCCTATTTTCCCATACTTTTTCATCATACCAGTCGACTGGGACTACAATGTCAGTTGCTTCACTATTGTCCTATGTCTTGCTTGCCAGGGTGCACAGCTCTACAGTCCTATAGGGCCAATACACACTCCAAGAATCAACCCAAAAGCACCCAAAGCATGCATATTGTATCACACACATACCGACGGATTTTACTGAGTTCTTTGCCTCAAGTCGTTAATATATTCTACTAGACTACTAGACAACACGGTTAGGGCCAGGGTTCACACACTAAATGACATGATTAAGATTGCTGTACAGATTCTTGATGTGTCAGAACCTCTAGTCTCGCAGAGACTCGTGTAGGCCAACGTGAATTTAGTCAAAACAACATTAGAGATGAACATCGCCCACCAGGCCCTTCTGGCGAGTTCCTGGAGGAGCTTGACACACTAGTCTCCCACTTCCCTGACGATGGCTCTGGACTCATCCTTCTCGGTGACTTCAACATCCAGACTGAGAAGCTTGACCCTCTTCTTTCGTTCCTCGCCTCCTTCGACCTAGCCCTCTCCCCATCTCCTCCTACCCACAAGGCTGGCAACCAACTGGACCTAATCTTTACCAGACACTGTTCTACTGCCAACCTCTCCGTCACTCCTCTTCATCTCTCTGACCACTACTTCATGTCCTACTCTCTCTCTCTCTCCTCTCCCCCCTCACATCCTCCCCCTACCCACATGGTTTCTTCTCGTTGCAATCTCCGCTCGCTGTCCCCCACTGATCTTTCCTCTTCTGTTCTCTCTGCTCTACCTGCCCCTGAATCCTTCTCTCTTCTATCCCCTGATACTGCCACTGATCTTCTTCTCTCTACTCTGTCCTCTTCTCTGGACCATCTCTGTCCCCTCACCTCCAGACCTGCACGCCAAACTCCACCTGCTCCTTGGTTGTCGGACTCAGTGCGTACTGAGAGACGGAGCCTGAGAGTGGCTGAACGCAAATGAGAAATGGCTAACTCCCGGAGGACCTTCTTACCTTCCAATCTCTCCTTTCCACTTTTTCCTCCTCTCTATCTGCTGCTAAAGCTGCTTTCTTCTGCACTAAAATTCAAACTTCTCTCCTCCAACCGCCACCCCCCTCCTCCCACCTCTTCCCTCCGCCCTGACGATTTCGCCAACTTCTTTGACAAGAAGGTTAACGATATCCGATCCTCCTTCCCTCACCCCCCGGCTAGTGCCCTGCGCATCAACCACACCTGTCTGCCTTCCACCCCTCCCTCTCTACCACCCTCTCCACCTTTTCCCTCCCCACCTCCCTCCCTATCCCATTTTTCTCCCCTCTCCCCAAACAAGGTCCTTCACCTTGTTACATCTAGCCGCCCCACCACATGCTCCCTTGACCCAATCCCATCCCCTCTCCTTCAGTCTACTGCACCTGAACTCCTTCCCTTCCTGACCCACCTCATCAACACATCTCTGGTGTCTGGATGCTTTCCCTCTGCTTTCAAGTCTGCCAGACAAGAAGTTGAAGAAACCAACACTTGACCCCTCTGAGGTCAAGAACTACAGACCGGTTTCCCTTCTACCCTTCCTATCAAAAACTCTTGAACATGCTGTCTTCAATCAACTGTCCTTGTACCTCCACCAGAACAACCTCTTGGATCCCCACCAGTCTGGGTTCAAGGTGGGTCACTTGACCGCTCTGAGGTCAAGAACTACAGACCGGTTTCCCTTCTACCCTTCCTATCAAAAACTCTTGAACGTGCTGTCTTCAATCAACTGTCCTTGTACCTCCACCAGAACAACCTCTTGGATCCCCACCAGTCTGGGTTCAAGGTGGGTCACTCGACCGCTCTGAGGTCAAGAACTACAGACCGGTTTCCCTTCTACCCTTCCTATCAAAAACTCTTGAACGTGCTGTCTTCAATCAACTGTCCTTGTACCTCCACCAGAACAACCTCTTGGATCCCCACCAGTCTGGGTTCAAGGTGGGTCACTCGACCGCTCTGAGGTCAAGAACTACAGACCGGATGGGTGTCTCAGGCTCTGCACTCTCCATGTTTGCATCCTACCTGACGGATCGCTCCTACCAGGTGACGCTGAGAGGGTCTGTGTCAGAACCACGCAGGCTCACTACTGGGGTTCCGCAAGGCTCGGTTCTAGGTCCTCTTCTTTTTTCCCTCTACACATCTCTTGGTTCTGTTATCCACTCCCATGACTTTTCCTACCACTGCTATGCAGATGACACCCAGCTGATCCTGTCATTTCCCCCCTCTGACACACAAGTGGAGGCAGACATCTCGGAGTGGATGTCGATGCACCACCTGAAGCTCAACCTGGACAAGACTGAGCTGGTGTTCCTCCCAGGGAAGGGCTGTCCGCACCGAGACCTGGCCATCACCATTGATAATGCTGTGGTGACGTCAACTCGGACTGCGAGGAATCTGGGTGTGACCCTGGGCGACCAACTGTCTTTCTCGGCAAACATCGCATCACGCTCCTGCAGATTCCTCCTCTACAACATCAGGAGGATTCGCCCCTTCCTCACTGACAATGCAGCGCAGGTGCTCATCCAGGCTCTTGTCATCTCCCGCCTGGACTACTGCAACTCCCTCCTTGCTGGTGCCCCGGCGTCTGCCATCAGACCTCTGGAGCTTGTTCAGAAAGCTGCAGCTCGTCTGGTGTTCAACTACCCCAAGTTCTCCCATACAACTACCCTTCTCCGTTCTCTACTCTGGCTCCCTGTAGCAGCTTGCATCCAGTTCAAGACCCTGGTGCTAGCCTATAGGGCAGTGAAAGGAACAGCTCCTTCTTACCTCCAGGCTATGGTCAAGCCTTACACCCCCGCCCGACCACTTCGCTCTGCTGCCTCAAGGCGACTGGTTGTCACGGCTTTTCTCTGTCCTGGCCCCGCAGTGCTGGAATGAACTCCCCACTGATGTCAGGACAGCTGAGTCGCTGCCCATCTTTTGCCGCAGGCTGAAAACCCACCTATTCAAGAAACACTACCCTGACCCTTCCTCTTAGCACTTGCCTATTCGTCTTCACTTATTTGTCTGAGCTCTTGTTTATTAGCTCTTGGTTATTTGATTCACTTATTTGTCTTAGCTCTTGTTTATTTGATTCACTTATTTGTCTTAGCTCTTGTTTATTTGATTATTATTATTTGTCTCATTTGTTTAAGTAAAAAGTAGGTAGCTAACTTATTGCACTTTTACCTTAGCACTAGTTATGCTCTTAGTTGCTTGTTTAGGAAGGAAATGCACTTACGATTTCTGGTGACTAGTAGTTCTGTTACCTACCTATGTTGAATGCACTTATTGTAAGTCGCTTTGGATAAAAGCGTCTGCTAAATGACTGTAATGTAATGTAACAGGGCAGTGCCCGAGTTAAATACCCAACATAATATTTAGATATGGAGCTTATAAATACTAAAATATTATGAGACCATACCAACTCACCAAGTTCTTTCCTAAACCAGCGCTTGTCCACCCTTTGTCACCCTGGCAATGACCCAGCCTGGCTGAAGAGAACAGAAGAAGTTGAGGCGAATGTGGAAATGATGACGTCTCTACATTAGTCATACGGTAGCAACTGGAAGCCAGCATACGGGATCAAATGAGCTACATAGTTGTCATGTATAACCTACAACCTACTAGCTACTACCAATCCATGTATCAAGAGCTCTGCCGCTCTTCATGAAAAACATCTCATGTTTTGACTTTCTGTGGTAGGATGACATTTTTACTGATGTTTGGATGTATGTCTGCTACAAGAATGGTGGAGGTGAATCCAAAATCATATTTGAGGAAATAAAATAACTCATCTTGAGTGGATTTGTACTGTTGTTTTTTTCTTACAACTGAATTATCCGAGCTCACGCTCACATTTTTAAACAGTATAACTTTAATACTCAAACCCCAGACTTTGACACACAACTCTAGAAGTATTCTTTATTATCTGTATCAAGACAGGGTGGGTTCTGTTACCCCGTCTGAAAACTGGACAGATTGTTTTGGAAAGGATGGCATTAATGCCCTACTGTATGTGACATGATAGTACTCAGCAAAATGGTTAAATTGATGTTATTGTATCCCATAACGTAAGTATATGATAATACTTAAATGTTAACAAGCCATATCAACTAAAAGCAGCAATGCTGGAAATTTCTCCTCAGAGAATGATAAGTGCCAAGTGAAGAAAATTGGTACAGTGAATTAAAAGCTGTGGCTGTATCCCTTTAATGCCTGATAGGGAAACAAGGGCCTGGAGTGTCAAACTGCCACAGCAGTCCTGCTCTTGCCAAAGAGCCTAATACTGCTATGAGTACACATACTAAATGTTATTGCCATTTACCGACATTGTATCTGTAGTGTTATCTCTACAGGTACACTGATCCTCACATGTCTGCCTTTTTTGTGAACAATAGTTGATGAAACATTGGTCACCAATCAGAGAGCTTTTGGATTCAAATCCTATTTGTCCTAAATTTCAACAATTCAAATCAATTTTGGTGCAGGGTTGGTAAAGTAAATCCTACTGAATTCAACCAAAAAGCCTTAAAATGGTTATTAATAATGGACCAATGAGTATGCTTGACATAGTTGCAACAATAAAACATTTGTGGCCAATACATTTTTGAGATACTCTACAACCTCCAGAACAGTCAGCATGAAAACAAATAGAAACTAAATTAAAAATGTAAAAAGTAATAATCAGTGGCCAATAAAATAAAATCTTTCAATATACAATAAAGCGAAGAGACAATATGTATTCATATTAACAGGCTGGAGGGGGAAGCTCCACATCCAGGACAATAATTCATCAGTACTGGATACTGGAATGGCAGGCTGTTCACTTCAGGGTGACAGTTTGGCTGTAGTAAAATTAAAGGCTGATGTAGGAAAAACAGGAAAAATAGGATTCGTTCCACTGTTGTCACTGGTGAGTCATCTCATTCCTAGCATTAGGCCCATATGTATCCATTAAAGTAGTATTAAAATAGTATAAACACTATTCGAAAGAGTCAAATTTGACTCTGATATAAATCCCTAGAGCAGGAAGAAATATGACACAACATTTATTTTGCATGAATAACACTGAAGGGAATTTCAATATCTCCATAAATTCTTCTTCATAAAAGGCTCATTCCAGAGTGCAGCGGCCCTCATGGCAAAACCTGGTCACCTTTAGTCCTTAGCCTGGACTCTAGGACAGCCAAGAGATTTAAAATTTGGATCAAAAATAACAGCAAGTCTTTGGATGTAGGACTAACCTTATGAATTAGAGGACCAAGAGAGGGCAGAATATGATTAGAAATGCATTCAGGGCCAATAACAAGAACTTTTAGCTGAAGGACATTTTGGGAGATCCAATCCTTAACAAGCAGTTGTGTAGTACTGCTGTAGTACATAGTCCTGTAGTACATAATGTAGTACATAGTCCTGCATTGATTACAGTAGAGGCTTATCTACCTGAATGTTATTTAGTCAATTCACTGTAATTTCATTGCTGTTTGTATGGAGTTGTGTAGAATATGATGTGTATAAAAAAGGGATTGCCTCTCCAGGATCTAATAATTGGTCTCTCAAATTACCTTCATTACAAAGTAGATATGTTTATAACAGCCTCCTCACTTTTTCCATTGAATAACATAATATCGGACATAGTTTACATAGTATACTCTTCACTGGATCAATCCTTTGTCATCCTGTTGAAGATGCATGCAGGCACAGGAGTAAAATGGGAGATGTGGAGACAAGTGTGGAATTGAGGACGCCTCTATCTTAGTTATGCAGTGGTAGCTTGAGGCCACCTAGAGGATCAAATTAACTATAAACTGTCATAAATTAGATATTATATATATATATATAATCCATGTGAGAGCTCTGAATAAAAAAACACCCTGCAATTCCATGTTTTGACTTTATGTGGTGGGGATACCCTTTTGTGTAGATTTGTGCCTCTTACTAAGACTACCAATAAAGTATGCTGGGGCACAGTAGAACCCCTTCTAACTTTAATGTGTTGAGCTAATATGTGGTTTGGATTATTTACATGGGCCTGCCGTGGAGAGTGTTTATTTGAGCACTTGAATTGAAAGTACTCCATCGCAAGCATTTTATCTGGCACTCTTATCCAGAGCAACTTACAGTGAGTGTACACAAATTAACTACACATTATAGCTTGCAGTTAAATGCTTTGAATTGCACGTAACGCCTTTCTGAGCACTCTCTACCTTCTCTTCTCATCTGTCTTTCAAAAATAGCTCTACTCTTGCATTTTAAGTGGAATGGATAGACTGCAGAAGGGTGAACATTGGTACGGTAAATTAATTTGAGCAGGGATATCATAGTGTGAAATGTAGAAATAGAGAAAAAGATAATAAGCACCGGCAAGCGTCTACCCTGCTGAAGTGACAATGAGCAAGCAATCTCCACCCACTCCAAGGGTGCTGTTCTGTAGCTGATCCTGACCTCTGACCTCCCTGATGTCCTTGGTTGACAAAGTGATAACACTGTTAAAGTGTTAATTCTATAATATTGTATATACTCGATGATGAACCTAATGATATTTTTCCCAATATGAATGTATAGTATTTTGGAAATAAACTGCTGTGAGCAACTGAGTGAGCTGATTGAGCTTTCAGACAATGTGAATGATTGTAATTCTTTTCACCAGTGAAATCTATTGCTGCATCCTAATGAAAGAACAATGAAACTGAGCGTGCAGGAGCTACAAACTACATTACATGGACCAACAAATGAGATTGTAATTATTGATCCGAGAGACAGCTGTCCAATGACAATTTTAGTCGGAGGCTGAGCCCTTTGGTAAGATGAGGGGCCTTAGTTATGCCATAAGTTATCACCTCACCTCAACCCATTTGCTCATTCTAAAACAACATAGACAGACAAGGATGTGTAAGAAGGAACAAGTGAATATCAGTGAATAACTCCATTATCAACCCAGCCTTTATTCGACCAGTCTCATTGAACAGTAGACATTGTGGTCTTTGGGGACTTGCTGCTCAATGGCAACTAGACTACCCAGTCAGCTCACACAGCAGCACCACACCCATTCACTCCCTCAGCGAAAACACAAGTGGGCCAGTAGAACTGGTATTTGGATGAGCTAAGTACGCCACCATGAAAAAGGATATGCCTTGCTGTTTCAGGGAGTGGCCAGAGAAGCTGTTCCACCACTTGTGTTTTGCCATGGCTTTGCTCCATTGTGGCATCTGCTGTGTGAGGTCAGACGTAATGTATTTTCATTTAGAAAGAGGTTTCACAGCTGTAGCTCCCACAGTACATACCCTTAAACACAAGTGAATCATCGGCTACAGTAATGTCCTCTTTTGGTTGCATCAGGGTTTTAAATAAACATTAAAAAGAATTACAGGCATATTTTCCACACAAGTGGGCTATTCTGTTTTGTTCTGTTCTAGTCTAACCTATTCTAGTCCATTGTTTTCTATTCTGTTCTATTCTATTCAAAAGAAGGTGGTTTTGGGAAGCTAATAATGTATGCCCTTTCACGAGGAGAGCATTTAAATTAAGGGCCAATAAAATATGCTGTGGCACATTAGGACCTTATACCTCTGAACCCCTTATACTGTAACTGTAGGGTGTTTGGGCTAAAACAAGGTTTGGATTAAATTACCTTTATATCCTATCTTATTCAGAACAAACAATTAGAGATGATGTTTTTGGAAAACTATTAATGCATGCCACTGGGCTCCAGCTTGATATTTCCAATCGCTTTGGGAGGCTGATGCTTCTTATGTCCATTGATTATAGTGAATTTCATTATAATAATACAAATACATTGAGTGGGAGAGTGTTGAGGTGACGTCATCGTGATCCACAGCCACAGCAGGAGGGGTGAGGTGGCCAGCCGCTGATCCGCCGGTATCATGGCTTCCAAACAGGAGAGGAAGTGATTTAGAGGAAAATAGGGATTTTTGTTAAATATACGACAGATTATTGGCCTTTGCAGATCCCGAGATTGGGACAGAGGGGCTTGGCCTCCCTTTTCACCCCACGGCCGCCCCAAGATCCAGCATCTACTTTAATTTTAGCGTGAATTTCCATCCGTAAACCGTGGAAGATGGCCGACCCGGCGGAGTGCACCATCAAAGTGATGTGCCGTTTTAGGCCCCTGAACAGTTCCGAGGTGACCAGAGGGGACAGATACATTCCCAGGTTTCAAGGGGAGGACAATGTCATCATCGCGGTAAGTTATTTTGTGTTGAAGGTAGCTAGCTACCTGCTTGGCGGTGTCCTCTGTGACAGTCAGCAGTACGCCATTTGTGATTGACTTGGAGCTAGAGGAGTTAGCATCTTAGCTTGTTAGCTAACGTTAGCTAGTGCTGACCTGTCCACAGTTGCGTTGTTCCGTTGGCCATTTGCTGCAGCCAAGCTGGCCCCTTCCAAATAGTCGGTTGGATTCAGTCTGTGCTCTGTCTCCTAATTACAGCCAGTCGGCAGCAGCATGGAATTTCTTATTTCTAAAGCCAGCAACGTGCTGTGGCCGTAAAATGTCAATGTTCGCGGTTGCCCTGTCATGGCTAACGAGCTGTCATTCAACAATACCTCAAGCACGACTGGCACAGGTTACAATTTCACTAGCCTGCCAATCCTAAACGAGACAGCACGCTTTTACTGCGTTATTAATATGGCATTAAATGTACAACTATATATAACAATGAAGCGATTCATTATGAATATTATACGTCAGCATAAAACATAAGCTAGTTTTAATTTGGCAATGGCTAACGCAGACTGTTAGCTAGCTAGCTAGGCCAGCTGGTAGACAGATTAGCTGGCCTTAGCTAGGTGGCTAGTTTTAATACTGCTGTCCAACGACGTTGGCAAGCTAACGTTAGCTAGCTGACCAGCTGGCTAGGTAACCAACCCCTCTGCGGCTTGGTAAAGTAAAAATCAGTCAGATTGTACTCCTTATAACGTTAATGATAACTCATCTTCTTTTATTAATTGATAGGAAACGTAGACAAAATTGTGACATTAAACATTTTGATCTTAGTGCCATTTGGTCTTCTTTGATTGATTTGTCTGAAGAGATTGGAGATGACCCTTCATCTTTGGACAGTGTTAACAGCTTTAAAGCAGTTAATGCTTTTACAGTTTTTAATCAGGCTGCACAATGGCCAATTAGAGATCAATTTCCTCACAGCAGTGCCATTTCTATTGATCCTATCTGTTAACTATGTTTGTTTTCTTTTGTTTTATTAGTTATCTTGTGATACAGACCCCTCAGCACTTGATAATGGCATGGGCACCATTCCACTATGACAAAAGAAGGAAATGCCTTTATTAATGTGGTGCCATGTTACCTCCAGTTTCCTGACTCAATCAATTTGCGTTTAGTTTGCAAGTGTTGCTCACTTGATGCTTTGCCATCATAGGCCTACATGTTTAGAAAGGGCACAATTTACAGATGCCATTTCCTGCATCCTCACCATATTTGTGTGGCAGGATTGCAAAGAATACAAAAAAGGGAAAAAGACTGGGGCTTTCCTTCTCATTTCTCTTATGGCTGTAGTGATTAAGAAGCAGATCAGCTGTGTAAAAGCCAAGCTAAAATGTCAAGTTTGTAAGTTTTAAAGGACTAAAAGGCAATAGCCTATCCTTTTAAAATATGGTTAAACATTATCTTTCCTCAGCAACAAATCATCCTGCTTTTCATGGACTTTGGTGTCTGCAGAGTAGGCAACCTCAGGCAATACAGTGAAATAATCAAGCTCTAAAGGCAGTAGACATTGTCATTTAGTTCCATTTAAGGAGTTGCAAATTTTGTTTGGGTTGATTTTGAATTTGTGTCTTTTTTGGAGCTAAACTTATAATTTAGTTGGTGGATTTAGGATACAATAGGACTATTTATTCTGTGTCATACAAAACAGACAAGGCCACTATGCCTATGGTGAGACGATGGAATAGTTTTGGTGATGCTGACTTTGGGCCTGAGCTGGAACTACTAGCAAGCGTACTGTGTGTGCGCCATGACATTGCTCAGCTCGATTCAGAGTGCCAGTCATAGTGTCAAAATGTCAGTGCACAGTGTGAAAGACACAAGTGTTAGGGGCCAGGGCCTAGTAGCCTCTACTGGTGCATGTGTTGTGACAAGTACAACACTCACTGTCCCATAAGCAGCAGCAGCGTAGGCCTCCTGGGTAATCCCCCTGTGTGTTCTCTCCTGGTAACCAGCTGTTCCACCAATCAGAGCAGGCAATAGGCCGGGTGCTGGGCGATTTCTCCGGGTGGGGACGGTGATTATTATGATGATGTATTTTGTTTTGCAGATGCTCTTATCCAGGGTGACTGACTCACTTAGCTCACATTTGTAGCCATTTTGAAACAATGTAGGGCGTGGACCCTGTATTAGGGCTAAACCCTCAACAGCAGTGCTTCACTGCTTAGCCTACCAGCCTGCTGACAACCAGCTTCACTGGTGCAGGCCTTGGTAATATGGTCTGATGCTCTCAGTTTGGCGTTCATGTGTTCTGGTCACTGATTCTCTGTAGCAGATATGTGTGTTGTTTTTTCCCCAGCACATATTCCTGAAGTACACCCTCACTCAGCTGTGGCTCACTTT
Organism: Hoplostethus atlanticus; assembly: GCA_034670405.1. Lineage (NCBI taxonomy): Eukaryota > Metazoa > Chordata > Actinopteri > Trachichthyiformes > Trachichthyidae > Hoplostethus > Hoplostethus atlanticus. Next base: position 1,913,835 of record JAXDDX010000075.1, on the reverse strand, counting down.
AAAGTCCTGCAAGACTAGTGCCAGGGGGTGAGGCTTCTAGATGAGGTGGTATGAGTGTCCTAGCTGGCCTGGTTTGCCAGCGTGGTGTGTGTTTGTGTGCCGTGGGTGAATTATTCATGCATCCATTACTGCCCCGTCACTTATGCTCAAAAAAGATCACGTCCTGCGAGAACACAACTGTGCTACTTTTAGATAGTATAGTATAGTATAGTAGCTGAGACAGGATAGACAAGAGATGAAAGGGAAGAAAATGATCAGTAAAAGTAAAAACCTCTTTTAACTAGGTGGATTATATAGTTGCATACAAATAAATGACACCTATATTGTTTCCTGCCAGCTCTTAAGGAGGCAGCAGGGTAACAAACAAACCAGAATTGTTAAATTATGGACTAGTGACCTGTTTTGCCTAGCAACACAAATTCAATTAGAGGTCCTGCATCACACAATAAGAATCATGTGGATGCTGCAGGATAACCTTGGACTTTGCATTACTGTCTTTGTTGAATTGCTATGTGTGGGCAATTTCATAACAAAGCCATTGGGAACCAGGAAGTTAACAGACAGTCATTACATTTTCAGTGAGTAATTCACATTAGATGACAGAGTAAGTAATGAGGCCATAAGCACCAGTGACAATGAGGACTTTGAACTTGGGCTGTGCTGTAGTTTGCTGGGGAGGCTGTGCAGGCCCAATAATAGTTAAACATTGTTCTTCTGGGCAGGTTGTGGCTAGCCGGGGTGAATTATCGTCTCACGATGCTGCTGGTCTGGGTTGTACAGAACCATGCTGTAGATCTGGCTGTGTTTTGGGAGGAATGAGCCGGGGGGTAAATGGAGGACGTCTTCCTCCAGTTATAGTAGTCGGTACTGTTAAAGGTACCAATGACAAATTTGTGTTTTCATTTTTAGTCGTTCCAGCTTGTTCAGAGTGGGTTTACCAGGAAGTCCTGATCAGTGTGTCGTCTCTCTGGTGACAGAGTTGTGTGTCAACATTCTCATCCCTTGGGAGGAGCCTTCAGCAATTCATACAGGTGTTGTCATCCAGCCTGACAATAACCATTCCCTGCCACTAAAGCATGTATGTTTTGCAACCTGGGGTACCCCAGGTGGTGGCGCTGCCTCTTTCAGAAATGCTTTATACGCCACAAATGGAATAACCACCCGCCCAGTTGGAAACAAGGCGAGTCAAGTGAGACTTCAAACCTCCAAAGACAGGGTGCCATGTCAGTTGAACCACCACATTGCTCCTAGCATCAGTTTTATTACCCTGTGGTTGCCTTCTTCTAAATCCAGCCATTGATTGCTATCTCATTTGAATTGTGCTGTTTGATGTTTGAGTGGCCCATGGGATATCCGAATCAGCAGTTTTGTTTTAAGTAGGCTAACTGCTAAGCCAGCGGTGAAGCCCGGGACCTGCTGGAACAGTTTATTTCTTCATACATGCTGTACACAGACTGTTGGAGATAAGATGAGATGAAAGAAGCTGAATAGCATGGGGATACCTGCTTTCAGATGTTAACTAGGCTGCAACTAGCAGAGGTTAAGCGTGTCAGACTGTGGCCGATTTGCAACATTCAGGAAAAAACGTGTGTATGTTTATAAGATAATTATTTAGATTTTTAAATGGGATTTCAAGATGATGAGTTCAGTGACAGTAATATAGCTAATACACGATCTTCTCCGTATTCCAGGCCAAACCGTACATGTTTGACAGAGTGTTTCAGTCAAATACAACACAGGAACAAGTGTACAATGCCTGCGCCCAGAAGATCGTCAAAGGTGAGTTCCTTTCTGTTTCCATCAGTATGACTTGTTATGTGTGTATAAAACTGATAAAGCCGTCATTAGCTTTGTATCCTGGACCGAACACAACAAACCTTTTGAGTCCTTGCTTCTATAAGTGCTGTGCGATGTCTTACAGATGTTCTGGAAGGATACAATGGGACAATTTTTGCGTATGGACAGACATCATCTGGTAAAACACACACCATGGAGGTAAGGACCCCCTAGAAGGGATCAATGCAAACCGCAGTAGTAGCACAGATACTAGCCGAATCTGTTCAATTCTGAGACGAACCGCTTGCTTCTCTACCTGAACTGTGCATTCACACTGCAAGCCACTTGGTTGGTGGGTCGTTGTATTCTGATTGACTGTAGGTGATGCAAGAGGGTTATCAATCTGTCAACCAAAACTACTTATTATACTCCTAAATGTACCATAATCATTTTATAAGAATAGGTCTTTTTTATTCTCAAATGAAGGATATCATTTTTGAACGGAAACCCTTCACTATTAAAGTGCTGATGTTATTTTTTTCTCTGTTTTCAGGGGAACCTCCATGACACAGATTCAATGGGCATCATCCCCAGGATAGTACAGGACATCTTCAACTACATCTACTCCATGGACGAGAACCTGGAGTTCCATATCAAGGTGTGTTTAACTGTCCGGCCACCAGTTGAGCTGCAGGGTGTTGCAGCGAGACCTTTGTCCTGTAAACCGTGTCACGTTTGGCCAAGACTTTGATTCCCTTGCAATCCCTGTATCACATGTTCTCATATTTTTTCTCAGTTTGCTTCATTGTTTTATCACTGCAGATAAAACTTAAAAAACAATGAATTATAATGAGGTTCTTTTTCCCTTTTACAGGTTTCATATTTTGAAATTTACTTGGACAAGATCCGTGATCTTTTGGATGGTAAGTGGCTGGGACGTTGGCGAGTGGGCGCTGTGTTCCTCTCCTCTTGTCTCCTAATTAAACCAGACGTGGATAATTGGCTCGTTGACAGAATGGGCTGCTAAGTGCCTATGAAATGAATGAACTGCTGCGTTAGGGGCAGGATGGAGGTGGGAGTTGGCTGTAAACGGCACTGACATTGTAATTAATAGTCTGCTGCAAATTTTGTTTTGGACAAAATGCATTATTTCTGCATCACCTCCTATAGCGGTTGTTATGTATACTAAGCATGCTATTCCCATGAGAACTTTACACGGGTCTTCATCTTGTGTATTGGTATCAAATTTATGAAGCAAGCTTGATGTCTACGCTCCAGGAACATGAAAGAAATGATCAGCATTTTAAATTAAATTTGAAATTGCCCTAAAGATTTAGATTGACCAATTTCCCTGACACGTACTTCTTTCCCCTCTCCAGTGTCAAAGACCAACCTGTCAGTGCACGAAGACAAAAACAGAGTGCCCTACGTCAAGGTGAGATCTCACTTCCTGTTACAGTTAAAGGATCTGGCCAAGACACTATCCCATGATCCAGTGGTTTCCGTCTCTGATCCTCGGGACCACGAGTGCTGCTGGTTTTCATTCTAGTCATCTAATAGGGACTGATTTAGACCTAGGATGCCAGGTGAATACAGCTAACTAGCTGGTAGGGTAGAAAATCACCACTCTGGGTCCTGAGGACTGGAGTTAGGAACCACTGCTATGATCTAACTTCATGTTTTGTTTACAGGGCTGCACTGAGAGATTTGTCTGTAGCCCAGAGGAGGTCATGGATACCATTGACGAAGGCAAATCTAACAGACATGTAGCAGTTACAAGTAAGATACCGTCCTGCTGTTATCCGACAATATGTGTGATAAATCAGTAGAGTGTGCGTCATCATGTGAGCATCATCGGGCAACGTTGTACCAGAATTGTTGAAACTCTGTCTGCATATGTGTGTAGCGTTCAGGACATTTCCTCTGTGTTGGGCTCATGTTTGCTATTCCTATCAGTCATGAAAATAGATAGACATTTCTGCGTAGCTCAATGACAAGTGTAAGTGCAGAGGGCTTTTTGACAATATTGGGTGTTATTTTTCCCCCTTAGACATGAACGAGCACAGCTCCAGGAGTCACAGTATCTTCCTGATCAACGTCAAGCAGGAAAACACCCAGACGGAGCAGAAGCTGAGTGGCAAGCTCTACCTGGTTGATCTGGCTGGCAGTGAAAAGGTACAGAAACTAGGGTGGGGAAGTAAAGGAAAAACCCACCTTCAGATACTCTTCCACTGTTAGATATCAGCAATGTGTGATGCCGAATGCGTTGCAGGAGTATGACTACTGCTACTTCAGTTCCCCAAATGACTTTTGACAACCTCAGAGAACTGAACTTGTTTTCTGCTATCAAACACCTTTGTAGTTGTGCTGCAAATATCTAGGCTTGTCGTCACGTTTGTCATGTTTGGCCAGTTATCCACAGGAATAAAAAAAAAAAGTACACCACCAAACAACAAAATGGTCCTAGAAATGCATGCAACCATTTTTCCTCTAACACCAGGCTTGTAGCATTAATACTGTAGATTCATTATACATTATACACCAAATTACTTTATTTTAAAAAAACAATGACGTCTCTAAACTTACTTGTTATTCCTTTTGGACCTCTAACAACTGTAAAGAGTCCTCTTGGCAGTGGAGAAAAAGTGTAGTGGTAATTCAGCAAGCAAAGAGTGGAAAAAGTGGAACCTTCACAGCGTCTACATTAGCTTTTCTACTTGACGAGGCAGTTTGGCAGCTTGTCAACTATCATTTGGGGGTCCTTTTATATTTGGATTTACCCACCACTGTGATCTGTGGACAGAAAAGTTAGTTTCCTTCAATGGCAGAGACACTCCTACATCTAGTCTAGACTGGGGTTTCCACAAATATGATTACCTTCCATTAACTTGTACTTCTACCCCTGTCTGGTTACTGTCATGAAGGTCTCACTGGGTGGTTATTGGTGCTGTGATTTCTCCATCTGTTGCTCCCCTGCTGTCTCTTTTGTCTTAATCAGTCTGTCTGTATTTCTGTCAGTTTCCTGTTTATTCATTCAGCAACAGTATTCATTCAGTTTGCTAGCAGCACAAGAACATCTCCACCAATGCTAGTAATAATGTGAGATGAAAATAACAGTAGAATTTGGCCCATTTACCTGCTAGAGCCAAAACTTTGACTGAAACAGGGACGGATGTGGAGTCAAAACGAAACCATTGGTGGATAAAAGGAAATGCTGACTGTCACATTAGTCTTTATCTCTACCACAGGAGCCTTGATCTCTCACACCAACCTGACTGCCTTTAGTAGATTTGCATTGAAAAGATGGTCTATAACGAAGGCCTTAGTCCCATAATATTGTATGTTATCAACCTGCGTGGAGTTGGACTCTTTAATGTATTATTTGATTTAGTTTCTCATCTCAACAAGGACATTTTGAGGTAGTTACATCTCTATTTCATATTTATGACAGTCGGCCATATCACCCACTTTGTTATACCCAATCATGACATGAAGCCAGCATGTTACTAGCAACAGTTGTTATGCCATGCTATAACAACATGATGCAACTTGGTGGGTGCTGTTATCCAAAGCGTCTTATTGTACTGTGAGTGAAGAGAATGTCAGGCATGGGTGTTCCCAGTGGGAGTGGTAGTGTCGGTGCCTCGCTCTACTGATGGAGCCACACAGGACCGCGGTGACGCTGTCGTGATGCTGTTGCTCTTGTGATTTCCAGGTCAGTAAAACGGGAGCGGAGGGCGCTCTGCTGGACGAAGCCAAGAACATCAACAAGTCTCTGTCCTCCCTGGGGAACGTCATCTCCGCTCTGGCTGAGGGAACGGTCAGTAACTCGACTGCAGCAATAGAATAGAGGCTCGGCAAATCTAGCAACCACGTCTGGCGCCATAACGGAGGTTTGCTGTGCACGGATAACCGCCAAATATGTAACCACTGGACAAGAGGGAGAGACACCTGAAAAAGCTTGTCTGGGGAGGGTGCACTTAAGGTTTTGGGTGACTAGTAGTTCTCTTGCCTACCTACGTTGACGTTATTGTAAATGGCGTTGGATAAAAGCGTCCGCTAAATGACTGAAATGTAATGTAATAGTTTCTTTCCAAGATAAGAGATTGATAGTACAAGGTTAAAATGTATGACAAAATGACAACCCTTACATATTGGATCCTTAATATTTTATATAGATATTATAGATAGATATAGCTATAGATATTAACCTCAGGTAATGATTTCTTTTCCCAAAATGTATTTATACCATTTTGGAATAGAGTTCTTGAAACATTATAGTGTTTATGGCAGTTAGCGCAGAAGTCGTCTGAACGGTTTACCAGCCACACAGCCCAGAGCAAGTTGGGAATCTGAAAACCAATATTAGCTTCAGTTATTTTACTGTGAAGGCGCCAACCTTCTGTCCTTTGTGCAATAAGAGTCTTTAGCAGATATAACTCTCCTCCAAGCCACGTTTTGGTTTAGCCATTTCATTGGGATTTCACGGCTTTCACTTTGATCAACGATTGGTTTGTTCTAGTCCCCCGCCGTTCAGTAAACACCCTGGGGTGCAGCTGCTGATATATTTGTGATGAAACAAGTGAACGATTGTACAGAGGTTTCTCACTCTGAATTGAGCGTAGTGCATCTAAGGCGTGACGGCAGACAGTTGCAGCTCAGCCGTCAATAATCAATAATTTAGTGATGTAGTTATCATGGTAATTACTGTCTCGATTACCTCCCTGATGAGAACAGTACCTGAAAGCATCACGTCCTGTTGGTCCTGCTGGTGAAACCCCAGGCTGTCTTCTCAGGTTTCAAAATAGAAGCATGTTGAGCCGTGTGTTTGTTTGACAAGCACATTATCCGAGCTCCAAAACGCGATGCTTCGCTTTTCTTTCTACTCTTATCATCTTATCGGTTTTTGACCTACAGGGAGGAGTATATAGCAAGCTAGGAGGACTTCAGTGTCTTGCTCGAGGGCACTTTGTCAGTAGCTTGTAGGGCCTTTTACCAGTACACAGAATCTGATGTTACTATCACAGCCCAGAGTTTCTCAGTTGTTGTGGGTGCAGTACTTCTGTTTGTGTACGCCATTCTGATCATTGAATTTTCGTCTGTGTGTATCTGTGTGCATACGCTAGGCCTACATCCCCTACCGAGACAGCAAGATGACGCGTATCCTGCAGGACTCGCTGGGTGGGAACTGTCGAACCACCATCGTCATCTGCTGCTCGCCCTCCTCCTACAACGAGTGCGAAACCAAATCCACCCTCATGTTCGGACAAAGGTGTGTAGGCCCGTGGAACAAGAACATACCACTACATACCGCTATAGAGGTCCCATTATGAACATATTCACTTATGATTCACTTTTCATGGTTTTGTTTTCAAATACACACTGGCTCAGGATAAGTATAAGGATAATATTAGAAAAAGCAAAATATTTTTCAGCGGAAGTCCTTTTTCAAAGTTAAAGCACGAGCAGTAGCGACATTAACGCGTAGAGGACCATATTGATTTAGTCAATAGCTGGTATTAGTTGTTAAAAGACCAAAACAATTCACAGCATACATGTTTTAATATTTGAATGAAATATAAGGTGTGTTAACAATTTAAACAAACCTTACCAAATGGTGTGCGAACAGGATATGCCGATATATTAGAATTTCATACATGCATTTCTTGAAGATCTAAAAACTTTGATTTGTATCTGTTCTAAATAATGCATTCTTGAATAAGAAGTATCAACTGAGTAAAAAGTTTTATTAGTTTTTATAAATGGTGAAAACAAACAGTTCTTGGTAGTGGACTGGACCCACTGTATACAGATTTTGTAATATTGGACCTTTTTGGAAATAAGACATATCATGGAAAGATTTCTCCAGCTTGGCTGCTGGAACATCTAGGTACCATTAAAGGAATAATAATCATCCAAATAACAAATGATTACATATTTTCCATGGAACCCTGTAAACTTTTAGCCAACTTGAAAACCGCTTTGTGGCCTCAAACAACCCCAGTTGCAAACCCCACATACTCATTAGATTCAGACTTGAGCCTCACCTAATAAATACATCAAACTCTTGCATGTCGTCTCCAGAGCGAAGACCATCAAGAACACTGTGTGTGTGAACGTGGAGCTGACAGCAGAGCAGTGGAAGAAGAAGTATGAAAGGGAGAAGGAGAAGAACAAGACCCTGAGGAACACCGTGACCTGGCTGGAGAACGAGCTCAACCGCTGGAGGAACGGTGAGGCAGTGGGACGCTTTTTCTCCACGATATCTCTGTTGTAGATGGGTTTTGAGGAAAGGGTGGACGGAGACAAAATGTCAACTCTTGTGTGTGTGATGTGCATGGGATTGTAATATTGTAATATTATTCCAGCTAGTTTTGGGCACAGTTTCTGGTGCAGTGCCAAAATATCTTTTTCTCCTTGATTCTTTATCATAATAAAAACACGAATTCTAAATACTAGGACTGTTATAATATTAATTATATGATGTTGTAGCAGTTGTGGTGTTTTTCCCTTGCTAAATGAATCCAAATGGTTTTGCGTCTGCTGTGGGAGCTCACTTCCTTGTTCGCTTGCACACTGTAAACTCTACAACTCACACACATGACTACACACACAAACACACACAGACTTTTCCATTCTCGTATGCTGAACCTGCCTGATGCGCCCTCCTTCCCCAGGCGAGAGCGTGCCGGTGGAGGAGCAGTTTGACAAGGAGAAGGCCAACGCCGAGGTGCTGGCCCTGGACAACGTGCTCAACGACAAGCCGGCCTCCACGCCCAACGTACCCGGGGTTCGCCTCACCGATGTGGAGAAGGACAAGTGTGGGGCCGAGCTGGCCAAGCTCTACAAGCAGATGGATGATAAGGTGAGGGAGCAGAGGGAGGAGGAGGAGGAGGAGGAGGAGGAGGAGGAGGAGGAGGAGGAGGAGGAGGAGGAGGAGGAGGAGGAAGTATGAGGGTGGTGACTTATTGGAAATGGAGACGTGTGGATGTGGACTTGGAGACCTGCCAACTTACAATTATGTACATTTACTTTACGTGCTATCAGTTCCTTAACTGCACTGACTCAACTCAACAGACAATCCTGGCACTATGCAGAGATGATTGACAATTTCATAACATCACTAACCATTATATATTGTTGCCTTTTGTATTGTGAGTGCCCCAGTGGATGGTGGCTTTAGCTTACACCACCACTGAGGTGCTCAAAAACACCATTTAAAACAAACAAGTTGTCCAGGGTCGGCAGGTCACAACACACTAGGTACCATCTGTGGTATTTCACCTTGTACCTAGGTCCAGTGTGACCTGTAGCGCCCTATGTGAAAGCTAATGTTGCTGTGTCTCTCTCCACTGCCCAGGACGATGAGATTAACCAGCAGAGCCAACTGGCTGAGAAGCTGAAGCAGCAGATGCTGGACCAGGAGGAGGTGAGTCCTAGAGGTCTAACAGGACCACCCTGGACCCTCGGCTTTATATAGTTTTATATATATATATATATATATATAGTTTATATAGTATGTGAGACGACTTAAAGGAGAATACAGGTGTCATTTAGATTTATAACCCATCTACATCTGTTTTCCATTTCCCCCAATCATTTTGTAATGTATGTTATATGTAATTTAGATTTTTAAAATAGTTACTAGTTTGTTGTTGCTTTAAAATGCCTTTTTTCAGTGTCAAACATAGCTTGAAATAAACTGCTGTCCCAGCAAACAAAGACGCCCCAAATGAGACATGGATGTGACAATGAAGTTTGTAAGGCCACATGTTTTTGAGGGATTATTTCCTGGTGGAGACTTCCTCCACTTCCATGTCTTCCTGTGGGTGTGAGGTGATTGACAGTAAGCAGAGAGTAAAGTAATCACAAAGGATGTCGCCGTCTGGTGAAAACCTTTTGACTGCATCCTGTGTTTACATTACGCACTCCCTCCAGACCCGTTCATCCGGTCAAAGAGCCTGAAATATTTTATGGTCCAATGACAGATCACTGAATGCACACGTTGATATGAAAACTCAGGCGCAATGAAGTAATGAGAACTTGGACAAAACCAAATGTTTACTGTGATGGGCTCTCTCCTTCGGGCAGTTTAAGTCTGTGGAAGTTGCTTTTCATACTGTACAAAAATCAATGGCTCAATGGATTCCTCTGAAGGTAGGAAAACAAGCCCTGATATCTCCAACTACGCTGTCTGTGTGCAGAGACCAGCAAGAACAATGGAGGAGACGACCTAGACGATTGGCACAAATTCAAAAAGTATTCTCCTTTAATAGCATATGCAATCAATAATAGTATCAGAGCTATTCTAATGGGTCACATGTCGCCGCTGGCTTAGAACGTGACCACTGAACATATTGGGTGCATCGGATCCAGGGACGCTTCTGTGGCCCCGCCATGAGCCTAACCTCATTTCCAACAGACCCCTTGTCAGTCTCAACTCTCCTCAGTTTTTCTGTTGTAGGAATGAGAGACATAAATAGCAGCCTGTGCTTCCACACGGCCACAGATAACCTTCTGATGTTGCTGTCAGGGCTGGGACAGGGCAGCCCGGCCTGGGGCTCAGTGGTGCAGGCTGGCCTGGATATGTTGGAGACCTGTCAATCAACTGGATGAACTGTCTGGTCGTAGTCAGATGCTTGAAAGACATGCTCGATTTTCTATCAACATTTTGACTGTTTTCAATGACAGTAGGCTTTCTAAATTAAATTAAATACTTAAAATACTTAAAGTTGCCTGATGTGCAAATATTCTATGATTTTATTAATTGTGAAAACTAAACACACAACACAATTAATTCCTCAGCTTGTAAAAGCCACAGCGCCCAGACAATAGATGTAACAAACTACTTTATTTTGATGGGTTTTACTTTGAAACTTCTTTTGGGAAGTTGTTTTTTTCCTGGCTGGCTTGATACAGGTTGAGCAAGCTTGTGCTGCCATAGTAGGCCAAGTCTATCTTGTTACTACATTCCTACCGCATTCCCACATTTTGCTGTGCTTCAGTCCTTGTTTTGAAGGCTTGTCATCTTCTGAACTGTTCAACCATTTTAAAGATCAAAAGTGAGCGAGGAAGTAGGCCTGCATGTGTTTGACAGCAAAATCAACAAAGGGAAATACTAATCAATGATTCGCCCAAATCAATGTGACTTCCAGTAATCTAATTCTGCCCCTCTCCTCCGCCCCAGCTCATAGCCTCCTCCCGCCGCGACCACGAGAACCTCCAGGCGGAGCTGAACCGTCTGCAGGCAGAGAACGAGGCCTCCAAGGAGGAGGTGAAGGAGGTGCTTCAGGCTCTGGAGGAGCTGGCCGTCAACTACGACCAGAAGAGCCAGGAGGTGGAGGATAAGACCAAGGAGTTTGAGGCCATCAGCGACGAGCTCAACCAGAAATCGGTGAGCCCGAGACGGATGCTAGCATGCCCACTCTTACTCAGTATCTTAACTTAGGCTAGTCCATCATGTCCAGTGTTTGCCTTTGTCATGGCTGGTGACTGTGAAGTCCAACGTGATCTTTTTTTTCTCCTTCCCTGCAGTCCATCCTGTCATCCTTGGACTCGGAGCTCCAGAAGCTGAAGGAGATGTCCAACCACCAGAAGAAGAGGGTGACTGAGATGATGTCATCGCTGCTCAAAGACCTGGCTGAGATCGGCATCGCCGTGGGCAGCAACGACATCAAGGTACAGAGACAGCTGCCATACGGTTACCATAGCAACAAAGGACGCTACAAGAGGAATTAGTTGTATTGATTAAAATCTTTTGTCTGGTTGAAGTGATGGAATCCATTTAAAGGAAATCGCAGCGTTCCTATGCAGATCTGGAAAGTGAGAAAAATGAGAATTGCACAAATGTGACAGCAAAAGTATGAAAAACATGTTCAGTCACAATGACTCAGCATTTTCTTTAACTCACGTCATTTCAGATTGTGAGGTTGTAAAAAATAATCTTCAGCTTTAGTGTTATTGCCCTGCTGCTATCAGTGTAGATTGAATACCATATTTAATCCCTCTCCCTCGTCTCCTCACTCCTTCAACTTCCCTCCATCTCACTTCTACCTCTTCATCTGTCTGTCTCTCATTCCATCTCTCCATCTCATCCCTCCCTCCCCCATATCCACCTTTTACCTTTGCTCCCTCTCTCTCCCCCTCCAGCAACACGACAGTGGCAGTGGTCTGATCGATGAGGAGTTCACGGTGGCCCGTCTCTACATCAGTAAGATGAAGTCGGAGGTGAAGAGCATGGTGAAACGCTGCAAGCAGCTGGAGAGCACCCAGTCAGAGAGCAACAAGACGATGGACGAGAACGAGAAGGAGCTGGCCGCCTGCCAGCTGCGCATCTCCCAGGTGGGTGGAAATTGACCACAAACAGTTTTTGACCGCCTGACTAACTGGACTCATTCACACTGCAGACAGATGTAAAGTATTGAATTTCTGCACAAAGTATCAGCTATTGGCGGCTTCAATCCAAACATATCAGTATACCCCCACTGACCCAAGCCACCATAGCTCTCCATTAAGACTGTAGATGTAAACACTGTATTATTTCTCCTGTCTCCAGCACGAGGCGAAGATCAAGTCTCTGACGGAGTACCTGCAGAACGTGGAGCAGAAGAAGAGACAGCTGGAAGAGAATGTGGACTCTCTGAACGAGGAGCTGGTCAAGATCAGCGCTCAGGGTACGCACCGCCGCTCACGGACGGCAGTAGATGTAGCATGGGCACCAGCAGGCATCTTAAAGACATTTGACTTTCCACTATAGGCGACTGCAGCCTCGTAGTGTTTGTGGAATGAAAGTCAAACAACCCTCCAGGTGTTGCTTATCGTGAACCAGTCACCGAAACTGGAAGACCTGTTTGAATTTTCATAAAGGCCTTGTGTAATAGAGTGCTGCAGGAATGAGTCCTAAACCAGGAAGGGAGTGAGCATTTTTGCACTTCCGGTTCCCTCGTCTCGAAGTCAATGGGTTTTTTTGAATGGGTTTTTGGTTAGATGCCTGAAATAAGGTCTGTAGTTAACATAAGCTTAAGAGGTTTTCACGTTTTTTTCTACGGACATAAAATACGTCAGTAAATACCCCACTCGTGAATTTGAAGCATTTATGTGTCTTAAAAAAGGCGGTTGCTAACAAGTGGCTAAATGAGACTACAGAGGTTGTCGGGGGACATTAAATGCGAGCCTATTTTCTGCAATAATCCAAAATCCAATTCAAAAATCCCATTGGCTTTTTGTTGAGGGAACCAGGGCGATGCTAACTTCCAGGTTGGCCTACAGAAATACTTCATCCCTGCAGCACTCTGTGGATACCAACGTTGCTACTGTTTTCCTTGGTCATCACCAGACCTACTTTGAATAGAGTTGTCCCTGTAGTGCCCTCTAGTGACTGGGAGTCATATGTTCTTCTGTTACAGAGAAAGTCCACGCTATGGAGAAAGAGAGCGAGATCCAGACTGCCAACGAAGTCAAGGTACGTTCCTCAGTCAGTTCATTACACAGGACCAGCTGTAAGCACAGCAGACACAAGTATACACTGAAGCATAACAGGCTTTACAGGGGTTAGTGTACATGACATGTTCATTCTCTGAGGAGGACTAACATTTACAGCAGTTCCTGTAGATCTAGGTCAGTGTCTGGATAAATGACCATCTGTGTGGCAGGTGCAAAACAACTAAAGCCACCAATTAACACAGGATAAAGAATCCTCACACGCTAAATCTTGGTCATAGTAAACTAATAAACCACACTTTATTTTATTTATCGTTGAACCCCTTTTCATTTTTGATGTTTTTTTCAATTTGTTCTCAATCTGTTGGTGATGTGTTGAATTGATGTGTGATCTCTGTATTTTCCTGTATTTTCTTGTATTGTGTGTGTGTGTGTGTGTGTGTGTGTGTGTGTGTGTGTGTGTGTTCAGGAAGCGGTGGAGAAGCAGATCCACTCCCACCGCGATGCCCACCAGAAGCAGATCAGCAGCCTGAGGGACGAGCTGGACAACAAGGAGAAACTCATCACCGATCTGCAGGAGTAAGACGTCGCTCTGTTTCTGTCTGTAACTTCATGTGCTGCCACCGTCTTGGCCACGCCTCCTTTGTTGGAGAGGCCTGGCCTGGCGGTGTAGCATTTGTGGCCTTTAAAGTTTGAAATCTGACCTTTAATTATAGCGCCCCCATTAGGCTGTTTGCTGCTGTTTTTAAATCCCAGTGAGAAAATGCATCATCCCTTCAAGTTTGGTCAAAATCAGAACAACACAACACGAGACCCTAGTTCATCCCCCCAATTTCACCATGTCAGGGACAATAAAGGATAAATGTTCAGGTAGACAGATAATAAACATAGAGACAGTTAATAAAAATAAAAGACCACACACACGTATTCATTCACTGTATGTACAGATGGACACCGTAGCGCCCCATGTTCTCTGTGGTGATGACATGTTGTCCTTCCCAGTCTGAACCAGAAGATCATGCTGGAGCAGGAGAGGCTGAGAGTGGAGCACGAGAAACTCAAATCCACCGACCAGGAGAAGAGCCGCAAGCTACATGAGCTCACGTATGTCTCACACACACACACACACACACACACACACACACACACACACACAACGAAAGAACAAATTGGACACCTGCTTGCCATGGAGTGCTCATGTTTTTAATTCTGTCTTTTTCTATTTGAATTTTGAAGACACTTGCTCTATTTTTTTTACTGTGTACTCTTACTGTCTTGTTTTTATTTGCGTTTGTTTTTAATGTTGTTTTATATGTGAAATTATTTGTATGCTGCCTTCTTGGCCAGGGCCCACTTGAAAAAGAGATGGAAATCTCAACGTGATTACTCTGGTTAAATAAAGGATAAATAAAACTCACTCACTCTTTTTACTTTTTACATTTTTTGTACAAGTGCAATAAATGTATAGGAATTTATCATAAGATATGAACAGAAACAGATATATATAATTTAATATGGAGGCAGCTTAGTGGTGTGAGTGATCCTTTGGTTTGAACTGGTGTTGTTGTTGTTGTTGTTGTTGTTCAGGGTGATGCAGGACAGGAGGGAGCAGGCCAGACAGGACCTGAAGGGCCTGGAGGAGACAGTGGTGAGTTGACCTGACATTAAAGGCACTGATACACAGGGCAACTTTGACATGAAGAGGTGGAGGACTGGGATGTCATCTCGTTGCTACAACTTCACGTGTTTCACTCTTTCTAACGGCTGCATCCAAAGTTGTTTTTATTTATAAATGTAAAAATCAACCAGAAATGAACTGCAGCAGATGTTGCTCACTTTTTATAAGCAGTGTTTCTCATTTTGTTTGCTTTTCTTTTCCCTCCCAGGCCAAGGAACTGCAGACCCTGCACAACCTGAGGAAGCTCTTTGTCCAGGACTTGGCCACCAGGGTCAAAAAGGTGAATCACGTTGTCAGTGATCAGCTATTGATTGTCTGGTAGAGATGGAAAGATCTTGGCTAGGCTAAGATAAGTTGTCTTGCCCAGAAAAGACTGAGGAGTACACGAAGAGACACAGTACAGACATAGTTCCTTCATTACATAAGTTAGAGCTGAGCAGTTCCCCCAGAAACAACAACATTGATATCCCTAAATGTCATCCAGCAGTTGAATGCTAACCAGGATGAATGAAGTGGTAACGTTGTCCTAATGGTATGATCCAATATCCACTGGTCAGTCTTCCCTCTTGTTTGATTTTTCCGATCTTAGGCCATTTTCTAAATTTTTCACTTCCTATTTTCATTGCAGAGCGCTGAGATGGACTCCGACGACACCGGGGGAAGCGCCGCCCAGAAACAGAAGATCTCCTTTCTTGAGAACAATCTTGAGCAACTCACCAAAGTTCACAAACAGGTAGGAGTTCAACGTGAAAGGAGATCTGTTTCGGTTACCCATCTCCTTTTGCACTTTCTTCCTTCTTTCCCCCCTTTTCCTCTTTCTTCTCTTCCTATTCTTCCTCTACTATCCCACCCACTATCTCTTCCACCTCTTCTTCACTACTGCCCACTACTTTCACCGTCCTCTTTCTTCCCTCTACCTCTACCTACTCCACCCCTCCCTATCTTTTCCTGTAGCGATAGCGATATAGATGGATAGACATAGACCAACCCCCCCAGGGGAATTTGGGGCGTTGTCAGCAGTGTGATAATATCAAGCATACAAAGATAAAGAGATGATACAGTAAATATCCAGAAGCAGTATAACTGTAACTGGAATTTGGCCAACTCCCATAAGATAAGACTAGAGACTTTAATGGTCCTCTTGCAGCAGCAAATAGTGACAGGATGTGGGAATGAAGGAGAATATAAATGGACATGATATAAACATACGTAACAATTTCAACACAACAAGTAGAACGTATGAATGAAAACAGCATTATTAGGGCTTGCCCGATAACAGTGGTAGGACGAGACATTGCAGCATCGTGAGGTTTTGAGACGATGTGACCGGTCCGTCTGCCGTCCTGCAGCTGGTTCGTGATAATGCAGACCTGCGCTGTGAGCTTCCTAAACTGGAGAAGCGTCTTCGCGCTACGGCTGAGCGGGTCAAGGCTCTGGAGTCTGCTCTGAAGGAGGCCAAGGAGAACGCCGCCCGCGACCGCAAGCGCTACCAGCAGGAGGTGGACCGCATCAAGGAGGCCGTCAGGGCCAAGAACATGGCCAGGAGGGGGCACTCGGCTCAGATCGGTCAGTACTAACAGCTGGACTTGCTTCTAAATTCACCACCCATGTTCACTATTTTACAGGTTTTCACAATAGAATAGGATGTCCAAATGAAGGGCTAGATACCTGCCAGGTAGACTAACTTAGCAGCCACAGACAAAACTCACCAGGAATTAGCTGGTCATACTTGTCCTCCCTAATTTTAAGGCTAAGGTTACACTTGTCATTTTAATGGACTTTAATCCAAAGCAAAGTATAACCGTAGCCAATGTGACAGACAGACAGTATGCACTGAGAGGACTTTGGGTATTCAAAGGTAGCACAGAACTCGTACATACGTACCCATACGGACATGTTCAGTTGAGCGTAAGGTTGTGAAGATGTACCGGTCAGTAAGTCGTTGTATTTGTCCTCCTGGGAGTTCTTGGCAAGTTGATATGAGTTTTATATTTTGTCTAGTGGAGTGTAAAGCTCCCCCTTGTCCTGGATAGGATGATTTATCACTGTATTCCAGTGATAAATCTGTCACCAAGAAGGTGACAGCTGGAACAAGCAGCTCATACCAGCTCCTCTTGGTTGGCTAGATTAGTCTCCTGACATTGATCTCAACCAGAATCATCATGACCTCAGTCAGTAGGTTTCACTTTACAGCCGTCCTCTTAAGACCCTCCTCCAGTACCACCCCTTTCAAAATGTTAAACTTCTCAGAAAGCATTTTCGAAACTGACGTTATTTCCAACGATCACTGTCCCAGCCAGAGTGAGGCTCAGGTGTGCCAGGGCGGGGCCGATCAGCGGGGTCTTTTCTTGATTGGTAGAAATCAACTGTCACTCTTACTTTTGCCTTGAAAACCAATGATTTACTGGCTTGTTTGAAAATGTTCATATTGTCTGAGAGGTCAGTGGGAGGGGACTTTAATCCAACCTCTCATCTCCCCTCTTTTACCCCCCCCAGCCAAACCCATCCGGCCCGGGCAGCAGCCGGTGGCGTCCCCCACCCATCCCAACGTCAACCGCAGCGGAGGAGGCTTCTACCAGAACAGCCAGACGGTGGCCATCAGGGGAGGGGGCGGCACCAAGCTGGACAAGAAGTGAGTGGATGTGGGAACCAATCAGATCATTTGTCACATAAGACGTGCAGTAACTAGAGGAGAAGTGATCGAGTTGATACCAGGATCCCCTCTAACCAAGTTGCTATATGATCTATAATGCATTTCCTTCAGAATCTGTTTGTATTATGTAGTTCAACACCAGATGGGGGGCATTTACTGCATCAGGACAATTCAGGGACGTTGTAATTGACAGAAACAGATGCTTAATTAAGTTTCATATCTTTGGGAGCTCGTTGTTTTGTCCTGAGTGTCGGCACCCACCCATCTGACACCTAGGCAGCTGAATCAGACCATGAAAGGTGTTTGGTCTGGCTGTAACCCGCCAACAGCAGACAGTGAAGGAGTGATAGAGTGATTTAACCCTTTTTAACTCCACCTGCAGCTCCTATGTCTCTAACAAGCTGCGTTGGTTTGACTTGATAAAACTCTCCAGCCCCACGATGGATGGCAGCAGTTTTATTATCTCCAGAAAAGTATGATGGCATCCACTAACAGCTGCCTCTCTCTCTCTCTCTCTCTCTCTCTCTCTCCATCCCTTTCCCTCTGCAGCTGAAGAGCAGAGGGACGAAACCACAGAAGAAGCCGATATCACCCCCGACAACCTGTCATTCCATTACAGCGAACGGCTCGTCGCCGCTGCTTAGCGGGCCGCGACCGGAGTCTCTGAAGTATAAATATATATATAAATACCCCTGGCCTGTACAGCTCCACACGCCCCCCCCACCCCTAATATCTCCTTATCTCTTTCTCTCTCTGGATATATAAAATAAAAACACAACAAAATTTAATTTACAACAACGCCAGATATTAAGATATTATTCTCCCACCGAACCCGACGCAGTCTTGAGCGCAGCCTCGGCGAGCGAAACCGCGCGTGACTCGAATGTGTAGCTTCGGTTTCGTTTTTTTGCACAGTTTGTCGTCATCCGTTGTCGTGCGAGTAGTTCTCCTGCACTGTGCCAAGCTGAATGTAACGGTAGCAAGACCTGCAAAAAACGTGAAAACCATGAAAAAAAAGAAAAGGATAAAAAAATGACCCTACCACGAGAATAGCTCGACTAGGCTAACCTCTGTACATTTCATCGTTATTATCGGTTGTTAACCACACCCTTTTCTCTGGATAGGTTTTACATGCTTCTTTAAGGAAAAACAAAAAACTGTACGGTTTTGAATCGACTAGACGGCATCGAGCACGACTGTTCTGTCCGGTCTTGTACAGATGTAAAATTGGCACTACTGCACACGCTTCCCCGAAGAGGTGTACGGTATTCTGGGGGGGAAACGGGAAAATACAAAAATAAAGAAAAGAAAAAGCCAAGATGTGCGACAGTGTAGATGTATTTAACTAAATACCTGTGGAGGCCAATTGTTTTTATCGTTAAGTTAAAACAAAAACTATACTCGTTATTGGTGACTTCACAAGAAGGACGTATTGTAAAGAGCGAGGTAGGAAGGAAGGAAGGAAGGAAGAGAATGATCCGGACCTTTAGCACAGCCTATCCAAGTAGCTAAATGTACTGTTTTTACTTCTCTGGATGCTATTTATATCTCTGCACATCGCAGCACATCGACTACAGGCGTATAGACTGAGATAGCACACACCATGCTTGTCCTGTCCTAGCTAGGCCGGCGTCGCTCACTCATCCCGACCCTGTGCCCCCTTCGCCTGGATATTCGGCCGATGGCGGGGAACCGTTTTGTTTTTGTTTTTTTTATTGTAAACTTGACTACTGAGGAATTGTGTCTCCGTTCGTCGGCTCCTCTTGGGAACTTCCCCCTGCCACGTCAAGTTGATGGATTTATCTTATCAAGGGTGCCTCACTTTGAAAGAATCTTCCCCCACCCCATGTTTGTTTCTACTAGATTTAGGACCTATAACTGTACGTGCCCCACTGGTTGTAAATTGTAAAAGCAATGTATTTTTTGCTGGATTTATGTACTGTATCTTTTTCATTGTTCCATAGATGTGATGTGTAGGTTGGGATGCATATGTGAAATGAGGGAGGGGGGCGTGTTTATAGATCGGCCACACCCTTGCTGCTGATCAGCCAATCAGAAGAGCAGGGTGGAAGTCAACGTGGGAAGAGAGAATGCTGAACAATCTTCTGTCATCATCTCAAGAAAGGGTTTATTTAACTACAGCTAGTCAGGGGGCTTAGGGTTTTCTTTTATGATTGTCTTTATTGTGTTTTTAGGAATGATTCCCATGCTTTTTATTCGCCCCAACACACACACACACACACACACCGTTTTGCTCACCTACACCATGTTTTTATCCCGTGAAACCCCTATGCATTTGCAAAGAGCTCATTGTGATTGTAACTCCAGCATGAGAACACTAACATCTTGTGCAAGTGCAATATAAATATACAGTATATCAGTCAAC
This sequence comes from Hoplostethus atlanticus, assembly GCA_034670405.1. Lineage (NCBI taxonomy): Eukaryota > Metazoa > Chordata > Actinopteri > Trachichthyiformes > Trachichthyidae > Hoplostethus > Hoplostethus atlanticus. Next base: position 1,893,903 of record JAXDDX010000075.1, on the reverse strand, counting down.
TACTAGGTGTGACCAGGGTGAGTGTTTTTAGCCGTAGTCCTGCCACAATAAGATATTTAACTGAAACTGTCGTCTTTGAACAGGAACGTTGTGATTAATAGCACTTCAGTACACTTCTTCACATAGAAAACACTCCACGTGGCTATTTTCAATGGAGGAAAAAGAGTTTCCAAAGCCCAGGAAATGGAATTATTTGTTTACAGTGAATAATTTCATTAGTGTTTGCTTTTTTTTTTAGTAGGGGAGGAGTAGCTCCCCCATAACTATGACAGGACAATGTTTGGTGTCTATCAAGATGGTTTATTCCCTCTGTGTAATCTTTTAGATGAGTTAAGACTTTGCAGCATGGTCCTCAAAATGTATACCTTTATCCTTACCTCCTACCAATACTGGATACGAAACGGGGGGGGGAAAAAAGTAGAACAAAAAAAAGAATTTGTTTATGGTGTTTACCAAAATTGAAATGGTTTGCGTTAATTCTAAAGGAAAAACAAAAAGCGTAGCCACTTTTTATTACTGTGTAATAGCTGCTCAATTTCTAAAGGACAGTTTTGAGGATTCCATCAATGGACAAAGGTACTGGATCATTCCTAGAGAACTGGGGCACAATAGCAGGGCTCTGATATGGAGGGAGTCGGGGAAGGTTAATGAGATCACCGTTTTGGATTGACTGCATGATGTAAATGTATGTGTGATTAAATAATTATGAGAAAACACTTTCAGGTGTCTCTTTTTTGTTTCATAAGACATAATTGGTGTGGAAGCGTGAAACCATCACAAAAAAGACTAATTTTACACTGAAGCTATGAGTTTATAAGTTAATGTTATGAAAGGGCCCCTATTTATGAACCATATAGATCAGCTGTGCTTCTTACTCTGATGTAGTCATTGTAGTCCACCTATGGACACTGAAGCATTCATGGTTGATCTGGTTAAACCAGAATAACAAGGATGAAATTCTCAGTACTGTGACAAAAAATGTAGCCCATAGTATTTTGTTATGACATTAAGATGATTTAGTAGCCTGTTGTAGGGTAGGAGTGTTATAATAATGATCAAAACCGCTAAATGGTGCCAATAATTGAAGAATACATCCCCCAGTTTAAGCGGCAGTGTAGATGCAGTTACACTTCTGGACCACAAGGTGGAGTTGACTCTCCATGTCTCCGTCCTAGACACCTGAGGGCTTGGAGCAGAGAGTAAAAAGACGCAAAGAGATATCTATGTCCACCTAGGCGTCGCCAGAAAAAGTTGTGAGATATAGCCTACTGTTGGAGTTATCTGCAGTTAAAAAATATCTACGGTTTATTTGGACCAAATGACGCTAACGAAAAATATTGTTAACATCCACTGCTAAATTTCCAGAAGTAAATTTTAATGTTTGTGTGAGGAGTAGTTTTTGGTTCCGGTATGTACCAGGTTGGTCGCTATGGTAACGGCTATGCTTAAACAGTTGAACAGGAGAGTGCATGCGTAGGGGTGAACGCCCACTTTTGCAGACCGGAAGAACGGGTCCGTTTTTTTTAAACTGTAGAGTGATTCATCTTCTCAATAGATGATCTTTGTTTGTAGGTAGTTGCCAAAGTTGTCAGGCGTGAATCACCGGGAGCGAGCACTGCTCTGGAACACCGGCCAGGGAGGGAGGGAAGGAGAGGAGAGCGCAGTACCTTTGGCAGATAAGTAACTAGTGAAACGGTGGACGGTCGACAGGAAAGTTTGTAGGATTTTAACTGTCACCCAGGAGAATTGAAGCGTGTTATCTTCACACCCCCAAGGATTTGAATCACACCAGAAGAGAAGGTAAGGTATGTCTTACTGTTTTCCCTGTCTCGGGCTTTGGGACATTGAGGAATGTTTAGCCAGAAGCTAATTAGCTAGCTAACGTTAGCGACATATTAGCTCGCGTGCACCGAGTCAGTTACCTAGCCGAGCTGACTAACTTAACGTACCGTTTACAGTTTTAAGTGTCGCCCGAGAAATTTCCACTATTAACAAAAAAGTAAACTACAGCAACCCCATGAAACAAAACACCTGGGACACTTTATACGGTCACTGTTAAGTCCCGCGGACAGACTGTGGCTCCCTATAGGAATGTTGTAGTGATTTATCAAGAGCGAAATGAACCTGTTATGAAGCTGGTGGTGCTGTTGGTCACGGAGCATACTGACGCAAGCAGGCTGGCTGTAACTTGTCATAGTAAAATAGTGTTGGTAAAGCACATTAAATTCAAGTTGTAGTAACTAGGGATGAAGTATCAACTCAAATTGACCCACCTTTTTATTTGTGATTTATTTTGGTTTACACACCATTTTAAGCGGAGACAATTCTTTATGGTGTGAAATCCAGGGTATGAGTCACAGTAAATGGTGACATTGATTTCCGTTCATATTGGCTGATGTGTGCATTGTGATGACCCCTGACACAGCTGGCATACCAGTACCACATGTTTCCAGTGTGGGTTGAAAGAGGATGGTGTGATACAGAGTTGACACTTGATTTAACTCATTGTGTAAACCCACCTATCTTCAAAGATATCCTGTAGACTTTATTCTTTATCCTGTCTTTATTCTCATGTGTGTATTCCCTCCACCCTTTTAAAGGGGCTGCATTAAGCCTGCAGTGATTTGTTGATATATGACAGATTGTGGTTCAAATCAGTAGCTGGGGACCTAAGGGAGTGTAGCTTGGCCTATTTGGTCATATTCAAAGGAAAGTTGTGTTGAGAGGTGCTTAACTAGGACAGACTGTGCTGAATCAAGCTGCTTGGGACAGCATGGGCCTATATTTGGTGTGGCTGCATCCAGAGGTCACAATGCACTACTTGGGTGTTTGTGCTTGTTCCTAACAATACAAGTGTGACCTCAGTGTCTCATGTTAAAGGAGCCTTGGATACTCTTACACTGTTGGATGTCATCAATCTCTGTTGTTCAATGCTTTACAGCAGGTGTTTTGTGATGAAGTGTTGTAAGTTACGTTTTTGATGTACACACTTTCCCACAGCCTGACTCTTCTACTTCAGTTTCTTACAGTTCCCAGAATGCCTTTGACATCCCTCAGAGATGTCTGGTTTTTACTCATAGTTGGAGAAAGTAATGGTCATAACACAGCAATAGCAGAGCAGGAGGTTGTCCAGTCGAGAAAAGTGAGATTCGTTCCCCTTTCTCAAAACACAACATGAATTGAATCATACCCAGACGTATACAGTGCCAATAACTGTTTCTAAAAGTGTTTTTTGAGATAGATTTTTCTTTAAATATTGTTCACTGGTGACTAGCGCTTATCGAGTATCCTCACACAGCAGCTTTGGTATAGTTAGTTGCAGAGTGAGCTCAGTAAGGTCTATTCAAATGTCCTTCTTCAGGCGCAGTTATTTTTGACTCTAATTACACGTTTCCTCTCTCTGACCCCCCCTGTCTAAATAACTTCATGTAGAAAGAGAGCATCAGCACCAAGTACACTCTGTCTAATGGAAATTCAGTGAAGGTAGTTACAGCTCAGCTCTGGAGAGAAACGGTTTAAATTCTGGGAGTCATTTGACACCCGACACAGAAGAATAATGCCATGGCCTGACTTGCCCACGTTTCAATGGAAAGGCATCACCAGTTCGTATTGAAAACTCCTTCCAAGGGATTGCTTTCTGTTTTGCTGAGGCAGGAGAAAAGGGGAGGGTGTGTTACCTATGTGCTGACAGCAGCAGATTCTCCACCACAGATCAGTTGAAATAGTTCCAGACAAACTCCACTCTCTTCCCATCACTCCACTTTAGCCGGGATCCTGTCCGCCATCTCGAGCCATGCTTCTATTCATGACCCGTCACCGACACCTCACTGTAAATCCTATTACCATCACATCAGATAGACGTGGTCCCTCTGATTTGCTGATTGGAGCCTCGGTGGATTTGTGCCATCTACTAAGTACTAGTACACATGATCCGCGAAGTTGATGCTTAAGGGATAAGTGAATGAGCCAATCCCCAGCCACTCCTGCCAGGGTGCACTAAACCACCGACTGCTTGAGTGGAGCTGCTCAGTGGCCAACAGTAGGAGTGTGTGTGGTCACAAGCCCATTCTGAGGGCAAACGCATGGCACAGATCACACAGGAGGCTGGGTTGCAACAAAACAGCACTTTTCAATACAACTGAAACTTATTCTTAGAAATCAAATTGCAGGAGGACCTTCAGCTGCTCTCTCCCCCCTGGACTGTATAGGCCACTGTTTTAAGTCTTTACCAATCTGCCCACAGTCATCCGAGACAAGGAGGGCAGTCTTATTGTATGCTGGCTGAATCAACAAGTGTCAGGACTGGTCTCCAGATGGGTGTTTTTACCTTTTAATATTCAGGCAGGATGTCAGAGTACAAGGGGAGCTGTAAAGCAAGCAGAGCAACAAACTGACTTTTGTCCAACGGCGGGACTTAACAGTGGCTGGTAAGTACCGAAATTCCCCAGCCACTTGTAGACCACTTGTAGACTACACAAGAACTGACGTGGCTGGTAAGAGAAAAGAAACTCTCTAGCCAGAGCCAGTATTTAGCAGCATTTAGCTTGCTACCCTGTGAGCAAGGCACCTTTTTTTTTTTTTAAAGGACACACTGTTTGCTGCTGAGTATTATTTCCAGGCGCAGGAGAGAAGGTTCAAGGCAGCATTCAGTCGTCAGCCTAGAGCGGGTTAGTTTGTGGGTCTTAACCACTACACCAGCCCTGAGTGCTCTCACTGCATCACCATGACAGATTGTGTTAAATAGAGCGTTCAGTTTAGATGGGATACGGTCTCACACCTCGCTTTCAAGGTGTATGTGCACGGCTGCAAGATTATGGCTGAAACGATGTGTCTGATAATTTTCGTAGATCATTAGTCTGGATTATTAGGTTTTTTATTGCACTTTTTGCATCTTATGTCAACATCTCGGTTATTTTGAACTGAAGTAGTCATTCAAGTTATGAGATATTTCCATATTGCTGATATGCCAACGGCTTACAGTTATTAACTCTGGAAACTAAAATCGTGCTACATGATTATACACTATTAATTGTGCTGTTAGACGCCGCAGGCAGGCAACCTTCTCAGACGTTCTGCACCTGAAGCCACCAGCCTAGGACAGGCGTGAGGATTAGATGGAAATAGAAATGTCTTCTTCCTGTCAGGCCAGCCAACTGAATTAGGGGGTCACAGGTTAATGAGGTAGGCGTTGGAGGGGATGCCCGTCCCTGTCATGATAGGCCCATCGGTCTAATTCTTCATTAGCTCCACTGTACTTTGCTCTCCCACCAAATGCAGCACGCTGAGCCTGTTTACAGTCTTAGTTTATTGATTTACACAGTGAGAAAACACGCGTGAACCAACAAAACACAGAAAGAAGAAAACATTTACAAGCTTGTGCAGGTGAGATTAAACAAAACACAATGAAGAGTCACAATTTTCTACTTCTACACAATCAAATGAAAATAAAATATTATGAGTCACCTTAAAAGCTTGCAGCAGTTACGTTTTTGACTTTGACTGAATTTTTAGGTGGCAAGTCAGGTGGCAAGTCAGGTGGCAGTTTTCCAAAGTGGATATCTAGTGCAGTGTTTCCCTCGGTTTGTTATTTGTAGTGGCGTCAGGCCAGGACAGGGTCAAATAGTAGAAAGAAGTATGTGTACACAAAGCAATATGCTCTTTTAATATGCTTTTATATCAGCTGGGGTATTTTTGGCGGGCCTGATAAGTGGGAAACACTGTAGTGTTCAGTAATAACACTCTTGTCAAATGGGTACAAGCTTTCGTCTGTCAAGGCTAGTCCAAACCATCAGAGGCACCACGTTGTTCGGCGTGGCTAACGGACGGCTGCTTCTCTATAGCTGAACAGATCTGGTGAGATTTCCCTCAGGGACCTGTGACAGCCCGGTAATCTACAGTGATATTACTCCTCTGGTCACCGTATCAAGAGTAATCCTGGTGGAGTTAGCCTGATCAGACCTAATCACAGACCTTGATTAAGATGATGCACTATTGCTAAGCTAAATGGAGATGGCGTAGCAATATCCGATAGTAGCTGTCTAGTCCAGATCTGTGGCCCTTTATGTTGATGACACTGTGGTTTTAAATGAGGGTATATCATGGTGTTGCTGTTCGCTATGTGCTTGGGAGACTTTCCCTCTTTTAGAAAGGCTTAGATTTGAGTTCAGTTGTAACTATGGTCCCCTGGAGTAGGGCCCCTCAGTAGCTAGGGCATGGCACTAACACGAGGGCCACCCATGCTGGAAATGTAACATAATATAATGATTGTTAGTGGAGACCTTTATCCAAAGCGCCTCACATTGGTGCACTCTTTGTGTTGTTGTAAAAAGCCAACCCTGAACTGAGCCAAAGAGGTAACATAAAAACCCTTTAGGCTCCAACGAGCATTAGTCTAAATGTGTTGTAATCCCTTTGTATCAAAATAGCCCATGCTGAGGCCCACAGGCAGCCTCGGGTGACGTGTGACGGCAACTCCCATCATGCACTGGCACATTCCTGCCCCCTGGCAAAACATCTGTACAGTCATTTTAATGAAATGCTTTTTGGATTTTCTCCCGGGTTCTTTGATTTCTTCGCCCAAGACCGTTTTTCACCAGTCGTCTTAAAAGTGAAGTCAAATTCACTCTAAAAATCGAATGAGATAAAGACCTCGGCTACACGACGTGCTGCTTGGTTTCACTGTCCATTGAGCAATGTTCATGTTTCTGTTGCTTAAGTTCCCTCTTCAAAGCACAGGTTGCTCACCTCATGTTGTGACGTGTGCGTGCACATGCGTGACCTTAGCAGGAAAATATGTGTGTGTGATTTTGTAATCTGTCCACTCAACTGCAACGTGGCTCAGTTGCTGCTCGGCTAGCTGTCAGTGTTGTCATGTTGGTGTGAGAGAAAGACGAGAAAGACCACGTGAGTCACATTACTGTCTCCCCTCCTTCTCTAATCTCAGCCACCTCTGAGCCTGCGAGCTCCATGCTGGATTTTGTGTGCAGCCTTTTGAAGAGGATTACTGCTTCAGTCTGCATCTTACCCATTTGTTCTGATTGGGTAAGGGCAATGTTGGACTTGGAGAAAACAAGGTTGTGTCTTTGTTGACATCTGAGGTTGTGAGAGTTAGGTATGTGACCATTTCTGAGTAATTACCAACTCCTAAGGTGATTATCTACACTATTTTTAAATGTTTTTAAATTTTGGTGACATATTGGGTGCCAAGTGCTCATTGCTGTGGTGTTTCCTGCACCTGCACTTCCCAGAGATCACCTGTCAATCAAACAGTGTGTCCAGTACTGTGACGTCTTTCTCCTTGGGTTTTCTGTTGATGGAGTTTGAGTTCCTGTAGGTGGCGCTCTTTTCTTTGTCTGTTCAGCCGCGGTGGCTATCGCTGCTCATGCTAACTACCCAGTTCTTCTATTTATTCCAAACAAACTGTTGTTGATGCTGACAGAAACGTAGAACGCATCACTTCCTGTTCAGCAGAGGATTTCTCCCAGTGTTGTACCAAAGTAATAACAACTTCCTTGTGGAATCAATGCAGTTTGTGGTCTGAGATAACAAGCTCACAAACCAGTGTGACAACTACGTAGGCTACTTTCGGTGGGCTAATTTAATTCTTTGTGATCCCTGGGAAATGTTTTTAAAATGTTGTTTCGCCGTAAATGATCCACAAAATTTGAAATAATTTTGAGGTGACGACACACCACCAGAGGAAACATATTTTTCAGGAGAAACAATTTTTGACACCACACCAGGAAACTGCTACCTGGCACTTAGAACAGCAAATGGGTATAGGTTGAATCACTGTTGTGTTATATCGATCGCTGATAGAGAGCAGCAAAACGGAAATGTATTCATTTAGATGGAAATACCATCGATTACTACTTTAAACCACCTCTCTCTCCTCTCCCCAGCCTTGCCCCTGAAGCCATGCTGATCAGTATGTTCCTCTTGCGGTAAGCTGCTTGGGAGACAGTCAGAGGCGCCATGGCGGACCTGCCCATCGCCCCAGGGCCAGGTCTACATCGAGGTGGAGTACGACTATGAGTACAAGGCTAAGGACCGCTTCATTACCATCCACCAGGGGGAATGCTACATGCTGGTCAAGAAGTCCAACGAGGACTGGTGGCAGGTGAGGAAGGAGGAGGGGACCAAAGCCTTCTACGTACCAGCGCAGTACGTCCGAGAGGTCCGCAAAGCCCTCATGCCCCCACCTAAACCCCTCCACCACCCTGCTGCTGCTGTGGGCAATGCACACCCACAAACTAGCGGTGCAATCTGGGTGAAACCTAACACCCTGGAGCTGGACCGCTCCGACGAGAGCCTCCAAAGACGCAAGTCCAATTATCGGCGCTCGGCCTCCTCCTCCACCTCCTCCGGACACTTCAGCCCCCCCAGCCAGCGCAGGGATGCCAATCACCCCCACAGCCCCGGCAGCCCCACCGACCATGACCGAGCGCTGGCCGAGATCCTCCAGGGCGGCGCCGCCCCCCAGCCCACGCAGAAGTGTAACACGCTGCCCCGCTCCCGTGCCCGGTCACCAGAGCTGGTCAGGGCGCCCCTGGATGTGGACAGTACCCAACACTGTGACTCGGCTGGGGAGAGCTCAGAGAGACGCACCAACGACTCGGAGTCTGGAGACGAACTGAGCAGCAGCTCCAATGAGCACCTTCAGGTAAAGGCAGTTTAAAGAATATCAGCAGTGTTTCCTGTGCAGTGTTTTGTAGACGTGAATGGTGGGGGTCGTTTTGTTTCTGAGACTCAGGGTTGCTACTGGGCCCGTTCCAGGATCAGTTCTAGTGGGCGCTGGAGTTTAAGAATGGCTTTTATTTGGATATTTCTATCATGATCAGTGTCCGAAATGAACTTTCTGGCTCACCTGCCATGGGCTGGTAAACTAAAAAATATTTCTGCCAGTCAAATAATTAGTCAAGTCAAGTTTATTTGTAACTGACCGTAGCTAAATCCAGTAACCACTGATAATAAACCTGCGCTAATGTTCTTGCTTACCCTCCAGCCAAGCCAGGTTTCTATGTAGGTGCTCACCCTAGTTTAATGGCACAAGTTACATCCTTTGTATTGGTAGATGGTTGGGTTCGATGGTTTGCTTCAACACTGCATTTGTAACTCCTGGTTTTGTGTAGAAAATGTCGGCTAAGGCTCTACTTACTCCTGCACACGTCCTTCATTTAAATCTAGGCAATATTTCCCTTTTCCCACCCATTGAGCTATTCAGCTGTTCGTGATTTGAACTTTTGGCCTACTGCAGAACTTTTTTTTCCTCTGAACAAGGCAGGTGGGAGCGATCTTTCACTCCAGGCCTAAAGCAACTGAGGAGCAGCCAAATGAAGCTTCAGCCAGAGAGCCTCAGTGAGACTAGGCTGCTGATTAAGCGTTAGTTTGGTCGGTCGGCTGTTGGGGGGTATTTGTTCCTGAAATCATTAGCCCATTCTGCTGCTGAACAAAGGCCAGTGAGAGAATATAAACTAGGTCAGTGCAGCGCTGGGCCCAGACCCCTTCGGAAAGAGGGGATGGAGAGGTAGTTGTGGTTGATTACATATGGATGGATGTGGCTGCCCCTTTTTATGACAATACATTACCCTTTAACCCACACCCCTTCGAGCACCCGGAACTAAATAAAGTTGCTTTATTTGTCGTCAAAAGTAAGATGTGCCCACGCAAACGCTCTGTCAACACTGTTTCAGTCGTGGAGTGATTTCAAACTTAGAGGTAACCACTGACTCAGTATGACTCAGTATGACGTGTTTGTGAAAGTTTATCTTTTAGTAAAGGTGAACGCATACAATTTCAAAGTCCATATATGAAAGCAGACCACAGTGGCGTTGCTTCCTTCCTGGGCTTTTCCAAATGCCACTGAAATGGCCAGGAGGAAGGTCAAAGTAGTCCAGCCTGTTCTGTTTGTATAGACAACCAGCTCAGCTTTGTCTCCAGCAAAGTGCTCTGTGTTCTCATTCTCTAGGCTGTTTGGACAGCAAGTACAAATATAAAATCTCCACCTTTTTGTATTTTGAGTTGCATAAAAAAGGTTTAAAAATCCTTTTTTTAAACTCTCTCCTCCCCTTCTTTCATATCTCTCGTTCATAGTAGTTCAAGTAGTTTTAATAGGTGAAATCGATAAGGGATCAAAGCTTTCACCTTGTCAGTCTGGTTCACGGAGAGTAGGTGCTAATATTTGGTGTATAGGGCTTTTAGATTGGTGCAGTATGAGTGCCATCAAGTAGTCAAGCATTATTGTGCTCTTTGTAGTCGGTTGCTTGGTCAGCTGGACCCATAGTCCTGGAAGGTTCATCTAAGCAGGCAGGTGGGCGTGTCCTACACAGGCTGGTGTTGACTGGTGTAGCTGAGTGAAACTGTCCCAGTTTCATTGGGCTGCTTATTTGTTTTTCCGCTGTCCTGATGGCATGCTGTGGTGACAACAGCTCAGGTGTCAATCAGGACTTCCTGCTGTGACCACACTTTGCCTCTACTCTATCTGCTTTCTCCTCTCTCTTCTTTTCTTATCGCACGTCTTCTCCTTTTCTGCAACCTCGTTTATAAAGGAAAGAAGAAGGAAACCGTGATTGTTAAAGACGGAAAAGGATGAGTGGAGATAAACCCGTGGCCATGATGTAAATGCAGAGTCAGGCAGTGTGTGTGTTTGTGTTTCCAGCTCCCAGGCATTGTTCCTCAGTGCCAGCTGGCTCTCCCAGCTCCTTTTGATAAGCCACTCAGAGTGTGTCTGCCGAAGTCCCTGCATTGGGCCAGGCTGAGTCTCTTATCTGCTGTACTGAAGCTGAGATTGGGTCCTACTTTGTCACGACTTCATCTGTCTGTCACACACAATCTCTCAGAAACTGCTGATCAGGTTTTGGTGAAATTTGGTTGCATTTCACCACCTTTTTATGGGTACAAAAGTACACCAATTGTCCCAAGAGGGGTGCTATATTGTTTGTTTGTCATGCACAGTATCTCAGACGCTGCTGATTGTGTTTTGATGAAACTAGCTTGGCACCGCAGCACTTCAGGGTTTTCAAAATTACACTGATTGGCCCAAGAGGGGTGCTACAGTTGCAGATCAAATCAAGGCGATATTTGTTACTGATTGGCCCCGAGGAGGACTGCTTCATTCCTGGGGGGCGAGATGTCAATTGTTGCCTTGTTTTGTTTTGTTTTGTTAACCTTTATGTATCCAAGAAAGCATGCTTGCTCTTTTCACAGCACTGAACAGCTTCACATTCTACCTGAGAGCTGCCCAGTATAAACACAGTCTTCTGTTGGCCACTGAGCTGAACAATTCATAAATTCTTAAATGAAAAATTAGTGCTTATTAACTCAGTAACAGTGGATACTTGTACTTTCATGTCTTGTCTGGATCGGCCATTGTATCCACTGCAGCAGACATTTCCCCCTAGCTGGTGAATTTAATGCTTGTCAAGGTCTCAGTGTGTTTTAATTTGCTGCTTCACTGCACCGCCTCATCCATTTTGCTTTTCATCATTCCTCTTCTTCAGGTTCATTGTTTTCCAATAGGACTTGTGAGAGCCCCCCTGATGATGCAGGGAATATGCGCTAGAGTAAAGAACCTCATGTAATCAGTTGGGGAAATGAACACCAAATGCCAAACACTGGTGAATTCAGGCTGGTGCTGGTAGGTTTGTCTTCTTGAGGAAAAAGGCTGAGTAGCCTAGTGGTTAAGTTCAGATGCAGATTCGATCCCAGCAGCATCCCTGCGTGTTGTCAGTGTTCCTGATACTGAACCTCTACCTGCTCATTCAGTGTAAGTCAATCTGGATGACGGTGTCAGCTAAATGACTAAAATGTAATGACTACCAGCCATGTTGGCAGGTAGCCAATCGTTTGGAGGTCCTACTCCATTCAAAAAATGTAGTTGGCCTAACGGTGAAACAGCGATGAATTTTGTAATCCATTGTGAGTTTCAGGGACAGCATTCGTTTCAACTTGACTGACTTTGACAATGGCCAGTGAGTGTTTTATGTTCATCAACACAACTTATTGTTAGTTTTAGTTTTATGTATTAGTTTTTTTATCCACATATTTTAGCCCACATTCAATTATGAGCCAGAATCAATTTTTACAGGCGCACAAATAATTACATTTTAACTCAATGAAGACTATTGAAATTGATTGATTGATTGATTGATTCTCTTAATCTGATCATACCTGGTTAACCCAGATTTCTGCTCAATGTTTTGATTTATTGGTGCACTTAGATTTCATTTGTTTTTTTTCAAACTGCACGTGTCAAAGGTCACTAGACGCACTGACCTGGATGTATTTACAAAGCTAAACGACATGGTGGAGTGGAGTGGTGAGCGGTAGAGCAATTATTAAATAAATCTGTGTAAACCGGACTATTGGTTATTATACCGGGAGGTTGTGTTACTTCAACAGGACCTCACTTGCAGTGTGGGGCAAAGCAAAACATGCTATGGACAGTACATTTTACTACGCGGCTAAATCGGAGAGCTTGCCCTCTAGCTTATTGTTTGGGTGTATTGATCGTCCCTGCCAGCGGTATGGATTAGCACTAGCTCTCCCTTGTCTCCCCTCTACTCGGTCTTTCTGCCCTCCTCCAGCCCTTCTTAGTCCTTCATTAACCTAGGGCCTGTTATTCTGCTAACACTGAGTCAGCAGGAATCTCTCTCAGTTCAGAAAGGAGTCTGTCATGGAGCTAACAGAAAGGTTGGACCAGCTATGACAGCTGTATCTGCTACAGCTCCTGAGATTTTATTCCACCGGATGCTTCCAGTTGCTGGACCCGTTTGGCCTACACTATTCGACCGAATTGTCAGCAGAGTGTATGGCGCTATAGCGAGGCTGAATAACCAGTACATCCGGTTTGCACCAACAGGGGACACAGCAGCTGGATTCTGCAGACAAGCTGCATTTCCACGAGTGCTGGTTTCCCTCGACCCATATCCCGATTCAGAACCCTTGTGGAGAAACGTCCGGTTTCAAAACTGAACCGAAACGCTCCATTAACTCGATCAAAAGATTTTTCTCAAAAGAAGAGAAATCTGAGCTTCTTTGCCGAGCCATAATGAATGTAGTAGTTGATCCAGTTGCTAGCTAGCTAACACAACACAATAGAGCAATGATGCAATGTAGGCTGACGTAGTTGGTAACATTTGGTCAGGTCAGCTGTAAAAAAAACAGCTAGAACTAGACCTTTTTCCTCTGCTTGTTTTTTGTTTTGTTAACCAGTGTTATACCTTGGTTTAAGATGTTTAAATTTAGGTTGAAATCATGAAACTTAGATTTATTAAACTAGGATTATATTTAACTTGTGCAACACAGCTCTGATTAATTTAAAATCTAATCTTTCTCAGTTTTACTAAACTCAGATTAGAACCAATCCTATAGATTAAGTTAAACCCTGTTGGTGCAGCCCAGCCTTCACTTCAGTTTCAGAGGTCTTCTAGTGAGGAATCAGACATGTAGAGCCAATTCCATACAGGACAAACATTTCTCCACTTTCTTGTTCATTTCAAGTTAAAAGGTGTTGTATTTCAAGCTAACTGACATTTAAAAGGTCTCTCTCTCTCTCTCTCTCTCTCTCTCCCTCCCTCCCTCTCTCTCTCTCTCTCTCCCTCCCTCCCTCTCTCCCCCCCCCCCCCCCCTTCACTCCAATCATCAACATCCAATCAACCCCCCCCCATCCTTCTTCATGTTGGCTGTAATCAACTGAGAGCTCAATCAAATGACTCACCAGGAAGATGGGATGGAGGAAGCACTTCCTGATTAGTTTGATTACCTTCCTTGTGTGTGGGAATTTTCGTTTGTGTGTGTGTGTATGTGTTGTACTCTCTTTATGTGTTGTCACTGTCACACCTTGTTTTACGTGAAATCGTTGAACATGTACATTCTTAGCACATACACTGAGTAATTCATTGATTCAGTCATTCATACACACTCTCACACACTCATGCACTCTGTCAGTGAACACACCCATTTGTGTTGTATTGCGCAAAGATACACAGAGAAGCAAACACACACACACACACACACTGTGAGGGATCTGTGAGTGAGAGCCAGGCCATCTGCAGTCCTGTTAATTCTCTTTCTCTGTCTTATTTAATAGGCTTATTATATCACATGTTGGCAGGGGGCCATATGGGCGACTCTCTATGGGATCCTCTCACTGCAGGAATGTAGAACAGGGTAATCTAGACACTAAATCATCCTCTGATTCAGGGCATCCAGGACTTTTTAATGCCAAGAACCCCCAAATAGATTCACAAACTCTCATTTGATAAGGTTTAGTCCTAACGAACCCCGTCTGAGGAGATTTCTACTGTTAGTTATGATGAGCATAGAGTTGCATGATGGTCCATACTGTAGGTGGTGTGATAAACCTATGATCAAAATAGTCATTCTTATATGTTCTCTCATATTGTACTCGCTATCTAGTGAATAAAATAATAGTGAACTGCTCCTCATTTTATTCCATATAACGTCCTCAAGGACCCCGGGCGGTCCCTGGAGAACTCCAGTATGAGTCTCTAACGGGGTTATATAAACCATCCTCTGACTTTAATGTGGCGTGGCTTTATTGGCTCGTAGCTTGTTTTGAAGTAGGCCAACGTACCCTGAGTGACTCGTTTAATTTTGGAACTGTTGCTGTTTTCCAGCCACGTCCTGGTTCACTTTCATACAGTTCAACATATACAGTTCATACAGTGTTCTGCTGTTGGCCACTGAGCAGCTTCACTGCCTTGCTCAAGGGCGTTTTGACAGTAGTTAACAGAAGGGAGTGTTACTGCAGATAACTAAGTAAATCCATACGTTTAAGTAATCTTTCCTCTGGGCGTCCTGGTGGCTCGGTTGGTTTTGGTGCACACCAAAGGTAATCATGACGTCCTGGGTTCGAATCCGCACGAGGCTCTTCAGCGCATGCCACCCCTCTCTCTCCAATACAGTACTACACACTCCCCATGTTTCTCTTGCAGTCATTACGTTTATGTAACCCCAACGCAATCTATTCTCTTTTTCTGTTTATATTCTATTTTTGAATCTTGTTACTTTTGCTCCTGCAACAACACAAATTAACCACAGGGATCATTGATGTTTCTTATCTTACTCATTCACGCCCCTGCAGGTTCCAACTGGAGGCCTTGTGGTCACAAACCTGCTACCCGGTAACACCTAGGTTTCCTCCCTGGCAGCTGGATCGTCATATTATCATTCCCCACCTAGTATGTTAGTCCTGTTTCGTGTTAAGTGCCTTGTAATGTGTCAGTATCAATGAACCAAGTCAAGTTAAGACCGTCTAGTTTGAGGACAACCGCTGATAACGAGTGAGAGTTCATGTGGAAAAAGCAGGACGGCCTCAGTGGTGTGCCGTAGATTGTGGAAGTGTCGGTCGACGTGCTCTCTGTCCCCGCTGCCGAAGTTATGAAGCAGCCCTGAGGGGGTTGTAGTACTGTTCTTAACCTGGCACACACACACACACACACACACACACACACACACACACACACACACACACACACACACACACACACACACACACACACACCCCCGCTTCTGGCAGTCTGGCAGCTGACCCACTCCTTTGCTGTGTTTTCCTCTTGTGTAACAGAGCAGAGGTTAGGCTAGGCTTGGTGGTTGCTTGTCCCTCCCTTCTTTCTCTCTCCACCCAGCTCCCTCTACTCTGTTGTTTTTTCCTCTCTTTCTCCCTTTCTCTCTCTCTCTTTTTCCATTTTCTCTCTCCTTCCTTTTAATCACCAGTTTCTGGCTCTGGTCCAGCTGCCCAACCTCTTGATATTACAGCAGTGCACACTAATTTTAACCTCCCTTTAACTCTGCACTAAAGAGTTCAACCTGCCCTGAAGTCTAATGATTTAATCACTGTATGGAAAGGCCCAGTGCTTAATCATGTTAGGCTGTTGGACAGATAAGTCTAGTGCCATACATCATTGGGAGGGGATTACGGGCTAAGTGAGAGCCTGTGGTAGGACAATACTAGCTATCGCAGAAAATCACCGTCCACCAGTTGACCTTTGTAGAAGAAGGGTCTTATGAAAGCAACTCACCTTAAAAGAAACTGAGACGACAACAAAAGTCCAGATTGTGTACAGTCCATGACAATGACATGTATAATGCATTGGTGGTCAATTCCAGACACATCTGGTTTCCAGTCTTTTAAAGAGTTGTATTTGAGAAGCCTGTTGCCTTCATCTTTTCTACGGAGAATACTTTAATGTTAGCAAACATACAATATAGCATATTATGTACATACATAGAAGCACTGCTCATACAAGAATGTGATTTATTATAAAATGCCAGAGCTTGCATCTCAGTTTAGGCACCGGCCCAAGACAATAAAGGCAATGTAGATTGTGACTAACAAACAATAGTGAAACCTACCAGTCCGAAAGACGAAGAACCACGTCTGCATCGCTCCTCATCATCCCTTCTCATCTTGGAGTGCTTTTCATCTTGGAAAGGCAATGCCGATGCTCACTCGCTTGCCTTCCAGTGATTTGATCTGTTTTTTATTATCTATGTATTTCCAACAAACTGCTGATGCTGCTTCGATAAATAAAAAACTTCTTGTGCGGCAGGAAAAGACCTACCCACTCACAGGTGTTCAGAACAGCAAATGGAAAAGCTTTCACGAGCTGCTATAGCTTGAATCACTGTTGTATGGTATCAATCGGTGATGGAGAGTAGCAAAACGGAGATTTATTTAGATGGAAAAGTTGCAGATTATTACTTTTTTCACAATAAAACCGCTTTTACTTGCTTTTATTAGTTAGATGCCGTACTGTATGTGTAGAAAATGCTTTTTACCCCACTGATGTAGTTCGATAGTGTCCAGATGTAGAGTGAGGTGTGTCACTAACAGTGCTTGTGGAGGGATCTCATTAGTAGCCCCTCCACGGCTTCTTTGATTGAAGCCAGAGAGAGAGAGAGAGCATTCACTGGGGTCGGGTCGGGTTGGGGAGGGGCCCTGTCCTCGCTCGTATGGAGCTTTTCATAATCCCTCTGGGGGCTTCAGTTGGATATCTGTGTGTGTGCATGTGTGTCCGGGGCTATTGTATCAGCTGGGACAGCCTGTGTTGTGTGTTGTGCAGAGTGGCATTATGGGAGGGCCAGCAGTGGCTGTTGTGGCAGCTCGGGGAGAGCTAGTATCACTGAGCTCTGCATCTCTCTGTCTCCCCCCCTCTCCCCTCTCTCTCTCTCTCTCTCTTTATGTAAGTGTGTGTGTGGTGTGAGAGGGGCCCTAGAGCGACATTATCTGGTGCGCCACAGTAACAGTCAGTCAGAGAGAGAGAGTTTGTGAATAGGCAGGGGCTGCTGCGTCTCTTGGCTCCACTGCCTCTGCATCATCACCATCCTCATCAGCACCGCAGGCTATAAGACCTATTCCACTGCAGCAGCAACACAGCAACAGGACAGTATGTACCCAGATGAGAATGAGACGGTAAGACGGCTTCTTTATTCAGACATGTGTATTGGCACCACAGGTACACTCTCATGCATCTGCTCACACACACATGCAGACACACAATACTCTACACACACTTTAGAGAAACATTTTCAGATTTGTACAACTTCATGCACGCTTTCTTCATAAAAGTATATTGCACGATTTTTGCCAAGTCAGCACAACCGTCAGTATAGTGTATCTAGTGTATTGGAGTAACATACTCCAGAGGGACTCAGGCATGTAAATATTTCTCAGTCCAAATTATTATTATTATTATTATTATTATTATTATTATTATTATTATTCTAAGGCATCAAGCTTTTTGGGTAACAGGAAGCACTTTAGTGCACCGTTGCAGACATGCCAGCTGGCACTGTTGCTTTTACTGTGTTCAGTGCACTCAGAGAGAATTATCTTGCATTGAGCTGCTGTCTATTTCAGACTTCATATAACATGTCACACTGTTGTTGAGATGCCAGCCGTGCAAGCAGAAACGGTTGAGCTACACTTCTGAATAAATACATTCAGTTATACTCACTCACTCACTCACTCACTCACCACAGTCCAGACTCAACTCAAACATAGCTGATCATGCATCTTTTGTTCACAGGCTTAGGGCAGATGTGTGTTTATCATTCATTCATTCAGCGTGAGCTCTCACAGCTGTCCATAAGATTGATTGTAGGAACCCCGGCTACTTTCTTATTGCATCCATAACAACAGCAGCCAGACCAACAGACGGGTGGTTCAGATACATACTGAGTTCCTCAAAGGGATGATGGAATGCGACGGGATAGCTAAGAGGATGCGCTAAGCGCTTGCCATGCTTCATTACATAAGCGCCAGCTACTGTAACATTTGTTTGGACAGCTGGCTGGTGAGAGGAGCTTGAGGCAGCAGTAGTGATGGGGAGAGAGGACGAGGACCAGGAGAGGTGCTATGTTGGACTAGGCAGAATATTCTGTCCTATTACTTTGTGGGTTGGGATATAGCTTTTGTTTTATACAAATAGAGCGACAGATCCTCTATATATTGCATGCATTTTACAGTGGCAGTGCTTTTTCTTTCAAAGGTAATCAGGTGCTGAATCTAAACTTCACTTGTGGTTTTCTTTAGCTTCATAAAATAGAATGATAAAATGGATTTACTAGCGGAATCAAGCTGCTAACAAATCTAGTCTATGTTTACGCTGCCCTGTCTAAGTTATGAAGTGACCCCCCCAAAAAAAACAAAAAAACAAGCCTTGCATATTTGACCACCCACTAAATGACAGAGAACAGTTGGCACCCTATAATCTCCCTGCCCAATATAAATAAAGGTTTGCTTGGGGCCCTGCCCATGTGTACTCAGGCCTGTCTGCGTAATGACAGTGTGCACTATAATTTCTCACTTTCCAGTGGGAAGGGCTGTCTCTGTCTGCACTTTGCCCCCGGTCAAGTTCTGAGTGAGAGATGATTAACTTTGACTTTGAAGTTTGACATTTAGATCTGATCTGATCCATCTTCCACCGGGTTCCTATGCAGGTCTGGAAAAGTATGTTAAATTAATTTGATTGGTTCCAGGTTTTGAGAAGTTTATGAAATGCACAAAAATAGGAAACAACTTTTCAGTCCCGATACAGACATGACTACGTATTTAATGTAGACTTACTGTAACTTACATATTCTAACAGTTGCAGTGAAGAATTATCTTTGCTTTCTTTAGTCAAGATTGTTAAGGTGCAGCCATATTGTCCTACCACTATCAAAATACATTGTTATAAACATCAACCTAAATCTACAGAATTTACAAAAGGGAAAAGTGTGTAGGAGCCCTGCTTAGATTGTTGTGGCCCGACAGGGTCTGTGGTCATCTGCAGCTGAGGCTTAATTGAGGACAATGAATGCTCGGGCTGGTTTAGCCTTCAATTACAAAGACCTACTTTCTCCCCAGAGCTTAGAGTGGGTTTCTTATAGACGTCACAAGGTTTCCATCTAGCTCTGTTATATGAACTCTACTGGTGTGAAGCTTCCAGTGTTATTACGTCCACGCAGGACAGAGGTCATGGGATAAAGAAACCAGTCTGTAAATGGGAGTGAAATAATACTTACTGGGTAGGGATCAATGACTGGATGATCCCTGCTCAAGCATTTCTGTTAGATCTTTTCTAATAAATCTGATTTTGTGTAAAGCATGTCACCAAGCCTCTCTCGTACACAGTCCTCGTGGTTCTATTGCTCAGTGGGTAGAGCAGAGTTAGTGGCTTGAAACTGAACCGTCTTAGGTTTAGGGTTGAGGGTTGGAAGCTCGCTGCCTTCTGCCCCATCACCCACCCTCCACAAGCTTGGTTCGCTGGCCTCACTGTTGTTGCACCTTGTGACCATATGCTTGTCAGATGGGAGAGGGGGGGGGGGTGCCCTTGTGGCTATACAAAATAAACAGCTCATGAAGACAGCAGCGCTGTGCTGTGCTGTGTTTACGATGTTGTTTGAAAAAGGAGGTATTCATAGTATTTTGCGGTAATAGAAATTAGTGCCGGTGTCATTACCACTAGAATTTTTATCTGCGGTTTATGTAGTAAAACTTGTATATCGGCCCACCGCTAGTTACATCATGACTGTTTGCAGGGTGGCCTGGTGGTGTGGACAGTCCGTCCTGTAACTGGACAGCCACTAGTTCGAATTTAGAAACAACTTTTGCGTCTGTCAAAGCATCCCTGTGCAAGACCCTAAACCCCCACTTTCTCCATGGACACACATCTGGCTGAACCCCCTGGTGAAATTCATACATGCACAGTACGTGTGTCTCAGAGGGATTTGTGAAGAAACTAATTCCTATATACACTGTCTATACTATATAATATATATTGAAGTGCTCTGAAAAGAATGATGTGGCGTGAGGAGACAGACCTGCAGTCATGCTGGGGAAATGGCTGCACACTGTCTGCACTCACAGGTCTAGTGTCAGCTCCATCTCCTGCTCCTGAACGTCGTGTTTGGACTGTGCCACTGGGATAATTCCACTTCAGATTAGATTAGGAGATTGTTCTATCAGATCTGCCTGCACCTTCTTCATCCCACTCCCTCCTCTTAACTGTTGATGAGTGTTTGACAGAGCTTTCAGGCCTTCACCTCCTTGCATGATGGATTGCAAGCATAACTGTGGTTTGTAGTTTTGCACAAATGCATGCATTTCTACATGCATGTGGAGCATCTTTTGATCTTGCACACACACAGTCCACAGACTCAAACACACAGCTGATGTTGCAGCCTTGATTTGCAGGCTTAGGGCAGACTTGTGTTTATTATCCATTTGTTCAGCCTGAGCACTCAGAGCTGTTCATAAGATTGATTGTAGGAACCCCGGCTACTTTCTTATTGAATCTATAACAACACCAGCCAGAGAAGCAGATGGGCGGTTCAGATGCTTACTGCAGTATCCTCAAAGGGATAATGGCATGCAATTTCGTTCCTCATACCATTAGCAGTGCCTGGTGGCTAGGTACTGCAATGATCTATATGGTTTGTGATGAATAAGTGAGTGCAATGAACTGACAAATTGACAACATCTCAGTGTCAGTCCAGGCGACACGCACAACATCATCTATATAAACGACATTCTTAGTATATTGCAGAGGTCACATGCAGTAATTGCAACATAATTCAATTTGATGTCCATGGTAGGAGAAAACTGTGGACCTTGTATTACACTATGCAGCCTGTGAAGTTTCTAGGAAACTACACATGGGCCTTCCTGGTATTTGTGGGGTGCATCCAACTTTCTAGTATAATTTCCATGAACAATCTCCTCTCGTTGGGAAGTTGGTCAGCCTCTACTCGCCTCTGCAATGCATTTTACATTGTGTGCCACCAGGTCAGATCTGTTGGATTGCTTCATGGTGCAAATGGAAATGGCTTTACGGCCCAAAACAAATGGAGCTAAAGCTTTCAGAGTCTCTCACGATGGCAGATGGTAGAAGGCGTAAAAGGCTGATGGGGAGAAAAATCACTTCCAACATGTTTATCCTCAGTGAAGCCAAAGAGAAAACAAACACACATGGAGCCAGAGGACCTCGTGTGACTCGCAAGCCAGTGTCTGTGCCAGTCTCTGAAGCTGTTCTCCAGGGGTGTATAAACCATTTCAACCTCCCCTCATGGGTCAACTGGCAGGGGTCATCTGAGGGTCCTGGCTTTGGTTGGTAATGATGTTCAGACATGAAAACTCTCTCATTCTGTCTCTTTCACATACACACTCTCTCTTACGCACAGTCATGCCTAGTCATCAGCTGTCATGTGTTGTGTGTGTGTGTGTGTGTGTGTGTGTGTCCGCTGTCTCTGAAATACCCCATATAGCATTCCAATAAATCTCTGTACAATGCTCCGCAACATGCAGTTCAATCCCACAATAGAAAACCAAGCCAGTCCCATTTGTCTTGTTAAACTGGTTTGTCGTGAGAAGGATTTCGTACCTTGTTCAGGATTGCTGTCGGAGAAGCCAGAGAGATGATGCACACTTGTGTTCATTTGCATTCAAGACCAGAAGTACAGGTTAAGGCCCGTTGAATTGCAGGTATTCTGGAAAACAAACGGTTTTTCCAAGGACCGATGGATTTTAGTACACTGCAAAAACAAATTACACAATGCTTGTTATTATCGATCAAGCTCAAGAAACTTTGTCTTTGCTGGCTAAATATTAAGGTCTTGTACATTCTCTTTCTCTCCACAGTGTAAAACACTAAGTTAATTAGTGAAGTGTTGAGGTTGAGCCACTAAAGCTTCCCTATATGTAAACATCTGCAGCCTTATGATACTTTATCAAACCCCATAGTGAAGTGTTGCCAATCATGTGCCATTGACGCTCCTTGAGTACGGAGGGTTTCATTCCAACAAAACACTACAGCAGTTGATTGCACTGATTAGTTCCCGTCAAAATGGCTTGCTGTGCAGACAAACTTATCAATCACAGTCAAAATTGACCAACTTTTGGCTGGTGGCCTGTTGTTTTACACCTAGCTCCAACATAGGTTTCATCCCCTTCTCAGCTTTGGTCTGTCGGCTCCCATTTATTTTTAATGGGGAAATCCTTCCAAAGGTTTTTCCTTCCTGATCACATCCCCCTCCTGGTTATCAGACTACAACTAATTAAATGTCTTCATCAGATTGAAAGGAGTATCGGAAAGTGAGATGTTCTTGGTCCATCATTTGCCTGATTTGAGGAAAAACAAATACTCATCAGGTGCCCTGGACCAGAGTTGACCCAATCTTACCATCTGTCTCCATGGCCTTTTGTTGTGGAGGAGACTGTCGCCTGGCCAACAGGAAACAACAAGCGGCCTGCTGTAATGTCAGAGATGCCCTTTTCAGGTCTACTTTAGCTCAGAGGAGTGTTACCAAAAATGATGCTCCATGGCTTGTTTCACTATGAAAAAGTGATCCCTTCACTGGATCCCTGTCACCGTTCTCCTGGGGAAACTTTGTTTGTTTGCTTTACTAATGCGATATTGTTCTGTCCCTAACCCTAACCACCTACGCAAACTCCCCGCCAGGCAACACGTCTGAACAGTCCTGAGTCCTGTTTTGTGGCCAGATCCTAACCCTTCAGTTCAACAGGTTTAAACAGGTTTGGGGGAAGTAGCAAAATGACTGCATGCGCTACACAAGGTTTTCTCAGAGCTCTGTGTTAAATTTTCCCCTTCACTACCGCATAGCTGTGTCAGTGTTTGGTTTCCCTCGGGCTCTCTGCCTGCCTGCCTGCCTGCCTGCCTGCCTGCCTGCCTGCCTGCCTGCCTGCCTGCCTGCCTGCCTGCCTGCCTGCCTATCGGTACGACCTTGCAGTGTTTGCATAGTCATTGAAGTAATCACAGCCAGCAGTTCCCATCTCAGTCTCCTCTCCCCACGTCGCTCCTTCCCTGGAGTGGCTGCCACTAAATGGAAAACTGCCAGGAATCATCTTCAACACAAGCTATATCACCTGACCACGCCTGCTTGATTCAATTTCTGTCCCCCCCCCCCTCCCTATTTTTTTCATTTTCACTTTCATGCCACTCCTCCATTTATATTCCCCCCTTCTTCTTACCGACTCGGCGAGGCAGATGGCCGGGCCAGGCGCTAACTCATTTGTAAAGCGGTTATTGCTCTCGGAGAGGGGCAGGCTGATTGTTTGTGAAAGCACTTGTGAAAGTCTGTTGTTGTTTTACTCCTCTGTTATTTAGCTGCTGGTAAATGATACAGATTTTTTTTGAAGGCATTAGTTTGTGTTTTTGCCGATGACTTGCCATCTTGCATGTCAGTACTTTGCATGCCATGTAGTGGATTATTTTATCCAAAACACCTTTAAAATACCTTGAGTGCGTACATTTTTAGGATGAGTACTAAAAGGATGTGAATAAAACCCTTAACCCTGGTAAATAGAAATGTCCACTCTCTGATGCTCTTAGACTGTGAAGATATCATCAATTCGTGATGTTCAGTGCATTTCAGTAGTTATTTTGTGTAAGTGTTTTTTGGTGAAGCCACTTTCTCTCAACCTGCCTCTCCTACTTCAGCTAGAATGAATGAGCCAGAATGACTTTTCACAATCCCCAGAAAACATGCCTGAACTTGTTGCTTTCAATCAAAGATGGGCGTATGGACATATAAATATAGCTAGCTAGCGAAATCAACATTGGGCATGATCTCGACCACGGCCCTTACCTAAAATGCAACGTGTCTTGTGGCTGCATTGCATCATTGAAGCTACTGGCAGTGGAGAAATTGGTACCTCTGCCTCTTGTACGATGGATTTCTCCCCGTATGATTGGTAAACATGTCAATGGTGCCCGCAAAACGGTGAGTCTAGGAAGGAGCCCTTGCTCTTTGATTGTGAAACCTGACATTTACCATTGATGTTTGAAATAGCTGAACAATTTTCTGCTATCAAACTCCGTTGTAGGCTGCAGTCGAAATATCTTGACGTGACATCACATTGTCTGTGTTTGCCAGTTATCTGTGGCAATAAGAAAAATAAAACACCAAGCAACAAAAAAGGCCCAGAAACGCACAGAACATCACCCTAAAACACTAAACACTAACCTTGCATTGAAATTAAAAGGAAAAACCTTTTAATCTCATGCTCTAACCATTGAGTTATGACTGACTTCCCTCTCGATCTTCCAGTGTAGTCAGGCTTATAGGCCTGTGGGCTTATAGTTTGACTCCCTGTGCAGATGAGGCCACAAGCACTAGCCTAGTGGCAGTAAATCATTCCAGTTTATGACTTAGGGTGGGTTCTTTGACACTGATAAGAGTTTAGTCTGATCCTGAACTCAGAACAATGTTAAATAAAGTTCATAAAACAGAATATTTGAGTACAGCAATGCTTTCCTTCTCAGCTTCCTTTTGCCACAGATTTCTCCCAACGTTTGGCCCTAAAGTTGTTTTACAAGGTCCTGACACGCCACAGGCTGAATGTGGGATCGTCCTCAGCCTTAGATCGATCTCTCCGCCTCTGTCCTCATACCAGCCCTTTACTCTCCTCCTCCTCCTCCTCCTCCATAAAGAGGTGAGCTGTTTAGGCATGTGGCGCCAAGGATCCTGGGACACGTGGCCTCCTCACCGTAGCTGGAGGAGGTGAAAAATGTTTGAGTACATTTTTTTTTTTCTCTCTCTCTCTCTCACCTACATTCTTGTAGGTGACAGGTTGATACATGATGCTCTGTTGAACAAAGAAAGAGAGTGTGTGTGTGTGATTGTGTGTGTCATGAAACGCAACATTTGAGAGAACCTGCAGAAAAGAAAGTAAAGAGAGTGGCATGGCTAGTAATTAATTATTAAAGATATATGACAAAGACAAGAACACACCTGAATTGGATAACAGAAACAGGAAAAATAAGTAAGGAGAGTAAAATGAAGTCGACTTGATGCCAAACTCAAATGACATGTGATCTGCTGAAGAGCAGCAGCAGCAGCAGCCCTGGTTTCAGCAGCACGGCCTGTTTTCCATGAAGCAGCTCTGCAGCGTGTCCCTTGGTTTAACTAGGATACGTGATGATCAATGAGGCTCTCAGTGGGGATGCAGCAAGCTAACCTACATGGACTGAGAGAGGTGCAGAGCCACTCACTGCATTGCCAAAGAAACCAGCCACTAGGACACATGCCATGCCAGTACCATAAATCATGATCTCTCACATGCTTGGTTTTGATAAGGGACTTGGCAAAAGCCTGGTTCACCAAAACATCTTGACTTCTGCAGTATTTTCATGTTGAAAATATGAAAATAGTGAAATATACTAATGTGGATTTACCCGGACGCTTTCTAGCACGATCTTACTGGTGCAACTAGACATGGAAACTGGCTTTAGATAGCACACATCATAGTATCATAGCCTTTAAACTGTATTTTCTTTGCACAGGCCTAAACAGTGGACATTGACACTCAAATCTGACACTCAAATCTGGTCAGAATATATTCCTGTTGGTGATCCAGAGAGACCTCAGACCTCATGCCTTCACCTAAAATCTCCATTACATTGCCACCTTGACCCAGTAGCAGCTTACTCTGTACCAAAAGAGGAAACTTCTGCTACCTCTGATAGCATTGGGGTTAATCTCTCCATTGTCTAAAGATAAAGTTTATTTTAGTTAGTCAATAAGCAGAAGAGCAGGGATCCTGAATGCCTCCAGCTTTAACTTAGTCCAATTAGTGCCTCTGTCTCTGTCTGTCTCTCTCCTGTCTGTTTGACGTACATTATTCCCTTATCACTCACAGTCTCTTCCTTTTGTACTGTCGGTGACCTCGTGAAAAGACATCGGAGAGACTGTTGGGCACCTTGTCAAGTGTAATTATACTCTAAGCTCCTCCAATTGCTCTGTCATTTTGTCATTGTGTGCTGCCACTGAGCTTTCATGCGCCACAGTATTGGGATTCAGCGCTTTCTGTAGGGCAGCATAGTTAGCTGGCTTCCTCTTGGATGAGTCCACAGGAGCTAGAGGCAGATATTCCCACAGTAGGACCCCCCCATGCCCTGCTGAGCACAGCTGCTTGCTTCATATAAACAGCAAATTTATACTTAAAATGTTCCCACATCTTTGTGTGGTTCAAGTTACCAAGGACAAAACTTGAGAATAATCTCTGGTGTTCTGTGAGTTCTTTCCACAAAAGTGTGCTGGGGTGTTTCTCCCTCAAGCAACTAAAAAGCCTACTTGTACATTAACCGTTGTTGCATCAACAGGTGACAAGCGATCGAAATACTTTTACTAGTTATTTTGTGCTTTGCATCAAATTTGAATCAAGTGTGGAACAAGTCATGCAGGGGTTTTGTTCAAGTGACCATGAACAGGTTGGCTCAGCAGACTCCTACTGGACAAATTGCCCCATCATAAATATCAGGGACTTTGGTGCACTGACAGTGTTTACATGGAGACGGTCCATTACTGCTTGTTTACATTAAATGATTTGAAAATTAAAGGATGGGACATGTTGTCCCTTCCACACTACTTTCTGGATAATGCTGTTTTTACATAACAGGGTCCATCAATAAGAACTCATGTCAGGCCAGTCAGCCACTGACCCATCAGACCAGACATGTACAGTGCAGGTCACATGGTCCTCTGGATTGAGAACCCTACAACCCTGATGGGCTGATGAAACCCTTTCAAAACCAATTGAATGAACTCAAAAATGCATAGCCGTCAAGCTAAAAACAAGACTGTTTTACTTGACATTTTAGAGATACAAGGTTTTCACCCGAGAGCAGCAATATCCTCCCTGTAATGTAATGTAATGTAATGTAATGTAGTCCTCTAACTGACGGTAATCCCTTAATTTCAGGGTTCTGGCATGAGTTGGGCCGTCAGTCAACAGGCCTCTTGTGTCAGGCCTCGGTTGTGACTCACTCTTTTTCCACTGCCCACTCATTTCACTTTACGTCTGTCAGAGACAACTGTTGCGTCTGCACCATGAATGCTGAATGCATGACGTGTAATGTATACAGCAGTACATTCATTATTAGTAGTGCAGTTACTAACTAAAACCAGATATTTTTCAAGTGAATATGGAACTGCATATTGAAATACATATTCCCTAGCTTGTTTCCTTCCTGTAACTCACTCCTACCACTTTTCTGTCCATCACTTGTTTGTCCAGGCCCTCCATCTGGTTCAATCTAGATGTGACAGAAAGCGTATGGACACATGAGGGATACAGAAAGCACATTAGTCCTCTGATCTCACTTCAGTAGGAAACTTCAGTGGCAGTGCTGAATCATCATCTGTAGGCTTTGTTTGAGGTACCTACCACTGTCGTCAGCCCCGCTGGCATTTGACTCATCACCCACCCATTTGACCTCACAGCCATCATTAATGCATCGGGGGAAAGAATGTGGCTTTTCATGAGGAGTACTGACGGCCGCGTGGTTCCCATAGTGGGAACGAACGCCTGCGCCCCTAATGAACTAGAACTGTGGTCCAAGTGTGGTCCAGGGACCTCCAGGGGTCCTTAAGGGTGTTGCTGTAAGTCACCAAGAATATGAGGAATACTTAAATATCACTATTGTTTCATTCAGCAGCATGAGAAAATGTGAAGACTGTGATTCTGATCACAGCTTTACTTTCCCCACTGTTACCTGCCCATAGACCCATAGTTTGCAGTTATGTACTAAACCAAGTCTACCAACAAAATGTTTCTCAGGCAGCAATCACTGGATTGGATCATTGGCCTACTGCAGGCACGTTGTACAGTTTATTTGTGCTATTTTACAAACGTACTGTTTAGTTTGCAAAGTTGTGTAAAGTTTCCCCTCCCTGTACCCCCAATGAAGGCTATGGGCTAATAGGCTAAAGCTATGAGGTGGTTGGGGAAGACTGTTGCAGAGTATTACTGAGGGTTACAGTAGTAGAGTTAGGATGTAGGCCAGCTTGTTTGGTGTGTTGTGAATTTTCTGAAATGCAAGGTAAGGTAGTAATGGGGAAACTGTGACGTGGCAAATATTAAAAGAGGTGGCAGAGTTTGGAAAGTTACACCTCGCTGAACGCGCCCAGGCTTTTACAGCCCGCGTAGAAGGTCACGAAGACCGTTAGTCGGAAGTTTATCACCATCCTGTGTGTTGGCGTTCTGGAGAGAAGATATTATGGGTTGTGTTATCATTTGAAGGTCGTCTTCTAGGTTTAAATGTTCGAAATCCACCCACATAGGTCTAGGCTATTCAGTGCGTTTGACTATATGTAAGGTTTCTGTGGGAGATATGGAGATATGAAGGAGTGTTGAGGTATTATGGCTTATGTGTCGCATGTTATTCCTCCTCTCACCTGATCTTTCCTGTCCCTCTCTAAAGATTATCTTTTTAGCATTTTGCCTTTATTTGACAGGCGAATAAATGCAAAATGCCAAAAATAATCTTCAAAAAATAATAATTATGAAGCTACTGCTCTCCTTCCTGAGGGCGTAGTGGGACTCATCTGAATCAGTGACCCCAGCTGAACCCTGTCTCTCTGGTAGCTGGCAAATCAAATGAGTATATTTTCATTTAATATTAACTTTATTTAACCAGGTTGGTTCCACTGAAATTAACAATGTCTTTTTCAAGAAAGCAGCATCACGACAAACATAGACGTTGCAGACCGACAACATTTATTTGATCTATCTTGACAGACCGTGAGCTCCGGGTTGCTGTGGAGTTTTGAATGAATGAAGTCTACTTAGCTAGATGCCCTCTTTCCACAGGGCCTGGCTTTATCTGTGTCATTAACTCCAGCTGAGCTCAATGCATCAGGGTTTTTTGTAGTGTCCCTGTTCGCTGGGTTAATGGGCATATAGCTTCATTCATGTTCATGAATGGACACCCAAGACAGTTTGGACCAGTGGCCTTGAAGGTACTGTGTCTGTGTCTGAATGAATAAGACAGTCTTATTCCTCCCCACAGGGTATGGTCTTATCCCATTCACTAGACCCAGCTGGGTGATGCTGCTCAACAGTGTAGCTGTGTCTTTTGTAATGTGATCGGACAAGATGGGCGGGAAACTAACTTTCATCCCCCCCAACACAGTGTCATGACGTTTCCTAAATTCCACTTTGACTTTTTTAGCAGCAAAAAAAAGGTGTATTCTGTGTGGACTTACCTGGTTAAATAAGGGTTTTGTAGTCACTCATCTGGGAGAGGCAGGGCAGTCTTCATGTAAGCTGACTGAAGCAATACATGTTAGACTAGTGTGCAGATTGGTACAGACAGAACTGTAAAGCCAGCACGGCAAGAAACTAACTTTTGTCTATAGACCACAGTGGCTTGTAGGTCCTCAAATTCACATGCCGCTCTCTTTATTTTTCAAGCCAACAATGGTGGTTAGCTGCCACAGTGGTTGAAAGAGTACAGCAACTCGGGCTAGTAGCCACAGCCGGTGGTGAATTTCACTTCAGACGGCGTTAGTGTTGGAGCTAGTAATGTTTGTTGGAAACTAGATCCCAGTGAAGGCCAGACTGGTACCTTGCTGCTGTCTAATGGACACACACACACACACACACACACACACACACACACACACACACACACACACACACACACACCATCTGCCTCACCACTCCCACATCAAAAGTCTGGTGTGTGTGGCAGTATGTGGACGTCTGTACTGTGTCTAGACCAGGGTGAAATAGTATCTGAAATCAATTCAAATACTCTCAATGTTTCCTTTCTAGAAAGCCTGATCGCTCCACAGGTTGAGGTTGGATAGGGGATTTTCCACTAAATCACTGAGACACACACACACCTTTTTAGCTAACCTATACGCGTCACAGGATTGGCATACTGCATGATATAGCATGCATCTCTCTGGGCCAAACCCTCGTCTGGCATCAGGCCTGAAGGTATTCTGACCAAGCTTGTCTCCCTCATGCTTCCTCAGTTCTCCAAACCCATACATGCCCATACTACTTTTTTGTTAGTCATGGTCACAGGCCATGACTAGGGTTCAGATTTCATATCAATAAGAATTCTACCTAGAAATGCTATTAAACGCACCAATAGCATCTTTGTCAGGGCAGGAGATAAACAGGGCAGCTTAGCCATACTAGCTGGCTTTTACTCAGACACTGGAGCTGGGAAAGATCTGGGTTGGGAAAGTGAATGGGAGATGCTCTCCTCTCCTGAAATGTCTGCTGTCAAGGTGTTTTTTGGAAAGGCAATTAACCCAACTTCTCTGGTGGTGAAGTAGACGACGGCTCCCAGGTCTGAGTGTGTCTACCTTTATGAATGTGAAGCAGGGCACTGCTGAAAAAGAGATTGCATGCCCACAAAAGCTCTCAGCTCTGGGCTTTCATAAAGCACTGTTATTTAATAGGTGGTGTGGATGTACAATATAGACAGAGGCTGATTAGTGGTGTATAAGCCTACAGGAGGATGTTGAGACTGGCATTAACCTAGTAGTAGGACAGCCGAGAGTCTCCATATCACTGCCTCATATCTTCACCCTCATCTTCATTCTCAGCCCTGTTGGCTCAACTCAGGCTGCTGGATTAAGATAACAGGCTTCAAGATGTAAACAACCATCAGTGGTGATTAGATGCC
Organism: Hoplostethus atlanticus; assembly: GCA_034670405.1. Lineage (NCBI taxonomy): Eukaryota > Metazoa > Chordata > Actinopteri > Trachichthyiformes > Trachichthyidae > Hoplostethus > Hoplostethus atlanticus. The sequence continues at coordinate 1,862,950 of JAXDDX010000075.1, read as the reverse complement.
GTCTTAAGCCCAGTCGTGATGTGGAGAGATGCAACCAAACGGCATTGGATAGGATAATCTCAACTGAATCTTGCTAGCTAACAAAGTTTATTACCCAACAGCAGCATTTTACAGCTCATCGATGTATCTCGATGCTGTTTGTGCCTTCAATAACAACATTAGATCCCAAATTGGACGGGAAAGGTACACACAGCATGCATCTTCCTATGTCCAGTTGTATTTTGTGTCCTGTGCATTGACCACTCCTGTCCACCTGCTCCCCTCTTACATAACAAAAGCAACCCAACCCCCCCACCCCCAACCCCTCACGCCCACGGGCCGTCAGCCAACCCCTGCTGGAGAATTAGCGTCATTAGCAGGGACCAATCAGGTTGTAGGTATTAAGAGCAGATTAGTTATTAGGTTGACAGACACCACTGGTCGTATTGTTTTAAAACTTGGTTGGATGATGCAATTTGGCCTGATGGGGACACTATATAATTAAAGAGCAAAATGTCGAAGTTTGAAAGGCGTCTTGTTGCTGATTGGCTCAAGGGGTGCCTGCATCATTTGTGGTTGATGACATGTTTACTTGTTTGATGTATTGAAATAGTGTGTATCTCGTTTGCATCGCCTATTGCTTACTATGGTCAGAATGAGAGCTCTATGGGCCTGTGCTAGTTGACCATTACAGCACTAAAACCTGCTTATATGATCTATTACTATATTCCCTCTTCACGCTGTTGTTAGACTCAGGGGGCGTATTGGGTCAGTGATCATGACTTGAAGCTGTGGGTCAGCCTGTTGTGGCGATGACCTGCTAGATGAGGGGGCAGGCAGGGTGACCTAGTGGTTAGAGAGTCTCCGTTAGCTAAAGGTTTTCTAACCGCCAACGAAGAAATGCCCTTGAGCAAGACATTGAACCCCCGACCTGCTCACTTGTTGTAAGTTGCTCTGAGCTGAACTGCCTGTCGTTCCAAAATGATATATGCACCATTTGAACGGAGGGAATGCCCTGGTCCCCCTTAGCGAGGGCAGAGCGCGACCCAGCATATGGTCAAACACTCGCCCCTCTGGAACCTGAACGCACAGACCGCTGGAACACTTCACTTCCTCTTAAATTTGGGAAGTGCCCAAACACAAATCTCTCTTTTTTATCTGTCTCACTCTTTCAAATTCTCACTCATTTTTCTTTTTCATTCATCCTTTATTGATCGAGATCTCGAAAAAGAAAACAGAAAAGGTTTGAAAAATGATGATGTCATTGCTTTTAAATCATTGACGGGGACATTTAAAAAAAAAAAAAGTCTGTTCCATTAATAAGGTGCTTACTCACCGTCTCACTCACTCTCTACAGGATGACTGCAGCTCCTGGACAAGTCTTAAAATGTCTTAAATCTAAACTCAAGCCCTTAGAGGTCTCGGATACAGTTAAAGTCTAATTTCAGTTTTAAAGGTCTTAAAAATATGGTTTTGAATTTAACTCTTATTGTCTTGTTGTCTCTCTCCCTCTCCCTCTCGGTGTCCTCTCTCTCTCCCTCTCTCTCTCCACATTCACACTGATCAGTCAGCAGCTGCTGTAGTCGCTGTCTCGGCTCGGTGTGTGAGAGATAGAAGAGCATTCAGGGGAGCAGTGAAAGCCCCGTCGTATTGCACTGGATAATAAAGTCCACAGCTGTCAGACGCAGAGCAGCGCTTGGCCCTTCTGTCTCTAAACACACAGAGCTGCAGCATGGTTAATTGGTCTAATAGTGCACTGATGAAGTACTGTGTGCCAGCCAGTTAATGGGCCACATCTTTAATAGACTCGCTGCTTATGGAGTGTTGAAAATGAGAGACTGGGAGGCCAACGGTAGTTAAGATCCGTATGAATTTTCCTCTCCTTGGTCGTAACGTCTAGACAAACCGCAGTCAGGCCAGGCTGTATTGAAATGCAGTTCATTGTGTTCACCAAGTACTATACATGTACATGGTGTAAGGACAGCAGGACCTCACAAACAGTGCAAAGAGACAGCTGAAGACATACTGTGGAAAGTTGACTAGGCACAGCAGCACTCGTTCAGTACGTCCAATGTTGATTGTCTCTACAAATGTGATAGTTGGTATTATTTAGACAGGCAGGCCAATTAAGAACAAATTGCAAGTGTATGATTTGTAAATGATTACCTTCATGACAATCAATTAAGCTTCTTTACCTTCTCCCTCCATGTTTCTCCCCATCTCTTTGTGCCTTTCTCTCTCTTCTGCAGTTCATCATTTTGACCCATTTGTGTCTCTTTTTACAGTTATGAGTCAATCAGAGCCAGAATCAGAACAAGACCTGAATTCTCCTCTGGATCTGTTTTTCTGACAGCTGTAAGAGAAAGCACATTCTGTAGGGGTTACATGATAGGGAGCTGTTCTCAATTTCTCTTTGAGCTACATTTGAGTGTGTAGTGCTACTGCTTCCTATTGAGAATCCACCACAACCCTGTACCTGTCAATCAGTTTGTTTTTTCTCTCGGCTGTGAGGACTGTAATTCATACCCTGTCTGTGCTGTGTGGGAATGTTCAGTACAAACAAATGGGCGTGGATCCCACACCAGACACATGGGAAGTGTTGTGAGGATGTGTTTTAAAGGGTGAAGGTTAATGGAGGTTGGCTGAGGTGATGGGAGGCTGGTGGCCAGTCACCTGTAGACCACAGGATCACTGGATCTGCCCTCCCACGCCGGATGGTTCAGCACTTCAGCACTTCCAGAGCGGCTCTGAAGGGTCCTCATGGGAGCCGTCATAGGAAGTTAAGCCTAAACAGTAAATTGAATAACTAGTGTATACGGTCCCAGCAGGAACACTGTTTCATGTCCAGCCAACCTGAAATGTTAAGGCAGTGCAAATATCAATTTTCCAACACTATGAAATGGGGTGTATCTGTTTCTATATCTAACTTTGACAGGCATAACTCCTCCTACTCAGTCCGATTGACATGAAACTTGCTACATACATCAGCTATCCTTACAAATTTCACTATTAAAAGTCTTCTAATTTTGAAAGGCCATAACTGGTCCGATTTTGCTGAAGCTGGGAGGGATGGTGCATCATGTTGCTGATTGGCCCAAGGGGTGCCTGCATCATTCGTGGCGTGCAACATGTTTAAAGATGGATCTCGGTGCCCGTGAGGTGGCCTGTGGCATGTTGGGTTATTGTAGCCTGCAGAATACTTCCTGCCTTCAGCTCTGAGCCTCATAAAAGTCATTCAGGACCCAAACTCACTTTTGGCTCTTCACTGAAGCCAATATTTTCCCTCTATTGCATTGTCTGCTCTTTTCTCCTGTTGAATGCAATTGTACTGTAGTTGCATAATTGCCGAGGGCGGTTCCAGTGTTTGAAAGCCTTTTTGTGTTGACTTGCAGTGTGTTTGTCTGCGGGTTGCTTTTCTTCCCTATTCAGTGCAGTCACATTTACTGGGATTACCTCAGACTGAATGAGCAGCCAGGTTATAATGGACATCGACTCTGCAGGCATGTGGGTCTGCAGGGTCTTTTGGACTTAACAACTCCATTCACTCCTAATAATGTTCTCCTGCCTTTTTTGTGTCTTTAATCCCCTATACACCTCCCATTCCTTACATTTCTTTCCCTGTTTTAGTTTATTTTTCCCTCACCCTCGCTTATTCACTCATTTTAAGTTTTTTCAGTCGATCTACTGAATGTGAAAATGGCAAATATCATCAAAGGAATCTATAATCGGTGTGTTTGGTGTGTTTGGTGTGTTTGGTGTGTTCTTGCTTCCATTCGTCCCTCCACCAGCATAGTGACAGCGAACCCAGCTCCACCTCTCCCTCTCCCTCTCCCCATTATCTGTAATCTAATCTTATCAGGAACAACAGCCTGGCCCTTCACAATGTTTACAACCTCTTCTAATAGAATCTCCTCTCTTCCTGTTTCTATCCGGCCCTGTCACGGCCACTGGCTAATCTCATTGGTCATCTGTCCCGTCACTACAGCTGCTGCCCCCAGTATGCTAGCTGTCCTGCAATTGAATTAGATGGAGGTTGTGTCTTGTCTTACAGCGTTAAGGAAGGATCCTTGCATGTGAGGAACAGATCTGTATGTCATGTTGAATGCATGAGCTGAATGTTGGTGAGAAAACGGCCAAAACCGATAATAACATCATCACTATCAACCAGTACGGTAACAACAAACTTTGATAACAAACATGATAAACAGATATTAGAAATATTTTTTGTATTGACTTATATATTGGAGAATGTTTGTTGTTGTTTACAATTTGCTGTCGTATAAGCCAGAGTTCATTGGAGTGAATGGGGCATGACGCTGTGAACGCAGCAGAGCGCAGAATTTCCTGATTACGCCGCGTGATACGGCGGTTAAAGTGCTTGAAGAGAACAGGTGCACAGCAGGAATCTCAGCAGTCACCGTACTTCCTTCGCCAACCTTTCCCCCTCCCACGTCATGTGTTTCTAACACTGATGCTATGGCTTTGAACAGGTAGATCCTTGCAATGGCCCTTTGCCAATGTAACTAAATCCCGGTCTAAACGGACAAGGATGTGACGGAGGACATTCTTGTCTTTGCACATGTGTTTGCATGCCTTGTGTATATTAACCCACACACACACACACAGGTTGGCATTGAAGTATGAGCAGTCTTACCACAAGTGTGTATGTTTTGTGTTTGCATGCCCCAGCTCCCTGTGGTATGCAGTCGAGCAGGTTGATCTGTGTCGCATGGGAAAGGGGAGGTGAAAGGTTTGTCCTGCCCCTTCCTGTCGCTGGCCCCTCCCCTCTAACACTTCACAAACTTTGTTGTCAGGCTGCCACCTAAAGGACGCTGATAGCTGCCTCTTTCTGTGGCCACTCAGCGTGTTGTTTCTGCTTACTGTGGGACAGCAGATGTTCAGCTGCCGTCTTTTTCAAATACTGAGAGTTTATTTGTTTGTTGTGCTGGGGAAAGCTGGACAGGTTCAGGTTCATTGTCATTGTGTGGAATAAAGACGCAGCTTAGTCTCCTTATTGTGTTTACTTACTGCACATCACTAGCAGTGGTTTATTAGCATCTGTTAGTCTACTTCAGTGTCAGTTGCAGAGTGTTTGGTAGCACTCAAAAAGTAGCATAACATGAACCCTGCAGCCTACATCTCACATGAGGCTGACCTAAATATATGTGATGCCATTTCCGTCTAATATTAGCTCTGATGGATTCACCGCCTCAAGCAGAGTCCTAAGCCGTCCCTCTCCGTCTCACTCGGTCTCTTTCTGTCTCACTCAGTCTCTTTCTCTCTGTTTCTTTCACTTTCTGTCATTGATGTAGTTTATCTGCGGCTGAAGAACAGAGGCACAGTCGATTATTATGCTGCTGCAGAGCTGCAGGCAGTACAGATAAGACTGTGCAGGTCTCCTATCTGGAATTGGCAGCGTCACTCTGTGTCCCTTCTTATTCTCTAGCCATTAACCCCTGCTCTGGACCGAAATGGGAAATTAACAGTATGCTAAGCCGCTATCAAAGCTGTATAATTGGATGCTGCACTCAGTGTGTCTCAGCTGTGTGTGACCACTGGTTCCAGTTAGCGTCCGCTGTGTGTGTACCACATAGCCTGCCATCTAGGCTAAATGGTCAGTGTTGAGAGTGGCCAGATTGTGTAACCCTCATCCCAGTTGAGCTCTGCAGCTCATGACCAGCTCCGTGTGGGTTAAATTATCAAACTGAGCTCAAAACATTTTCCTTGTAAAACACGTTTTAATGGAAAACTGTCTTCACATTTGAATTTGCTTCTACATTGGACATGCTATGTTCATGCTCTCTGAAAAACCCCATGATAGTAATAGTCACTGCTATGAAAATCGGCACCAGTGTCACTGCTGTTAGTGTTTTTTACTCTGGGATCTAGTCGAACCTGTACAGCAGCCCACCGCTACCCAAAACACTATGGAGTGTAAAGAGAGCGTCTCCCTTAGTGTAAGAGGTCAACCTCTTAATGTCCTGCTGCAGTGTTCCTTTGTGTGTGACCATCCGTCTAGTATTGATCTGATGGTCAGTCTGTTCACACCAGCTGCTCAGGCCAATACCACTGCTGTAAAGTTTAGAAACCATGAGCCAACCTGGCACATCCCAGCCTTTCATTACATAAGGGTTGCCATATTTTGGACCAAGCACATATTGCTGCTGTCACAGAATTGTTTTGCTTGAACTAAAGGTTTACATAGCTCTTTATAGGTAGAGCAAGTCTCATGACCTTGGTGTTTTCAAAACCCATCATATTAAAACAGTCTCTGACGGGGCATCCTGACGATGTCCTGATGTCATCCCTCCTCTCGCACCCAATCTTTCCATTCTCTCTACTGCTAACGATCAAATAAAGGAAAAAATGCCAAAAATAATCTTGTCAGTCTCTGACATCATTCTGACATTTTTCCACATTGCCTCTGAAGATATAGGGTATTTGTCTGACAGCAGACAAGGACAGAGCGTTAGGGACACCCTCCAGATATGGCGTTGTGTCCATATCTTGCTTATGTCAAGACTTAAAAACTTCTTGAACCTCTTTCTTCTCTCCTTCATCTCCTACATCTTTTAATTAATTGGATTTAATGGGTGAAAGAGCAGGCGGCCTAATAGTTTCACGTTCCATGTAATCTGCTCTGGGTCTGAGCCGGCACTTTAATAATAACAAGGGAGGGACATGACATGACCTCAGCTCGGCTGTGGCTGGCAAGTACATCTACTCTACTCCGCGTTGGCAGGTGTCCAGCCGGGTACTTTTGTTTTGTAAAAATAATTCTGCCTGGTAAAATATTAAAAGCTGGCTGCTGAATTTTAAAATCCACCAGATGGAGAGGTGATGTTCCCCCCTGATTCACTGACTTTATAGCACCGTTGTACTGTTATACTGAGAATATCCCCACTGTAAAGAAAAACCCCTATCATCCCTTTTGTGGAGAGCGGCAGTTTATCGAGTTTCCTACCAGTTTCCTAAGTGAAATTGAAATCAGAATGGTGTTAGGGGGGAAGTGTGGTTTTATGGGTTACGTTGAAGTGGGATACGACCCAACTGGCTTTGTGACGGTTGATGGACTGCTAGGACTTCCCCTTTGACACACACTTTATCACATGTTCCCTCAACATTGTGGGCTAACGCTGCAGAAAAGTGTCGCCTGCGTTGAAAACTGCCTGCAATAAACGAGACTGACTGCCTGACGTCCAGTTCAAAGCAGTTACCTGGGACAGCAGCCATGATCCGCCTGAGGAGAGGCTTGCTCCATACGCTCTCAACACACGGAGAAGATGATGTGTTTACGTATTGCTCACCACCCAAGGTAGTATTTTATTAATTGATCTATTTAATTGATAGCCCATTACAGCAACGTCTGAGGCAGCTGCTGAGAAACTTTCCCTGCTGGCATCTCTCATTTTTAGCTTTGTCAGTCCAAGCGTCTGTATTATGCAGTATACACCTTCGGCTTGTTGTGTTGTGACAGTATAGAATCGCCTACTTTTCTGTCTACTTCTAGTCCGCCGAATAGTCAATTCTCATTGGTACCTCCAGCTGTTTGCTCGGCTCCTGCATATTTCATCCCTATTGATCCCCATGCAATAAAAAACATCACAGGCCCAGTGTTAGGAGGCCTCAGGGCCCCGGCATTATTTATGATCCTCTCTGCCCTGTCAGTCCCCAGCCAGGCAGCTCCTTTGTAATGCCAGCATGAAATACTCACGATGAGCAGCCCATTGACTGGATCGGTTGTGTGTCCGGGGCTTTGAAGAAGGATGTTTATTTATTAGAGGGAGCATGTTGGTTGTACTAAAGCTCTAAAGATGTAGTTACACTTAATACAGGGTGTGTTGATTTGGTTGTTTGGCTGAGCCTTGGCAGAAAGGCAGGCTAGTACGTCCCAAAATGCAGAACACGTTTCCACTATCGAACAACCCACTAGGTTTTTTAATAGAATATGGTAGTTGGTCACCTGCCAAAGTGGCTGGTAGAGGACTAGGCATAGGCCTGGAATATTTCTGCAGTCTAGCAGAAATTTCAGAATCAAAGTGTTCGCAATTTTGCACCACAAGGAGAGCAAGGAGAACCATTTTAGTAGCATGGGATTCTAATGATAGAGTCAAGCTCCCCAAGAAATTGAAAAACTAGCAAATGTGCAATTTGAGATTCAATTTTTGTATTTTCAGGGATTTTCATACTCATACATGTTCAGGATACATCTCTACAGTTTTACTTCCTTATTTCCACCTCATGGGTCCCTGCCTCTTACATAACGACAGCTCCTTATGTCCTGTGTAGCCAGTCCATCTTTCTTTCACTTCCTACTCTGTGATTTACTCCCTTCCTCTGCCCTCCTTCTTTCACTCCGCTGATGCATTGCTCCTCCATGGCGGAGGACGGCTATGTCAGATGGAGCTCGGGCTTGTTATTTCTCTCGTGACCTTGCAGTATCTTCCTTTGTGCTCCTGTGTAGCTCAGTGGGTAGAGCATGGCACTGACACTGCCAGAGTTAGGGGTTTGATTCCCCCTGTGAAGTACCACTCATGCTAAACCTGTATTCATAGTATTTTAAGGTGTTTTGGATAAAAGCAACTTGCATGTGTCCTTGCTGTGGCTGCATGCTGTGAAAGCTGTGAACTAGGCATGCATCAGTCTGAGAATTTTTTGATGGCATTATTACAGTTATTATGTGGTAATTTATTTTTACACCACAAAAGGGCAGGGGAAATCAAACAGTTTTATTGTGTTTTCTCAAAATGTTTCTTTACGTCCTGCAAAGAAAACACGCACTCTATATTGAAAACACATTAAAAACAGCAGACAAATACAGAATACACGGTAGCTGCCCTTTGAAACAGAAATAATAATGTACCTGCCTCTTGAAAGCATCAAATAATGGACTTGGTGTAATAGGTTAGTATTTTACAGCTAGTCAAACAGTTTAATCAGTACACGTGGGAAACAGGAAGTAAATGATTGCAGCGAACGACTTCTCACAACAGCCCTGCAACAAGTGGAACACCCTGATGAGTTGGAGTACTTGAACTGTGGTTTGGCGAGTCTTTGGTGTGCGATGTAATACCCCCGCTCCTGCTTTGTTGATGTTTCCTTACACAAATCCCTGACGCAATTATCTCACTGCTAGTGTTGATTGTAAGTGACAATTTCAGATTTAGTCCCCTACCAGTTTATCGCTTCATAAAGCAACTTGGAGGATAGATGGTGATCTGCAAGATGCTGTACCAAGTCAGATGTGTTTGACCCTTTTGCAAACTGAATATCTTCTTCAACACCCCTCCGGTCATTGTTAAGGGATCCAAAATGACTCATCATTTCCTACACTGCTGTTTTAAGGTGCTTTTTTTTGGTGGGTGTAAGGTTGGGACGTCGTCTCCTCTCTGTTAACTCATGCAGCCCCCCACACAAACACACACAAAGTGATTCAGTCTCGTGAGAGGTTTTGACCGCATTCAAAGAGCATAGAACCGTAGACATAGATACTGCACCTTCTAAAATACTTACAATGAGAAAACCGTTTTAAAGCGCGGTTAACCGTCACATCGGTTAGTCGCTGTGAAGGTGTTTTTGTTGTTTATACTGTCTAAGGTTGTCTTACATCACGGCCCGTCATTCAATGTCCAGGAACTTTTCGCTGATGACATAAGAGACTTTAATCCACTCATATCCATCTCTCTCCCTCCTCCCCTCTCTGCCATCTCTCCCCACCATCAGGCGCTGTCTCCGTCGGGTCAGGGCCACCCCGAGTCGCCCGTCTACACCAACCTCCAGGAGCTGAAGATCTCCCAGTCCAACCCGCCCCCCCAGCCCTCCAGCTCCCCCGTCCACATGCTGGGCGACTGGGAGACCCACAAGGACCAGAGCGGCAGGCACTTCTACTACAACCGCTCCACCCAGGAGAGGACCTGGAAGCCCCCCCGGGCCAGGGACACGAGCACCGGCAGCTCCCGAGGAGACAGCCACAGCACAGGGGAGAGCACCGAGGTAGGGACCACCTGCTGAGGGTTGGATGGACACACACACACACACACACACACACACACACACACACACACTTAGCAGTAGTGTCGTAGCATCATGGGTCAGAGCTGCAGCATTTTAGAGACGTATTAAATACACAGGAAATGCAGTAGACCAGCGCTGCACAATAGCCATACTGCACTGCCACCTACAGGCGAACAACAGGTCACTGCCACTGGATGAATTATTTGTCACAACAGCAGCAGTCACCTTCCAGGTTTACATCACACTGTCCAGAGTCAAACATAAGCATGAGTGATTTCTGTCTGTCTGTTGGGTCTTTTGGCTCTACTTTCTGTACTATGTGTGTTGTAGTGGTGTTGGGACGTCTCTTAGCTTAGTGCTACTCTGTGATCTTTTGGTTTGTTTTCTGGGTGTACTCCACTCTTTTCTCCTTTATAACTCTACGGTGCCCTCTCTCCTCTTTCTCTCGCTCTCTTTGCATCAATGCCAGACCACGCCCCTCTCGCTCTCGCCATCCTTCCTTCCTCTCCTCTCACTCTCCATCGGTCGTCTACAGCCTCTGTCGTCGGAGGACACCTGCCTCAGCGCCTACTCTAGCCAATCAGACAGCCAGTATGGCTCGCCGCCGCGCGGTTGGTCGGAGGAGCTGGATGAGTACGGCCACACGCTGTACATCAGCGACTATACTAATGAGAAGGTACCGGCTGCACAGGGGCTGATCCGCTGTCATAACTGTGGTGATCTCTGGGGCTTCTGGGTTGACTTGGGGAGAATTTCCAACTGAGCTGCAACTGAGCAGTGTTTCCTCTACGTGATGCAGCAGTGGTGGGTGGGCCACCACAGCAAGAAACATACGATCTTAACATAATTGTGTTCTATAAAATAATAGATTGAATGTATTCATTAAAAGAATAGTTTAAATTTAAAAACAATAATAATTCTAGTGCTGCAACTTGCACTTGAACCTTTACTGAGACTTGAACAGGGATGGACCTGCAACCAACAACTACCACTGCTACAGCATTAACACAGGTTAGCTGTGTAGCTCCTCTCTCCTCTCTGTAATACTACAGCATCACCATCTGTGCACCACATTGCACATGAAGAGGATTAGGCTCCATGTTTGTGTTCTGGTCGTTAGGTTTAATCTTATAGCACAAATACACTGTGCCTGTGGTAGGTCAGCATACACACCTGTGTGTGTGTGTGTGTGTGTGTGTGTGTGTGTGTGTGTGTGTGTGTGTGTGTGTGTGTGTGTGTGTGTGTGTGTGTGTGTGTGTGTGTGTGTGTGTGTGTGTGTGTGTGTGTGTGTGTGTGTGTGTGTGTGTGTGTGTGTGTGTGTGTGTGTGTGTGTGTGTGTGTGTGTGTGTGTGTGTGTGTGTGTGTGTCACCACCAGTGGATAAAGCATGTTGACGACCAGGGCAGGCCTTACTACTACAGTGCAGACGGCTCCAGGTCCGAATGGGAGCTACCCAAGGTGAGACCCTGTCACCCTCATCTCCATGACCAACTAGTTAGTTAGTTTCTCTTAACGAATCTTACAAAGCTAAAGAACAAAGTATTTTTGACTTGTTCAATGCATAGTTACTGTTTTGCAATTCCAGTCATTCCATTTCAAGTGGGTTTTCTTAAAACTTCAACCATGATTAAAACGCCCCTCTTGTGATTTTGACTGAAGGGTGTGTTTTTACATATAAATCTTTTAACATTTTGTAAACTTTTGGCAGCCGTCACATTCAGCCTATTAAGAAATAACTGAGAATGAATAGTCATCACTTCCATTTCTATCTACATTTTGAATTGGTAGCATTGAAATGATACGTTTGTCACATGTCATCCTTCCTCTCACCCTGTCTCTCTCCACTATTAACTCTCAGAATAAAGAAATCTTTAAAAAAAGGGAAGGAAATGATATTGACACAGGCTGCTTTTGGTCCTCTCCCTGTAGTACAACCACTCCCCTCCCCAGCCGCCCGGAGACGCTCCAAAGAGCCGCAGTCTGGACAGGAAACATGTGGACCCCATCGTCCTGACCAAGTGGAGACACAGCACCTACCTGGAGCCCAACGACAAGGTCTGACACCATATCTGCAGTCCGTAGAGTGATGAAATGTTATTATTGGACAGATGTTAATGTCTGTCACACCAGCCAGTTGTGTTCACTACTTGTTCCTGTTCACCTCTGTATGATAAGCTGACATGAATCCAGAGTTACAGTTCTAGACTGGTTGTGTTGCAGCGGCTGTTCAAAACCAGGCGTTTCCGTGCAGGCTCTGCCCGCCCACACCCATACAGAAACCAAGTCAGTGGCCTGTCCTTCAACTCCCAGCGACCAATCAATGCCCTGTCCCTAAAGCCAAGCAGCCAATCACCTTGCATGATGATGATCAGGGCATCAAGAATGACGATGACCACATCGCATCCCTTTTCCGTTCCCAAATCCACCTGTTCTTCCAGCCTGATTCCTTGAGTTGATTGAGCCTGCCGATGTGAATCATTAGACCAAGGAAATGATGACAGTTTGGCCACAATGATGCTGATTTGTCTAAAAAATATTGATTATAATTCAGTTGAAGTGGTTTCTAATATGAACGTGAACATCTGATGACTACGTGCCTCCTTGCATTAGTAATGATCCAATTCCCTCTCGTGGACATAGATCCGCTCCACGCTCCACCACATCATGTCATTACTAATTGCCATCCTAACTCTAAAGGAGTATCACTCTTTCATTGACTCTCAACTGTCTGTGTGTCCTTAACCTGTCGTGTGTTCTCATTAACCTTCTGTTGTTAGTTGTTGATCCTCCTGGTTGCTGTGACAGTGTTTTGTTCATCCCTGTCTCCACACTAGGATGCTCCTCTGGGCCCCAAGCCCTCCTCTCCTGACTCTGACTCCTGCCCTTCATCTCCCAAGCCCCCCGACTCCGTTAGTATCCCCCCCTCTTCCCCCCCCCTCCTCTTCACTCCTCTGGTGTGGCTCTGTCTGCAGACTCACTGGGGGGTCAAGTTGGCCCCTGGTTATAGGCAGTGGTATCTTGCTTCCTCCACAGGTCTGGACAGTCTGGGAATGTGTGGGAAAGGAATGTGGTAATTTCCTAATCTTGATAAGTTTGGAAATTGCACAAAGAAGTACGGAAAATTATTTTTGTACTGCCCCGGTATACATACAACTACACATTGTGTTTTAGAGCCCGTCATCTCCCATATTCTGATATCTAATCTTCACCTGTAGAGTGATATGGAGTTAGTAAGGATAACACAACTATCTGTAAATCACAACAAACACCAAAATCTTCAAATCAAAAAAAAGAAAGTAAAATGAAGCTCTGAAAAAAGTATAGAAATTGAAACTGTGTAGGAACCTTGTCTGTTATTAGGCAATGCTGATGGGCAACGTTGCCTGAGGAGTTGCCTTACCCTTGTTGCTTTATATCACATAGGAGCTTGTTGTTGCCAGATTTTTGACGCTCTTCTTGCTGGGAGCGTTGCCCATCTACGTTGCCCATCTACGTTGCCCTACGTTGTCACAAAGCTTCAGGGCAACTTCACCCCTGAGTCCATTGCCTGTTTATTTCTGCCCTTTTTAATCCATTTGTCCAGTGTCACATCTGCATTTTAACCAATTACCTTTTTTTTCCTGATCGGGCATGATGATGGCATTTGCATCATTTTTCTCCGAGCTGAAAGCGGTGATGGTTTCGGTGGTGGGGATGTGGTGGTGGTGGTGGTGGTGGTGGTGGTGGTGGTGGTAGTGTTTATCCTAGACAGCTGCTTTCTCTCAACCTGTGACACTGGTACGGTTGTTAACCAGTTTGTGTCTGTAACTGGTTTTCTTACCGTCTTCACTTGCAGCCCTCTGAGAAGTGTGGCGTTCTGAATGTGACCAAGATCACGGAGTACGGCAAGAAAGTACGGTGAGTAGAACTGAGTCTTTGGCTGAAGCTTGTACAGTACCTTCATTTGCTGGGATTAAGTAACATTAATTGACAGTGTTATGTAATAGTTAGTGGTGCTTGGGGGCTATTTTAGTTGTGGTTCCATATTAGTCTCTATTTTGGTCCCAGTTATGGACTAGGACTAGTGCTAAAAAAAGGTTGTTCTATCATAATAAAAGCATGAATTCTACACATAAGAGTTACAGTTAGAGGCACATTTGGCAAATTCATGCTGTTGTAATATTTCTATATTACGTTGCTGCACCACTGAATACACAGGAAAGCCTGTTGGTTGGTGCAGAGTCACCAAGAGTGGTTAAATTATCTTCTACAGGAAGAACTGGACCTCTTCCTGGACAGTCCTACAAGGATCTTCGCTGCTATTTGCCAAAGGCCAAGGAGGCGGGACCAGCTGGGTGAGTGACAAGAACCTTTTTGTTCTCGGAGGAGGTTGTGTCTTATCTCTAACGTCAAGAGATGAACAGGGAGGAAATGGGAAATATTCACTGCAGATTCACAGCCACTGAGTAGTCAGCATCTCTGTAGTGTTGCTGCTCTTGTACATTACGACCTCCAGTGACGTCACCCCATTCAAATCTCTCAAACTTAGATCTCTTAAAACAAACCAGTTTGCAGGACTCAGTTATTAAACCCACTTTGAATTGTAAACCAGTGATTTGCTTGCAAGGTTTGTTCGCCAAATTTCATTCTCTGTCACTGGAGGGAAGGTGGCGTTAATTTCTCTTTCCTGGATGTTTCCTTCTCTTCCTATGTGTCTTTGGCTCCATCTATTCATCCCTTACTTTACCCATGCATCTTTCTTTTCTCCATCCCTCCATCCCTCCATCTACTCCTCTCTCCATCAAGCCATACTACCACAGTGGCTCCTTCCCCGAGTTGCTCCTGTCGCTGTTGAGTAGCTGGAGGCCTTCGGCTAAACGGCGTCCCGCTGTCTCCTATGGCCGCTCTGGGCCTGGCCACGCCCACTTTGTATGTCCTTCCTCCTTCCTCCTGTGTGTTTCCCTCTCTGCTCCTCCCTTGGCATGCCACCTCCCACCTGTCTGTCATGCTCCAACCCCTCTATGTGTTATTGGTCAATCATTGGCATTGATTAGACATTCTCACTGTATACATATCGACTGGCTGTGGCTTGACATGTCAGAATCATCATTTTACATTTTACATTTTATGACTTTAGCTGATGCTCTCACCCAGAGCGACTTACAGTGAATGAGCAGGTTCAGTGTCTTTTTACCAGGACACATGGCAGGGATTGAACCTGTGGCAGTCTCACAACCCACTAGGCCACCCTGCCAATCAGTTTTATTCATTGGAACTTAATAAACCTTAATGTTTAGGTGCTCTAAGTCTATTTATATTACATAGATGCATAGATGCCTGCTATGGATGTAAATGGCCTCAGTTCTGCCACTAGGGGAGTGTCATGCATGCATAACGTGGACAGAGCATGACACAGGCAGGATTACACTCATATGTACATGTAGTGTTTTTAAAGGTGTGTGTGTGTGTGTGTGTGTGTGTGTAGACTGAGGTAGGAGGAATCAAACCTGAAAACCTATTTTTTTGAGTTTTGAGTTATCATCTCTCAAAGTAAAGGAAAGTTCAACCACCTCAGGTAATGCATCACCTTTACCCTGATGTTGAGAATTCATGAGGTTAAAGAAAAGGAGATTTTACCAAAATGTAAAATATCTGCTTTGACACAACACAAATAAATGAAGTCTGTTGAATTGCCCTTCAAAGCAGTTCATGACAAAATACATGCACATGTTGTGGACTGCCTCTCTCAGCGACTACATCCTTACTAACAGATCACTGAGTGACCTTGACCTGGCTCTCTGGTCTGCATTCAAATAGTTTAAAATCCTCATTTTCCTCGTAACGTCTTCTTTGACCCTGCAAGCAAAATTCTGTAAATGAGAAAGGGCTCGCTCACTTTCCTTCCAAGGAGCTGCTGAATTCAAACATTATCAGAAAGTAATTTAGGAGGCTGAAACACACATTCTCCATAATCACATTTCTAAGTAGCATAATTGTGTTTTTCTGAGCTTGTGCTGCTGAAATGACATTTTTAAAACGGTGTGAACAGCCCTCGTCTGCGCTAACCGGCCTTTCCCTTGATTCCCTCCCTGTCCCGCCCAGTTTGGAGGCAGTCAATCCAAGCCGGAGTTCACCGTGGACCTGAAGGGAGGCTCGGTGGACTGGGCTTCCAAGGACAAGTCCAGCAAGAAGCACGTCATTGAGGTGGGGGAGAGTTTTTATTTGTGTCCTTAGTTCTCTGTAACCAACCATCAGACCTGGATGAAATAGTATTTTATTCAAACCATCTTCATTGTCGGTTTTCTCTCATGACTTTTTGACTGAATCGTCCTGATGCCTGATGGTCAAAACCAGAACCTTTAAAAAGTCTTAAGATGTCTTAAATTGAGTTATCTAAATTCAAGGCACAGGATTCAAAATGTTGTTTTCTCAATTGTTTTGTGATACACCGTTTGGAAAGAAATCCTTCCTATCACAAAGAATCTTGTTTTTCACTTTTTATTTAGTCTAACTGGCAAAATTGAGTGGGTAAAAACTGATGAATCTGATGAACCTTCAGACACTGAAAACATGAGAGAAAACAATCAGGATGATTTGAAAAAAACATAAAGCAACTCCTTGTAAAAGAAGGAGTTACTATTGGACCCAGGTCTGCTGTTTACACACTCTCACACACATTTTCTCATGAAGCTGATGCTTACCGTCCGGTTCATACACAAGGCTGTTGTAACTAAACGCTGTTGGTTGATGGACGTTGTGTTTCTGTCTCTCCTGGTTGCAGCTGAAGACTCGGCAGGGCACGGAGCTGCTGATCCAGTCGGAGAACGACAGCGTGGTCAACGACTGGTACCGAGCACTGCTGGACACCATCAGCATTCATGTGAGGACCTCCACCCTCCTGTTTCCTCACACTGAACAATGTCAAAAGGCCACCAGACGCAGTAACCTGGGTGTTGTATTTACACAGAGACAACATGGCGCAGTGCAGCGGAGTGGCGAGCGGTAGACCGACTATTAAATCCATGTAAACGCCAGGGGTATTAGAGAAATCATGTTACTTTGAACCATGTGAATCGAAATATTAGCTTAAGCTGATTACTGGGTATTGGTGTGCATGTAAACGTGCTCACTGAGGCCATTTGTGCATCATAAGAAGCAAAATGAATTACAACCATCAGTCAAGACACCCAGTCAACTCTGTCTCATTCCACAATTATCCCATAAAACATTAACAATCAATCAAAAAATCAACATGTGATCAGTCCTGGCCACAGGCGTCTCTCAACAGATTGAGAATGTTGTTATTGTGAGAGTCCAAAGGTAGAAGTGAAGATATTTATGATTGACCCTCTTGTATTTCCATGTGTGTTTGTTCCCTCCCTCCAGGCCTGGGAATCTGATGAGGCTATAGAGGTGGACATGCCTGAGTCTCCTGGCGTGGAGAAACAGGACAAGGAGAAAGAACACAGAGACTCCAAGAAGGGTAGAGGTGTGTGTTGTTATGGTCCATGTGTGTGATGCAAGCAAACAGACATATAAACACATATATATATATTGTGCAGGAGAGACGGTAGAAATAATGGACTTACCAAACCTCTCACCTCAATATGAAACCAAACAAATCCATCATTTGGTTTAAGAGTTGCTGGATTGGAAAACAGAAAATAAATTCACAAAATAAAAAGATATATAAGATCTGAAATGAAAAACCTGTAAAAAGAGCATGTGTGTGTTCGTGTGGGCGCACACTTTCAGTTTCTATCTGAAAGTGTGCACATGCAGCCTCCACGGCCTCATGTGCTTCGCAATAAAAACAACTGCTTATCAGTTACATTCGCCCAAAACAACCCTGGTCATCATGCTGATCGGTGTACTGAGACGAATGGTTGCCCCGTCCCATCTCCCCTCTGCAGCCATGAAGAGCTCCAGCAGCATGGACGCCTCCGACAACAAGAAGACCAGACACAAGCTGAAGAAGTTCCTCACCCGCCGCCCGACCCTGCAGTCCGTCAGAGACAAGGGATACATCAAAGGTAGCGGAGACGACAAATCTCACATCGTCTTTCAGGCTCAGTCATTTCTGCTACGACAAATAACTATTATTATTATTATTATTATTACTATAATGCCTTCGCACACTTGTTCTGTAGATTTTCATTCATACATTTCTACTTCCTCTATACATTCCTACCACTCTGTCAGTGTTTGAATTGTCTGTTGAGTGTGTTTATATAACCCCCATTGGCTTTATTCTTATTTCTATCCTATTCTACTTTGATCTACCCTAGTACTATTTGCTCCTGCTAAGGCCCAGGCTCCCTATGGGGATCATTACAGTTTCATTTAATCTGATAAATATAGCCAACTTGGATATTTGTTGAATTAAGATTTTAGTCTAGACAACATTTCGAAGAACACAAGAAGAAAACCTGATTCCCCTGCGCTCCAGTAGAAACAGAAATAAGGGACAAGACGTAATGTTGCATTTTTTATCGGTGGTGTGTTTATTGTTAGACTTGTTTACTTCTAGTACTGCTACACCCTGCTCTTCGATAGATCGATAAAGTGTCCTATGCGACATAAAAACACTAGTTATCTGAGATTGAAGTACCTGCATATTGACCGTAAAGGTAAATGTTAACCATTGTCAGAGGACTTGAGCGTAGAGGAAACTCATATCTGACGGAGTACTTTGGACTGAATGGTCTTTATCTGTCTCCAGATCAGGTGTTTGGCTGCAGCCTGTCCAGTTTGTGCCACAGGGAGAACAGCACAGTGCCAAGCTTTGTCAGGATGTGCATCGACCACGTGGAGAACAACGGTGGGCGGCATTGATGCATTTTATTCATCTCAGTTTTATAAACGTACCAAGCCTGGGTCTAATAATATTTGCAAGTGATTATTAGTTTGCTGGGACTACCTGCTGGGTACTTCCAGATTTCTGCTTCAGGATACTTCAGATGTCAGCTAAGTTGTCAATCGCAGAAAAGCCTTTCAAATACTCTCCAGTGCCTGTCAATCTAACTCTCTGGTGCTCATTGTCCTATGTGGAGGACTCAATCCATCTGATACAGACCCTACAAATCAGTTGCAAATACTATTGGACCCTATCTGCAACCTACCTTGATGTGATGTGAGGGGTCCTGGGTATTGCACCTGTAAAGTTGGTCTTCCTCCCATGGTCCTCTGCAGGTCTGTGTGTGGACGGGCTCTACAGAGTTAGTGGGAACCTGGCTGTTATACAGAAACTACGCTTCGCTGTCAATCACGGTAAGTTACTGCCCTCCTAATAATAATTGATATGTAATAAGAGGAATGAAAAGGAATGGAAAGGAAAATATTGGAATAGTATTCTGAGAGGAATTTCTAGCAGTTTCTTTTGCTTAAGGTCATGTAAGCTGGTCCGAGGGTCTGTTGACAGAATACTGTTACTGTGTGTGTGTTCATGTGTGTGTTCATGTGTATCCAGATGAGAAGGTGAACCTGACGGAGGGGAAGTGGGAGGACATCCACGTGACGGCCGGGGCTCTGAAGATGTACTTCAGAGAGCTGCCTGAGCCTCTGTTCACCTACGCCCTCTTCCACGACTTTGTCAGCGCCATCAGTACGTACAGCAAACACACCCATGACCTTCTGAGGAGTCGGAGCCAGAGAGACTTTTGTTAACACACATTTCTATGACTTTCCTGTCTGTATCCTTAAAAATGGCATCAGTGGAAGCCTCATTGTTTGAAAAGCAGTTTTGTGACTGGAAGGTTGCTGGTGCAAATCCCCTAACCCAGAGGTTCTCAAACTTCATGTCACGGATCCCCAAAAGAAGAAAAATGTTAGGCCACAGACCCACTTAATCAGGATTTTGTCCCAGAAACCCTGCATGGGAACATTTTTGTTAATGATGATTTAGTATTGATTGAGTATTGAATTGCAGAACTGCGTACACTGCAGGGAAATAACAGCGTTGAGAGTGAAACCTATGATTAAGAAAAGTTATTATACAAACTAGTCCTCATTTTGCTGGGGAACCCCCTAAAGGACCCCATGAGCAAAACCTTCCTTGATCAATCAAGGTTTACAAACGGTTTGGGTATCAGTATGTGGTCCCACTGTGTCGACCCAGACTGTGACCAATGTTTCTCCATGTTGCAGAGATCCCAGACTACAAGCCGCGGGTCCAGTCCATGAAAGAGCTGGTCAAGCAGCTGCCCAAACCGAACCATGACACCATGCAGGTCCTCTTCAAACACCTCAGGAAGTAAGAAAACATCTTCTATTACACTCACTTCTTATTTTATAAATCTGTGTTTCACTATATTTCTTCAGAATAGTTCAACCGTAAGAATGTTTTTGAAACTCATCAATTAACAATTTTTTAGAATGGAAAGGCACCATTCTCAATTCAGACGTCAGGTCATTGTTTTACACATTTTCATGACTTGACCAGGCTCCGATATTACCACCCACCAGGCACCAAATGCCAGGGGTCACCCGCCACACTGGCTAGTAACGTTTTCCAACGATTCCTAGATTACCAATCCTTGACCAATCCAATGAAGGTTGATTTCAGACCTGCTCTAACCCTCACCCGTCTCCCCCCCTCTCCAGGGTGATCGACTACGGCGAGGAGAACCGTATGACCACCCAGAGCGTGGCCATAGTGTTCGGCCCCACCCTGCTGCGGCCCGAGACGGAGACCTGTAACATGGCGGTCCACATGGTCTACCAGAACCAGATCGTGGAGCTCGTACTGCTGGAGTACGAGGGCATCTTCGGCAGGTAGACGGAGACGCCAGAGGACGAGGCTTTTTTCCTCTCCCAATGCAGAGCTCTCCCCAACATGCCTGGCCCGGCCCGGCCTAGCACAGCTTCTCTTCATCTCCAACCAACCTGTGGTCACTGGCTTCTCAAATCTCGCAAACCTTCGGGACCAAAGCAGCACAAACGTTCCACGAACCAAAAGATAGACATAACGGCGACCAAAAAGTTTTGACTCTTTGCACTTGACAGCACTCGTATCATCTCCTTTATCCACGGCTGCATTTGTGCCACTTTATTGCAAAGGTGACATCCACTCCTGTCCTTACACTGGATTCCTATGGCCATGGGCAAAACAAGCCTCTACTACTGGATAGACTGGCTGAGACCAAAGGAGCTACTGGGAGATTTCTATTGAGGACAGTAGATGAATGAACTGGATCGAATGAGCTGGATTCGGCTTTAGCCTCAGTAGCCTCTTACAAAGACAAAGTCAGTATTGGAGATCATGGAGGTTAATGATGCTGGCTGCACCGTGTATGTACTGTACTGTTCATCACATCACTTGATAAAAGATAGAAGACTATCCTGTATTTGTATTCCTGCCATTACTGAGTCGCACTGGGGAACCGACAGAAGCCTAACTACTGTACCTTCACCTTCCTCATCTCCATCCGGTGGGCCGGAGAGGGAATGCTGTAGACAGAGTGGCTTCACCTCTGATGTTTAGATGTTCGGAGAGGAGGTGGAACCAACCGGAACCAGAGCGAGGAGAACAAGAGAACCAAACCTTGTTGAAGAACATCTGTTTGCCTCTTTGTCGACTGATCTCGTTCCTCCTTCTCTCTCAGCTTTCTCTCTCCTGCCTTTCTTTACATTAGAATCTATTCAGTTTTTTCTCTCCTACGTTAAAACTGGAACCAGACCAGGACCTCTCTCCACATCTGTATTCTGCCACCTCCTCCGTTTGGCTTTTAGAACAAATCATCTTGCATCGGTCTAAACATCAACTTGAAAAACAAAGGTACTCAGCTGTGTATTTGCTTGGCTAATGGATAGTAAATATTAAGGCAAACCGCCTTTGAAAATGTATGTTCTATTGATATCTTTGTACAGCGTTAATGTGTGTGTGTGTGTGCATGTGAATGGGGGATGGATGGATGAATGGATGAAGTGACAATATATTGTACTAATAGTAAATATAAGTATGTATGGCTGGAGTGTTAGAAATATGGGGGAGCAATCACTAATGTATGAGGATTCTTCAATCAGCAGATTGAGGAATAAAGTTGTGAACTGGGGATTTGGAGGTTTGCCCGTGTGTCGGGTAAATGGAGGATTGTGAATGTAACTTTCCAAACTAACTGCTGTTGGCTTCGTCAAACTGGAATAAAGACCTCCAACGAGAGATTCCAAAGAAAATATCAAGTGTTTCTGCTTATTTATACATCCAGTCCTTGTCCAACCAACTGTATTGGTTTCATGTAGTTCAATGAGAAGGACCCGGCACCAACACATCCAGGGTTCGAGTCCCACCAGGACACCCATGCTTAAAATGAACGCACTCATTTCCAACATCAAACTTAAAGCTGCTCGAGGAAACTTCAGACTTTGGCTGCAGGTGTTAGTTTGAATTCACTCGCTGCTGTTTAGGAGACACATTTGTAGTTGACCGCTTTCCCAAAACGTCGGCTTAGTCCTTTAGCGTACTGCATGCTAACCCGTTAGCATGTGCACAGGACAGAGATGCAAGAGATGATCTTGGTGGTTCTCCTGTCCTAACATGTAAAAAGTAAGTTCACCAATGAGCCAGTTTCCCCCAAAACGTTCAAACTTTACTACTTCTTGCCTGGCTGAAGCTTCTCCAGACATTCAGACGGCTGCGTCGGCTGCAACTGAAAGGTCACCGGTTTGATTCCCACAATGCGAGCCAACGCGTCGCTCTGGATAACAACGTTTGCTAAATCCCTAAAACGTAAATGTCAGCTTGTATCAGTGGAAAGACGAGGAAGAACTGACCAGACAGCCCAGCTCAATCAGGCACCTGTTTGGACAGAAGATAAACGCTATCTACGAATCACATCTGCCTTCAACCTGATGTAACCCACATATAGAGGGATATTTATAGTCTACTTTCCATAGTGTGGCATAGTACTGTCACTGTCTCTGCACTGATTCATACACCAGATGTAGGGGATATAGTTTAGCTATGAAGAGATTGAGTTGTCAGAAGGTTTAATATGGAGGACAATACAGACCAATAATCACATCCTGTCCTTTTATGCTTCGCATTCTTTATAGTGCATTTAAATCCATCCAGTGATATGAATGTTTCTTTTTGCAGATTATTCAATACCCAAGGTGCATAGTAGTTAAATGCAGTTTTACCCAGAGCTGTAAGAACCCGGGGAACTTTACCCAGTATGACTTTATAAATAAATATGTACCAGTGCTGCTGTCCACGAGTGATTCAATGATGTCCAACCCACCAATTCATAAAGAGTACAATGGTGAGTAAGGGACTTACTCTGCACGCAGAAAGCATGGTACACTGAATCAAGGCTCCGTAAAACTGAGGAAGCTGCATGCATGCGTAAGCTAACAGCGACCTAAACATGTATGTCGCAAACACAGTTCTGGGTGCGCCACAGTCTGGATTTGAACGTACGATAGTTTGCCCTGAAATACGATTCTTCTCTTTGTACGATTATTTGGATCAAGATGGACACCAATAAAACAGTGGCTGTGAAGGTCAAGTGTTTCTAAAGTCTGACTTTTGTTTTCCAGCATGAAGTGGCTCCCACTGCTGCTTCTCACAAAGCCAGAGACACAGGGGGGGCTAAACCAAGAGGACCACAGCAACCCGACCTGGTCACCCAGCCTTTGTTGCAGGTTGTGTTTTGTCTTCATACAATTCACACTGCAACCAATGTTCAGTAAAACAAAATAAACTTTGGATGTCTCTATTCACAAAATGGACTTTGCATTTCTGTGTAAATTGCTGTGATGTTTCTCAGTAAAATGCTTTTAAAATGCATTAGATTTCCTCCTAGCAGCAGTGAAGAGTTGTGTTATCTCTCAGGGCCGTTGGTTAGCTGGACTCAGATCAGGTTATCATATCCTGGTTCAAAAGTTCACCAAGCCCTCTCTGCTCTGTCACAGTTTGTTAGAGCACTGTGGAGACAGAGGGCTGCTCAGGTGACTCTGGGTACCCGGCTGAATAGCAGCTTGCATCTAAAAGGTTTCCACCGATGTAAGCGATAGTCTTCTTCCTCCGAGCCGCAGAATAAAGAGGCCTGGAGGAGAGAATGGGTCCCGGGCTGGCAGAGGGCCAAACCACTAAGAGGTGTGGAGCAGACGGAGATTAAACCGCTGGTCCCAATCTACAGGGGCCTTTCTGGTTCTGGTCCTTCCTCTGCTGGGACCGAGAAGATGAGCAGGGTCTTCTTTCTCTCGCTCCTGTTTCATCATCTCTTTTCTGTAATAACTATGACTGAGGGTTGTTCAGTGTTTCTGACCTCAGTATAGGTTGTCTTGTTGGACTGTTGACGATGTGTTCAGCCATGAGGACAGATCTTAACAACCAAAGTCTCACCAAAACTTAGCAAACCTATATAATACGTCATGGATAATAACCACCATTATTAATGCGCTCTCAATGACCAATATGTCTATCTCACATTTTTTCCATTGAGTATGTGATCTGAAACTATCACTTATGGCCGATACTATCAGGACACTTCTGATTTGTTTTTTTATTCCTCAAAGGGAAGTGGATCAACAAGCAGCCAGGCTTCACATTAAACATTTCACAGAAAAAAACAAGAAAAGATTATCAACATCACCAACATTTCTATGATATTTCCAAAACTATAGGCAACTTTTCCAGACCTGGAAAACACAATTGAATTCTATAACTTTTACAGGTTTTCCTGTAATGTCTTTGCTCTCCTGCAGGCTAAAGTTTGAGATCACCAGTTATTAGTGTATTCAGACCTGCTAGTCATTAATTCTCATTTTTAGTTCTGTCATGAACAGATTTATGAAAAGGAAAATGTTGAAAAATGAATAACAAACTCCTCCAATAGCCTCATCAACAATCTAAAAACATTTGTTAGCCAGACAAAATGTTGTTAACTTCTAACCAACTTCCTTCCATTCATCAAACGTTCATCTGCTACAGACAAACCTCATTTTGGTTGGAAATGGACGAATGGAAGTTCTCATTTATCACTTTCCATTTTCAGAAGAGCTTAAAGATGTGAACGGGGTGATGAGGACTGTGATATGATGTAATTACCATTATCAATGTGTCTTCTAGGGAAACCATCTGGCCAGAAAAGATTAGATTTTTCCGTACACCTGTGGGCTACAGAGAGGAGATCATCACCAGTTATAGTTCCTGAGACCAGAGCCAACATAAATGTTGATTTGAGCCTGACAGAATGTGAATGTCCTTCTGTGATGCAGCGGGAAAAACAGGACTGCAGCAAATACTCAGTATCTGGAGCAGGAAACCCCCATCACACAAAGCAAAGCAGTTTATTTACATGCAGCATGGAGAGAAGTACACGGATGCAGTTTTCTGAATGGAGGAATACCTAGACAGTGGTTATATAGAGAGAGTAAGGCAGCGATGGAAATAAGGCCGTCTTCAAGGTTACTCTTCTCACCCCAGTGGGATTCAGGTTTCCTATCGTATTCACCAGATTCACTAGTTTCCTACTCTGGCCTTCAGTACTTTCAGAGTTACATTGATTCATAGGTCATGTTACTATGCATCAAGATCATAATAGCACATTTTATTATACAATATTAACATTATAATAGCTCTTAATGGTTAAGGCATCATTTCTTCCAAACACAGAAACAGTCGAATGTCTCCAATCAAGCCTGTAAACCACCAGAATGTCAAACAGTGGGTTGCTGCTGCAGGCGGAGAGTTGCTGTCATAGTTGGTTGTGAGTCAGATGTTAATTCTTTTTTTACTTTGCCCCCAAGAAACAATATCCACGCCTGTTGAATATGCAGCAATTTTGTGCTCAACACCCAAAACAACAACAGACTGTGGGTGGCCACAGTCAGTCCACCCCAAGACAACGTCTGATAGAAATGTCAGGCAGAAGGGCAGCGACGTACAGCAGAGAAGGGACAAATATTCCCTGAATGGTGTCGAAGTGAACAAAGAATCATAAAGAATCATAATCTCACCTCGTAGACAACAGATGAAATCCTTGGACGTACCAGTGTTATGAACTATGAGGGCATTGTTGTGATCTTCTCTTTCTTTCAGCCTTTCTTCCATTGAATATGAGTCACACTCTCAGATGGTCAGATTGTTTCATTCATCAGGAAGGCTCAGTGATGCAGTAAACCAGCACTGAAGAGATGAGTTCAAGGACTGGACCCAGTGCTTTGTCTCTGGTACCGCCCCGCCCCGCCCCGCCCCGCCCCCTGAGCTAAGGGGCCTGTCATTGACACAAACAAGAGAGGAGTAAACTAGCTAACTAGAGCAGAGATCCAGCAGCACCATCTAGTGGTGAGGTAGTCCGGAAGGTCCAGAAGGTCCAGAAGGTCCAGAAAGTGAGTTTTGAAAGAAGTCTCAGCAGCTGGTGAAGTAATCATGGAGTCACTGTTATTGCTCCACAACCCTACCAACCCCTGCAGATGTATTAAGGTCATTTTGTGCTGTGGGGCAGTAAAAACCTTATTTATTGCCCCTTTAATTTAAAAGAACTTGGTTTTCAACCTGTGGGGAAATCTGGACACAAACATAATAAATACACCACAAAGAGAGAGAGAGAGAGAGAGAGAGAGAGAGAGATGGTCAAGGTAGGTGCGTCAGTGGAGAGATGTAAAGATGTGTGATGCTTTACACACACACACACACACACACACACACTTACAGCATTGCATGTTCAGATGTGTCAACATGACTGGGGTGAAGGCTACTTGAGATGTGGATGTAAGATGACAGACAGCGCTGTTCTACTGGGGTTTATGGGATGTTCAGACAGACAGACAGGTGGCTAAACCAACAGGCAGACAGACAGACAGACAGACAGACAGACAGGTAGACAGACAGGTGGCTAAACCAACAGGCAGGCAGACAGACAGACAGATAAACAGGTAGACAGACAGGTGGCTAAACCAACAGGCAGGCAGACAGATAAACAGGTAGACAGATAGGACAAATTTGGATCAGACTGCTGGAGAGAGTGGAGCCTCAGAAAGTTACCACGGTGCCGTCCATCATTTATGATCAACTGAATTAAAAATACAACTGAAAACTTCAGTGAAAGTGAAACGAACGTCTGAGTAATACAAAGTAGACTTTCTGGAGCTGCGACACATTTATTAATCTACAAGTGTAGATTAAATATTGACACCAAGCTGAGCGGTGGAGAAGCTTGGCGGTCTATTGAGGGAAAGAGGAAGTTCACCATTCATGATTTACTGAATGAAAAGTCACTGGACGTGTCTGACAAAAGCACAGTGATATTCTAGGTGTATATATATATATATTATAAAGGTGTTGGGTATATTTATCTGGTATTTATTTGTCTGAATGTCTGGGCATCAACGTTTGCTCAACTTTTTTATTTTGTACATGAACTGATGCTCTTGCTTTGTATTTTGCATGACTTCTTTTGATGACTCCCTCTCTGGTCTTGTCAACTGATATTTGTCTGAATGCCATATGATGTGGTGATTTCTGCAAACCAAATCTTCCTTACAGAACAGTAAATATTGGACTGGGACTTCCAGTTAAAAGCCTTGAATGCACATCTGTCACAGTGAAGTGTGGAGTTAACACTGAGCAGCTGATAGAAAGCCCAGATGACGTGGTTACATGCTTCTCACATGAGGAAGTGATGACGGGTGTCAGAGAGTGTGACTCCATGTCTATGGAGATATGTCACTATCAATATCACATGTGTACTCCATATGGAAAGGTGCTGTCGTACACTGTGGTGTGGTACATTATTAAGAACCTGATTTAAGTTCATCTAAAAATGTGTTGATTTGCTCAAAAAATCAAACACACGTCATGAATCTTTGGTACTAGTAATTATATTTAATGTACAGCAGCTGTCATATGCTAGTACATATTAAATACATTTCACTGCTATGATACTATTAGGATTGAATTTTGAATGTTATTAACGTTCAATACTAAAACCAATTGGACTGTGAACCTTACTGTTTCATAATTTGGCTTGAGGCAGCGCTGCCACGCATCACATGGATGCAGAGAATGGCATTTTCACAGTGCAGAGTTTTCTGAAATGTTCTAGGTTGATTTCAACAACAAAATCAAACTTTCCACTTCCACATATATCTGTTTTGTATGTGCTCCCAGAGGAAGGAATCGCGTCCGATCCCATGCCCAACCAGCCACTACTTGCTGCACAGTATGTGGTCAGGATTTCCTCCAAGGTCGTGTTCGCACTCGAGATGCAGATAAATACAAATTACAGTAACATCTTGAGGAGAAACTCATCAGTGAAATATGTGTAGTGTATGTATGTGTAGTGCATGGATGGAATGAAAACCTGCGTACACGAGTCTCTCCTTTATTATGATAAAGATACTACAAGCCTACTACTATCACATTTAAGCTTAAGTGATGGCCAGTGCCATACTGTGCCATGCCAGGTTTTAAGCCCATGCTGAGACTGCCATGTTGTTGTTTTTATTCATTAACGTGAATTATTGTGCAATTACACCATCTGGCTAGCAGGTGGTACTGTTGTGTTTTTACAGCAGTACTTATGGAACATGCCAATGATCAAAAGGCAGTAGTGCTGCTGCAAAAATGCAACCGGTAAAAGTGGCATGGTAATTCACATTTACAAATGAGAAAACACTCATCACTCATCACCCTACCAATAACAAGGACAGCAAACGGCATGGTTTCCTTTTAAAATAGTTTTTTTTATGTAACCCTTATATAACCAGGTTGCCCCACTGAGATGAACAATGTCTTTTTCAAGGGAGACCTGGCCAAGAGAGCAGCACCAAGACAAGCATCATACAACAACGTATAAAGGAAAAATACAATCAAAATAACACAGAAGTCAGAATTTGTTGTGCAGGTTCTCAAAAAGGCAGTAGGCCCCATATGGCTCATATAATCTATTTTGATGAAATCCTTGATGTCTGGTCTGGGTTAAACCCTGATAATGGATTCTTTAATCAGACATTTCCTGGTGCAGGATGGCAAAAGTGTTTTACAGAGGGGTACGGTTTCCTTTTATTTCTCTGTGGGGTTTTTTATATGTTGGAGAAAATGTCGAGTGCTTTGACTTTCCCCTGCTGATCTGTTCCCTGTCCTCTGCTAACCCATCTGACTGCTCTGGTGTGTCAGATTCACAGCACAGGAAATATCTGCTCTTGTAAAATTACACAAGAAATCTATTAGATATGTCTCATTCTGCCTGCCGACTCATTTCAGAGGCTGTCTCTCTCCGCTAGGCTTTAGGATTCCCCCAGCAGAACACCCTGATTAGTTTTGTGATTTAAAACCCCCAAACGACAGGAGCTCTAAGAGGGGTTATCTACCAAAAAGCCATAGCTGTCGACCTGCTCAACTGTACGACATCTCTCATCAGAGCACTCAGGGAGCTGGACATGTGTGAACTAACATGTAGAGATCAAATAGATCCACGAAGAAACATAGCAGCTCAGCACAGTGCATCTGAATCAGCTAAAAACTGATGATCCTACAGACGTCTCGTTCAGATCTTTCTATGTCAAGGAGCCCAAATAGATGAATTAAGTTATTTAAGTTAATTAACCTCTAGGAAGTGAAATAACAATGAAGTAAAACTATTGGAATTAAAACTACCACAAGCAACTTGAGAAAACTGTTATGAATTCCTTCATTTCGTACAATCAGAGAAACACGATCAGTCTTGTTTTCCCATTTTGTTGGTCCAGAAAATGTGCAACTTTTGGGTGACGCTGCCCATCAGCATCAGACAAATAGAAAGACAGAGAGAGAGAGATGGTGTGTAGGTACATTCAGTCTCAGTAAAAGTGAATAGTGTGATACGGTAGATTTGTATGTAGCCCTAATCTCAACTCAACGTATTGCAAAAACCAAGCTAACCTGTCACCTGGCTAACTAGCTAGCCATGATGTTAATAAATGAGTATACCTACGCCTCATTTACACTTCCCCAATCATTTTGTAATGTAATTATATTTTTTAACATTTACTCATTTTTTGTTGTTTTTAATATAAACTTTTTGATGTGAAACCTAGCTTGAAAATAACTGGTGTCCCGGTTAACAAAGAAGCCCCAAATACAAAGACACAGGATGTGACAATAAAGTTTGTAAGGTGACATGTTTTTAAGGGATTATTTCTTGGCGAAGACTTTCATTTCTGGGTGGGTGTCAGATTGACAGTAACCAGGAGCGTGATGTAACGCACAAACTGATATTAAAAAAGACTCAACACTGGCACAATGAAATAACAGAACAAAACCAAATTGGGGCACGTACTGTAGTATTTACTGTGATGGGTTATTGCACTTGGGCAATTTCCAAGTCTGCTGAAGTTGTTTTTCATTACTGAATGGCAGCCAAGTAGAACTAGCCCTGATATCTACATATTTTCCCCCAATGTGATGATCTGTCTAGCTAGGCACCTGCTACTCAAACATGTAGTTAACTGAAACAGCTAACGTTATCAATACGTAACGTAGCTAAAGTCTTCTAGCTAATGTTAGGTTAGTTAACGTTAGCTAGCAGTAGATTGAGAATAATGAATTCCCTGTATCCGATATTCAATATATTATCTTCTTCTATCTTCTATCATAAATCAGATTGTCTATCAGCTTGTCCTAGTTAGGCCTGTAAAGTCCTTTGAGGCTTGTTTGTGATAAATAAACGTTACTTCACGTTCAAGTGCCTTGCTCCAGTGCACTTCAGCATCAATCAAGCTCTTTCCCTACTCAGTTTCTCCCAGCCAGTCTAAGGATTTGAACCAGTGACCTTCTTGTCACACACCTGCTTCTACTAGGCTGCTTTCACCATCTGAATTATAATGGGACAGAATTCTAGTTGTTGATAAAAAAGACTGTCGGCTTTATAGAAGATTCTTTCTGTGAACATTAAAATTACATGATAGTTCTTGCTGTTCTTGTCTTGTTAGTAAATATCCACTACAGAGAGGCTGCCCTTGCAGCACTCCAGGCCCAATGTCAGGCTCTGTCAGTGGGGAGGATCATTAGTGGCTTCACCCAGGACCCTTTCCCCCTCACCGTCAGCTCCACTTCATCCACAGCCCTTTATGGCTTCCTCTGAAAAGGCCCGGCTAACATCTAATCAGGCCACTGGCTGTTGTACTGCCATCTGTAGTGACCCCAGCTGAATGATAGCCAACTCTCTTCGACTGAAGGTTTTAATCTTCATAGAAGTTCGTAAGAGCTAGAAAAAACAGAAAGTACTCTTACAATACACAGTTTAGCCACTTTTGGCCATGAACAAAATATAGCATGGTAACCATAGTAACGTTATTTCACCAACTGTAGCTTATCTTAGTTTAGTATTATGCTTAATTTATGGCCTAAAAAATAATAACATAATAATAATAATAACAAAGAAAACAAAACACCTTGTCCACATTCTCAGCTAGGTGCTAAATTCAGACATTAACTGTAAGCATTTGTAGGTGTGTACACCTTCGTCAGTTTCCCTTTTTTTACCGTTTACCTCTGAACGTAAGATGCATTGAGGCAGTTTGGCGCCAACAAAAATAGAAATATAGTGTCATGATTTAAACGTATTCAACATACCTGGGAGGGCTCAAACAGGGCTGGCCATCGGGCTTTAAAGTCAATCACAGGTGGTTTATGGAGGATTAGGTCTTTTCTTCGCCATGAGAAGGTTTTTCCCATCTTCCCATTGTTGACAAGTTGGCTGTTCTCTCTCTTCTTACATAAAGAAGACATAAAGAAGCTCCACTACATCTGATTTCCTCTTAAAACAGTTTACATTTACCTCTGGTAGTCCAAGGTGCCTCCATTTGCAAACATTTAAACCGACTGAAGGATACCGGGTCCCTCAAACAGGTACTTCTTAACCAAAGCCTCGGCAACCTGCTCCCTTTGTGTGTTTGAAGGATAGGTAGTGTACAAGAATATGGTTTCTGCCAGTTTATCCAGAATGTTGGATTTTACTCCTTGTTAAGTTCCATCTTTCCTATAAGCTTAATTTGCCGCTTTGAGAATTGAGTTTCTAGACAGAAGGTAGGTATGTCAAACTGACAGGGAACCAAAGGAGGAGGTGCTCTCAGAAGAAGAAGACTGAATGGTGGTATCCTGGGATCCCTAAAAGACTGTCCACATATGTAGAACTGGGGAACATAGGACCTTGGGAACCTAGGACCCTGGGAACAGAGGACCCTGGGAACTTAGGACCCTGGGAACATAGGACCTTGGGAACTTAGGACCCTGGGAAAATAGGACCCTGGGAACATAGGACCTTGGGAACTTAGGACCTTGGGAACTTAGGACCCTGGGAACATAGGACACTGGGACCTTAGGACCCTGGGAACATAGGACCCTGGGAACATAGGACCCTGGGAACATAGGACCTTGGGAACATAGGACCTTGGGAACTTAGGACCTTGGGAACTTAGGACCCTGGGAACATAGGACACTGGGACCTTAGGACCCTGGGAACATAGGACCTTGGGAACTTAGGACCCTGGGAACATAGGACCCTGGGACCTTAGGACCCTGGGAACATAGGACCCTGGGAACATAGGACCTTGGGAACTTAGGACCCTGGGAACATAGGACCTTGGGAACTTAGAACCCTGGGAACATAGGACCCTGGGACCTTAGGACCCTGGGAACATAGGACCCTGGGAACATAGGACCTTGGGAACTTAGGACCCTGGGAACATAGGACCTTGGGAACTTAGAACCCTGGGAACATAGATACGCTCCCATCACACTCCTTTCTGCATTCCCAATGTAATCCCAGCTGGGATCAAGCCCCACTCATTGTCATATCCTCTCGTGTTTGCTTCTTAACCATGTGACCATTTGAATTTTGCAATTCATGAGACTGGCACAGCTGTAGACCATTCACAGTAGCCAAAAGATGCTTTACTCATGTGGTTACATGAAAATACAAGCTAACGGCATCCAGCCCACAAATTGGTGAGACCACACTTGATGCTCCAGACTGGACCTGCCTCCCTGCTGCTTCGCCAGGGGAGGGTACCTCCAGTTCAAGTAGCCATATGAGTAATGAATAAATAGGAGTGGAATTAAAGTTTCATTATAACTGAACCCTGGTAATCACATGAACACTAAGGCTGAGAGCACATACGATTTTTTTTTATGTGTCTCCGCCTTTTTTTCATTTATTTTCACAGCAGGTGCACCTCGCGTTTTGGATGCAGCGCTTTTTCTTCTTGGGGCTCCCCTGGGTGCTCCGAGTTGAACATTTCTCAGCATTACCCACATTGTGCATTATGTCCTGGGGTAATTTGCTAAATGCTAAAATAGCCCTCGCAACAGGCATTATCTAGGCCAGGGATGGGCCACTGTGCCACGGAGGGCCAGGAGTATGCAGGTTTTCTCCACCAGGTGATTTCAACCAGAGAGGATGGAACTAATCAGTGAAACCCCTCGCTGTGTTTTATCTGACTCCTGTGATCTTGCTTGGTTAGAATTTGACCAGAAACGTAGTGAAGTCGTGTGGTTTCACTGGAATACTTTTGTTCACTGATTTACTTTGAATGGTTGGCTAGAGAAATGTACTGCACAAAATTAAAGTGACAGGCCTTCCTGCACTATGTGATTTAAAGAATACCTTTATTTTGAGTTTCATTGTTTAGTCTTTATTCTATTAGCTGGGCTTTTACCTGTCTTTTATTTTTTTTAATTTAAGGCTTCTATCCGTCTTCCCACTGCCTTTTATTATTTTTGTCTTTGCTCATTATCTGATCATGCCATGGGGTTGATGCATGTTGTTGTCAGATATACCTGTTCTTTCCTAGCTATAGTATTTATGAATATGGCTTTATGAATGTGCATCATTACAATTAGTCATCTTACCTATGAAGAATACAGGTACAACTGGGACACTCTGTAATGTGAAGATAGATTCATCCTAAACTTATTTTCATATAGAACTGTGGCTAACTTGAGGGTCCCCTAAATGATTGTACTGGAGCTAGAAAATAGTGTTTCCATGACAATTGTATTTTTTCAGAGGCATTACTAACAATCTCTTCTGCCCATAATTCATTCAGCATACTTAAAACACCATACTGTAAAGTCAGCACCCCTGGTACTGGAGCGCCTCTCGTTTTCTCTGGGTTCAACAGTCTGTTAGGAAGAGTCTCTTCAGGCTGCCCTGGTTCAGTCGACTGGCACCATTTCTCATGTGGCCCACTTGCCTCCGCCCCCTGCTGGGAGACATATAGGGCGGGGTTAATTGGGAACAGGTGTCTCTGGTTGGCCAGCTGGGTCACTCCTGGCTCACTGGTGCTCAATCCCCGCCCTGCTTACCCAACTCTTATGCTGCATTCCAAAGCTTTCGGAAAGTTGGAAATTACAAGTTTCTGCTGGGTAAGAGGCAACGGAGCGGGACGTCAAGTTGTAATGCCAATGGAAAACAATGGAAATACTTTTACATTATAACCTTCAAAATACGCTTGAGTGTGATTTTCACCATTACGCCAAATACCGTTGACATGACATTAGCTGTAGCATGGAGGACAGTATTTTATGTCCATGTTTCTCCCCTGGTTCCTCCGAGCTGTCGACTTACCAACTGGGAATCTTTCCGGCTTCCGACTTTGTATTATTTCAGCATTATCTTGATATCTCTAACATCTTCTGGTGATGTTTTACTGACTGGCCCCCTGTCTGGTATAGCTCTTCTCTGATAAAAAAAAAAGTCCCAAAATACACTGGGTCCGGCTGGTATATTTCTTCTCTGATTGGCTAAAATCACTTACATCAATTACAAATAAGATTAATTTGGTCTTTATTTATTATAATACAGGCCTACTATATCAGGTCCTGCTCCATGTTGTCCTGCACCTGGCTGCCATTGTCTTGTAATGTGTTAACACCAATTAACCAGGTTAACTTCCTCGTTCACCTGATGAACTCGATGAAATAAAGCGATGCTGGTTCAGGTCGATATATTCCCAGACATCCTGCAGCTTTACAACAAGACTTGGATGGAATATGAATAATGGGAACTTGTGAGACAGACTCAATTAGACTGTCATATTTGTGGCAAATGAACAATTCCCATCTTAACATCTCCAGCGCTAAAGAGGTCTGTGAAGGTTTCTAACAGAAATGTTCTCATTAGCGGCCTGTTATTACCTCTCATTCAGACGGATTAATGCTTTCCAACCGCGACTTACTCTAACAATATCTCCACATCCGTCCTGGTTTCATTAAACAGCTTTATGTCTGCCACATCTCTTATTACAACACCTCCACATTTGTTTAGGTTTTGTTAAACAACGTGACGAGAGGACAGAGTGACGACGACGCCCGAGGATGGATGGAGCGATATGAAGAACATCTATAATAGAACAGCAACAGTGACAGGTCAGCACACACACAGCCTTTTACCCTTCCTCGGGGTGTGTGTGTGTGTGTGTGTGTGTGTGTGTGTGTGTGTGTGTGTGTGTGTGTGTGTCTGTGTGTGTGTGTCCTCGTCCACTACAGAGGAACCACCCTCCCATCTACACACACATACGTACATCCAGACTTCTCCTCCGACTCTTACCAGTTCTGCATGGTAATTCTATTGGCCTTAGTTATCTACGTGCACACACACTCTCACACACACACACACACACACACACACACACACACACACACTGGAGCTATTAAAGACCCCATCCCACCCACCCACCCACACACACACACACACACACACACACACACACACACACACACACATACATTTACAGCCTCCGACAGGCTTCTCCTCTGACTCCTGCTACCGGGTCTGCATGATGATTGCATTCCCCACAGTCATTAATGTTGCCCACACCATCACACCTCTCTGCTCTTAACCTGGAGTGAATGCCAATGGCTGAGTGGGATGACACGCAGTCATCCAACGGCTCATTAAATAGAGAGGAGGGGGGGGAGAGAGAGAGAGAGAGAGAGAGAGAGAGAGAGAGACAGAGAGAGAGAGAGAGAGAGAGAGAGAAATCAAAAGTCATTAGGGCTTTTCGCTGGCTGGTCTGGGATCAGGCATCTGAGCAAATTCTTTAATTCTTACATTGTTTGTGGAGACCTAGTTTGTATTTTAGTCGTTTCATTTTGCCCAAATATGACCCATAATCATACATGACTTGTTTATCCTACCAGAGCTACTTCAGGTAACGTTGCACACCAGGAAGACAATCTCACTTTCCTCCACTATTGTGTTTGTCAGGATCTTTAGAATCTGACAGAGATGAGTCCCTGAAGGAAAACCTTAATAACTCTCTTCCTTCTACTCAAAGAACTGGGAACAAAAATGTAATGACCAAGAGAATTTGAGAACAGGAGGTGTGCTCGAATGTGATTGTTTTTTCAACTGTCCTCGATGACGATGCCACCTGTCCCATCATGCCGTGCGCCTGCAATTACTGACTAGACGATGAATGGGGGGCGAACTCCCGAAGGTGCCACTGCTAGTATAAATACAAAGAGACACACTCAATACTCATCACCACTCACTTGGTTAACGATGATTATTATTGGACGTGTCGCCGCCGGAGTGGTAGAGTGGTTCGATATCGGAGCCATTTAACGTCAAGCCGGTTAACGTTTCCTGGCTGTAATTTTTTCCATTTGAATGAAAACTAAATGGACCCTGACTGTTTTAAATCCACGCTCACTCCGTTTAATAAAAGGTAATTTACATTTAAAAATGAAGCCCAGCCCGCCTCTCGTCGCTTCGCCGCACCACCAAGTCCACTGACCTCTAATTCGTTTTAAGTGAATCTTTGTGTGTCTGTCGGCCCCACAACCATAAATGCCACTGGTATTGACTCTGGGCTCTTTTGTCTCCAGAAGGCTTTGTCTGCCGGAGAGATGAGCTTCAACAGATGATCCAGGCGGCGAGAGAGAGATCTCTATTAAGATTGGCCTGAGTGACGAGGGCTCCGGGTGCAGAGCGACCTGGGGGGGGGCGGGGGTCTAACGAGCCAGCTAACGAGCAGGATGAAAAACCCTGGGAGGCTGCTCGGCTTCTGAGAACGCTGGTCTGGATTCAGCACTGCATCACTCCAGCGTGAGCTCAAAACTCTTGTCAAGAAACATTTCGTGCTCTCTTTCCCAGCTTCCTTTCCCCCATATCTGTTCTATTCTGGGGAGTATGGATCGGGCCGTGTCTGTCCGTCTGTCAGACGTGATAAATCAGGTGATATCTACTACTGATGTCACTACTGGTCTGATTTTAAAGAAACCTTGAGGTTCATCTTTGCACTATGTTCCAGTTTTACACTGATTGGCGAAATGGGGACACTATAATTAAAGACCTGCTACACCACTGGTCCAATTCTGATGAAACTTGGAGGGCTGATGCATTTGGTGTTAATGTGTTCTGGCTCTAAACCTGCACCGATTAGACTGACAGAGGCACTATAACAAAAGGTCACAGTACTTCCACAGTACTAACTTTGAAAGGCCATACCCGTGATACCACCTGGACCGATTTTGATGAAACTTGGAGGGATGGTGCATCTGTTTGGCCCAGCGGTGCCTGCATCATCTGTTCATCATCACATGTTTACTTGTATTTTTTAACTTTTATTTAACCACAGAAGGTTTGCTGAGCATGCATGCTCTGTGCCTTGCCTCCCATTCATTCAGTTACATGTGTTTACACCTCGGACCTGCAACCACCCAGTACAACCACGGTAAAAACTTTTCCTTTGTTTCACTGAGAAAGTGGAATATCTACAGATACACATTCAATATTTGGAGAATCCAAGCAGTGTGGTTGTAAAGAGAGATGAACATGAATGAATCTGCCAGGCGACGAACATAAAGTTTCCACTTCCTAAATGTCTGATCGCCTCGTTTTGAATTCTCTCAGCACCCGGAGCAGAGGTACCAATTTTCCCTGACATTTTGGTTGGATGACTGACAGGAGAATGGCATGTTACTGAGTTAATGAGATTTATCCAGAAAGGCCAGTCTGCTGATTGACAATGAGACGGGTGACATTTCTCCTGCCTTATCGATCAATAAGTGGCTACAACAGCAGACATGCCCCACAGGCTGAACATTAAGACCACAGAAGAAAAGAACTGACTATTACATTAAATCCCTGGAACCGAGCCAAACGTGCTTTTTCCACAGATACAGTACCAAATTTTTAATCCAGTTTGGGTTGGAAGAAATAATAATACTGTATAAAATATAGAGGATCCAGTATGTGAAGGTGTTCTCATTGGGTCTAATAAGGATTTCAGTTACATATAATCCTTTAAAGAAGTCAGTAAGTTGTTTAAATGCTTTTCTGTTTCAAATAGGAGCTGATTTCCAAATGAAGATGGATAAACATCAAGACCACAAACTTTATGAGACTAGATTCCTCACTAGATCCCTGGACGTGGTTCCAGTTTAAGGCCGATACAATACGGGCTTTAAAAAATGTCTTAGTTTAGGGGTGTGTGTGAGTCTCATTGGTACAATAAAGGTCCAGTACTTGATATGAGCTTTCAAAATCTCTTCAATCATGACAGTCCTTCTGTCTTCAGATGTCCTAATGAAGAAATATAGGAGGTGATTTCCTCAGCCACACATAAAGAGAGACACCTGGTGTTGTTTCATTGAGTTTCAACTAACATTGGACCAGTTCATCATCCACACAGAACGAGAAACAGGACACAGATGCTTTGATTTGATTGGTTGATGGCCTGGTCAGAGAGAGTGCATGGTGCTCATCAGGAACAAATCAAAGTCTGAACATAACTGAGGCATTCAAGTGTCATCGGCTCAAAACGTTCCTGTCGTGGCGGTAACTTCAGACCCTGATTAACTGTATGGACAAAGATCCACAGACTGAAAACACCCTGCTTTCTGCACCTCCCAACCCTCAACCATTGATCAGTGAAGCTGTGCGGTAAAATAAATAACTCCTCGGTGCAGAATAAAACTTCCACATTTCCATTTTAGACATCAGCAGACGCTCTTAACCACTGAAACCGAGAGAGCATCTGCAGCACATTATTCTGTTGTTTTGGAAGGCAAAGCTCCCAAATGTCTGCTGGCTATAGTGGTGAGACAGATTGGTGCTGAGGCGCCACAGTATCAGATCAATGTGTGTGTGCCTGTGTGTGTGTGTGTGTGTGTGTGTGGACCTGACATGGCAGACATTAATCCACTAACTGTTTTACCACCAGGCCTGAGGGCTCAGCCGTCTCCACCAAGGGCAAACGGAGGCAAATAATAGAGCAGCTTAGCATACCAAGTGTCAAGAACCAGCGAAGGGATTTGGCGGATCGCTACCGCCGCACACTCTCCTCCAGATGAATTCACTGCATAAAAACACTCTCTAAAATAAAAAGCTTCGAGACCGAACAGCTGTCTCGCTGTTGCTTTTTGTTTGTGGTAGTTATTTTTTGGAGAAACTGGGACCGGTGAAATGTGAAGTCATTAAATAAATACCACACATCTGCTGACACAACACGCTCGGTTAGATCGGTAAGCTCGCCGCTCCGCTGGGAGACTGTCGAGCGAAAGGCAGGGGGAGGAAAACGGCTTGTCTTGTGATTTTTACATGCTCAGTTGAGTTTGTCCACCAAGTTTGAGCTGTCTCGCCTGATTACTTCCAACAAGTTTCACTTCTTCAGACGTTCGGTGTCGACAAGTGCCACTGGAAAATACCACATGCTCTGATTTCTCCAGTCGTTTGTGTAATTGCTGCTCTCTCTTCCTCTCTGGTCCTCTTGAGCTGGATCATCCCTCTCTAGATCTCCCCTCCACCCTGACATCCCTACAAAGACCTCAAACCTTTAATATGTCTCTCTCTCTCTCTCTCTCTCTCTCTCCAGCCTGTGACCTGGCCGGCAGAAGACAGAAGAGGTGAAAAGTTATCAGCCTGTTGTCTGGGAAGATGGAGGACGGCTGCTGACAGAGGAAGTGGAGATGTCCCTGTGTGTGTTCAGCTGCTTTGAATGGAAAGGATGTTTCCTCCATGTTTCCATCGCTGATCGCTGTGTAGCTGAAGCCTGCCAGACCGACACAACAGCAGCACAGCAATGTGAATTAAACTGGGGAATCCTTTTGCTCCATGTAATGTATGTTAACAGGTTGAACTAGGGGATAGGCAGGGATGCTGCTGTGTGTGAGTGTGAAAGTGAAAGTGAAAGTGATGCAGTCACTCTAAGTAATGTAAACTCCCACATGTTTCCAGAAACCATTTCTATTAGGCTGTCTAGTTTGGTTGCTGTTTGCTGCTGATGAAGCTCGGTAGAGACCGATCTCTACTGGCTTCTATCAGGAGGCAGTCAGACAAGCTTAGATAAGCAACCAGGAGGATTTTGGTAGCGGTACTTTTCCTCTGCATGGTGGGGATGGTTCAAATGGTCTGAGTGAGAGAAATCCATCTGCAGACGATGAACAGAGCATGAAGATCGTCCAGAAACAGTGGACAGAAAGAAAGAAAGAAAGAAAGAAAGAAAGAAGAAAGAAAGACAGATAATGAAAGATATGAAAGATATGTAGCTGCTGTTTGGAGGACACTCTTATCAGCAGCACCTTACAGTACTGAGAGTGGATGGATGGTCCCAGTGGAAATGCTGTCGTTCTGCTGTATTGATTTACTGTACGCTGAATCATCTTAGAGCACCAGTTAAAGAAATACTCAACAACGCAGTCAATGCATTGCCTGCTGTTCTGAAACACATAACCCCGCCCCGACCAAAACATCATCACACTCTCCTTCTCACCTCTTCATGGATTTCCATAGTTTTTTAATCAAATGTGCCTTAACCGGTGGATTTGAGAGGGAAATCCTCACTAAGTAGCTTCCCTTCAGACTGTTTGATGACTTGGTGCCTTTAAGCCACTCAGAATGAAGAGTTCATAATAATTACCCGCCTGAAAGATCTCAGCGACCTGAGGCAGAGCATGTGTAGGTGTGCTGTTCTGACATTTAACTTCAATGCTTGGGTAACTACCTAACTTAACTTTCTAGCAGTGGGATCCGAGAGCGTGTTCTTCACTGTGATTATGTTGTATATATATATATATATAGTATGGATTAATTAATCACAGAAAAGTACATCTGCATGCAGGTTATGGCTTTTATTCAACATGTACCAACGCCTCTGTACTGTCTGAAAAGTCGCCAAAGTATTGAACAATGCATAAGAATATAAAAACAGGAGAAAACAAGAAA
The DNA here is from genome assembly GCA_034670405.1 of Hoplostethus atlanticus. Classification (NCBI taxonomy): domain Eukaryota; kingdom Metazoa; phylum Chordata; class Actinopteri; order Trachichthyiformes; family Trachichthyidae; genus Hoplostethus; species Hoplostethus atlanticus. Next base: position 1,821,822 of record JAXDDX010000075.1, on the reverse strand, counting down.
GACCTCAGCTATCTCCTTGGTTACAAGAGTTGGCATAGCGATGAAAAAAAGCCTGCCTCGCTGTGCTTTATGGTCTTTGAACAGTAATGAAACTACCTGTTGTCTAATCTGCTTCCACGTGATCTGGAGTGACTTCCCCTGTGTCACCGGTCCAGCCTTCCCCTGTAAGGACAGTGTTGGTAACCTGTGTGGTGTGACGTAGTTCATCTGGTGTTACGGGTGGAGGATATCCTTGATGTGAGAGTGAAGAGTCCTGTGTGTTATCGCAGCCACGGTAAAAATACATGCTAGGGGTAGTAAGTTATAGTGGTCAGTGTAAAAGTGTTCAGATAAGTTAGAAGGCCGTGTGTTGTGTTCGCTGCTGCAGAGGAAATAAAGTTCCTGTTTATGAACGCCACCTCAATGTCTCGCTACCATCCTTCATCAGCAGAGTTGGTCCTGGACCGCTAAGGCTAGCTACCAGCTACAAGCCAGGCTCCCAACTATGGTTCGGAGCCAAGAAGCTGGTACAGGTAACTCCTGCATCAAGATGGGTACACCTTTACCTGCTGTTCAATAACATCTTACAGACGTCTTCTGGAGGTATGCATCATGTTTTGTAGGAATACCTGAGCAGCTAAGCTACACATGGTGTGTGAAATTCAGGCTCTTTTAAAACCTCTTTTCATAACGTTTGAATGCTGTGGTTTCTGCTGACTGCTTTATGAATTAAAGCTGCTCAAAATGAAAAGTTGCTCATCACTTCAGAGGACTAAGCTCATGGACGGCCTGGCCGAGGCTGAGCCAGAGCTGACGGGGTAAAACCTGGCCCTTCTGCAGCAGTGAGGGCCCGTTAACCATATAATCAGGGGTAACTAGTGGAAACTAGTAAAGCCTTTGTGTTGCTCAAGTATTACTATTTCATGGTACACACACTTCCAATGCACTGCTGCACTCTCTCCACCCCCCGTCTACAGCTGCACTTGTGCTCAATGCCATTTTGTCTGAATGCGCGTAGTGACAGCATGATGAATGTGTACATGTGCAGTGATCTGTGTAGTGTACTGGCTGCAGTCTTGCGCTGGCGCTTTGTGCTAGGCGCGAGGTTCCCGCTGTCCTTGTACCATGTAGTTGCACCAACGCCGCCAAAACAAATCCCTCCACGTTCATTGCATTTGGTGAAAAAAGTTAATTCTGAATAATACACAGTGTGTTCAGGGTTTTAGAGAAACTCCAGGCATCATCCAGGCTTCAGAAAGATTTCAGGACCTTGGACAGTGACGGTTTCCTCTGAGGGGATTAAATATTAAGGCTGTTTTGTATTCTTTTATGTCTCTCGTTGACCCTCCGCTACTTTCCTTCGTCGCTCAGCTCTCTAGGAAATGAACAGACTCGCGGTGACTTGTTGTTCACTTGAGCCTGCAGTGTGAACGTGGAGCTAGAGCCTTCCTTCCTTCGGCTCGAAACGAGGTGAGGTGATTTTTAACACGACCAGCATTATAACTCACAGCTGCTACAGACGCACCTGCCTCTCATTACTTGTTAACCTGTTAACAGTGTCGTTAGGGAAAATTAATGGCAGCTCATGAAGCATCTGTGCCACTGAAGTGCTAATAATATACAGCAGGCTTCCTCTTTTATAGAAAGGGCTGCAAACAAACAGCCCTCGGAGGAGTCTTGATCTGCTGTAGCTCAACGTCGCGAATCAAAAAAAAGTCCTCACAAGTGTTGTCTCCAGCACATCACCTGGCTTTGTTTCACAGTCTCAAAGCACAGCACATCCAAGGTCACTGCATCTCAACAACAACAGGAGGTGTTTTTCGTCGACGGGTGGGATTGTACGGTGACTGGCTAAACTCCAGCTTCGCCGTCGGAGCACAGACGGGACGAGGAGCCGGGACTGAAATCTGCAGTCACTTTCCAGTCATGTATCCTCTGTGTTGCTATAACTCTGGATAACAACAATAATATCCCGACAATGAAACCACTTTAACCAGTATTCATGCAGTTTTGAACTTTAGTTGTTGCCCAGTGGAAGTCTGTGGCTCTGGAGAACAGGAGGAGGACGGTAACAGATCCTAGACCTGCTGTCTGCCTAAAGGAAGCCAGAGGCATGTTACTGTTGGGTGTATAAAATAAATCGTTGTCTTGTTATTGCTTAATGTCTAACACTATATTCCTGTATGCCACTGTTATCTAAAAAACACTTTAAATAGGAGTAAAATACCCAGTTGGATGAAGGTTTCCAGTCGTGAAATGAAAGGTTTTAGTTTCATTTTCATGTTTCAGGTAGATAACTGCATGATGCTCCTACTAAAACATCCCCATCTGTTCCTATGCTACTGTTGTCTTTGGAAATGTTAAAGAGTTGTTAAGGGTAGTGACTTCATCATTGCAAATTGTGCTTTTTTATTTCTTTCTGGCAATAAAAGCCCTTAGTTGTCTGTCAGCCTGTTAGAATGAACCTTAACATGATAGGTTTCATCAGACACACCTCAGCATGCTGTTCAATCACAGACACATAGTTGTTCTCCTGGCGTTGCATCATGGTCTGTATGCAGCACTAAAGACAGGAACATCCTCAATAAACCATGTGAAGCATCAGTAGGGAAACCTGGCCAGAACAGAACAACAGTAGGACTGTACATGCTGACGCTCGAGGTTCAGGGACAAAAGGACCTCACACAGTGCAACAGTAGTAGTCCTACAGTAGTATAATATAACTCTACATACTGTATGTACACTCTGTCTCCTGGAGTTACACTGCTCATCACCTGGAACAGGTTTGCACTCTGTGAGACTTCCTGCCTGTTTTCACACCAAATACAAAGCATCTGAATGATGAGTGTTCAATGTGTCTGAGGAGGGTTTACAAAGACAAGCAGAGAGCACAAGTGTGTTTGAGTTTAAGTGTGTGTGTGTGTGTGTGTGTGTGTTTTCATGCGAGTCCATGTGTGGTTCTTTTGTTGCTAAGTGACTGATGCTTGGTTTGCATAGCAGATATTGAAACAGAGAAAAAGATTATCTTCTTTCTATAAACCATCTGGTCAGTGTGTGTGTGTGTGTGTGTGTGTGTGTGTGTGTGTGTGTGTGAGAGAGAGAGAGAGAGAGAGAGAGAGCTGCTGACATATCTAGCAGCCCTGAACTAGAACTATGAGGAAGAATCAACCTAAATGGGTCCAGGGAGGATTTTCATGGGGTAAATGTGGACTGGTGTTTAGCCTGTGCAGCATGTCTGCTGTGTGTCTTCACGCTGGTCCACGTCTGGCTCGTATCTAGGTCCATCTGCTGGATATCTGGTGATACCTGCCTGGCAGTGGAGATACCACGATCAAGAAGCTAGCTCACCCAGCGGAAGGCTCAGCTGTTGCCCTGTGAATTCCTCAGATGTTAGATCATCAGCAGAGACCATAGCTGGGCCGCTGGTTGTTTGGGCCGGTGATGTATTAGTTGATCATCACTTCTGCTCTGTCTGTGCCTTGTAGCGCACACACACACACACACACACACACACACACACACACACACACACACACACACACACCGCAAGGCCCTAGTGACACGCCCCCCCCGACCGAAACACAGCAAAATCCATTTAGATGCTGATAGGGGGGGTGGGGGGCGTGGTGAGAGCAGCCCCTCCCTGATTGGTCAATCCCAGGTTAGGTTTAGAAGGTGATTGATCATTTAATGACACAATGACAAGTTGTAGTGGTGTCAGAGTCTGACAGACCAAAACAAATGTGAACATGATGGAGAATAAAAAGAGAGAAGGGGAGCTGCTTTACACCAGTATGAAACTACAGAGGTGGTTTGGGACCTTGAACTATGAGAAAGAATTTGAGAAAATTGTTTTCTCATGAAACATATCTAATAAATCTACAATATGTTGCATGGAACAGTTCAAGATATTGATCTGAACATTATTGATTGGTCTGTCTAATTCATCAGAAAACAGTATGTAGTAAATGTGCTGCGTTCTATCAGCATTATGTACAGTTACTGCTCCCAAATAAAAATGTCAGTGTAAATGATCAAAGTGCTACTCCATAAGTATCCTGGGTACTTTAAATGTCAAAACATGTCTTTCTTTATAGTTGAGGGATGAGAAAATTACAACCAATCCTGTAGATCATAGAAAGGAGGTCTGAGTTACAACAACAAGCATCAAAAACCCCAAAATACAAAAATAGTCTGAAGGCAAAGGAGGTCTATCAATATGATCCTATCAGCAGATCAATACATGTGTGGCTCTGGGGCTGCAGGGTATTTCCTGGTATGTGTGTATAAAGGTGGTAGAACAATAACATGTTGGACTATTTAGACATGTTGATCGACCTGATGAGCCTCTGGGCTGATCTGAGGCATGAAAATGAGTCCCACTCCGGCCCTGAAACCCCAAAACTGCCTACCTCATACTGATATAACACAGTGTGTGTGTGTGTGTGTGTGTGTGTGTGTGTGTGTGTGTGTGTGTGTGTGCGCGCGCGTGTCTGTGTACCTCAGACATGCTGGATTTACTCTTTAGCCTCCAGGCAGAGTTTCCCACCCACATCTTATTGATTTTCTTTAACCTTTATTTAACCAGGTGGTCCCACTGAGATTGCAAATGGTTTTCACCAGAGACCTGGCTAAGGAAGAAGCACCAGGACAAGCAGAATATACAGCAAAGAGAAGAAGAAAAATACTTTGGAAATCACATAAAAGGTGATGTCAATATTCACTACAACCGCCCACGAGCAGAGCAGCAGGATCAGGTCTGGAGATCTCTTCTATTTGATGCTGGATTTGATCTTTCCCTCTCATTGCAGTGGACATGTCAGAGCCAGGTCCCATCCATCAGCTGAATACTTCAGATCAGGTACAGCTCAGGACTGCTCCGTTCATCTGACCGGCCAAGTCAAGCTGGGTCACACAAAGGAGTACTGGTGGCGTCGCAGTGGCACCAAGCCACAAGGTCCCAGGTTTGATTCCCGACCCTGGCCCTGTCTCTGTGGAGTTCATGTGGGTTTCCCCTGGGTGCTCTGGTTTCATCCCACAGTCCAGACATGCAGCTCAGGCGAACTGAAAACTGAGGACCGTCGGTATGAAAGTGAGTGTTTATGTCTGTTCATCTGAGATGGACTAGCAACCAGGATGTCTCCCTGTTTCCCGCCCTGCATGCTGGGAGAGACTCCAGGTATAAGTGTCTAAAGACAATGAAAGGTGATGATGATGAGGTACATGTTGATAATAACCACAGACTGTCTGTTGTTCTATTATGAAGTTATTAATGTGTCAGGAGGTTTTTAAAGGAAAAGATTAGAGCCCTTTGTCCTCCTCATTTAGCTTGATGGTGTTAAACAGATGTCTGTGATGTTCCCGTTATCCCTCCTGCTGTTGCTATACAACGATTGAAAACCTTTTTGAAGACTGCCAGTGTTTCTCTGAAGTTTGAAATTACTTCTTGGTACTCTGGGAGCTAAAAGAAATGCGAAGCTCTCGGTGCTGTTGGGAACAGCCTGTTCCTCCATTGTTAGCGAGCAGAAAAAGAAGCCAGCGCTAAAGAGAAGGAAGACATGCAGCCTTACTTCCTGGCTGTGGAGGTTGAGTGTAAGCTGTATGCCATGTTGGCAGTGTGAACGTTACCCTCATATCAGTGAACTGCACACGGCACGCTCATGTTTACCAGCCCAACTGTTCTGTGATGCTTCATAGGAAACCGAAGGCATGACAGAGGAAACTCTCTAACTGTCCAGTTTCCTCTGGGCGGAGCCTCGTCGCTGTTCAGGAGTTTGTGTTTTATATTTCATCCTGAAGTCGTGCACAAGCCTTAACACCCTGGGTTCATATAACCTCCATCGTTGTTTTGGTCTTGAAGTAACAAACACAAGGAGAGGAAGTGGTGTGGAGGAGGAGAGGGGACCCACTGGAGGAGGAGAGGGGACCCCAGTGGTGGAGGAGAGGGGACCCCAGCGGTGGAGGAGAGGGGACGCAGAGGATGAGGAGAGGGGACCCAGTGGAGGAGGAGAGGGGATCCCAGTGGTGGAGGAGAGGGGACCCAGAGGATGAGGAGAGGGGACCCAGTGGAGGAGGAGAGGGAATCCCAGTGGTGAAGGAGAGGGGACCCAGTGGTGGAGGAGAGGGGACCCAGTGGTGGAGGAGAGGGGACCCAGTGGTGGAGGAGAGGGGACCCAGAGGATGAGGAGAGGGGACCCAGAGGATGAGGAGAGGGGACCCAGTGGAGGAGGAGAGGGGACCCAGTGGTGGAGGAGAGGGGACCCAGTGGTGGAGGAGAGGGGACCCAGTGGAGGAGGAGAGGGGACCCAATGGAGGAGGAGAGGGGACCCAATGGAGGAGGAAAGGGGACCCAGTGGAGGAGGAGAGGGGATCCCAGTGGAGGAGGAGAGGGGACACAATGGAGGAGGAGAGGGGACCCACTGGAGGAGGAGAGGGACCCAGTGGTGGAGGAGAGGGACCCAGTGGTGGAGGAGAGGGGACCCAGTGGTGGAGGAGAGGGGACCCAGAGGATGAGGAGAGGGGACCCAGTGGAGGAGGAGAGGGGATCCCAGTGGTGGAGGAGAGGGGACCCAGTGGTGGAGGAGAGGGGACCCAGAGGATGAGGAGAGGGGACCCAGTGGAGGAGGAGAGGGGACCCAGTGGTGGAGGAGAGGGGACCCAGAGGATGAGGAGAGGGGACCCAGTGGAGGAGGAGAGGGGATCCCAGTTTTTAATCCACTTCCTAAATCTCTCACTTTGACATTATCCTGTTTTCCCAACTCGTATGATCACACTAGTCAGACTCAAAAGATGCTTGATGTGAAATCTGACCTAACACTCTTTATGGTACGTGGAAGGAAGGAGGAGAAAAAGCAACCTGCCCTTTTCCCAAAATAAATTGGAAGGAAGGAGTGTGTGTGTGTGTGTGTGTGTGTGTGTGTGTGTGGGGGGGGGGGGGGGTTGGAGAGGAGAGGAGAGGAAAATTAAGGAAATCAGGTCAGAGGAGAGAACAAAAGAGCAGGAGGTGGGGGGAGAAAGGGGAGGATGGCAGGAGGTAAAGGAGGAGGTGAAGGTCTTTAGTGATCCCTCTGGCTGGTGATCAATAATATTACATAACATTACCCAGATCAAAAGGCCACTTATTACCAAGACCTCTGGATTACGGTTCAGAGGAAATAAGATCATTAGAAAGAAACACAGAAAGACCTTTCATAGTCACTTTTTTCAGGAGTTTCAAGGACAACACTAGTCTGGATAAACCCACTAACGTCACAACTGAAGTTACACTGCAGGAATAACAGTCCTGCAGTCTGTGTTTGAATCTCTTGGTGTCTGTGAGCGACCCGGGGTTTAGAGCAGGTTTGATTAGCCCAACATATTTACAGTTGATAGGATCGGTAACAAAACCAGTAACAACAAACCAACGGATAACTAAGGACTGTTCTAGAGCCACAGAACAACAAGCTAGGTTAACAGAACAGAACCAAGTCAAAATAACAGGAAGCAACCAAGAGACTCACTCCACTCAGTCAGCCTGCAGAGCTCTACAGTAACTGACTGGCCCGTGGTTGATTGCAGGGGAGATGGATCAACTTTCTTGATGGCAGCCAAGTCCAGAACCACCCCTCTGGCTGTAGCTGACATGGTAGAGTCCGACCACCCCTGTTGGTCGGTCCAATGCTGCGGCTCTGTCTTTGTGGCCAGATGGCAAGGATGGATGGCTCCCAGCAGACACTCGACACAGGAAAGTATAACCAGCTTGTACTCAACAGTTAAATGTAACAGGGCTAATAAACATCTAACAGGCGACCTGGAGTCAGTGGAATTAGTCCCTGTTTCTAGAAACGTGTATATTTATAAAAATCAGTGTGTTGAGTTGATGGTGCACAGTGTCCCATCACTGTTCCCATCTATCCTGCATCCAGACCCCGATGAAGAGAAATGTTTTTTTTACTCGTTCCTGTTCCTCTCCTCCTTCTAACTTCATAAACCTGGCAGCACTTCTTCGTCGTTCCCTCTTCCCCTCGCTCTCATTCAGCACCTGGCTCTGTTTACATTGTAATTCCTTCTCTCGGCAGAGTTCATTATGAGTTTAATTGTCCTTTTTCTTTATTGGCTGCCTTTGCCTGCAGCCCTGGAGAACATAGCGGAGCTGCAGCGAGGCCGATAATGACTGGAGAAGAGGACCACGGCGTTGAGGCTTGGGCTCAACCAATGAAGACAATGAATTATCTTTGCTCTTCGTAATGAAAAATGATGATGATGACATTGACTTAACAACTTAACAATTTCCAAAAATTCTATTAGCTACTAGTTAGCTAGTATCGCTAGGGTAACTCAACAACAACATCTCAACAGTCTTTCAAATCAAATGTACCTTCTAGTCCTGCCTCCCAACTGACTACAGGCACGCTGCATCTCTTTACTGGATGATGTGATGCCACCATGATGAGAGCCTCCTCCCTTTCTATCTGAGGTCACCATGCAGCAGCATTTCCACTGACCAGCCGTGCAGATTCGCAGGTCAGAGTTCACCACATGTGAACCGTACGCCAACGTGAAGGGGCGAAATTGCTTTTTTTTTTACACCCTTTGCATCGTTTTCAACGGAAATCAATGAGAGGTGAAGCAGATGTCCATGCAGTGTGGTGCATAGCCTGGCCATGCCTTGAGACGGACGACCCACGATGCAAAGTGTTGTTGCTTGGTTCATCGATTTCATCAACCAAAGTCACCGTTTATTGAATATCACCATAAGGGTGATAGTTTGAATCCTTTACCGGTGGGAAAAGTATCACTGAGGGTCTTTTATATAAGGCACTTAACCTCCAACTGCTCCAGTGAAGCTGCTCAGTGGACACCAGTAGACGGCTGTGGTTGTACTGGTCAGCTCCCAGGTGTGAATGAGTGTCACTGTATGAAAGCAGGGCAGTGCTGAAGAAGAGCATGTGGTCAGTGAAGCTTTCCTGGATAGATGAAGGTTAAAAACATGATGGTGATTATTGGTATCTGCAGAGTGAGGCAGGCTGTAGAAGCTGTGGTATGTGATCCGTGAGAAAGAGGCCATGTGGTGTGGGACACTAGTCACGGGTATCTGGTATGGTATAGGCATAGATATTGATCCAGGCCGTTTTACAGTAGTTTTGCTGTGTGACGCTGTGACTGTGTACTTTGACCTCCATGAGATGCTGTTTTCATCTCCATCAGTTAAAGTCACATTCCGCCTCTCACCTGCTACAACATCTGACACAACAGATTCCACCTGAAATAAAATGATCCACAACACTTATTGAACTGAACCAAACGGTGGATTGGATCTATTATTCTAGTGGAGTCACAGATAATTTCACTGTGTTTACTCTGTCGTGATACAAGTAGAACCACCGCTGCTTTCTAATGAAATGGCGAATGCAGGAAGCACACTCTCCTCGCGAAGTAGCCTGCAGAGCCGATCGCTCTCCTCCTACACGTTTATTACCAGCGGCGCGTTGTTGGCCTCCTGTTGGGCCGATCTGAGAGATGAGGCGGGTTAAGAGAGGAAGAAAGGAAAGAAGAGAGAAAGAGAGTGAGAAAAAACTGCAATAGAGGAGAGAGAGAGAGGAGAGCAAGAAACAGAGCATGTGTTGAGCCATGTGGAGAGAAAGTCTTCACATCGCGCTACCAGCCAGTTTAGCTCTGCTTTCACACCTCATCTGGGATGCCTGTCTTTCCCCACGCTCCCCTGAACGCCTCAGCAGTCATCAAATCATTAATTAAACCTGCATCAAATCTACCCCACAGATCCCAGTGTGTGTGTGTGTGTGTGTGTGTGTGTGTGTGTGTGTGTGTAAGAGAGAGTGAGGGGGAGTAATGCCTTGCAGGCAGCACTACCCCCCCCCACCCCCCCCCCGCCTCTAACATGCAGATATGAGGAAGGAAAGTCTTCATGTTGTCCTCCGGTGTTCAAAGCTCACTTCTCCGTGGGGACCAGATCATGAAGTGATATCACACAGTACACTGAATTAAACATGACAGGGATCCGTTCCCGTAGAAAAACAATAAACCATCCTTGATTGAGTGCAATTACCTGCAGGCTGCAGAGGATGAAATTGAGTTTTTTTTCCCCCACACATGTTTCTACTGCCATGGTCTGTAGCTGACAGTTTATAACTTTATCTAGTCCGAGATAACTGTTAAAGTTCCATCCGCTTAGGTGTTCAAGGGAAATGATGTTGCAGCTGTCAGTTGGAGGATGAATGGAGATTTCACAGGGACTCTCCCTCCCTCAGCTCTAGTACATCACACCTTTACACTTTTACACTTTACACTTACATTCTGTTTTTACACCCTTAAATATAATACACATATATACATAATACATAATACAAGTGCTTTCATTAATACTGTATTGCATTATTGTGTACTTGCAATGCTTTTCCGTTGGTTAATACACAGACTAATATACTACATTAAGGCGATTTTAGTGCAAAATCAGTTTTTCCGGCCATGCCACGGAAAGCTCTCCTTGGTTCTGTCAAAACTGAGCTGACAGTGAAGAAAGAAATCCTGCAGCATTCGTACAATCAACTTTACATGCTGACATCTCACATGCTAAAGATTGCATGCAACTAGTATGGACTATGTATGATGGAGTAGACGGACATATCCGTTGTCGTTGAAAGACTGAGGAGGAGACGAAGAAAATCAGGGAGTAAATTGGGTCCAATCAGGGCTCAGTATGTCAGACTTGGATAAAAACACGAAGGAAAAAAGTATATTTGGAGACGTTTTTTGCGTCTGAGATATGGGGTCTGCTAAGTCAACTGTTACTAACTGTACTACTAACCAGTCATCAAAACACCACCAAGCCCTCTGTCTGCATGTCAGCTGATCAGAACTGAGTCAGGGCTATCCGGGTCAGAACAAGCTGTGTATTAATATGTCCATTTGGCTGCAGCATTGCCAGCCTGCATACTGATAGCGCTGGGTCAGCGGGGGAAATGTGATCCACCACAAGGGAGATGGTCTGTATGTAACTCTAGACGGGACAGTGGGCTAACATTTAGAAAGCACCGCACCTCCAACGACCAGCCAGACGTTGGTCTGTCTGCAGAATTCAAACAGAATCACTCTGACCGGCACCGCACAACAGTAAACCTGTTGTAGTCGGCTGCAGCGGCCCTGTAACTGGACAGCACGCTGCGCAGGAAGCCTAAGTGGACAGATAATTATAAGCTCTGGATTAATGTTTCCATTTAGCTCCAACAGTGGACTGCCCACTGCATACAAATCAGACTGGCTCAATGAGATCAACTTTATTGATCTCCAAGGGGAACCTGGGTCGTTATAGCAGCAAGGAATAGAGGGGTGAAGTAAATATAAATGACCCTTGAAGAATGAGAATATAGAGCATAAACCACCACAATTTAAACCCAAATATTTTCTACTGTACAAGGGTTTGGTTTCGCACTCATGCTGGTATGTTTTCCCATAATGCTTTGTGCACAGTTTGGTTCAGTTCAGGTACACTAGTGTGCTGGTAAGGCCCACACATATTTGGTGCCAGTCCACTTTCAGTGTTTGCTGCCAAGGATGTCATCATTACAGATTATCCAAGAAAGATGCAGGAAAGGTTGAGATACTGTGGTTTAACATTAGAGAGAGTCAGGTTGAGATACTGTGGTTTAACATTAGAGAGAGTCAGGTTGAGATACTGTGGTTTAACATTAGAGAGAGTCAGCTCTGTGTGACAGTCAGTTATAGTGTCATTATGACTCGGTGCTCTCAGTGTCAGTCTGACATTACTGGCCACATTTCACAGTCTGAGTCTGTTAACTTCCATTTCATAGCCAACTAATGGAGGGCTGCAGAGACTGAGTGGCTTGTGTGTGTGTGTGTGTGTGTGTGTGTGTGTGTGTGTGTGATGATAGTTCATCTTCAACACCTTCAACACAAACAAAAGAATCTACCCCAGTATGAAGCAGAGCAGCTCCTCCTTCGCTCTGACTAACTGTTGATTTTGGTTTCTAAAACGTGATCAAAGCTCCTCTCTGAAGGCCGTCGATTGGGCAGAGCATCTGAAGCGCCACAGTGCCTCCTCTGTTTCTGAGGCCGTAAGCTGAATGCTAAACTGTAGGGTGGAGCGGCTGCCTCCACCAGACACTAGGAACCATTCAGCATGGAGGAGGAGGAGGAGGAGAGGGGGGGGGAATCATTTCAGAAACAACCGGGAGGAGATCCAAGCCCTCTTCCATTTTCCTTATCAGCTTTTGCAAGCGGCAATCTGAACTGCAACAAGACAACATATACAAAGAGGCAGGAATCCATTAAGCAGGCTGTTAGCAGTGAGGCTGTGACAGGATGCACTCCTTTCATCCACTTCCTGATAATCAGGAAATGGACATGAAACTTCCAATTAGACGATTAGAAGAGATTTAGCTCATCAGTGGAAGAAATGATGGATTGCACCTGCACTTACAAAATGTGCAGACTTGCTCCCGTCTGCTGACTGCAGCCGTAGGGATGATGTTGTCTGCTGACTGTAGGTCATTAATCTGCACACACTGCTGTCCCGTCTGCTGACTGGCGTCCAGACCGGGACAGATCTCAGGTCAGATCTCTGGGCTCATCAGCAGGAGAATGGAGGAGGTCACTCTGGATTAGGTGACTGGGGCTTGATGAACTGTGAGAGAGAGAGAGAGAGAGAGAGAGAGAGAGAGACAACAACAGAAAGAGAGAATGATTCTGTTTGTGTACGAGTGAAAGAGATAAAGTGTGTGTGTGTGTGTGTGTGTGTGTGTGTGATCTCCCCGAGGAGCTCCATTCACACAGCTCCAGTGTCCAGTCTCGGTTTCTCGGCCTCCCGCCAGCAGATGAAACCTGCATCGTTCTTTTGTTGCCGGGCGGACACCTGGAGGACCGACGCATCGCACAAAAACAGCCTTTATTCGACTCTTTCTCTCCGTCTGTGTTGGAGTACATCACATGGACGTTAGCTGACGTCTCTCTCTCCGTCTCTTATCTCGCTTTGGTTTGTTCTCTATCTGTCTGTCCTTCTCTCGTTACATCCTACACCTCCCTCTCTCTCTCTCTCTTTCTTTCTTCTTCTCTGCCTCTCTCTTTATCGCCACTCACTCTCTCTCTCAGTTGAAATGCTTCACCTGACAGCAGTGTGAATGTGCTGAGTGTGTCTGTAGTCTCTCTGAGGTAGAACAGACGGAGCCAGGGGAGTTTATATTGAGATGCAGCCTGATACGTCAGCCTTTCAGTCTTCGGATCAAAAAGGAGACTGTCTGTCTGTCTTGCTCTATTGTGTCTATCGAGACAGTCTGCATGTGCTGTCTGTCTCCCTCTGTACTCTGAGTGTAATGTGTAATGGCTTTACGCGTTGATCTTGTCCTAGAATAAATCCCCTTTCCTCTTCTCTGGGGAATTGTACCTGTTTCCAGCGAATCGTACTGGGACAGGTAGGGCTTTTAAACTGTAAATATGGATCCTAAATGCTCCTCCTCTGTCTTTCTTATTCTTTAGTTGGAATATTTTACCTGAATGTGCTGCAAAAACGGTGTCGCATCAAGTCCGATGTTCCCAACCCGCACAGCAGCCCGAAATCCCGTAACACTCAAATCAGTCCGGAGGATGATGGCGGGTTGAAGCCGCCTTAAAATCTGACACTGCTTCAAATTGATTTCCTGCTCCGGTCACGCTCTGCTCCCCTTCTGCTCCACTCTGACATGAGGAAAACTTTTTGGTGTCTGGTTTAATTTTTTCTCCCACCTGACAGACGGAGAGAGAGAGAGAGAGAGAGAGAGAGAGAGAGATTGAGATGGTGATGGATGGATATGGGGAGTGGTTATAGGTCGCGATTGAGACAGAGAATAAGTGACTTTGTTCCACTGCTGCAGCTCATTCTGCCTGACTGATGGAGGAAATATGAATTCCTCTCACAGAAGATGTCTGTCAATCTAGCAGCAACGTCTATGGAGGTTTAACGAGGTGGGGGCAAGAGTGAAACCAAAGTGAAAGTACACAAAATCTAGCAGGTGAGAGTTTAGACATACAGGTCTAAATGGTATTTTTTGTTTTGGTCTTTAGTTTATTGACTCGTCTAATGTAATGCCTTCATGTCTAACTCTGTGTCTGAACACATTCACAGGCAGATCAATCTCAAGCCACAGCTCTGAGGTACAATACCACAGGACTAACAATGTGAACAATAAGCAGTCAGCGGCGGCTAAATTGGAGTGCCGATGTCTCTAACAGCTCTGCCAATATCGCCAGTGGTGATTATGATTGTACATGAACGATGATGCATCTGCGTTGCGGTTAGTGACGGTGTGAGTAACAATGTGGGCTGTGGTGTTGTTGTCTGTCCCTGCTGAGAGCTCAGTGTCACCCTGCCTGGTGCCTGGACGTAGCCAGTTAGCCATAAGCCAACTAGCCAGGCCTGGAGAAGGGGAGAGAGCAGCCCGGGCCATCCGGTAGCCCAATGTCTCCACAGGGATCATTGAAGTTTATCCATCCATCCACTAGCCATTTATCTTGGTCAGAGTGTCAGAGGCAACAGGGCGAGCAGAGCAGCCCTTTTCCCCACCAATATTCTCCAGTTCCTCCTCGGGGATCCCCGACACAGGCATGCGGAGAGATGTAGTCCCTCCAGCATGTCCTGGATCTGCCCTGGGCCTCCTCTGTCTGATAAAGGTGCCCTGGGGGGCCTCCTTACCAGGACCTGAACCACCTCCACCGGCTCCTCTCGATGTGGGGAAGCAGTGGCTTGACTCGAGGTCCCCCCGCTTCCTCATTGTATCGCAGAAAGTGAAAGCCAGCCACTGTGAGGAGAAACCTCATTTTGGCCCCTTGTACCTGCAATGTGATTCTTTTGGTCAGTACCCAGAGCTTGTGAGAATAGATGAGGGTCGGAACAAATCAACTGGTAAATCGAGAGCTTTGCTTTCTCGCTCAGCTCTTTCTTCTCCCGATACAATTTACCCTCACTTGTGAATAAGACCCCAGGACACCTGATCGACCTCTCACCTGAATGGGACGGCCTCAGACTGTTCCAGTGCACATAAGAAATTACCTTCCAATGGCGCCAAAATGACATCATCATCCACAAACAGCAGTGATGTTGCCCTGATGCCAACGAACTGCACATTCTTCAGACCTCAGCTGTGCCTTGATATCCTGTCCATAAATAGGAGGGGGGACAAGGAGCATCCTTGACTTAATGACAAGAAAGCTCTCACTCCAAGTGTAGAAACATATCCCATACCCGCTAGTCTCGCCAATGTGTTAAGCTTCGTAACTGCAGTGGCTGATCTGATCTAGGAGTGGCAAAAAAGTATATTTCAGTTCCAACTAGATTGAGCTAGCAAAGCAGTTTTGAAAACAGGAGCGTAATTTATTAAGTTTGGCCAATGCTAACAAAACGCAAGCAGGCCGCTATGTGACGATACAATCCTCTTCCTGTTTCGGTGGACGCCCTCCTTTGTGCCGTAAGTCAAGCCTGCACAATTCGCAGGAGAATGTATCGTTGGGAGAATAAACTGATTCTCATGGTCTCATTTTTCTACAGCCCATATACTACGCTTAATGCTTAATCAAAATTAATTTGAGAATTACATACTGAGGTAAATATTGTACAGCTAGGAGCTTTAAGTAGAATATGAAGGGACATAATGGTTTACTCTTGGCTTTGGTTGTGAACGTACCAGGGACGCCAACTAGCTGTCTCTTCCCACGTCTTTCAACCTTCAACGCCAAAAAAAGGCCTCAGCAATTAACACGCTTCCCTTCAATTAGTCCGGCACTTCAAAAGCCATTTCGTTTTTCTTTTGTCACATATCAGCCCTTTGAAGGGAGCTGAGACGAAAGGATTGGATTTAATTTACAAGGGCGTACTTTGTGCCTTTTCAGATTAGCACATTTAAGGAAGGTCAAGGCTAAAGAGGCTGTTCAAAAGGCCTGATTCCCCCATTGTTTCACCAAAGGTCAGTAAACAGGATGCGGTGACAAACTGCCTGAGCCTGACCCTTGATTTCTGGGAAACCGTGTCAGTGATTCCCAGGAGGCCGAGCGTTAAAGAAACACTAACACACACACACACATTAATCATTAAGCTCTTGTTAACTGCATCACTAAAGGCTGAACACATCACAGTATTAGATAGCAGGTCTGGGCTTTGTGCCATACAGTCCCGACTACAAACCTCCAACACAATGGCTGATATTCAGTATGTGGAGGTTGGCTCCGGCAGGAATTCACCTCTCAAAGGAAGTAAATTACCCGCCTGGAGATGTGAGCCGACCGACCACAAACGGCCGGAGATAATTGGTGTGTGTTGGTGAAGGCTTAGCGAGGACATTGATGGGAGTCGGGGCATCGATAGCCTCCTGTTGTGTTGCTGTGATCTCAGTGGTTTTAACCCACTTATTCATATTCCAGACAGGACACTCAAGTGGGAGATAATTGTGGATTACACAGAGCTGAGAGTCTCAGTTATACAGGCAATACGATGCTGCTGATGGGAAAAGCCTGGTTGGTCCAGGATCCACTGCTGTTCGATTACAGAGGCAGCCTGCCCATTGCCAGTGATCTCTGTGATTCCTGTGTCCTCACTGTGTAGCTCATCAGATCTATTGTTGATGATTCGGAGCTCAACTTGATCATTAGCTCTGTCTTTAGAGTGAAACTGTTATTACGGTGGCAGATGAAGCACTGAGCCAATAGCCAGACTCCCATTGGTTAGTTTCAGATGAAGCACTGAGCCTGCTATTTTCTGTGAGGAAAACCAATTCTTTAGCCCCAGCCTTTCGGTTTTTACTTTGGCCACTCTTTACTTTCTACTGATCTGAAGTTCAGCTTTACAGCCTGCATGTCCAGCAGGACCCTCTCTAACAGTGGTGGCTTCTTCTCATTATTTTTAATGGAAAGACAGCGCTGAGATTTTAACAGTTTTTAGCACTTATGGTTTCTGCAAGTTCAAGGCTGAAGATATTTTGACTTTTATCAGAGCAGCTCCACGCTGTAATGGGTTTTCAATGGTCACATAGCAACAGCACCATCCACGACCAGCTTCCTCCACATGCTTAGCACTGATATCTACAGAAGAGGTTCCCGATGGACACAGGAGCTGAGTCTGACTGAAACTATCACTTCAGAGGCAGAACGTCGTTGGCTCGTTTCAGATGAAGCACTGAGCTGATGATGAAGCCACCATGTCGTGTATTTGTGAGGTCGGATGTCATTTTGTCACGTCGTCCCTTTTCTCGTCTTTCACAACTGTAGAAATGTTTTACTACTCTGAACTAGTTCCTCTGTATTTAATCTAACTCCTGTTGCCATGGAGCCCTGGGTTCCTAAAAGAGAGTTTGAGTTAAAAACACTTGAATTAGTTTTTAATTACTGCACACAGTATGAATTGAATTAATTTAATTGAAGGTTTTGAACTGGTGGATGTCAGCATGACGGTGCCAGCTTCCATTTCAATAGCTACTCATTACTCGAAGAGGAAAGGAAATCCAGACGCTGTAGCGTGAGACGGTTGTTGGCCAGGGTCAGTGTGTTGATTCGTTCCACCGTGACAGAAAGCAACGATTAATAGCTAATTGGTCTTAGAGGAATAAATGGCTGCTGGAGTTGAGGGGGGAGGAGCTTCAGGAGGTGTTGGCATGTTGGCATGAGAGCGAGAGGAAAACAGAGAGGGACAATATGAAGGAGAAGGACCGATGACACACCTTCATGGTCTTGTTTGAATGTGGATCACATCCCAGTCTCCTCTGATCTCCTCTTTTCTCCTCATTTCTCTCCTCCATAATGCGCCTCCCTCCCCCCTCCCCCCCTGTCACTCTCAGATTACCATGACACATGACCTGGAGGAGAAATAACCCATTAACCCTCTGAACCCGAAGCCACTGAGCCACCAGCAGCTCCATCACGATCCCGTGGAGTCATTAGAGTCTGCGGTTCTGCCTCGGTGGACTGGCGGCGGCGGCGGCGGGCAACTCAAACAGCCCGTGGACTAAACAAGCATGTCTGCAGTTATGGAGAAGGATCTCATTACAGTGGAGTAATTCAGTTCTCCGTGATGCCTCGCTTGGAGACAGAGTCCCACTCCGAGCTCACCCTATTACGATGCTGAACAAACAGATGATTGGTGGCATTTGGATGGCGGCTCTGAAGAGGACCTTTGCTTCGAGGAACGCTGCAGCTCGCCTATCACGATGCCGAATTGCCAAGTGATAGCTTGACTTTTTTGAGGCCGTAGGGAAGCACTCGTGGGAAATGAGGTGTTTAACCTGGCGACATGTCTCACATTCTGCATCAGCCTGAGCATTAGAGTCCATCTAGATTGAGACTGAGAAGCAGGGCTGCCTCCTTTTGGACTGAATAGTAATCCGACAATCCTCCTACAGGGACGTGGTTTCATCATCCAGGGCTCCATTAAATCTGGTCCTGGTTCATGATGGATGATACATGGAACTTAAAATGTGTGTTTTTTGTCAGGGAAAATAAAAAAAACACCCCAGCAGAGAACAGGGACGAGCTGAGGATCAGAAACAGACTATTGTATGGAAATGTATTTGCCTGTTGTGGAATTGAGGTCAAAGAATCCACAAGGTTTGTTTTGTTCAGGAGATGTGAAACACATTAGCTGTGGATGCAAGAATGCCCTGTGGCATTTACCTCCTCCTACAGGCATACTCTCTCTCTCTCTCTCTCTCTCTCTCTCTCTCTCTCTCTCTCTCTCTCTCTCTCTCTCGCTCTCCGCCCAGGAGGAAGCGTAGTCAGGTAATGGATGTTTACACAGGAAGAGAAATAGTTTGCTCAGATCATGCCTGCCGCTGTCAGCAGGAGATTGGCTGAGAAGAAACAGGTGTCAGCTGTGACAGGAAGGAGCCCTGTGGAGGAAGATGACCAACACTGACAAGGAAGAAAGACGAGAGGGGAGTTAGACAAAAAAGAGAGAGAGCGACAGAAAGAGATGTACAAGCTGATGAGAGATGGATCGAGACAGACAGATTGACAGGAGAGAGGGACAGACAGGTGGAGAGAAAGGAGAGAGAAGGAAATTACATCTGAGAAACTTCAGCTGAATAGAGGAATGTAGCCCGAGGCGGCGCTAAACGCATTAAGACTGAAGAGCAGGAAATTATGTTATTACCAAGCAGTGGGAAATTGGGCCCGGAAACCATGACAGCAGTACTCCAGTATCTTAGAAAATGACTCCCATCACTGCGTGACCTCTCTGACCTCGGCAGCAGGCTCGGCTTCATTTTACATCCAATTGTTTTTAGATTTCATCCAGAGCAACCCGCAGTACGCTGGATGAGCAGGGGAGGGTTCGGGGATGGAGGCGTCCAGTACTCTGCAGACAGGAACTCTGTCCTGATAGCAGGTTTAGTCCTGGTGTCCAGACCAGCAACGCTCCAGGCTGAAGCAGCTTCTGTCCTTGTTCCAGCTGAGAGGACCCGCCAGTCACCGGCGATGGGCCAGAGATGCTCAGAGGCTGTTCGGACTCCCGGTGTGAAGCTCTTGGTCTAATATCACGCTCCACAACACCATCGATATGCCCCAGCTGGACATGGACCACAAAGATTGGTCAATCAGTCAGTCAGACAGACGGTTAGCAGGGTTTAAAGAAAGAGTATCTCATCTCTGCTGCTATGTAAGGTAAGACTGTAGGAAGATCTTTTTGTACGTGTATTCCTTTGACCAATTCAAGAGCTTTTCAATCTTTGATATGAAACAGATCATTATTTTTTACAGCAGAGATTAAAGCTGCAGGTTTTGCAGTTTGGCAGCACCAATGGCTGTGAATGGCTGTTGCCTCCAATTCCCATGAACGCTTCTCTATCATTTTATTGATGTCGACAAGCTATAGAAACTGGGAAAAAAGGAAAATGTCTTCAAACTAATTATCACTCTCCCTTTTTCTCTTAGAAACTTTCCAAAGATCTGATCTTTTTTTCCTGGATGGAGGCGATACTGCACCTACTCCAATCCCAAAATAGCCTGCAGATTGTCTTGGTGGCTCTTTGCCCAATGTGCAGCCCTCGTACCTGCAACGTCTTGGGTTTGAATCCAGCCGAGGACCTTTGTTGCACGTCAATCCACAGAGGAGCAAAATCCTGCATCAGTTAACCAAGTGTTATTTAAAGTGATAATCCGCAAGATTCTTGTTTTCCTTGATTGTGTCGACACCTTTGGTGACAAGCAGTCATTTGGTGTTTGGCTTTGGTGTTTTACATTTCCATCACCAGTACTTAGACGTCACTGGACTGACAGCAGCTCCCACAACACAAACACACAGGAATTGGTCTGTTCTTCTGAGATTAGTGAAGCAACAAAACAAAAGCAACAAAGCTACAAATAACGTAACATCAAAATGTCAGCCGGTGCCTAAAAGTGACCACAGAGTTACGCATCATTTCCTGTGCGTGCATCATTTTTGTCGGGAACAGCGGACCTGGCCGGCAGGAAGGGAAAGATGCTTCTCCATATGCAAGTTGCATAGATTTTTTGGGGGGTAAATTTACAGACCTTTTGCATGGCTGATCACTCATTTAGGAGCCAATACAACTGAATACCTTCTATCTTTAAAGCTACATTAGGGAAACTTCATTGGTGGTTCCAGCTGGCAGTGAGATAACTGAAAAAAATGTAACTCCAGTACCCAGAAATCCTGTAACGGATCCTCTGATAATCCTGTATCAGTGAAGTGCACAGAGCTTCATGTGCACCAACCTGTTCAGTCTGTGATGCTTCATACCAAAGGAAACCAAAGGGATGAAAAAGGAAAAAGATCTAATGGTGAGTTTCGATTTATCTCTAACTGTGTGTGAAGAAGCGTCCATACTCAGCGCCAGGCTTTCATTTGGGCGAGTAAGGAGAATCTGCAGGGTCTCAATTAGTGGGGATGGGAAGCTCTCCTCTGTTGCCAGCCCCACTCTGTGATTAAGGCTGATAGGACTGGTGCACGTTTACATGAAATCTTGCCTGGTTGCAGCTTTACCTGAACACACAGAGGATCAAAGTCAGTCGCAAAATGCATTACAATAAAATCGGCATTGGGTAATACAGAATCATCCGTTATCGTCAATGTTGCTGTACAAAAGCTGTGATGGGATGTCTCCACAGCGAAAGGCCGGGGGGGGGGGGCGTCTTTTCATTTTCTTCCTTCCTCTGATCTTCTCTCTTCCTATCTACTCTCCCTTTTGTCTGTTTCAAATCGAAGTGTCCTCCTTTCTTGTACCAACTGTGGAAATGTTCCTTTTTTGCTGATGCCAAGCAAAACTATCAATAGGATAAGCCACTATAGATACACTGGAATTATTCTACTGTCTTTATTCTGTATCTTCATGTTATAAACCTGAGACAAGAGTGTTCCTGCACATCCTAACCACACCCTCATGTTAGCATTTATTATCTTAGTATTTCCTAGGCTTGGTATTTTGGATAGGAAGTGATTTGTAGATCAGCCAATCGTAAACATGCTCAAAATGTCGCCATGCTCTGCCGCCGACCTCGTCCCGTTGACAGGAAACTCTTACCTCAGCCTCTCAGTCGGTCAGCCGCTCACCCACACACTCCTGTTGTGAAGCTCAATATCACACCCTTCAATATCTCTCCGCTCCAGGAAAAGAGCCAGACTGCATCCTGGTTCCTCAGTTGGTGAAGACACATACCCGATGTCCTGGGTTCGAATCCTGACCTTTGTTGCATGACCCCCCCCCCCCCACCCCTTTCTCCTCCTCTCACTATCCAATGAAGCAGAAATGCAATATCAGTAACCCTTTAAAAAGAAAAGGGTCAGTCAAACAATCCGTCAGTCAAACAGACAGACAGTCATCAATGAGTCGATCAGTCAGTCCTGGTGTTGAGCTCTGGGCCTGATGTCATGCTCCATAACACTCAACACCCCCCAGCACCACGACAGCAGTCTGAGAGCTCCCGTGACTTGTTGTATGACACGAAGAAATATTGTAATATCCTGAAGAGAGAGATAATAAATGACGACAAAGCGGTCGTATCATCATGTATCCTCTGTTGGATTGAGAGATCAGCCATCATTCAGACTGTAATCTCATAGGGTGCTTTATTGAACACGCCTGCGCCTGTTTTGAGTTGTCAGTGACATGCGTCTCCTCCAAACTGTGCGCCTGGCGTTTTGGGTGCAGTGCATTGTGGGAAGCAGCATGTTAACTTTACATCCATCCTTGAATGAGCTCCTCCTCTTCTTCAGGAGCAAGCAGAGCAGTTGCTAACTTTCTCTTGTCCATTTTATTTTCAGCAATCCTTTGTTACTTCAGGTTAGCTAGCTAGCACTAATTGGATAGTTGCATAGCAACAAGAATGATGTAACGCTCCTTGAGCCCTTTGAGCTCCTGTTCCCTCCGTGACGCTCACAGCTTCGGTTTGATCCCGGCCTCGGGGGCCCATAAGAGGACCAGGAGGGAAGGCACTGTGGGACTTTGTTTGTCTTTTGTTTGCAGACCTAACATGCCAAGACTGCCTCGGTTAAAACTCAATTCAGCATCCTATTTCTTTTCATAACAGGAGAAAGGAAAGGAATATGCACGCTGAAAGATAAGCTCGGTTCAACTTGACATTTCTATCAAAAAGGTATTTGCCAGACACCCTCTCACAACTTGTCATTGCCTGATCTGAGATAAACAGTAATTGTATATCTGCTTTCGTGTATTTGAAAAGCCGAAGGAGCTCGGCTTCCCCTTATCTTGAAAGGCCTGTTTCCACTTCTGAGGCTGTTAGCATGTCTGGCAAGATAAACCAAACACACATTCACAGGTATTCTGCTATTTCAGACTGTCTGTCACTGTTGGAATAAATAGAGTCAATAGAGATGTGAGGTTTGAACCAACAATCTTAAAAAAGAAAGAAAGGACCTTTCAATTTCTGAGGCTGGTCAAGATAAACCAGCTTTTTCACATATATTTATTTTATTATCAAGGAAGTTCAATAAAGATATGACTTAATAATCGTTGAGTGAAAACATTCCCATTTAAAGTTGATTTGCCCTCTTAGTATTTCTGACCACATCTCTCTGTCTCACTGGGACTCAGGACTGTGTTGACCGTCTGCTAGTCTGGTTGGATGACTGGGTGGTTGAGAGTCTTCCTGACTGGCTGTTAGTATGTCTGTTGGGGTTCAACCGATATGGGATATTCTTTACATTTTTACATTTTCATACCAAAAAATGACAAGAATTCAGTCTTTGTCAGGGTGGAAAAGCCTCTGAAACAACATCTAGAGCATCATGTGACACTAAAACTCTCCATTAAAACTCAGACTAGTGAAGCTCCTTAAGGGTTAATGCCTCTTTAAGGCAGGGTGGGTGACCCACCACACATATTCAATGATAAGGAACCTCTGGGAGAGATACCAACCTTTAAATGAAGAATTAACTTACAAAGCACATTATTACTGAGCAATGAAATAAATAAATACAAAGAAAACACATTTCATTGCAGGTTTAACAGACTGCTATTATGTAGCTGTGGTCAGGGAGGAACATCTTAACCCAGGTGTCTGTCTGCGTATATATCTACCTGTCTGTCTGTCTGTCTGTCTGTCTGTCTGTTTGTCAGTATGTCTGAATGCAGTATTTTGTGGGAAGAAATGGAAGTAGTAAGTATGTGAATTGCCTTTGAAATGAATTTCTCCAGAATAATTTTAGGTCTCTTTTTGCTTTTCCTGTCAACTACTGTCTATTCTACTCCGGCTGACTGACCAGCTGTCTCTCCGTCTGTCTGTCTTCCTTCCTATCTTCCCGTCTGTCTGTCTGCCATGTTAGCCGGCCAATATTCTGGGTAATTAAGCTGTTTTGGATAAAGCTCCTCTGTCCCTGTGCTACAAGCTCACTTGTCATCTGAGGAAAAAAATTGGCACATTGGCAGGAAAAGACTCAATAACATAACATGAATCAGATGAACCCCTTCTTAACTTGTGCATCATTACATATAATCACGCTCGGCTCTCGATCGCTGGAAGGGAGGAAACGCCTCATCCAGCCAATACTCTGGTCTAATTATGATCTGCGTGATGAATTTCCTCTCCCTCCTTATTCCGACTGCAGTTTAGCTGCTGCCCTCCAATAACGGATGATTTGGGCTCTGATGAATTTCCTTTCAACAACCTTTTTAATTAAGGGAAGTGAATTGAAATGCTATTTTCAGATTTAATGAAACACTATTGAATGAGGTTATTAATGTATAAAAATAGTGAATATTTTCAGCCACGGTGAAATCCAGGCAGTTATCTACAGGCCTGATCAATGTGTTGATTCATTTCCTTTAACTTACTTCAAAGAGACATATTGGGACATATAAGGGACCGTTTCCTCCACTTCCAGAGTTATTAATACATAAAAATAGTAAATAGTGTATTTTCGGCCACGGTGAAATCCATGTGTGTTCCAGTAACTAGACAGTCCTGATCAATGGAACAGCTCTGAGGATATTGTCTTACTGTAGTAAATGGATGTTATGTGCATCACTGACTCGGTAGAGACGGTTCAATACAGTAAATGTAGTAGTGATAAAAACTAGGCACTCACATCTGTAATTAATACCAGAAAAATCAAAAGAAAACTGTCCTGAAGACCCACATGCCTCATGGATCTGTTATCTGGGAGCGTTGACCCTTGTACTCTTCAGGATTGGTTTCTTTTTTTTTAAATAACATTAATAACAGTAACAATATACTAATGATAGTAATAACAACAAATACAATAAAAACAACTATTTAAGTTAATAATAAATACTTAATAAGTAATAATAGAGGGAAAGAGTGAGAAGAGAAAGAAAAGAGAAAAATTAAAATAAAATAAAATAAAATGCCGGAAGAGAGGGATAGATTAGGATTGGTTTCTTGTAAGGTTGATGATCTAGATGTAACTTTACTCCACTAACAGGCTAACTATTAGTGATTCTGGATAAGAGCATCAGGCACTCATCTGTAATTAATACCAGCAAAATGGAGGGAAAGTGTTATTAGTACGATTCCGATCAGAGACATTAAAGGAAGAAAATCCACCCTAAAACAGTTACTGGTGATGTAGCTTTCTGTACCGGAGGTCCTCTCGGTCTCCGTTTCTTTAGCGCTTCCGTACTGGCGAAGCATGTCTGCACAGCGTACTATATTGTGCACGGTAAAGCGTAATGACATATTTCCACTGTAAAATAATCGCACGAGCAGTATAATAATGACAAGCCACTGTTACGTTTAAAACCTTTATTGAAATTTCCGCTGTTAACGATCGTTTGTGCTCTCCTCACGCGACCTATCGTTTGTCTCGGACGCCGGGTGGTCGGACCGGCCGCGCCACCACAGCGGAGCTCGGAGCAAGCTGTTCCGTGGCTCAGTCAGTCAAGCGCCATAAACGGCACAGATGAATTGTGTTCGGTTATTCTAGGGTTAACGTGATTTACAAACATAGTGAACACCTGTGCTCTCCCGTCTCCAACTCCCAGGGTGCGCGCGTAAAAGAGTCCCCGGGGAAACAAACCCCTCTTTATCGTTCCGGGAGGGTTCCATCAGATACAGGTAGGATTGTGTAGGGGTGGGAAGTATACATCAGGTTTATGTTTGCTCGTCTCGTGGTGGGGCTTTTGATGCTGTAAATGGGTTAACTGATGTAATGTAAATATTTTACTATTATTTATATTTATGTTTTGCTGTATTTAGATATTGTTTGTAAAATATGTCACCCTAGAGCACCCCTGTTTTTGGTGGCACCCGAGGGTGGGTACTATAAAAGGCTGTTTTTTCCTCCCAGGGGAGGTTGTTGGTCGTATTGGTCATGGAGGCTGGTCTTTATGGTAGGCTGCTGGTTTTACTATACTGTATTCCATGCACACTGTATGTAATTGTAAATAAATACCCACCTTTGGGGTTTGCTTCATCTCCTGCCTCCTCACTCATGGTTTTGACCGCTCCCAAGGTCAGGCCAACACTTTCATTTTTCAGTCCATTTTGTTGTTTGTTGGTAGATCTTTTCTTATTCCTGCCCAGTGGCGTGCACAAGTTCTCACGAGTTCTCCAGGGGCAAAACGTTTTAAAAGGGCACTTCCTTGAGAAATTGGCTCCTGGGCGTTTCATTCTACAGGTGTGCTCTCGAGGAAATCTCCATTCAATCTTCCAGCTGTCTGAATCAGATTAAGGAGACAAGGGACCGAGGGAGGTTGTGGCGTGGTCTGCCTCAATTAGGGGCCCCTATAGGGAGGACGTCCCTCAAGTGTGACTTTTTGATTGAATCGCATGAATAACACACTTTTTGTGCACCCTGTCAGACAGGAAATATTGATTATTTGACCCAAATTTGATCGTAAGCCTGCGTGGAGAGAGTGAGGGGAAACTACACATCCCTTTCTAAGACTCCAGCTGCTTCCAAACATCAATCATAAACCCGCTGAATAGTCTCCACTGTAAATCATTTCAGCCAGCTGGGCTTATAAAGTCCTCCCTGCTGGGTGGAGGACTGTTACTGCTCACTGGGGTTTCATTTATTAGGCAAGTAGCTGAAAAGTCTCTGCTTTGAGGTTTTAATGTTCAAATGATTTAGGTTTGTGAAGAGAGAGACAGTGAGGATGAATGTTTGATTTACTTCCTTTGGTTTGTCAAAATTTGGTGAGAAGTTTCTGTTATGAAGTTTATGTCTGCGAGGAAAGAGAGAGAAAGATAGAGAGACATAGAGTGAGAACAGGGGTGCTGCCTCGCCCTGTTGCTCTGTAATCCTGCAGTAAGCGTGTTAATCCCTGGCATAGACAGGCTGCGCCGAATCAACCAACAACATGATGAAGCTTCCAGGAGGCTGAGCTCTGTTCCAACCAGAAGGTGAAGGAAGTTTCCCTGGAAGAGAAACCAACAGGATTAGTAGAGGTGTTGTTGGTCGTTGTCTAACCTCTCAGTGTCTCAACCATAAAACAGAGGAACCTTCTACTAGCTCACTTTTAATACCATCTGGATCCCCTTTCCCCCCTCCGACCTAGTTTCATAAATCCAGGCTTATGAAACACCTTGTGGCTGTTTTCAACCGTTATTGAACCAGGAATGTCGGGTAAGAACAGGTACGTATTTATAGCGCCGGCCGGGGGAGAGGTTGCAAGGGGAGGGAAGGTTAGACAGATTGACTCAGTCACACCCTGAACGCTGGCCAGCATTACCTCCAGGTAGCACTCTGAGCCGCTGAGCAGCTCCAGAAGGACAGATGTCTTTCAGTGCCTTGCTCAGAGGCACTTCAGTGGTAGTGGTTCTTCAAGCAGATGGTGCTCTGGAGGCAAAAAAACCAATCTCATTGGTTGAAACACTGTAGAGCCCGCCTCCACTGATCTCACAGACACTACCAACATGTTCAAGCAAGCCTTGCAGATGATCGGCCTGGTGTTTTGAATGGCACTGTGATTGGTGGAAATACTGCGGAGTCACTTTTTGAAAAGCTTTCTGAGAGGTTTAGACATTTGAAAGGGGTGATACTGGAGGAGGACCAAAACAAACAGCTATTGGAGATGTACCACCCTAAAACAGGTTATTTCTGGGTCTATTTTCTCACTTGGCATTTTTCTTATTCCCATGGATAATTGGATAAACATAGACAACAGTGCAGAAAACTTTTCTTTGATCTAAAACATCAACGGTAAACATCAGCCCCTCCATCGGAGAAGAGGAGAGACAGTAGCCAAGATAGACCATGATGCAATGCAGCCAACATGACATGTTGGGTTTGAGTATGGGGTGTGACTCTCACTCTGCTATCGCTCTCTCTCTCCACCTACACCTGCAATCCACAGATGAATGGAACAAGTTCATGCCGATTCTCTGGGGGTTGTTGAAGGGCATTCTGGGAAATGTAGGAAATCACTAACTGAAGTGGAAGTAGATGAGGCAGGTTGAGAGAAAGTGGGTTCACCAAAAAAGTAAATCACAGAAAATACCTCCTGGAATGTATAGTGGTGACCAGTAGAGGACTGGTTGTACTGGTTTCTGGGTATGAAGGCGTGTGACTGTGTGAATGTGAAGCAGACTGAATAAAGAAAGTTGAATGTACAAACTATTTAACTCCAGGTTTCACTTCATACACACATCATATTGACCTCTGTTGTACAGTGTTGAGGTTTTTCCAGCAGCCAGCGACGATGGAGACATGACAGAGCTGAGGCAGAAGACAGGAAACCTTCAGCTGGTCTCAGTTCTGTCAGATTCAGATTCTGGATCGGATTGATGATCGATGCTGAGGAGTCAGGGGCTAATCTTGTGTTTTCAAGAATTTAAAACATATTGGGATGCTGTTTTGTCGAGGTCAGGTCCTGCAGAGTTTATGTCATCACATCAGGACACTGAAGCTGAAGCTAGCTGAGGCTCTTTCCCCAGTACAAACTGTTTATCAGAGTCAGAGAGAGAGAGAGACTGTATCGCTGCTCTGAGGCCCTAAAGACAAAAAAGACACAAAACAGTGAAAAATACACCCAGGATCATGTCTACATGGTGGAAAGTTTGTTTCTATGTTGTTCATTCACTTTTATCCAGTTATTTCCTATTCAGGGTTATGGGGGGTGGAGCCTATCCCAGCATGCATTGGGTGGAAGGCAGGGGATACACCTTGGGCAGGTTGCCAGTCCATCACAAGGCAAGCACATCCACACGGGCAATGTAGAGTCTCCAATCTACCTCACCTGCATGTCCCACATGGGGAGAACATGAAGCTCCACACAGGAAGGACCTTCAGCTAACCACTGAGCCACTTGTATGTTGTATGAGTGAAAACCTCTCTCCTGTCATTAACCTCACCATCACCTCCTCCCACAATCCAACAGGGGGGGGCGAGGTACTGAGCGAGGGCTGGCTCCGGAGAAGTCGACTAACTTTCTGTAGCTGTAGAGACTTTTAATGAGTCTAACCGGGATAAATGAAGGCTACATCAAACGGGAGATATTATTAGGAACAAACAGAAATGCCTCCATCATTCAAGACAGAGTGTGTTGTTATCACAGTTTGCTGCCAGCCGCCACCGCCGTGCTCTGGGAAACCGACGCCCAGTGGGAACTCTCGCTGCAGCTCTCAATAATTGAATCCAAATAAAAACTGGAAGTAGAGAGTCTGGAGATCTAGAGACGCGCTTATGAAACGGAGAAAGAGAGGCAGGGATGGTTCAATTATATAATAATGGACCATAATTGATTGAATGACGAAGGTAGAAAGAGGATCAGTTGATCAGTTTCATTGTGTAATTGAAGATCTAAACGTTAAATCACTTGTAATGTTTTTGAAGCTGCTGTTTTCCAGGTTTTGGGTCACTGCAACAGCAGCATCACCAGCAGCTCACCACCACATCACTGCGGTGTAATCCAGTTGTTTGGTTGGAGGCTCTGCAGTTCAGCACCAAGAGAGTGAAGTCCTGCATTATGGATTTCATCTCTGCAACAACATGTTTTTCAATTAAGTAGCAAGGTCATGGACATGCACACACACCCACACACACACATGCACACACAATACATGGAAATACACACATGCACAAACACACACTTATACTCCCACACACACTCCCTCCTCCCCTCGCCCTTGATGTGTTCTCGATGAAGCAGCAGGCCAGTGCCGTGACCCTCACTGGGTTCCTCAAGGTCATGAACATAGAAGTGCATGTGAAGGGGTTCATTCCATGACCCTGTAAACCCATGTCAGTGTTTGCCTTATATGTGGTGGTAGGGATGGGCATTGTGAAGCCCTTTGAGACTATAACCTGTCATTAAGGTTATACAAATAAATGGTAGCCATTAGGCAACAGACGGCGGTTGCCTGAGGCTCCGGCAGCCCGAGGGCCCCACAGGAGACAGAGAATATCAAGTTTATTTTTTATCAGTTTATAAGAAATGTTCTTATTGAAAAACACCCTCCTCTTGTTACAACAAAAGAAGAAACTCAGGCTATAGCGGACTATTCCACTTGACCTCTAGTGCTATATTGCCACTTGAAGCATGAAGCAAGGCGACCCAGGTGATGCAGACAAACAAAAAAAGAGGACAGTAAAAGTTGTTGACAACTTTTTTTCATCAAAGGATCAACTGCTGCTAGTGTTGCTAGCAGTATTACCACTGCCTCCAGTGAAGGTTGGGACTCGGGGGGGACCCCATGCTTGCCTTTGCCTAGGGCCCCAAAGTCACTAAGTGAGACTCAGGGGGGCAGCCAGGGGGTGAGAGGCATCCAGGTCCAGGCGTCCAATAAGCCGTAGTCGAGGAGAATGTGAGAGGAGAATCGATCCTTTCAGTAAAAACTCTTCTTCTGATGCATCCACGCCCTCGGTATCCTCCCCTTTATCTGTCTCTCTTTGAATAGTAAAGCAGAACAATAAAACAACTCTTCTGTTCAAAACACGACACAGGACAGACATTTTCTATATCAAAATCATTATTATCAGTCAATA
This sequence comes from Hoplostethus atlanticus, assembly GCA_034670405.1. NCBI lineage: Eukaryota > Metazoa > Chordata > Actinopteri > Trachichthyiformes > Trachichthyidae > Hoplostethus > Hoplostethus atlanticus. The sequence continues at coordinate 1,791,449 of JAXDDX010000075.1, read as the reverse complement.
TTTTTAAAATATAGAGGACCGTGTCTCTAAGTGTTAAATACCATGATTTATTTTGTGCTATCAATTTAGTTGGTGTCACTTTCATTTTCAACAACACTCAAACACAATGCACTGGGACAGTCTAGCACTGTCAACAATGAAGGAGGACCAGCACTCTCTCTCCAGCCCTCACCACCCACAATGCACTGGGACAGGCTAGCACTGTCAACAATGAAGGAGGACCAGCATACTTTCTCCAGCCCTCACCACCCACAATGCACTGGGACAGGCTAGCACTGTCAACAATGAAGGAGCACCAGCACTCTTTCTCCAGCCCTCACCACCCACAATGCACTGGGACAAGGTAATTCACAGTGCCCTCTTCCTCTACATCACACCCTCCTGCTCTCTAACACTCACCACCCACAATGCTTTGCTTCATTTACAGAAGACTGGACCAACCCTCTGTTTCAAACCCTCACCACCCACAATGCAATGCTTCATTTACAGCAGAGAGAGACGACCTGGCCTTCTCTTTGAAACTGATTTATTTCCCTCCTGCCAAGTTTCCAGCAGCTTGATCTCCGCTCCGTCTTACAGAAACTCTGAGTGTCTTTTCTGCTGCAGCCAACTGGCCGGCCGGCCGGGCAGCAGGCAGCAGGCAGCCTGCATCCGGCACTGTGAATATAAAGTAGAGTCAGGGAGCGTCCGTCATCGGCGGACTCCATTTGGTGTGAGCCAAAATAAATAACAGTATGAACAAAAAGGCAAAGCAGCGGCTCGGGAACAGCTGCACAGCAAAACAACTCATTTCATTGAGCGGCAGACTAAGTCATCCTGTCAGAGGCAGCGGCTGGGTAGAGCTGCTGCTGCTGATCCATTATCTACTCACATCTAATGTGACTCTTACTCTCCATACTTGATATTATTGTGAGTCACTCTGGATGAGTGTCAGCTAAATGTCTGAATTATAAAAGTGTAAATGCAATAAAGAGCTTTTGATCAGCTGTAAATGTCAGCACAGTGAAAAGGACACATGGTGATAGAGAAGGAGACAAACATCAGAGACAAACACGATGATAGATTTGGTCGTTGTCATAAACTCAACATATTTTACATTGAAGGACGCTGTAGTGAAGTGAGTCAACTGAACAGCCTCTGCTGCTTATCAATATTTATCCAGTGAATCAAATGACTCACAGAATTACTAACAAGTCAGCGACTAGCGAATCAATATTTTCCTCTCAAATGTTCACTTGGTGTGGGCATGAATACTCAGCTGTTTCCACCGCCCTCTCTCTCTCTCTCTCTCTCTCTCTCTCTCTCCCCCTCTCTCTCCCTCTCTCTCTCTCTCTCTCTCTCTCTCTCCCCCTCTCTCTCTCTCTCTCTCTGACTCATTCTCATGCTGCTCTCCCTCTCTGCTTTTTAAAAGTCCTTTCACTGTTTCTCTGTTTAGCCGTATGAGAAGTGTTACCGCAGCAAACAGCCATGTGGAGGAAAAGAAACATCCTCCATGGTGATGTTGATCCAAACGTACCTAGTCGCATCACTGGTCTGAAGCTTTGACTGGATGACCTCTTCACTGGCAAATCAGAGAAAAGAGGAATCCCCCTGTCAGCTGTAGCGAGGGACTGAGTAACATTACATGACTCCATTACTGCACTAACATCTAATGCCAGTTTTGACTTCCTGGCAAGTCAAAACCAGAGAAAGTTACAGTGCTCAGTGATTGGCAGGTGAGAGAAAACACTTTCTGTACTCACCCACTCATGCAATCAACTATAGGCTTGTAATCAAGGGGGGATAGATGAGTGAATGGCATTATGGGCGTCACTGCTCTCAAGTGTAACCCGTTTGACTGGAAAGTTATAGAGAGAAAGCTTCAGTGTGTGAGCATCAGGGCTTTACGGTGTTATCATGGAGTTTTCTGTGTCTAAAGCTGCATTAGGCAGGACTGTTGTGTAAAAATGAACCAGTCTTATCAGCTTATCACACAGTGGGGGCGGCAACAGAGAAAAGCTTCCCACCCTCGCTAATTGAGACTCTGTAGATCTGCCCTGTTTTCACAAATTCATTTCAGATGTTGTGCGGGAAATCTTCTCTGCACACAGGAAGTGATAAATCAAAACATAAAGAGTGAAATGCAAAAGTGTCTCCTGAACCGTGAGTGAGTGCTTGGTCCAAACCGGACTCACCATCGATGTCTGAACCTCCTCAACACCACCAGACACTAAGAAGAAGAAATTGAAGTCTGAGGAGTGAGCAGTTATGTTGCATCAATTTTGGGGTTTTGATGTCTTCAATATCAACAGTAATAATAAGTAATAATTAGGGCTGTCAAACGATTACAATTTTTAATCAGATTAATCACAGGGCCGCTGTGGATTAATTTAGATTAATCACGATTAATACCCATTCATTATTAATTGTGTTTCATTTTGTGGGGGCAAAAAGACTCATGACAGAAGACGATATATACACTTAACATGTGTTTTATTTAAACTATAGAACAGATATGGTGTCCAGATATCAAAACAAAGGGTGGTTTGCGCAGGCCGGGCGTCGCCGAAGTACTTGCAGAGGAATCCCCGACTAATGTATGCTTCGCGTTGATGTGGTACTTTAAGCTGGAAGTGCTTCGGTGAAATGAAAACTCCTTCCTGCAGAGTGTGCAAACTACTTTATGTCGGTCGATTGTCCCGTCTTGGGTTTTTTTGTACTCAAACTTCCCATCGAGAGGGCCAATATGTTGTTTAGAGTCATCCATCTTTATCGAGTTGGTTCTGCCGCCAGATAGCGTTGGAGCACCAATCCGCGCCAGTGAGTGGAATTGTGGGATTTTGAGTCATTGCGCATGTGTTAATTGCGTTAAAAATTTTAATCAAATTAATCATGCAAATTAATTAATCTGGATTAACGCGTTAATTTTGACAGCCCTAGTAATAATATAATAACAGCTCACCCTCACTGCCGAGTGCAGCTTTAAAGTGTATTTGGTCGACATTATTAAACAGTCACACAGCTATACAGTAGCCAACTGTGTAAGTAAGATCTCTGTGTGATGACAGCTCCTCCACCAGGACCTGCTGCCTCTGGGATGCATTCATTTACATTTCAATGTGTGATGTGGCGGATTGCAATAAAGATTTCAATCCCAATGAGAAGAGAAAGTTTGGGTGAATTCAGAATCATTTGAACCTTTGAACTGAAGATCAGATCGGATCAGAGGTGGTTCATACTCCAACAGATGGAAAATGTGATGCTGGAAAGAAGGAGCTGCTCCTCCTCCAGGATCATCAAAAGAATAAATAGATCATTTACTCTCTACTGTACATTCAAGTTGTACTGTGCACATCGGTGACTATGCCGGTGCTGTTACACTGCAACAATTCTTCAGCTTTGAATGAAAACCTATATTTAGTTGACTGTCATATAATGTGTCTTGTCTGCACCATATGCGAGGTCCTGCTTCAACTCTGTATTGTAAAGTGTCATCACCAAACAACCAGGTCAAATTCCTTGTGTCCGCTGAACTTGAATTAAAGCAACTCTGTTAAATAGTTCCACACAGAAACACAAGACAGTTCATCACTAAAACAGAAGTATTATAAAATAAATTAAATTAAATACAAATTAAATTAAATTAAATTAAATTACATTAAATAGCTGTACAGTAACCTGTACACACAGTTCAAATAGAGATCTCAATGTATGTATGGTAGGAAATATCTCATAAATATTGAAGAGGCAACCAGACCAAGATGAAGAACAGAGGAAGCAGCGAATCTGGAATGCATCTCCAGCAATAACCAGTCCTGTAGATAGAAACAACATTTGGCCCAATTACAATGACAGCAAAAAGACTACTTAATGCAATGCTTCATGATGCAACCATAACAGTACCCCAGTTAGTACACCAGCTTGCTGTGCTAACAGGCTTTGAATCCATATGATCACTTTTGCAACTGTGTACATCTAAAAGAGACACTGATCCAATACCTCATAGCAGAAATGCAATAAATGATGTAGAGGGGAAAAAAATAGAGATCTGATACCAAAGTTGTCCAGTCTGGATAAAATCAATAGGTTTTCCTCCTGACAACAAATGGCATGTTCATTCACACACAAGTCACAATAGTGACGAAGATATATCGCCTTCTTCACCCTCTGGAATGAAGACATGGCCATGGAACCATCTTACAGACTCAATGAAAGTCAAGAGGACATTTCTCTCTGAAATCAAACAAATTGCTTTTTTCACATTCCCATTGTGACGTTGATTTCCCATCGCACACAAAGTGATTTTATCAAACCTTTGAGATGTGGCAACAAATAATCTGCCCTTTAGAAAACAGATTTAGCACCAGTCAGGTTTCTGTCTTGGCAGCAGGGAAGGCTGGAGATGGTGAAATGATTTTTCCATCAACGAAGTACAAGAGCCAATCAGCAAAGACTGGGATGGTTTCTCCACTCGTTCACTGTAGCGGGTTTCTCCTCTGGAGGTTTCAACTAGAGGAGGAGGATCTCTGACCTTGAGAGGACAAAGCTGCCCAGAGAGAGAGGATGAGAGTATGAGCATCAAAAGGTTCTGTCCATTGCTCTCTTTCTCTCACTTTTACATTTGGGGATTTAGAATTTGTCATTGCTTCCTCTCCCCTCTTCTTTGTGTGTGTGTGTGTGTGTGTGTGTGTGTGTGTGCACAGACGTACACTTGTGTGTTAAAGGAATACACCAAATTTACCCAGAATTACCCAGAATCTCTCTGTACTTTGAGTAATAGTAGGCAACTAGCGTTACTGCTACGCGGTCAGGCCTGTCAGATTTGTGTAGGAGGAAATACACAAAACATGATAAAAAAAAAATAGTGTTTTGAACTAGCAGGAACTACTTTCCCTGTTGACATAGGACATGATGGGCGATGGGAGAAGAATCACTCTGCGGTGGATGAATACGTAGTCGCTCATCTGATATAGTTCCAATAATAAACCTGGATTAATGATCATTCATGTTTAAAATAAATCTACAGGCCATATAATAAAAAAAACCAAATCTTTTTATTGCTAGAAGGTTAGCCGCCTCACTTTAGATAATACTAGTTGAATACTATTACTCAACATACTGCATGTTAAAGAGTCAAGGATGTACCGGGCACACATGGATGACTTTGGTGTCTATGATCTCATCACTTAACAGGTAAGTTGACTAACAATACCTGATGTATTTTTTTATGTTATGTTGATATGAAAGTCTGCAGCAGAACAGCTGATTTGACCACTGAAGATCCCCGCTGGTTCCTCTATGTGCAGTGTGTCAGCAGGCCACTGAGGTGTGATGTTGCTGCAGAGTGTGTGTGTGTGTGTGTGTGTGTGTGCATGGTGTGATCTCGAGTCTCACTGACCCGTGCATCAATACCATCTAACCCCCCCTGCTGTGTTTGCCCTCAACAGGTTTTTATCATCTGATTGCCCTGCTTGTCTTTACTCCCAACAGGTTGACGTTATCAGATTCCCCTGCTGGCTCTCTCTGCACGGCCTCCCCTCTCATTTCTCTTCACTCATTCTGTAGCAGGCGAACCCTGTTGGATGCTATCAGGTGTGTGTTCACAGTTAACGTTCATCACTGTGTGTGTTTTGATGAACGTTTGCAGCATGACCAGGCGTTTGCATGTTGAGGTATGCTAAAGAAATGCCTGGTGGGAATTTTTGCCAATGCCACATCCACTCTAGACTGGTTTCAGGTCAGTTTATCGGTTGTTGTAGCCTGGTGATCACGTGCTTCAATGTGCTTTAACATTATTTACCGCACATTCTTTGTTCAGTATAATCAAGTAACTCCTCTCATATCCGTTCAGTTACACGTCGCTGATTCTCTGATTGGTTCATTTGATTGAACAATGCAGTATGACTCTCTCATGACTTGTTGAATAAGATTGTGTACTTCCTCCCACATCTATTCTGGGTTATTGTGGAGTGTTTGTTGTGTTTGATCTGCCTTCTTCTCATATCTATCGTCCTTTCCTCTGCATGCTTTCCCGAGTGCTTCCCTCTCATGTTCCCCTTTCATATCATGTTCAAAGTTATTGTTCTTTACCTTTGTGTCAACATAATCATGTACCCCCTCTCCTATCTGTTCTGGTGTATTGTTTTTTTAAAGCTGCATTAGACGACTTTCTTTTTGTAAAAATACAACCACCTTATCAGTCTAGTTCAGGGTTATTCATGTGCCACGGAGGGTCGAGAGTCTGCAGGTTTCCATTCCAACCACAGCAGGTGATTTTACTGAGTAGCACACGTTCAACCACAGAGGAGGAACTAATCAGTGAAATCACCTGCTGGTTGTTCATGAAGTTGGGCTGCGACAGAGAAGACTGGCCCCGCCCCCTTTCATTGAGCCGCTGTAGATTGGTTCCATTCAGCCCAGTGAAGTTTTGGTGTCGTGGCGGGAAAGTTTTCTCGAGCACAGGAAGTGACAAATCGAAATTTGCGAGGCTATCGCTACAGAAAGATAAGGGTACTGAAGTCTTCAGAAAACAAACAGTTACCACCTAACAACAAAGAACCTCACATAGTGCAGGTTTAAAGGATAATACAGTGTTTTTTAACAGTTGACTTTCCTCTTGTTTTTCCTTGTTCTCATTGAAGGTCTAAGGTTGGGCTTGTTGTTTTCATTTATTGTTTCATAATGTGACGTTGTGAAGCCCTTTGAGTCTGTAACTGTGATTAAGGGCTATACAAATAAACTTGACTTGACTTCTGGTATTCCTGCTGGTGTTTGCACACTGTCAGTGTAGTTGGAGATTTCAGGGCTTGTTTTCCTGCGTTGAGAAGAATCCTTTTGCTGCTGTTCGTTTTTCTACAGTATAAAAAAACAACTTTAAAATTGCCCGAGTGACATAATCCATCACAGTAAACATGGAGGCTTAGTTTGGTTTTGTCAAAGTTTCTCTGTTATTTCATTGTGCTCTGCTTGAAGAAATGGAAGTCTCTGCCTTAGTCTCCCTTAAAAACATGTTGCCCTACAAAATCTATTGCCACATGAAATGTCTTCCTAGTGGGTCATCTTTGTTATTTTCAAGCTAGATTTGACTCCATAAAGTTTGTATTTATAAAAACAACAAAAAAAACATGTACAAGTTAAAAAATCAAATTACACACGGCATTGCAAAATGATTGGGGAAATTTGAAGTTGGTCTACTTGATGTAGCGAGTAATATGGGTTATAACTCAAAATGACTCATTGTTCAGTATGATGTGTTTTGCTCTGCACCATCCATGTTTTGTTGAATAGCATCAAATGTTTCTCTTTGTTCAATATGAGCGCTTCTCTCCCATTTTACCCTTTCATTTTTGTTGTCGCTCTTTACCTGTTTCGTGCAGTTCTTTGTTGAATATAATGATGTAACTCCTGCAATATTTATTTTGGAACATTGTTTTAAGTCTCATTGTTTTAAGTCTCTGTTGGATGTGATGTGCTTCCTTCACATATCTGCTCTGGGTTGTTCTTCATCATAGAGCCTCTGCTGAATATGTCGCTTCCCCCTCATATTCCTCTTTCATATTTGTTCAAAGTTTCTGTTCTTTACCTGACATGCTTTGTGAAACCCTTTGCTGAATATGATCATGTGACAGCAGGGAGATGAACCAAGTCTGATGTAACCTGTTGTGGTTCAAAGCTGCAGCCTGGTTGGTGGCAGCAAGACTGAACATGAACATGATGGATGGGATGTAGGAGGCTGCAGTGAACTAGAATGGACTATGATAAAATAGACTAGACTGGACTGGACTAGCCTAGACTAGACTAGACTACAATAAAATAGACCAGACCAGACTGAACTAGACTAGATTAAAATAGACTGGACTAGACTAGAGTAGACTAGACTAGACTCAACTAAAATAGACTAGACTGGACTGGACTAGACTAGACTAAAATAGACTGGACTAGACTAGAATAGACTAGACTAGATTCAACTAAAATAGACTAGACTAGACTGGACTAGAATAAAATAGACTAAACTAGATTAGACTGGAAGACAAGAATAAAAAGACTAGACTAGAATAAAATAGACTAGACTGGACTGGACTAGACAAGAATAAAATAGACTAGAGTAGACTAGACTATACTAAACTAAAATAGACTAGACTGGACTGGACTAGACTAGACTAAAATAGACTAGACTAGACTGGAGTAGAATAAAATAGACTAGACTAGATTAGACTGGAAGACAAGAATAAAATAGACTAGACTAGAATAAAATAGACTAGACTAGACTGGACAGGAAGACAAGAATAAAGAAGACTAGACTAGAATAAAATATACTAGACTAGACTAGACTGGACTGGATTAGACAAGAATAAAATAGACTAGACTAGAATAAAATAGACTAGACTGGACTGGACAGGAAGACAAGAATAAAAAAGACTAGACTAGACTAAAATAGACTAGACTAGACTGGACTGGATTAGACAAGAATAAAATAGACTAGACTAGACTGGACTGGATTAGACAAGAATAAAATAGACTAGACTCGACTAAAATAGACTATACTAGACTGGACTGGACTAGATATTGGCAACCTTGATTGTTTTAGAAATTAACTACACTCCACCCTCTAAACGTATAGAGCGTAAATGGCGATCGACTAAAACCAAAGTTTTCTGAAACGAAGGCTTGACGTGTTACACAGCAACATGTGAGTTCACGTGTACATGCATGTCAGTGTGACTCCCCGTCCACTCTAACTGAGCCGCTCAGTGCTTCATGCAGTGGCAGACAGACTGAGAGCAGCAGCCCAGTGGGATTCATTGGCCTGTTGGCTCGGTAAACGGTGATAGATAAGTGTGTGTTTAACAGAGCTGCAGTGTAACATGATGCTGAGGGATCCTGTCAGGATGTTTGGCTGAGCAGCTTCAAGCCTTTTAATGAATCAAGGACTAAAGGACTCAAGGACTAAAGGACTCAAGGACTCAAGGGCTAAAGGGCTAAAGGGCTAAAGGACTAAAGGACTAAAGGACTCAAGGGCTCAAGGGCTAAAGGACTAAAGGACTAAAGGACTAAAGGACTAAAGGACTAAAGGACTCAAGGACTCAAGGACTCAAGGACTAAAGGACTAAAGGACTCAAGGACTCAAGGACTCAAGGACTAAAGGACTAAAGGACTCAAGGACTCAAGGACTAAAGGGCTCAAGGGCTCAAGGACTCAAGGACTCAAGGGCTCAAGGACTAAAGGGCTAAATGTCTAAAGGACTCAAGGACTAAAGGACTAAAGGATTCAAGGATTCAAGGACTAAAGGACTAAAGGACTAAAGGATTCAAGGATTCAAGGACTAAAGGCCTAAAGGGGCTAAATGTCTAAATGTCTAAAGGACTAAAGGACTAAAGGCCTAAAGGGCTAAATGTCTAAAGGACTAAAGGCCTAAAGGGCTAAAGGACTAAAGGACTAAAGGCCTAAAGGGCTAAATGTCTAAAGGACTAAAGGCCTAAAGGGCTAAATGTCTAAAGGACTAAAGGACCTAAGGAAAGGAACACTGAAACTGGAGCTGGCAGTAGTGAAAGCCTCTCTCTCTCCATATCTCTCTCTCTCTTCCCCTCTCTTCCCCCCCCCCCCCCCCCCCCCCCTCTCTCTCCCTCCCTCTCACTCTCTTTCTCCCTCACTCTCTCTCCCTCTCTCCTCCCTCCCACTCTCTCTCTCCCCCCTCCCTCTCCCAGTGCAGCCAACTAGAAAGCCTTCCCTCCTTCCTTCAGTCAGGCTGAGCTGTTCATGTCTTTAGGAGCTGGAGAGGAGAGGTTGGCCGTCTCTCCCCTCCACCTGCCGGGCTTCTCTGCAGCACCCTGTGGCTTCACCATGGATCTGGGGACTAAAAGACTCGCTGGGATTATTGCACGGATCGCGCTGCTTCTGCTCAGCTCGTGCGGGACAACCGGAGAAGGTGAGCAGCGCTTGGCTGAAAGAGCGCGCGCCGAAACGTGGGTTTAACCTCCGGTCGTCTTGACTGGGAAAAGTAGCGAGGCGTTTATTATCTGAATGCTGAGGGGTTAGTGAGTCTCAGCAGCGGGTTGAGGGGCGAATTGCTATCAATTTATTTTTCAATATTTTTTGGAGAACTGGAGGAATCAGGTGTAAGTTTGGAGAATTGGATCCGTTTTGTTCCGATTCGTTAATTAAATACTGAAAAGCATTGCGTGACTTCTGGCGACTTTTAGAAGGCAACTTTTTCGCAGCGTTTTAATCTATTTTACTGTATTTTAAATTATCTGCGTATTGATTAGTATTAGTATTAGTAATTAGTGATTGATTAGATCATAATTCCTCCTGGTCGTGTCTAACCGAGGATGCTGCTGCAGAGAGACACAAGCTGTCTAATTCCCAGACCAATAAAAGTCTCAGATGTGTGTTTTTACCGCAGGCTGAAGGAAACGCATCCCAAGCATATAGCGCATCCACCCTGCGCATTGTTCTCTGCTTCATTTGGGGCTCAGTGTAACATGATGAGCTGGTCAGCTCGTGCACAGACCCTCACACACACTCCAGGCAGCAGCCAGACTGAGAAGGTGTGTGACAGAATTGAGCTGATCTGGAGGCAGAAATAAACCCCCGAGGTACGGAGGGTGGGCTTTGGGACCAAGAGGTTGCTGGTTCGGACTGTCTGGGAAAATGTGTGATTGGGAGATGAATGACAACTACCAGCAAAGTGCTCATGAGCAAGGCACCCAGGGAATGAGGAACGAGACATAAAGGGAAAATGCCACTAACTCTATGTATTCATTTTGTTTGCTTTGGTAATAAGTAGTATTTCATGTCAATAAAGCATCTTTTAATTGAGAGAGAGAGAGAGAGAGAGAGAGACTGTATGTAATTGGAGCAGATGACTGTAAAGCTCTCCATTCCTCTGTGCTTTCCCTCTTTTATTTGTGGTCCTACTGGGCAGCTCCCAGTGGCCACTGGTAGAAGACTGGTTGTACTGGGCAGCTGCCAGTGTGTGAGTGTGAAGCCGGGCGCTGCTGGAAAAAAGAGTGTGTTTGCTGAGTCGACCTTCCCTGCGTTCGGGAGGAGGGGAGGAGCGAGAGTAGAAATCCAAACCAGAGATGGAGAGAGTTGAACGGGGAGAGGAGAGAAAAAGCACCAAGTGAGGAGGCAAATGGAGATAAATGGAGTTGTGTCTGAATGTGCTTGCAGCAGATGGCTGTGCTCCTCCCTGACTCAGTGATCTGCTGCTGGGCCTCAGTAACGTCTCATCTGCTGTCTTTGTGTTTATTTCTTTCTCCTGTCATCTTCTTCTTCTTCTTCTTCATGTTTCTTTGCCCTTTCTCAGTCGGAGAATCACTGCCATGTCACGACCTCCATCCATACCTGCTCCTCTCTTTCTGGCCAATCTGCTCCTTTTACTCTCTCTAGTCCTTCTTCTCCTTTCCTGTTTCCTCCTGCGTGTCCTCACACCCAGCCTCTATTTTCTCCATTTGGGGGGATTTGGTTTTATTTTTCGGATGGGAATTGAAATGTGACGGTCCTCCTGCAGTCTAATGCAACAGCAGTCCGTTGTCAGACTGTGAAAGTACGTGAGAGTTTGAGGAGGACAGAGAGAGAGAGGTCATTTGCGTCGGGTGAGGGAGGGAGAGACAGATTGTGTCCTCTCCAAGTTGAACAGATGAAGGGAGGAAAGCAGCTATAAGGAGGGAGAGATAAGTGTATAGCAGATGGCTGTAAACTTCTCCATCCCTCCTTCCTCACTTCCTCACCTCCTGATAAAATGAAGTATGTGACTCTACCTGATTCTCTACCGATTTCTCCATCTCAGCCTTTTTCCTTTTCCTCGTTTGTCTCTCCCGTTCCTGAGTTTGCTGTTTCTGCCTCCTTCCTGACATTAACTGCTTCTCTCTCCCAGCCTCCTCCTCCTCTTCCTTCCCTTCCTCACCCCCTGTCTCTCCCTCCTGTCTCCACGCCTGGTGCTGTCTGTCTCTCTCCTCCCTACCTGTATCTCTTCCCCCCTGCTGTGTCGTGGACTCTTTCTCCCCCCCTCCTGTTTCTCTCTTTCTAGTCTCTCTCCGGTCTCTCTCTCTCTTCCTGCCTTTTCCCTGCTCTGTTCAACGTCTCTTCACATCTCTCTCTCTCTCTCTCTCTCTCTCTCTCTCTCTCTCTCTCTCCATTCTCTCTCCTGCTGCTCACTTCTCTCTTACTGTTTCTATCTTTGCCTTCTGCTGCCTGTCTCTCTCTCCTTTCTTATTCTGCATGTTTTTCCCACCTTCTTTCCCATTGTCTCTCTCTCTCTCTCTTTCTCTCTCTTTGTCTCTCGCCCTGTTTATCTCCCCCAACCTGACCCAGCAGCGCACTTATCATGCATGGACCATAAACCACAGCAGCATAATAACTTAGACTGCAGAAGTGGAGAGAGCCAGGCAGCAGGTTTCAGACCGAGCTACACATCTCCCTCCCCTGGAGACGGTTTACTATTCATTATGGAGACGGTACTAAATGACAACAAAGTACAGATACATATTTTAAAAGCCACAGATGGTATCTGATGACTTGTTAGCCCCGAGGAGTGAAGAACTGGAGCTCTCTTGATTAGATGCTAGGGTGCTAGTGTGTGAGACAACCTCCCATAGGGCCGTAAAGCCACTGTGCGTTAAATCTCTCACCAGTATTAACTGGATGGAAGAGTCACTGTATGTTTGGTAACCAGCTTCCTGCATGGACGTAGTGGAATGAAGGCAGGGAGACAATCCTGGAACTGAAGGGCTCGGGTATAAAATGTGTTTTAGCAGAAGCAAAGTTTCAGTCCAACATCCTGCACATACCCACAACCTGATGAGGGTTAGAGGCTGAAATGTATCTGTGGTTTGTACTGCAGCTGCAGCCTACAGGTTAGAGGTGTCGATGAATGGAAGGTCGCCAGTTTGAATTCCAGGACACCAACTGGGAAAACTGGGTGGGGAAAGATAATGAGGCCACGTCCACACTAAGCCGTTCAAATCTTAAAAGACTGTTTTTGTGTTTTCGAAAAGCTCACCGTCCACACTAAACCACCGAAAACGATTACGCCTGGATCACGTGACACTGAAACGCCATCGTTTTCAAAAGTCTTGGTCTGTTTTCGTCGTCCGCACTACAACACGTTGGCGTTTTCAACTGTATCCACTTGGGAGAGTGTTTTTGGAAAGCTCAGTTTTCGGGGGGTCGAAAACGCCAACGTAGTGTGGACGGGAGATAAATATTTTCAACTTTAAGCGGCTTAGTGTGGACGTGGCCTGGGTGACCTTCTCCCTTCCCTCGACCATCAAAGGGCATCTGAGCGAGCCACTTAACCTCCAGCTGCTCCAGTAGAGCCGACGAGTGGGCAACCGTAGGAGGCTGTGGTTGCACTGATCAGCTCCCCGGTGAGAAGGTGTGATAATCTACTGTAATGTAATCTAATGTACAATCAGAAAGCCTTAATATCTTCTGCTGCTGTTGCTGTGTTCTTCATGACTCCAGAAGGAACATGAGTGCCTTCAGTGTTTCTGTGTTAATTAGTGTGTTATTCACGCTCTCCGCTGCTTTCAGAAATCTTCCTGGTCTTAAGTAGTTCTGCTTTTGTTCCTCTGGATAATTGAACTACATTCTTGACGTCTCAGCCTCGGTTGCACTGTCCCAGAATCTGAAAGTATTCCCGCATCTGTTGTTTGGAATGAAAAGTCGGTATAGTGTGCTGTGGTTTTAAGACCTAGTGTGGCCTAGCTGTTACTGTGTCTCTGTGTGGTCTGGATAGATCTAGATTCTGATAGGAAGTGGATCAGTGGGAGGTTTCATCAAAACACAGCTGGTGTGTGTTGCTCTGCTCACTGGAGGTTCAAATTAATTGGATTGGACCTGGATGTTTTAGTTATGACTGGCAAACATAAGGGTGGGGTTTATGTAAGCATATTAATGTGAAGACGATGTAGCTGCCTGGAGTCAAGATGCCTCATCTGACCTGCTGCTAAACATAGTAAAGAGCCTTTCGGTAAAAGCGTCTCTGTGGAGTAGCTTCTTAGTAAAGGCTTGTAACCCTCCCTGCCTCCTGAACGGCTGCCGCTGGAAATACAGTCAACATGCCTGAGATGTACACGGAAATCTGTAAACTGGAACGATTCAGGAGGGATCGATACAGAGAGGAGTAGTGTGGTCCTGTGAAAGGGATGGGATGAGATGAGATGAGATGAGATGAGATGAGATGAGATGAGATGAGATGAGATGAGATGAGATGAGATGGGATAAAATGGGATGGGATTTGTTGGGATGAGATGAGATGACATGAGATGGGATGGGATGAGATGGGATGGGATGAGATGGGATGGAATGGGATGACATAAAATGAGATGGGAAAGGATGAGATGGGATGGCATGAGATGGGATAAGATGGGATGGGATGAGATGAGATGGTATGAGATGAGATGGGATGGAATGGGATGACATAAAAAGAGATGGGAAAGGATGAGATGGGATGAGATAAAATGAGATGAGATGGAATTAAATGGGATGAGATGGGATGGGATTTGATGGGATGGGATGGAATGGGATGAGATAAGATGAGATGGGAAAGGATGAGCTGGGATGGGATGAGATGGGATAAGATGGGATGGGATGGGATGAGATGGGATGGGATGGAATGGGATGACATAAAATTAGATGGGAAAGGATGAGATGGGATGAAATAAAATGAGATGAGATGGAATTAAATGGGATGGGATGGGATTTGATGGGATGGGATCAGATGAGATGAGATGGGATGGGATGGAATGGGATGAGATAAGATGAGATGGGAAAGGATGAGATGGGATGAGATGAGATGGGATGGGATGGGATGGGATGGGATGGGATGAGATGAGATGAGATGGGATGGAATTGGATGACATAAAATGAGATGGGAAAGGATGAGATGGGATGAGATGAAATGAGATGAGATGGAATTAAATGGGATGTGATGGGATGGGATCGGATGAGATGGGATGGGATGGGATGGAATGGGATGAGATAAAATGAGATGGGAAAGGATGAGATGGGATGGGATGGGATGGGATGAGATGGGATAAGATGGGATGGGATGGGATGGGATGAGATGAGATGAGATGGGATGGAATGGGATGACATAAAATGAGATGGGAAAGGATGAGATGGGATTGGATGGGATGAGATGAGATGAGATGGAATTAAATGAGATGAGATGGGATGGGATTTGATAGGATGGGATCGGATCGGATGAAATGAGATGAGATGGGATGGGATGGGATGGGATTTGATGGGATGAGATGAGATTAGATGAGATGGGATGACATAAAAAGAGATGGGAAAGGATGAGATGGGATGAGATAAAATGAGATGAGATGGAATTAAATGGGATGAGATGGGATGGGATTTGATGGGATGGGATGGAATGGGATGAGATAAGATGAGATGGGAAAGGATGAGCTGGGATGGGATGAGATGGGATAAGATGGGATGGGATGGGATGAGATGGGATGGGATGGAATGGGATGACATAAAATTAGATGGGAAAGGATGGGATGGGATGGGATGAGATGGGATGGGATGGAATTAAATGGGATGGGATGGGATTTGATGGGATGGGATCAGATGAGATGAGATGGGATGGGATGGAATGGGATGAGATAAGATGAGATGGGAAAGGATGAGATGGGATGAGATGAGATGGGATGGGATGGGATGGGATGGGATGGGATGGGATGAGATGAGATGAGATGGGATGGAATTGGATGACATAAAATGAGATGGGAAAGGATGAGATGGGATGAGATGAAATGAGATGAGATGGAATTAAATGGGATGTGATGGGATGGGATCGGATGAGATGGGATGGGATGGGATGGAATGGGATGAGATAAAATGAGATGGGAAAGGATGAGATGGGATGGGATGGGATGGGATGAGATGAGATGGGATAAGATGGGATGGGATGGGATGGGATGAGATGAGATGAGATGGGATGGAATGGGATGACATAAAATGAGATGGGAAAGGATGAGATGGGATTGGATGGGATGAGATGAGATGAGATGGAATTAAATGAGATGAGATGGGATGGGATTTGATAGGATGGGATCGGATCAGATGAAATGAGATGGGATGGGATGGGATGGGATTTGATGGGATGAGATGAGATTAGATGAGATGAGATGGGATGAGATGAGATGGAATGGAATGGAATGGGATGAGATAAAATGAGATGAGATGGGATTGATTGATCCCCATGATAAAATTGTGTCACTGTACCAGCAGGAGAATAGGATATAGTAGAGCCTGAAGCATCTTGTGACTCAGGATGCAGCATCTTCATCATGTCAACACAGAGCTGCTGGTGGCTTGAGGAAATACTATGTTGACTATTAGTAGATTTCAGAATCAATTGGAGAGACGGATGGCTAAATGGAAAGACATTTTCATGGCCGTCTGAGACTCTGTCCTCAGTCAACATGCCCGGTGAGGGATAAAAGGGTTAAAAGTACTTGAGATACACTGAAACTTGACACAGTAAATAGAGAGATTCAGGATGAATCAATACAGAGGAGATTAACAGGCCCTATAGAAAGGTGAAGGATGGACGGATAAATAGAGAGACACCATGATAGATACAACAAGCAAGACACATTACAACATTTAAGAAAGTAAATTTCCATTCAGGGATTTGGTGGAGGGGAGGCATGGACAGATAAAATGACACCGCCATATCCCATTTGTATTGATCCTTTAATCTTTTCTTTGACAGACAGCAGCTGTCAGATAGAGAAGTATTGACATTAAAGGCTTGCAGAGATAAAACCAAACAAAATGAAAGACTTTATCACCTTGAAGGAGACGCTTGTGGCTGCCATTTAAAAGCCATAGCCAAAAGACAAAGAGAGAAATTGCAGCTCTCTCAAACCAATAAGGTGTCCTTTAGCCATTTAGTCCTCGGAGAGCATACATATAGTACATCACCCTCCTAATAATCACCCACGCCCAGACTTCGCTGCACATTTCATTTGTTTTAGCGCTCTGCCGGTGCCAGGGGCGAGGTCTGGCTGAAGCTATTTATCAGAGTGAAGTAAAGGGGCTAAAATACGTCCTGAGAGGTTACAGATCTGAGTTTCTTCAGCATTAAAACGGTGCATACTGTACCTCTTGCTTCAGTGCTTAAAGATAAGCACTTACTGACAAGCAAGGTAATTTAGTATGAGTTACTGAGGGGAACAACTGAACAGTTCTCTCCCAAAAAGCTAAAAAACCCATAGAAGTTCATCATTCAATATATCATTAAATTTAATCCAGCCTGTGAAGATGTCGACTAAGAACTTAAGCTGCCGTCTATCCGTTAAAATCATCATCATTTGTTTTAATTTGGTGCTATCAGTGATTTTGCAAGAGGAGGCGTCATAAATCTTCAAATTGTGGATATCACACGTCTCTCTCTCTCTCTCTCTCTCTCTCTCTCTCTCTCTCTCTCTCTCTCTCCCTCCTGTCTGGTCTCATCAGTCTTCCTTGAGGTTGTTATCTCTCCTCTGAGCTGACTCTGAACCAGCGGAGTGTGTGCTATAATCATAGCCTAATGGCAGATAATATGAAGAATATTAAATGGATTTAATCTTAGCCTAACGGCAGATAATACCACTACACTCCCACTGTGTGTGTGTGTGTGTGTGTGTGTGTGTGTGTGTGTGTGTGTGTGTGTGTGTGTGTGTACGTGCATGTACTCTTGATTTGTATTTTCATGCTGGTCCATGTGTGTTTAGATGGTGGTGACTCACTGGTACCCCAGACATCCCAGTTTCCCAGCTGAGCAGCTTAAATCTGAAGTCCTGTCCTGCTGTTGTGTGTTTTAAAACCAGTTGGGTGTGTTGTCCAGTGGCGGTAAAGCCTGTTGGGTAAGTCATGGTAAAATAAATTTCTCCTCCCTCCGCCCTCCCTGTCATCCTGTGATTGCATGAGCAGTTGCAGCATGATGCGATGGACAGGCAATTTTCTGCGTCTTCATCTTCGGCGACCGGTGAGAAGCAGCAACACATTTCAGCTGACCACATCAAATTAAAGATCTGAAGCGGTCTGACCGTTCAGATGGAGGATGCTGGAGGTTTGATTACGCAGCTCCTGGAGGCTGTGGAATAATTCAATGTGACTTAAATTATAGAGATGCTAGGAGCTGAACAGCAAATCTAGGGGTGTGATTATTCACCCAATGAAGGCTACTGGGTGCCTTTAGACAGGTTTGTTTATTAAGCTGCAGAGGCTCCGGGTAATAATAGGGGTGCTTGGTTTTAATCTCTGAGCTCAGGAAGTGTCCTTCATCTCCTCCAAGATGGGGATTAATCTGGTGAAGAATATGCTGACAGTGGAGATGGTGTAAATTTGATCAGCCTGTTTTATTTGTGGCAGGGCCTAGTCTCACGGGAATTTATTCCTTTGCAATGGGCTGGCTGTTTGCATTGAGAACAACATAAACGTCTGAATACAATCCATAGCATGTGAATGTGCGAGTCCCCGGTCCTTTAAGATGCATCAGCGAGAGTCACGATGAAGAAAAGGGGGAAAGTAGCTGGGTATAAAGCCCCTTCATATTTCTTCTTTAGTGCCATTTATGAAAATGTGTGCAGGCGAAGTGAAGCCATGAAAGGGATCTGATGAAGTCAAGGTTAGAAAACGACGGCAGTGATGTGGGCTTGGAGCTGCCAGTCATGAATCTAGATGTATTAACGCAGGGACGAGTAGTTAAGTGACAAACTGACAGTCTGCAGTCCATCCATCTGATATTGTGACCTGCTGGAGTCTGGATCTGCTCAAGGCCGGTCCCCAGAAGAAGTCTGGCCTCCTGAAAATGGAGACATTCATCGTCCTGTTAGATGACTTGTTGTTGCTTCAGGAATCGGCCTTTCTCTGCTGAGGTCATGATGCTGCCGCTAAAACATGACTGACATTACACTAACCAGCTACTAGTTATGATCTGGCCATGGCGAGAATATTGTGGACATTAAACCATCTGTAGTGTAGTTATTTCTCTTATTGACTAAAGCATTACTGGACATGAAGTTAAACAGGTACACAAGTTATTACTCGAGTCAGGAACAAGTCATGTCTCACCAAAACATTACTGTCCTTTAAACCTGCCAACTACTGCCACTGTCGACCTGCTCCTCTGTGCTGTTCATGTCAACATCGATCTCCAACCAAATCAATACATCTACATCAGTTGATGGGGTCTAATATAGACTCTTTACACAGCAAAGTAGGTGCTGATCACGGTTTAATGTTGTCTCTGGCGGATATTTTTCATGAACCCAGTAGTGCGTGATCACAGACAGCTCCTCTGACGTTCAGCAGGATGACCGCTGATGTGAAGACAGCGAGGCCAATTGATCTGCATTAGAGAGCAGGCAGAGCTGAGTCAGTGGCCATTAAAGACTGAAGGGTAAAGCTGGATTTCTACACTGCAGGGCAGAGCTGGAAAAAGCTTCAGGGGCTGTTAGTGGGATGGGGGAGGAAGAGGATGAAGATGAGGGGAAGGAAGAAGAGGAGCGATAATAAGTATGAGAGGATAGTAGTAGTTTCCCGTCTATCTACGAGTAATGTTTCCTCCCAGCCTGCGGTGACATTTTCTTCCTCACTCCCTTTCCCATTTTATCCCTCGCTGAGCTTTGAGTGTGTGTTTGGGCCACCCTCTGTCTCCTGGATACACTGACTCACAGTTTGGAGACGATTGAGGCCTCGCAACATGGAGCAGGAGGAAGAGGAGGAGGAGGAGGAGGAAGGTGACAGGAAGGACAGCAGGTATGAAGGGGGAGGAAAGAGTCGTGTGAGGAGGGGGAGAAGGAAGGGAGGAGGCGAAGTGGAGGAAAGGGGGAAAGAGGGTAGAGGGGAGAGAAGACGAGGTGGAGCAGGAGGAGGAAGGAGGAAGAGGAAGATGGGAGTGACGAGAGGAAACAGGAGTATGAGGAGGAGACAGGAGGGGTGAGGACAAGGAGTGTCTCGATAGTAGTTTTCTCTGTTTCCCTGCAGTGGCATTCTCAACTGCTTCTACCATTTCACCCCCCACTGGGTTTTAAGTGTATGTGTGTGTGTGTGTGTGTGTCTTCATATTCAGTCCTCACTCTGCTCCGAGAGTACTGGGCTTTGCAAGACCACATCGGTATAAATATTAATATCTACCCAAAAGCGATCCTGAGAGTTTGAAGGATCAACTTCTCCCCAGACTGGGATCTTCTCAGATCTTCTCACTTCCTCTCAGCTGCTTCGACCTTAATCAAACATAAAGCGATAATCAGATCAGTAAAGTAAATACGGAGCTCATCTCCGTAGTCCAGAGAGAACAGCTGAGTCGTCAATAATCTTCTGTCATGGGCTGAAAACGGATCCAATAAGTAGCTAAACCTCAGTGGGCGGAGCCAAAGAACCAAGTAACGTTAGACTGAAGCCCAGTGAAAAAGCAAGAGGTAAGAGAGGAGCTAGCTAATATTATGAAGCCTAGCGCTCTGCTGCTAACTGAAAAAAATACAGTCTAGCTATACTAAGTTATCTAGCTGACCTTACAAGTTTAAACTAGCCGTACTAGCCTAGTAGTTACTACTAGCCAGTTAGCTAACGTAGAACTGTGGTTCTTTGGCTCCGCCCATTGAGGTTTAAGTCAATTATTTCTGCCTCCAGAGTCGCTAGAAATGTTTGTACTAAAACTCCAATCTGCCATAACCCGTCTCCTCGACTACAAATTGCTCTCAAAAAAAATCCAATTTGTTATTTTATTTCTTTTCTAGTATGATTGCTCAGTGCTCACAGGACTATGGGTCTGACCTTTGAACTCTTTATTGGTTGCTTCGAATGTTGGTTGTTTAGAAATGAAATGAATGATTTCCTAACACCTAACTACGCTGACAACTGGCACAATCCTAATCCTTAACTATCCTTGAAGAGAGGCTGTTACAGAGATGTGTGAATTGATCTCAATGAGCTCTTATTAAATGTTGGACGGTTACCAGCTGGTTATCTCGTCTGCTGTATCACTGAAGTGGGGCAGCAGGGTGGCATCGTGATGAGGGAGACCGCCCAGGGTTCAAGCACCCCCGTGTCCTTGAGCAAGACACTGAATCCCAACCAGCTCCAGGGTGGTAAACCGACCCTGACCTCTGACCTCCCTGTGGAGGGGGGCGAGAGCATACAGAATCTCTCCACGGGGATCAATACAATCTACATTTCATTACATTGGAGCGCCGGCCTGCACGCTCTTCTCCTCTGTAATTTGGAGTCAAGAGAGACCGGTCCGACCTGTGTGAGAGCTGATGGTAATGGACTGGTAATGGATCTGTTGGAGAGGGTTGTGTGTCCTCAGAGACCCGAGTGTGGCTGCAGGAAGTGTTCAGGTCCAGTTATATCACAGCAGCAGCGCTATAAACTCTCTCTTCCTGCACACCACACAACAAAAAATTGAATTAACGTGAAATGCATTAGCAACAGGAAGATAAAACACTTCAACTTAAGGACCTCCAGCAAAAAGTTACAAGCTGAGGGGAAAAAACGTGTGAAGCAACGTCACCTACAACCTCTGCTGCCGTCCCCCCGCCACCACTTCCAGTGAGGTGGGGAATGGATTCTCTGTTTGGTGTGAAGAACATAGTTGATCAGTTTTATGTGTTAGCTGGTGTAAGAGTTGAGTGCTTCTCTTTTATTCCGTCTGAGCAGAAAGGTCTCGGGGGCCGGCGGAGCTTCAAAAAATAGAAGACATTGTACGATTCATGCAATTCAAAATCTCAGGACCTAATGAAGTACCAAAGTTTCCATTCCAGTAAACATTTTCAAGACCGTTGTTCTACTCTGAGAAGGATGTGACAAGACTACGACAGGGAATATTCACCACCACGTCCCATATGTGTGTGCAGAGGCCTAATTGGAGTCTAGTCTTGATTTTGAATTAGCCCCAATTACACAAAGATGTACAGTTCTGCCTCAACAACCTTCTTACCGCACACTGATCTTTTGGAAAGGAAGGCAACTCTCCACTAAGTTATAAGAAATAACAGCCCCCCCCCCCCCTCAGGAGAGGCCAGGCCGGGTTAGAGCGAGGCAGGGGGAACAAGACGGAGAACGTCTAATTATCTGTGGAGAACCTTTAAAGAGCACTTATCCTCTAATGTCTCCCGGGGGAGGACGGCTGTGAAGGGAAGGAGATGCTGTGACTGCAGTACCGGTTGTGACTTAATGAATGTGGGAAGAGGTGGTGCACGCACACACACACACAGACACACACACACACACACACACACACACACACACACACACACACACTACACCTATACCTGGGTCATTCTCCTGTTGGAGTGGCAAAGTGTGTCCAATGTGTTACATGTCAGAAAATACTTCATACTAATACTTCATTTTTCTATTTTTCCTTTCAACAAATATTGACACCAGTGGTTGTAAATTGTTTAATCACAAATATATCCATCAATGTGCTTTTACTTTTTGCTTTACAAGTTATTAAAGGTGGAAAAATGACTATCTACCAAAGGTCCACTGTACGGTATCAGACTAACTTTTATCTGGTGCTAGATGTCAGTGGAGAAACAGTGAGCGTCGTGGCCCCTGACACCAAACACCACATCTCTTGTCACTGTGTTGCATTCTGGTCTATTGAGGCTTGCTGTCAGTGTTGGTGTCCCTGCCTCTTCTACGACGGATTTCTCCCCCAGTTCTTATATATTTAGCCGTTGTTTCCACACAGCCGATTCTCCAACGCATCTCCATGACGGCGCCAGACATGCCTACAAGGAGGGTGGTGACACCACTGCAAAGCCCCAGGTAAAGAAGTGCAGTGCGGCGATGGTTGCAGCAGTTCAGACACCATCACCATCACAGTCCCTAGACCTGTTCTCCCGCTGCGTGTCACTTTCAGCTTTCCACCTGTCACAATAAATACCAGAATACTCCGGGCGGCAGACTGCCCACTCTCCTCTTCAAGGGAGAAAAAAGGTGCAGTGTGCTGTTCTTGGAGTTGATTTGCATAGAAATATCCCACAGTAAGCCCCTCTATTGGCGCAATGCAGAGTTTTCAATTTCATAAATCCCCACTGTTCCATTCAATTCAGTGTCTTAACTTTTTGAAATAAATGAGATTTTCACGAGGTACTTGGATGACATGAATATCCTTGTGCCGTGTGTTTTGTCTGAATGACAGAAGTGTTTTTTACACGGGGATGAACTGGTGTACCGTTTCAATTTGGAGACATTTACAGGCAAATCTATTCAAATCATTGACTTACTGCAGCTAGTGAAATTAGCAGATACTTTATTAGACATATTTCCCCCCGGAGCCATTAGCAGCCTGCAGCATCCCCCCAAATCTGCATCATCTGGCGTTATAATTCACAGTGAATGTTTCTGGGTTTGCTCCAGCAGGGTTTCTCAGTCTGTGTTTCCTGTGAGGTAAAGAGTCAGGATGAAGAGGTTTGAAAGGCTGTCTTGACGCGGCTTGTCGTTCTTTTGATGATTTCATTCGGTTGATGTCTTTTCTCCCACGCGGCCGCCCACATCGGTACTCGGTTAGTGTGACGAACCGTAATGAGAAGCATGATTGTTGAAAGACAGGAGGCAGGTCGGTGTGTTGTGTAGTGGTGTATGCACACGTATGTTGCTTGGTGAAATGTGGAGGCAGTATACATGTGGGAGTGTGCTGCGTACATGTACTGTACAATGAGCTATTATGTGTCTAGCTGGATCAGCCTTGAGGGCCAGAAGTCAGAGGGATCAGCATCATGACAACAGCTCGATGAAGGGCTGGAAATGGAGAACAAACATTTATTAGCAGCAGACCTGGGAGCTGCTGGGCTTCACAGTTCAGTAGCTGTCAGACAGACAGACAGACAGACAGACTCCATCCTCCGGAGATGTCTGCAGAGAGGAGGGCTGGTCGGGAAGAAGAGCAAGCAGGGAGTAAGATACTGAATTACTGTGAACCAAACTAGTCCCCCAACTCACTCCGAGTCAAATAGTTCCTCTAAAACACTCAACCGTGATTCCAAGCCTGCTGCATGTCTTCACCCTGCAAACACCCCCTTAGGATCTCAAGGATCTCAAGGTCTCAATCTCCGGTAGATTTGTAGTCATGGCTGAAACATTCTAATCATTTAATGGTGGAAATCCCAGATCACCTCCAAAAACTATCAATCAATCAATCAATTCGTCCTTGTAAATCGATTCATACGCTTTTGAGTTGTCCTGCTGCAACATTTCTCTGTAGTTAACTGGACCAGCAGTCCGCTGTGTCCGTCAAGGATTTAGTTAGCTAGACCGGATTATACTGCAACAAGAGATGGCAGTTCCTATATTGAGTCGACTATTTTCATTGATTGGTTGAGAAAACCAAATCGTCTCTCAAGTAAAGAACAAACAAAACAGACAAACATCACATTATGCTGTTTTTCCTGCCCTCTTTGCTTCAGCACATCCAGGAAGGAGCAGGGTTACGCCCCTTCGGTCAAACTGGAGTTGTGTGGATCAGTAAAATGAACATTGACGTTTTCAGCTCGAGGATGATTGTTGGCGTTGTGCAGCAGAAACAAGCACCACTGGAGCCTTGTTATCCTGCTTACTGCTGCACGGTCTGAATGGTTAAATAACTCAGAGAGACTCACACTGAGAACCGCTAAACTCTGAATGTCCGGGGCTCTGAACTGTCGGACCTTCTGTTTACTGTTGTTTGTTGAGGTGATGGATGGGGCTCATCGGTATTCAGGGTCTCTGGCTCCGTCATGGACTCCGTGGGCACTTTGTTATTTCAGCAAAGTGGACGATGTAGATGAACGAGCTGAAGGAGAGGAGAGAGGTTTGTCTCTCTCGCTCTCTCCTGTGCCAAATATTAGTCTGCACGTCAATGGTGATTAAATACAGCTGATGGTGCCAAGGCCTCCGACACTCCAGAGATTTTTTTTTTTTTTTTTTTATCGCTTGAGGCTTTTTACTGCTGTCAAATTCACAGACACTTTGCAGGCGCTTTGTTATTTCAGCAAAATGATAAACCTGACACCGTGGAGGGATGGATGGGCTGCAGGAGAGTGATACCGCTGGACCAGCAGTGATTAAACATTCATTTGATGGCTGTCAAGGAAGATATTTTACTGTGATGAAAAGCCATCTTCCATTACTCACATGTCAACATAATGGTTTCCTGCCCTTGATGGAGGGGTTCTGCATTACAACGTGGCTTCCCTCGTTTTATTGTTCCGTCCGAGGGAGAAGGAGCAGCGTTGGTTTCGGGTTCAGTAATCAATCAATTAATAGTGATATTCTGCATCACAGTGGATTTAACACAGTAGAGTCCCTCCCTATATTCCATCATAGGCTGAAACCCCCACTCTTAATGTCCCCCTCTGTCCCCTGCATCACTTCCCACTCTGTCCCCTGCATCACTTCCCACTCTGTCCCCTGCATCACTTCCCCCTCTGTCCCCTGCATCACATCCCCCTCTGTCCCCTGCATCACATCCCCCTCTGTCCCCTGCATCACTTCCCACTCTGTCCCCTGCATCACTTCCCACTCTGTCCCCTGCATCACTTCCCCCTCTGTCCCCTGCATCACTTCCCACTCTGTCCCCTGCATCACTTCCCACTCTGCCCCCTGCATCACTTCCCACTCTGTCCCCTGCATCACATCCCCCTCTGTCCCCTGTATCACATCCCCCTCTGTCCCCTGAATCACATCCCTTTCTGTCCCCTGCATCACATCCCCCTCTGTCCCTTGAATCACATCCCCCTCTGTCCCCTGCATCACACCCCCCTCTGTCCCCTGTATTACATCCCCCTCTATCCCCTGAATCACACCCCCCTCTGTCCCCTGTATCACATCCCCCTCTGTCCCCTGTATCACATCCCCCTCTGTCCCCTGTATCACATCCCCCTCTGTCCCCTGTATTACATCCCCCTCTATCCCCTGAATCACATCCCCCTCTATCCCCTGAATCACATCCCTTTCTGTTCCCTGCATCACATCACATCTGTCCCCTGAATCACATCCCTCCCTCTGCCACATCATCCTCCTCTACTTGCTCTAATATCCTCGTCTAAATAAAAAACAGCCCTCATTGGTTGTCAGTGTATTATGGCTCTGACCCTTCAACTCCTCACTGTTGGATCCTTGTAAGGAGGAATGTCGGCTCATTCTGCTATTACACTTTCTTGTAAATCATTCTGGATCAGATTGTTAACTAAATGCTTAACATGTTAATGTAAAGTAATGTTTTTTATTACTAGACAGTGAAGCAGATTAGACAGAGAAAGAAGCAGTGTGTTGGTTTTCGACCAGTCTTAGTTTGTGCCAGGGGGGAAGGTGCAGTATCTTATTAATCCAGGAAGCTCTTTTCAACACCGCCAGGGTCAGAGTTAAGGTTCAGTGACCGGGGGTCCAGCAGGTATTCAACATTTGGCTCCATGTTCCTGTGAGCTGCCTGTATTTGTGCTCCGCTGGTCACACTGTCAACTTTGAAATGCCAAAACTCCACAGAGGAAAACCAGCCTCGTGTTTCTAAACTCCTCGGCTCTTTCTGTCGAGTGTTACCTCGGCGAGGCTGTGCTCTCACCACACATTATCTCCTCGGGGATTACAGTGCTCGGCATTGGAGAGCCGTCCCTCTCATTTCGCCTCTCCAGACTACTGTAATTCAACTGCTTTTCACACTGAGCCCCCCCACCACCCACCGTCTGTCAACCAAAGGCCTGGAGGATAAAGACACTTTAGAGCTGCTGGCCTCCACCTCCCAGCAGAGACGGAGCTGGAAGCCTTCTGATGATTATCAAGTAGCTAGGTTGCATTTAAAATCACGACAATCAAAGACTGGGATTAAATATAGATGGAGTTCA
The DNA here is from genome assembly GCA_034670405.1 of Hoplostethus atlanticus. Taxonomy (NCBI): domain Eukaryota; kingdom Metazoa; phylum Chordata; class Actinopteri; order Trachichthyiformes; family Trachichthyidae; genus Hoplostethus; species Hoplostethus atlanticus. Next base: position 1,764,633 of record JAXDDX010000075.1, on the reverse strand, counting down.
AAACCACCTTATTCCTAACATTATGAATTATTACAGATTAACTATCAAGTGCCATTGTGCAGTCTTTGTAATGTGACTATACATCAGGATGCTTTATGATTATTACCGTGTCCTAAGTAGACCCCATTATACCAAAGATGTTCACCATCAAAGAGAAATTATTAGAGCTATCACAGACGGCTGACAAGCTGGAGGCCTGGAGGTTATCAAGTAGCTGGAGGGATTGCTTTAGGGCACAAAACAGGAAGAGGGCGCTGTTCTTCAAGCGCTAACGGAGCTAAAGCTAAAGAGTTTCACGCAACGGAAGATGGTGGAAGGAGTGAAAGGGCGATTGAAAAAATCACTTCCATCATGTTTATCTTCTTCAGTAAAGCCAAACAGACTGAAGAAGACTGAAGTTCTTTCCTCTCTGCGACAGGAAGCAATGGGTTTCATAGGAAATGTAGTCTTAATTTGGAGAAACACAAGAACTAACAATGCCACTGGTGTGAGATAGAGGCTACCATCATCCACCATGCTCCCATTTGTTTACAGATTTCATCAAGATATCACAATTAATCTGACAACGATATATTGATATTTACATGTTGACATGCTACATTGAGCACCTTTAACTTCATGTAATGTGATGTCAGTGACTGTGTTCCCCTACCATCAGGCAGTGGTTCATATAAAGAGGCAGCGCTGGCGTGGTTGAGCTGAAGTGCACTAATGTTGACAGAGTAATCTAGACTAAAGCCTTGTTGTCAGAGTCGAGGTCCGGGATCGGCCAACAGCTGACTGGAATGTGAATCATAGTAATTGGCTCTTGTCTCCGCGGTGGAGAACAACATCCATTAACAGGGAGGGTTTAGTTGGAGGCAGCGTTACTTTGGCTTTAGCTTACAGTTTGGCTCTCAAGAGGAAACGATGAATATTTAGCAAGCTGACACTCGTGAGTTTCTGTGTATTTCTGGGGAAACAATTACGCCGTGCAGACCGCAGACCAGCACATAAAACAAACATCAATTTCTACAGCTTGTGCATTGACTGTTAAGTATTATAATGTCCCAATTTAATGCAATAATAACAAGCAATAAAATAAGTATCTTTGGCAATGCAACCACAACGCAATGCTTCAATAAAAATAAATGAGGCAATTAAAACAGACTTGTTTGTATTATGAATTATTGTATTATGTATACCCCATCCATAACCATCAAAGAGGGTGAAGCATGTGAACGTGTCTTGTGACTACACTGACTGCTCGTTTACACCATTCGTCTTCAATAGGACATCATTACACCATTCATCTCCAATAGGACATCATTACGCCATTCATTCATCTCCAATATGACATCATTACACCATTCATTCATCCAATATGACATCATTACACCATTCATTCATCCAATATGACATCATTACACCATTCATTCATCCAATAGGACATCATTACACCATTCATTCATCCAATAGGACATCATTACACCATTCATTCGTCTCAATATGACATCATTACATCATCCATTAATCTCCAATATGACATCATTACATCATCCATTAATCTCCAATATGACATCATTACACCATTCATCTCCAATAGGACATCATTACACCATCCATTCATCCAATATGACATCATTACACCATTCATTCATCCAATAGGACATCATTACACCATCCATTCATCCAACATGGAGTCATTACAGCTAAATGGCCTGTTTCCAGCAGGGTAACATACCTGCTTCTGAATGATTAGCCTCCTCTCATATTCTATTATCAAAAACCCAACAGGTTTTTACTGAGGCTCCTGTCTCACTCTCTCTGTCTCACTCTCTCTGTCTCACTCTCTCTGCCTCCCTCTCTCTACTGTCTTGCTGTTTTCGCTAAGAGATGGAGAACCTGTCCAACTCTCTGATGCTGTGATGTTCTCAACCACTCAGACAGGAGCTGGCCCTGTTGATCTCTGCTAGTCTGAACCTCTCAGCTGTTGTATTCCACTCAGGACGAGAGTTGGGATGCTTCTGCCCAACTACTGATATGATTTGGTCTGCAAAAAATATGTATAATCAGGCTAAGAGAGCAGATGTTCCTGTAACAACCTGCTATTGTGAACCACTCAACATTCACTCAACCACTCAACATTCACTAAGGTGAAGAGACTGAAACATAATGCATTTTAAAGGTCTGTTTTCACCAGGTTAACATTAAACCTGCTGCACTCAGGGTAAAATGTCTGTCTGCCGCCCAAGTAGTTTGTTCCTTCACTTGTCAACTGAAAGACAGAAGTGGCTGAAATATTAATGCTTGATGGATCGGCCCTTTAATAAAAAAGTATCTGTAAAAAGGCTTTTAAACCAAGACCAAGGTGGTGACAGCGGTGTGAATGTGATTTGTTATGGCCTTGAGTTGGCAATACAACACAGTGCTACAGAACACAATGTTTTATTTGACCTTGTGACCAGGTGATGTTTTTGCTTTACCAAGGCCTCGTGAAACCACCCGTGGTCAGCATTTCCTAGAGAGAAGAGAAGCATCTGTAATGTTTCTGAAAGTTGGTGAAAGTTACTGAAACACACACACACACTTTCAACATGATGAGTCATCACATGGAAACACAACTTCGACATTTCAGGCATTTATCTGTGACAGGGTGACTAATAAGAAGTGGAGCTGTAGAACAAGCTTCAATTCTCAGATCAGCAACAATACAAGGAAGTGACAGTCAGGAGGGCAAAGGTCAAAGTGTCCTGACAATAGATGACAAAATGTTCATAGATAGATAATTGATAGGTGAGGAAACCCTTTTATTATTTCCCCAGTTTATGAATATATGCCTTATAGAAATTCTGGCAACATAATTTGCAGTTTGATTCACAAAAGACCCGTCCACTCGCCTCCCCTCCTCCTCATTTGGTCCTTTTGAACAGCTGCATTTCCAGAAGATGTGATTGTCAACCACTTCAGGAATAAAACTAGGACTAGCAAACCCTAACCCCCTGTACCTTTCTTCTGCTTTTTGATTGGTTGACAGAGGTGTGCGACAGCCCGCTGGTGTCCAATCTGCTGCCGTCGTCCTTCAGAAGCTCCTCCCACTTGTCCAACAGCCATGGGCCGGGCTTCGCCAAGCTCAACAGGAGGGAAGGTGAGGAAGAGTCACTGCTGCTGAGTTACAGACCGAGGCTGGGTTTGACTGATATCGGACTCGGCTGAATATGATGTGCTTAGTCAGTAACTACTGTTATTAATAATTACATTAACTGACACATTTCACGGTAAACCAGAGTCTGAAGTGCAGCACATACAGGCACCACAGGGTCTTATTCATGTAAGCTCAGTGTGGATTAGGCCTAATATAAATGACTTTTGGCATCGGCTGCTTGTCAGGTTATTTTCAAGAGGAAATAAGCTCTCAGGTGAATGTGATGGGTGATGTCAGCTCTCCCTCCAGATCGCTCCTCTGTTACTGAGGTGCTGCTCTGCGGCGGTGGAGGTCAGATCAACGCCGGAGAGACTTCGGCTACGCCAAAAACATCCATAATGACAAAATATAAACAACTCACTGGTGGCTGGAGAGAGAATCAGACAGTTGGAAAGACAGACAGACAGACAGACAGACAGACAGAAAGAAAGAAAGAAAGAAAGAAACAGGCCTCTGCATGTATTGGAGGGATGCTGGAGTCCTGTGCTGGATGCTGATGTGAGGCTTTCGGTTTGTTTGGTAGCTTTGCTGCTTTATCCCAACATCAAAGCCCAGGATGAGCTAGGCGTGTGGGACGGGGTTTCTCTTTGACACATAATCTGGATCTGAACGGTTTCCACCACCGGGGAGACCGAAGGAAGCCCGGCCTGCAGAGCGCCGGTCCGACCTCAGCGGGGTTGATGGTGGAGGCTGGAAGCGAACACACTGCTGCTGTCTGACTTTGATCTGGGTTGCAGAGGATTGAGCAGTCAGTATGTACTGTATACTCTGGTGACAGAATGTATGCTAGTACTTCTGTCTTAGTATGTATTCACTAATGAAAGTACGCATTCTTCTTAAGTTACTGCTCCTTTTATTGCAGCAGAGCCAGGATGACCGAGTTCCCTTCAGTGTAGCGCAAACTCAAATGCAGTAGTGAATGTAAACGTAATATAGTGCAGAGTACACATACTGATAGTGTACAGCAAAGTACAGAGTAGCGTTTGACCGATATGTTTGTATTGTAGCTGCTGATATCTTGTGGCGACATCCAGTACCTTTAATCTTTTCAGTGTTTCCCTGAGAATTGTATTCTTGGAGCCTCTGAAACAACATTTAGACCACAAAGGGAACAGAAACCAACAAACCCAGACTAATTCAATTATTGTAGTGTTTAGCTCTATAAGGCAGGGTGACCCAAACTATCTATCTGATGGTAGGGAGACTTGTAGATACATTAGTGCCTTTAAATGGATCATTGAGCAATTAAGTGACTAAATAAAATAGGTTTTGCTGTTTTTATGTGCAGTAGCTGTGGTCAGAGGACGACACTGACTGGCTGATATCAGCAAACTAATATATCAGGCTGACTAGTATAATAGTATGTATGCTCTGTTAACACTGTGTACTTCTGTCTCAGTACTTCTGATGAGTTATTAGTTTGATAGTGACTGAAGGGTCAGAGGTCACAGTTGTAGTTCAGGTAGTAGAGAACTAACTATCATGAGGAAATTGTTCTGTGACACTTGAGTGGTTGCAAAAGCGATCTGGGATGAGATTACAGTCTGTTGAACGTCTCTAAGGACTCGGCGGTCTCGGGCCAAGCTGCCGCAGATCTGATGAGATATTAAAGATGTGTAAGCGCCCACGCTGGAAACGCTTTGAAACGCTTTGACTCATGACCGTCTTCTCATTGGTTCATGTCTGTTTCTGATCAAGAAGTACTCCACTTCACATTCTCCCCACTGAATCATATCCTCTCTCTCTCTCCTCAGCTCTTATTCACTTTAATATCAATCTATTATTTATTACAGTCAATCTATTAAATCTGTTTTATACTCGTAAGGGAAAAATCCACAAAACATGAACGCTTAAAAAAGCAGCTATTGGTGATGCGTCTCACATTTCTCGGTCCGTGTTGTTGCTCGGTGGTGTATTTTTCATCTTTCTGTCGATAATGTTAGAAGTGGTAAGAAAGTTTAAGAATAAAAAATCCACTGATGGTAACACTATTGATATGTCACTTATAAAATAAGTAATTGACGGTGTCCTCGAGCCATTTACTTACGTATGTAACAAATCCTTATTAACAGGTATTTTTCCTAATAAAATGAAAATAGCTAAGGTGATTCCAATCTATAAAAATGGTGACAAACATATCGTATCAAATTATAGACCAGTGTCTTTGCTACCTCAATTTTCTAAAATACTTGAAAAACTATTTGTAAATAGACTTGATGACTTTATTGAGAAATATGAGTTGTTGAGTGACCATCAATATGGGTTTAGGAGCAATCGATCGACATCTTTAGCGGTGATGGACTTTGTAGAAAATATAGCAACAGCAATAGATAAGAAACAACACACTGTAGGGGTATTTATTGATTTACGTAAAGCGTTTGATACAATCGATCATTCCTTACTTCTGCAAAAATTGGAACGTTATGGCATAAGAGGCGTAACACAAAATTGGTTAAAAAGTTATTAAATAATAGGTTTCAATATGTACAAATTAAAAATACTGAATCACATTTTAGAAGAGTAACCTGTGGTGTTCCACAAGGTTCGGTATTGGGACCTAAGTTATTTATACTTTATTTAAATTATATTTTTACAGTATCGAGTAAGCTGAAATTTGTTACATTTGCGGATGACACAAATCTATTTTGTTCAGGACAGGACATGAAAGAATTATTAAAAACAGTAGAAACAGAATTGATCATGTTAAAAAAATGGTTTGATATCAATAAGGTATCACTAAATGAAAATAAAACAAAATTTATGGTGTTCGGTGGTGCCAGGGCTAATTGTGAAATTAAACTGAATTTAAATGGAGTTGAAATCGAAAGAGTATATGACACAAAATTCTTGGGAGTGATTATAGATTATAAGCTTAGTTGGAAGCCACATATAGAATACATCAAACGGAAATTATGTAAATCTATTGCTATTCTTTACAAGATGAGGGATTTGCTGAATAAGAAATGTCTGCATATATTGTATTGCTCACTCATAATACCATATATGTCGTATTGTGTTGAGGTGTGGGGAAATGCATATAAAACAAATATAGACCCTATAATTAAAATTCAGAAAAGAGCTATTAGAATAATAAATAAAGTTGGTTATCGTGAATCCACAAATCAGTTGTTTATACGATCCTGTACCTTGAAATTTTTAGATATTGTGTATTTAAAAACGATGCAAATATTGTTTAGAGCTAGGAATAAAAACCTTCCTGTTTGTATTCAAAAAATGTTTAAATTAAGAGAAGTAAATTATAATTTAAGAGGGTTGTGCATGTTTGAAACATGCAAAGTGAGAACTGATGTAAAATACAGATGTGTTTCAGTTTTGGAGTTAAATTATGGAATTAACTTAGTGATGAGTTGAAACTGTGTAGCTCTCTGTTGAATTTTAAAAAAGCCTTGAAAGGTAAAATAATTAGGGATTACAATGTGAAATGATTAATATGTAAAATAATCATAATTTAAGAGTAAGCTTTCTTTCTTTTTTTTTTTTTTCTTTCTTCTTTTTTTGTATTGCTGATATTCTGGGTTATCTTTATGGATTGTATAGGATAGGCATATATAAGCCTTGGCTTCAGCCTATTCCTTTTTCGGTTGTTGATTGTCTTTTTTATTGTGTGAAATAACGAACGGGAATTTTTATTAACCGAAATAAACCATTCATTCATTCATTCATTCATTCATTCATTCATTCATTCATTCATTCATTCATAATTGGCCAAATGTCCAGATAGTTCCAGCAGCTGAAGTGGAGTTTGTTGTGAAATGTTTCATTGATCTAAAACATCAACGAATCAGAGAGCAAGGGCTTCTTTCTAGACCGACGATCAACAATCATACAGGAGAAATCCATCGGAGGAGAGGAGAGAGACCAAATTCTCCACCGACAGTAGCCGAGATAGACCAGAATGCAATGCGGTAGCCAAGATAGACCAGAATGCATTGCAGCCACAGGTTGCATCTGTATGGATCTGTTGTCAACAACTGGCACAGCACCACGGCACCGCTCTCTCTCTCCACTCACTTTCTCTCGACTGGATAAAGCTAGTGCTCCATCGCTCTCTGCACCAACACGTACACCACACAGAGAACCCCCTACTTTGGGGGAGGTGTCGAACGGCATTCTGGGAAATCAATAACTGAAGTAGAAGTAGAAGAGGCAGGTTGAGGGGAAAGTGGGTACAACAAAAAAAAAAGGAAATTACAACTTTTCATCACAAAATAACTCCTGGAGTGTATTGAACACAGATTGATGATATATAACAGGAAGAGGATTTTTCCTTCAAAATAAAGTGTCCGCTGTAACATGACGCGCTTTAATGAAAATCCTCCCGCCGTGTAACCTCTCACCATCGGTCTTCTTGGCCGTTGACAGCGACATGACGGCTTCACCAGTCACGTCACAACCACAGTGATACTAGTGTTTTCTTCTAATCCAGTCGTCTTCCAGTGTGTAGCTGGGTGTTGGATGCTGCTGCGTGCGGCGGTTCGCCTCCCCTGCTGTATTAACAGCGCGGAGCCGAACGCAATCCCAGCTGTTTGCCGAAGAAATCGATGAATAAATGAATGCCTCTGTCTCATTTCCACCTCCTGCTGCTAACGCTCTGCCTCCTCTAGTTGCTCTCAGAGGAGCGAACTTCACTCCCGTTTAATTTACCAACTAAATGAGCAGAGATTATAGCAGCGCTGGAACACTACCTACACAATGCGTCTTAACAAGGGGTTTCAACTTTTGCAAATAGGCTGCTGACACTGTTTCACCTGTTTCTGCAAAATTCAGCTTTTTCTCCCCTCATTGTTTTGCTCAGTATGAATTTATGATATAGCTGTAGTTATTAATTGGGGTATGTATAATCTACTGGCCTTAGTATGTGTTTTCGCTTTATACTGTGAGGTCCTGTTGGTGTGTTCATTTCTCACCATGCACCAAATGTCACCGAGACAAATTTCTGTACATTTCTAGCAACACACGTTAGATTTTACAGCCAGTTTTTCCACTTAAAATCAATAAAAATCTACTGACTGAATAGAAGATAAAATGTTTTTGCAGCAAACAAACAAACTATTCTCTTTTCGTCGTACACTCTTCGTAAAAGCCGGGCCGGCCTCACCGGTCTTCCAGACCAGCAGGTTGCTTCAGACCTGACCCTGGAGCCGAGCGCCTCCAGACGTGGATGAGAAGCCCTGATAGACTATTGACTGGAGATGAGCGACTATTTCTGTCTCCCCGTCGCTCTCTCTTCATCATCTGTCTTTTTATCCTTCATTTCTCCCCTGCCTCTCTCTCTCCCTCCCACCTTCTTCTTCTTCTCTTAACATCCCTCTTTTTTTTTCTCTCCGCCTCCACCCTTCCTTGCTCATAACTATCCTGTCAATCTCCCGTTCTTGTTGTAGTCATTAGTTTTCTACTCTACAGTCACATTTACATTGGTGAGGACTAATCTAGCTCCGACTCTTCAGCGTCTAAACGATTCCTCCTCTCCCCCTTATCAATGCGGCCGCTGCAATAATGCTGAAATAGACTTTAAAAGAATTATTGTGCCTCGGTAATCACTTTCTGAAAGAATCGGATCTGGAAGTGGAATTAAACTTTAATTGGAAGCTGCTAGTTTGGGACCGACCGGCCGTGTGAGGACTGCCAACTCATCAGGTATCGATCAATGTGCCCGGCCGTCCTCCACCACTTCCGTGAAGTTTCCAACTGTTGCTCCACCTGAAAAAACATCTTGACCTCTGTTGGGAAAGGGTCACGCTCCACCTGCAGGAAGCCTCCAGAGCGTCAGCGCCTCATTGGCCCGTTAGCTTCTCGTTAGGCTCCGCCCATCTGACACGTTACCAGGCTGAAGTTACCGGCCAGCCTGGTGTTCTCATGCTGATCAGCATCTACCTGTCTGTCTCTCCACCTGTCTGTCCACCCCTTTAACCTACCTGTCTGTCTCTCCACCTGTCTGTCCACCCCTTTAACCTACCTGTCTGTCCACCCCTTTAACCTACATGTCTGTCTCTCCACCTGTCTGTCCACCCCTTTAACCTACCTGTCTGTCCACCCCTTTAACCTACCTGTCTGTCTCTCCACCTGTCTGTCCACCCCTTTAACCTACCTGTCTGTCCACCCCTTTAACCTACCTGTCTGTCTCCCTGCCCGTCTGTCTTCATCTTCCAGCCACCCACTTCCCTCCCCGTCTGTTATCTCTCTAACTGCCTGTCTTACTGTAATGGCATCTCTTCCTCCACCCATTTAACCTACCTGTCTGTCTCTCCACCTGTCTGTCCACCCCTTTAACCTACATGTCTGTCTCTCCACCTGTCTGTCTACCCCTTTTACCTACCTATCTGTCTCTCCACCTGTCTGTCCATCCCTTTAACCTACCTGTCTGTCTCTCTACCTGTCTGTCCATCCCTTTAACCTACCTGTCTGTCTCTCCACCTGTCTGTCCACCC